>CM035837.1:10965345-11565345 GCA_020510985.1 Pholidichthys leucotaenia | reverse complement strand
AAAGCTGTCCATCATGAACTGAACAGAGGACATTCTCCAGGGACCAGAGGGTCCTGAAACCTTCCACATCCCCATTCCCCATAAAAAACTGAAAGTCCAGCCTGATTCTGGCTTTAAGTAGCCTCACAAATAAAATTTTGGCATCAACATCATTCTCAACATTTTCAAGTTTTCTTCTCCGGCTTACATAGATAGCCAACTTTGCCTGCCCTAAAACAAAGTTCAGTAGTTGACACTTCTGCTTAAAACGACGATTGTACATAAAACCACAAATGAAAACCTGCTTAGAGAAAACTTCCTTAAAAATATGAAAAAGTTTTGTGAGAAGTTCAAAGAGGCCACTCAGGCGCTGACATTCAATAAAACAATGAAAAACAGTCTCCCTAGAGGAACAAAAAACACACTGATCACTGACACTGCTGTTAATCACAGAAACAAAAGCATTGACAGCTATAATACCATGCAGGACCCTCCACTGTAAGTCTCCATGCCTCTTAGGGAGAGGGGCTTTGTAAAGAGCCCTCCAGGCAGGCCGATGCCCTTTTCCTAGTTTAAAATAGGCTCTCCAAGGAGTGTCCACACAGGTGTTCAATCAGTCCTTGTTGAGTGCCATCACCACCAGTCTGTAGAGTGCCTTACCACTGGCTCCTCCAAAGTCCACACCAGTGGGAGCACAGAATGCCAGTAAGGAGCAAGGAGCGACGTCAAAGTCCATATAGAGCGTGAGAGAGGGAAAGGGGTCAGTGCTTTCTGGCTGCAGCGTGCCATTGCTAAAGTCCAAGAGTAGGGAGTGCTCAAGTCCATGAAGCTCCTGTTTCCAGTGTGCAAGAAGACCATCGATGAAACGATTCGACCTGACACCAAGATGAGCTGCTAAAGCTGAGGCGTTGTTGAGGCCAGGACCAGCCAGTTCCACCACTTGCTTCAGAGTGAGAATGTTCCTGGAACACAGCCTATCAAGGAAGGTCCTTCCAACTCCCGGCAGGACACCAAGGCGACCACCAAAAACCAGCGGCTCCCTCAACAACCAGTAGAGGGAATCGCATGGCCCTCTTTGTTTTTTAAAAAGAGTCCACACTGAAAAGAGACTGCGGTAAAAACTGGGTAAAGACAGTGCATTAGAGTTCTTAAAATCCATTAAAAACACAGGGAGGTCTAGCCCAAGCCCAAGGACTCTCTGTAAAATAACACAGGCCAAAGGCCTCCATACCAGGTCCTGGGGGCCCGTCAGCAGTCTCTGTATGAAAGTCAGTCTAAAAGCAGCACCTCTACTAGCTAAATGAATCACTCCTTGCCCCCCCTCCTCTTTGGGAAGAAATAACAGGGCTTGAGGAACCCAGTGGAGTCCACCCCCCCAAAAAAAGTCCACCAAAACAGACTGAATTTTGGACAACAAACCAGCAGGGGGGTCCATGCACATGAGGCGGTGCCACAGGGATGAGGAAACAAGATTATTTAAAATGAGCACTCTTCCTCTAAAGGATATTCTTGGCATTAGCCACTTCCACTTGTTTAGTCTCCCGTTAATTTTCTCTATGACCCCATCCCAATTTTTTTGCTCAAACTGCTGATTTCCAATAAAGACACCAAGATACTTAAAACCTCCTTTTTTCCAAATCAACCCACCCGGCAGCGTAAGCTGATTTTCTAGTTTCTCCCCCACCATCAGAGCCTCGCTTTTTCCCCAGTTTATTTTTGCAGAGGAAAATTGGCCAAAAAGATTGACACTCCTAACCAGAACGTCAATGTCACTCTGCTTATTTAGCAGAATGACTACATCATCTGCATAGGCCGACAGCTTGAACGTGGTGTCACAGCCAGGAAAAGTGACTCCTGATAGGTCCCTTCTCAGGCAGTGAAGCAAAGGCTCTATGGCGAGGGAGTACAGCATCCCTGAGAGAGGGCAGCCCTGCCGAACCCCCCTCTGGACTTTTAAAGGGGCAGACAGGCCCCCATTTATCTTCAGTACACTCTCAATGTCACTGTACAAGACCCGTATCCTGGCTATGAAGCCTGGGCTGAACCCAAAAGCTGTTAAAACTGTCCATAAATATTGGTGTTCAACCCGATCAAACGCCTTTTCCTGGTCAATTGAAATCAAACCAGTTTCTACCGCCAATGAACCAGAGACCTCCAAAATATCCCGAATTAAAGTGACGTTGTCACTAATCAGCCTGCCAGGCACACAGTAAGTCTGGTCTACATGAATGAGCTCGCTCATCACCTTTCTCAGTCTTCGGGCCAGAGCTTTTGAGAGAATCTTGTAGTCTGTGCAGAGCAGAGAGACTGGCCTCCAGTTCTTTAGGCTCTGGAGGTCCCCCTTTTTCGGCAACAGTGTGATGATGGCCCTCCTGCAGGTCGTGGGTAGGGTCCCCCTTTCCAAGCTATCTTGGAGAACCTCCAGCAGGTCTGGACCAAGCAGGGGCCAGAATTCCTTAAAAAAGTCCACAGAGAGACCATCTATGCCTGGTGATTTTCCATTCTGGAGGCTCATTAGCGCCGTATGCAGCTCAGACAGAGACAGTGGAGCATCCAAGCCGGCAACAAGGTCCTCTGAGAGCACTGGAAGACCATCAAGGAAAACCTGGCCCAGTGACGTGTCCTCCCTCCACTCTGCTCTAAACAATTTACTGTAAAAGCTAGCAGCGTGTTTCCTGATCTCTGCTGCTGTGGAGATTGTTCTCCCGTCATCGCCCAACAAGGAGTGAATGAGCTTTCTCTGTCCATTTTTCCCCTCCAGTCCAAAAAAGTACTGGGAGGGCGAGTCCATCAGAGCTACATCCATGTAGCGTGAGCGGACCAGAGCACCCTGTGCGGTGACCCCTAGCAAGCTAGCCAAGGCTGACCTTTTTGACTTGAGAGCCTCTAAGTGCTCCTGTTTTCCTGTAGAACTGAGCAACTCCTCTAGTTCTACCACCTCAGTCTCCAGAACTTTCAAGGATTGGGTCAAGCTACGAGTGACATTTTGAGTGTACTGTTGGCAGAGTTGTTTTATCTGGGCCTTACCAAAATCCCACCACAATTGGAGAGAACTAAAAGAGGGTTTTTGTTCCCTGTGTGACTTCCAAACATCATGAAAAACCTCTTTAAAAAACACATCATTTAAAAGTGTATTGTTAAAATGCCAAAAAGCACTCTTACACTTTACATTTTCAATAAACACAGAACAAAACAGCAGGCAGTGATCAGTGAAACCAACAGGACAGATACAACTATTTTTAAAAACACTCATTTGATGTTTAAAACCATAAAAACGGTCTAACCTAGCCATAGATAAAAGGTTATCTTTGACATGGCTCCAGGTGTACTGCCTCTGGTCCCCATGATGTGATCTCCACACATCGGCCATTTCATGTGTTTTCACCAGTTCTCTCAGCCTATTGGCAGAAGCAGGGTGAGGCTCCTGATGGTTCCTGTCTAGTCTGTGGTTTAATGTACAGTTAAAATCACCCCCCAGAAATAAAAAACTATTTGGATGACAGGACTTAACCGTATCCGAAAGCACGTCAAAGACCCTGATCCTCTCTGCTCTCTGTGTTGGCACATACACGTTTATAAAAACGAAGTTCACGTTTTCAAACTGTACCTTTAATAAGAGGAAATGACCTCTCACCACCTCTTCTACCTCATAAGAGACAGGCACACAACCCCTAGAGAAAAGTACAGCCACCCCCCCCCCACTGCTACTGGATTTGTGGCTAAAAAAAATGCAGCCATCCCACTCTTTTCTCCAATGGCTCTCAATGTCCACAGGGCTGTGAGTCTCCTGGACCATCAGCACGTCAAGTTTCTTTAAATTAAAAAGCTTGTATAAAGAGGCCCTTTTTACATCATCCCTGGCCCCATTAATATTAAGAGTGCCAATTCTAAGGTGGGGCATTAAAAAGGATAAAAATAGGGTACAGTAAAAAAACACACACATAGCATAAAAGGGAAGAAACAAACTAAGAGTCAACATGACTGTTAGTAATTTGTGATTTCAGTTTGACAACCAGTTTCTTTAAACGAAAAATTTCCTGATCAGTAAAAGTCTCATTCCCATCATTCAGTTTCATCAGCTTGCGAGCTGATAACTCCTGACAAATAACTCCAGATCTGGAAAGTAATTTTCCACTTTCACAGCTCTGCTCCCCTTGGTCACCTGGAGAAATTGCCTAATTTTGGAAAAACAATAGGAGCTTTGCTCCTCCTGCGTCTGCGTCTGCATCATTTCAGACTCAGCTCCACTTTCGTCAGAGACGCTCTCATCTAGTAAATCTAACTTCCCAACCCTACTAGATTTAGCAGAGCTCTGCAAGTTTTCAGCACTTTTTCTTTTTTGTGCAGCTTTAAAAGGATCCTCTTCAGCAAAACTACATTCCTGCATTTCTTCATGAACTGCAACGTTTGTCATGCAGTGTTTGCTCTGTGTGTCCCCTACAGCCTCAAACCACTCCTCCCCCGCCTGCAAAGTCTGTTCATTTACGTTCCTTCGTTTAACTGCACTTTTACTTACACCCTCCACCTGTTTACCCCGGGCGACAGGCTCGTCACAATGATCAGAGCTGCCGCCAGACATAAATTCCCCACCATCACTGTTTGGGGGGGCAACCACCGCGCCCGCCGCGGCCACCCCAGCAGAGGCGGCCGCCCCAGCACAAGCGGACGCGGACGCAGACGCCCCCGCAGAAGTAGAAGCGGACGCGGACGCGACCGCTTGTGCTGGGGCGGCCGGTGTTTATATATTTACATATTTATTCCATCTAGCTACAATGCTCTGCACTGTGTGTTCATATATTCATATATTTATTCCATCCAGCTACAATGCTCTGCACTGTGTGTCTGTGTGTGTGTGTGTATATATATATATTTTATAGTAATATGTACATATGTATATTAGCTGCTCTTGCTTGCTTTTTTTTTTTTTTTTTTTTTTTTTTTTTTTCTTGCCTTCTGATTGTTGCTCTGAGTGTTGCTATCCCTGTGCTGTTGCAATCCTGGAATTTCCCCGTTGTGGGACTAATAAAGGCTTATCTTATCTTATCTTATCTTAGAAGCGGGCGCCGCAGCGGCATCCGCCGCACCACATGTAGCGCTACCCTCCGGACCACCAGAAACAGCGGCGTCACCTTTCTTACCGCCAGTGCTCTTTGTGTTCGCCTTTTCAGGACATGACCTAATAAGATGGCCTTCTGCGCCACACGCAAAACACTTCATGGTTTCAGATGTTGCAAACACCAAGTAGCTAAAGCCGTCAATCCTGAAATTAAAAGACGCATTCAGTTCAGCAGAGCTGTCTTTCAACACCATGAAACACTGCCTCCTATGACATACAACATGCTTCAGCAGGGGTGATTTACTACCCAGAGAGACCATTCTGATAGGGGACACAACCTGGCCAAAACGGGACAACTCTCTAATCAGCTGATCATTTTTAACGAAAGGAGGAGCGTTTGAGATGGTGATCCTCCTAGACGGGTTCGCCAGCGGTAAAACGGGAGTAAAAGTGTCACCTATGACCACTCCCTGTGCCACCACCTGATCAGCTTTCTCAGTCGAATCCAGAAAGATCACAATTGCGCTATTCATCCTCGATGCTGATTTTATGCTGCCATGCCCAACCACCTGTCCTACAGCGAGGCTGGCCTCCTCCACAGAACAGGGAACTGTCGGGAGGATTCTCACACCATGACGCCGGGTTAAGCGCTCAAACTCCACACCACCATCAATCACCGGCATGATGCCGGCCGGGAAAAACCGGCAGCAGAAGCTACCATTCCCCAACACACTCACTCCAACACTCACACCCCAGCACACACACACTCAACCCACTATATTAAACACACACACCTCAAACACACAAGATAGAGAAAAAGTTAGAAAATACAAAGTTTAAAGTACTCACTCGACACCACTCCACACCCCTGCTCCCACAAACGCCCACGCATGCGCACGAGAGAGAGTGAGAGAGAGAGAGAGAGAGAGAGAGATTTGATTTGATTTTTAAAACCAACTTTATTTACAATCATACATAATCACAGACAGGCCGGTGTGAACAAGTAACCAAAAAAAACAACAAAACAAAACAAAAAAAACCCCTGTTAAATCAGAGGCTTACCCCCCCCCCCCCCCACACACACACACACACACACACACAAAAAAACGGACTAAAGTGGATCTCATTTTCTGACACAGAACAGATTATATTCCTAAAACACCGCTTGGAGTTGAAATCCTCTAAATTGTCCATAGTTTTGTATAATTTAAACTCCATCTGAATTCGGGCTCTAACCACAGAAGTGAACAACATTGTAACCTCTTGACCCTGCTCCCTATTCCTGCTCATGTAAATGGCAAACTTTGCTTGACCAGATAAAAAATTTAAGAGCTGCCATTTCATTGCATTGACCCGTTTGTATCCAGCACCAAATATAAAAATCATGCTGGACCACATTACATCAAAACTCATAAAAATGTTGCTCAAAAGCATGAACAGTGGTTTCAGTCTAGGGCACTCAACAAAACAATGAAAAATGGTTTCAGTTGACCCCCAGAAAGAGCAGTCTTTACATGTTCTAGGACTGATGCAGGAAATAAAAGAGCTGACGGCCACAGCTCCATGCAAAATCCTCCATTGGAGATCACCTGCTCTCTTATGTAGAGGGGATTTGTAAAGGACCATCCACACGGGCCTGACATTGTCTGTGACCTTCAGTCTCTTCCTCCATACCGTGTCCACTCTGTCGTTTAACTGCCTTCTATTAAAAACCTTCACACAATAGTAATAAAACGGTTCAGTCTTTGCTGAGTAAAGACTTGTGCATTTATTACGCAACATAGGCCCCTCTGCACCCTCCGATCTCACAGCAAAGCCCAACTCAGGAAACGGGTCACCTTCATCAGGTTCTTCTCTCTTGTAGCAATAGTCCCTCACCATCTTCCGCTCCTCAGCTGTCAATTGGAGCCGCCACAACTCCAAAACTTTGCTCACAAGGCGTGCAGACTTAATGCCAAGAGCTTCAGAAGTTGCCTTAGAACATTGTCCAGCTCTGGTCCTGCTACATCTATTATCTTACGCAGTGTAATACTGACAGAGGAAGCCAAGATGTGTGTCAGGGCAGGTAGGGACCTGACCTGGAGTTCCAATCTAGCTCTGAAGATCAGGGGTTCCTCCAATAGTCAGTGCAGTGAGAGAGCAGGTTCCAGTCTCTTCCATGCAAACAAACTCCATATTTTTAAAATGTTCTGATAAAAGGTAGGCAGGGTGGACAGGTTAAAATAGCCAGGATCCATTAAAAAGAGTGATGAATCAAGACCTAGTCCATTGACCTGTCTTAAAATACTGCTGGCCACAGGTCTCCAAACCACATCTTGAGAGCCAGTGAGAAGCTTCTGAACAAACTGGAGTCTGTAGGATGCCACTCGGCTGACCAGGTGAGCCAGTCCTTGCCCCGAGCTCCTCTTTTGGCAGAAACAAAACACACTGTGGAACCCAATGCAGCCTGTCCCAGAAAAAGTCAATCATGCAGTTCTGTATTTGCTTCAGTAGGTTGTTGGATGGGGGGTGGAGGGGGGGTCCACACAGGCAAATTTATGCCACAGTCCACTGGAAACCAAGTTGTTTATTATTAATACCCTTCCCCTATAAGACATCTGTGGCAACAGCCATTTCCATTTTTCCAACTTCCCTTTAACTTTTTCCATCAAGCCCTCCCAGTTTTTATTTACAGTAGTCTCATCCCCTAAAAACACCCCAAGATATTTAAGACCATCTTTTTTTCCAGTATAGGCCTTCTGGCAGTGTAGGCAAGTGCTCTGATTTAAAACGGACTGCAAGGGCTTCACTCTTGGTCCAATTCACCTTCGCTGAAGATGTTGTACCAAAATTTTTGACTACTTTTTATAAACAGTTTACGTCTGTCTGGGTTTTTTTTACCATCACAATGATGTCATCTGCATAAGCTGAAAGTACCAGTTTTTTTACAGAGTTAGATCAAATCAGCCCCTCCATGGTCGACCACATCTTACACAGCATGGGTTCAATGGAAATGGCATACAACATGGCTGACAGAGCACAGCCTTGCCTTATTCCCCTCATTACTTTAAAAGGGGCACTCAGTCCCCCATTAATTTTCAACACACTCTCAATGTCCTGGTACAAAACCTTGATCATAGCATTAAGACCAGGGTTGAGGCCAAACTGCTCCAAAATTTTCCAGAGGTAAGGAAGCTCAACCTGGTCAAATGCTTTTTCTTGGTCCAGTGAAATCAAACCAAGGTCCATGTCCAATGAACTAGAGATGGCCAAAATATCCCAAATTAAAGACACGTTTTCAAGAATGGACCTACCGGGCACACAGTAGGTCTGGTCCTGGTGAATGATCTGGTCCATAATGTCTCTCAGCCTGTTGGCCAGAGCTTTGGAGAAAATTTTATAGTCTGTACAGAGCAGGGAAACAGGGCACCAGTTCTTAATCTCCATTAGATCATCTTTTTTGGGGAGTAAAGTGATTACAGCCCTCCTGCAACTGATAGGTAAGAATCCTCTAGTCAGACTTTCATTCAAAACTTCCAGCAGGTCTCCACCCGTATCATGCCAGAAGGCCTTGAAGAAATCAACAGGAAGTCTGTCAATTCCAGGAGCATTCCCATTCTCCATACTCTGCAAAGCAGTGGACAACTCTTCAATGTGTAGGGGCTCCCCCAGCAGCAGATTAAAATCTTCAGAAACTTGGGGAAGTCCATCACAAAAGGAAGCTAACAATTGTTCATTCTCAACATACTCAGACTTATACAGGTCTGAATAAAACTCCACAGCACGTTTCCTTATGGCACCAGGCTTCCTCAGCTCCTGACCGGGTGCTGACCATAGAACGTGAATGCACCTGCTCTGCCCATTTTTCTTCTCCAGTCCAAAAAAAAACTTTGAGGGGGCATCCATCTGGTTTACACTCTAGAACCTGGATCTGACGAGGGCTCCCTGAGCCCTGGTGCCCAGCAATTCCATAAGAACTTTCTTTTTTGCTTTGAGGACTTCAAAGTATCCTCGATTTCCTGTAGAGTCTAACAAAGACTGAAGCTCTACAATATCACTCTCTAGGTCTTTTATTAATCTGGTTATGTCCCAAGTGACACTGAGAGTGTATTGCTGACAAAAATTTCTTATTTCCACCTTCCCACGGTCCCGCCATTGCTGTAAAGAGCCAAACTCAAGATGTCGCTCTCTAAAATTCCTCCATAAGAACCTAAAACTTTTTTTTAAAATTGTTGTCCAGAAGTAAGGAACTGTTAAAATGCCAAAAGGCACTTCGATACTTAAAATTACTAATAAAAACTTGGCATAATACCAAAGAATGATCAGTAAAACCAGCAGGTACAATAGAACAGTTCGTAAAAATATCCCTTTGATGTTTAAAACAATAAAAACACGAGCCAATCTTGCAAGAGAAATGAGTCCGTCTCTAATGTGGGACCATGTGGACTGTCTATCCATATTATGGAAAGACCTCGAAACATCTACCAGATCATGAGTCTTAGTAACTTCCATTAAAAGGCGTTTAGAGGCTGGGTGAGGTTCTATATGATTCCTGTCTATTAAATCATCTGTAGTGCAATTAAAATCACCAGCTAAGAACACAAAGTCATCTGGGTTGCAGTTGTTTAAAAAGGTGTTTAACTCACTAAGAAAACCCAACCTGTCCGACCCTAAAGTTGGGGCATACACATTGATGAGAGTAAGTGTACATCCACCAAAAACAGCCTGAATCACCAGTAGTCTCCCTTGTACAACTTCAGTGACAGAATTTGAAACAGGGCAACATCATGGGGAGAAAAGGACAGCCACTCCCCCACTACTACTGCTACTGTGACTCAGTACAACCTGCCCTCCCCACTCCCTCTGCCAGTCTATCTCATTAGATTTATCACTATGTGTTTCTTGTACAAGCATAATATCAACATTATTCAGGATCATGAAATCAAATGGCATAGCTCTTTTTTCTTGCCTCTCTCTCTCCATTCAGGTTCAAAGTCCCTACTTTAAAATTGCTCATGGAGGGAGAGGCATAAAAAAGTCAACAGAACAGTTAAAAGGAAAGCTAAGGCAGAGAATTTACAAAGCCCCACCATCATCGTCATCATCATTCTCAGCATCATTATTAAACAATTCTTGCTTAAGTCTAAAAACTACTTTTTTCAGACGATAATATTCCTGGCGAGTGAAGGCCCCCGCTTTCATTAAGACCCTCACTGAATCAAGGAAGCCCTTTTTATCTTGGAAGTAATTTTCAATTTTTACTCATGTTCTTGGTTTTTTGTAAGAACATTTTTATTTTTGCTGCACTGTACTCCTTCTGGACTTGGTGATGCTGGGAGGACCTACAGTCAGACAGCTCACTGTCAGTCATCAGAGGGGGTGAATCTTCACCTTCACTAACCTCTGAAGCTAAGGCTGCTCCCTCATGTTCATCTGCCACTTTGCATTTTACCCTTTCAGATGATCTTGCCTTCTCCTGTAAAACCTGCCTACCATTTTTAGTTTTTCTCTTAAGCTGAGAAGCATTAAGAGGGGTCTCTCCTTCCTCATTATTCTCCTCTGCAGGTCCAGCACCAATCACAACTGATTCACATTCCACATCACCACACACCATCATCTCCACTTCCCCTTGATTACCTGTTTGATCACCAGACTCACTATGTCCTGCATCTGTCTGGCCATCAGCCCCACCCTCCTGTACGCCCACCTATCCATTTGTCCTGTTTTTCTGAATGCTTATCAGATCATCAGTACTGCCACTTTTCCTTTCAACTACATTTTCCTCCTTGGTGCCCAATTGTCCACTCACTTCCTCCCCCTGCATACCTCTCTGCTCATTAACTCCACCCCCCTGTGCATCTGCACCTGCTTACTCACTTTCTTGTCTTTCCCCCTCACCCTGCTTGTCAGACTGGTCAACAGCCCCCCCCCCCCCCCCACACTTTGTGCTTGTCTCCCTGCAGCTGAAGTTGAGGCCCTGTGTGGACAGGCTCTGATGAGGTGTCCTTCTTCCCCACATGCAAAACATTTCATGTTTTCTGATGTAACAAAAATAATGGAGTCAAAGTCCTCCACCATTAGTTTAAAAAAAACAAATTAAGCTCATCATTTCTGTTATTCAGGATCATAAACAGCTGTCTTCTGTGAGACACGATATGACTCAGCTCAGGAGACTTGCAACCGGAAGGCAACTTTTTAACACGAGATACTATCTTGCCATATCTCAGCAATTCCTTCTGCAAAACCTCATCACTAATAAATGGTGGGACATTTGATAATGTAATCTTTTTAGATGGAAGAGAGAGAGGAGACACGCAAACAAAAGTATCGCTGATGACAATGCCATTTTCCACAACTGAGTTCACTTTTTCCACAGAGTCCAGAAACAAGACTACTGCCCCATTCATCCTAGCCGCAAAATTTTATGCTCCGTGGTCCGACAACTTCTGCAACAGCCAAAGCACACTCATTCACAGAGAACTGCACTGCACCGGCAATCTTAATGCCGTGTTTTCTGGTTAACTTAGTGAAATCCATAGTGAACAAACGTTACTTCCCACCCCGTGCACGCTGCACACACCGAGCCGACCAGCAAACACTGGCCAGCAAGAGAAGCCAAACAAATCAAACAAAAAAGCATGCACTGATCTACACACACAACACAATAAACTTTGCCAAAAAACACCCTAAGAAAACTTATAAAAGGATAGAAAAGTCAGAAAAATGTATGTGATGACCCGAGCGCCGATCTTGTCTCAGGCCATGCATCATCTCTGCCGGCTTTGACAGCAGCAGATTACATTCTGGCTCCCCGGGCTCTTATTGTGACAGCGCTCGGTGGGGCTTCCTGCTGTCAAAGCCGATCAGCTGTTCTGCATCACTGCTCGTTAGCGGCTGGCTTTATTAGCAGGCGCTGACAGCAGGTTGATGCAGCAGTATCGTCAAAACATCCTGAGAGATTTCTTGTGAGACATCAGCATTCGCATCAAGGTTCGTGTTTATAGTCTTGTCCTTGTTCTCGTTTAGATCGTAGGTGGCTGGGTGTAGCTCTACGATCCCATGCCCTTTGTTGTGAGTGTTTTTGCCACAGCGGCTCATAGTTTGTGTTATTGTCTTGTCTCTTGTGTATTAAACATCAATGCAAAACTCACTGGTGACTTTTGGCGTCTTATGGTGGCCCGCGAGGGTCACCGCGTGACAATGTCACTCACTCAGAGGTCCACTCACTCCGATGCCAACTCTCGCTTCCCACACCCACTCAGAGAGCGAGAGAGAGAGAGAGAGAGAGAGAGAGAGAGAGAGAGATTTTTTTGATTTTTAAAAGATCTTTAATAAACACATTTGTCCATCAGTCAATACAATTTCTATGTCATGCTATATTACACAGAAAATTAATCCCCCAAAAAACGCCCCAAAAAAAGCTGTCCATCATGAACTGAACAGAGGACATTCTCCAGGGACCAGAGGGTCCTGAAACCTTCCACATCCCCATTCCCCATAAAAAACTGAAAGTCCAGCCTGATTCTGGCTTTAAGTAGCCTCACAAATAAAATTTTGACATCAACATCATTCTCAACATTTTCAAGTTTTCTTCTCCGGCTTACATAGATAGCCAACTTTGCCTGCCCTAAAACAAAGTTCAGTAGTTGACACTTCTGCTTAAAACGACGATTGTACATAAAACCACAAATGAAAACCTGCTTAGAGAAAACTTCCTTAAAAATATGAAAAAGTTTTGTGAGAAGTTCAAAGAGGCCACTCAGGCGCTGACATTCAATAAAACAATGAAAAACAGTCTCCCTAGAGGAACAAAAAACACACTGATCACTGACACTGCTGTTAATCACAGAAACAAAAGCATTGACAGCTATAATACCATGCAGGACCCTCCACTGTAAGTCTCCATGCCTCTTAGGGAGAGGGGCTTTGTAAAGAGCCCTCCAGGCAGGCCGATGCCCTTTTCCTAGTTTAAAATAGGCTCTCCAAGGAGTGTCCACACAGGTGTTCAATCAGTCCTTGTTGAGTGCCATCACCACCAGTCTGTAGAGTGCCTTACCACTGGCTCCTCCAAAGTCCACACCAGTGGGAGCACAGAATGCCAGTAAGGAGCAAGGAGCGACGTCAAAGTCCATATAGAGCGTGAGAGAGGGAAAGGGGTCAGTGCTTTCTGGCTGCAGCGTGCCATTGCTAAAGTCCAAGAGTAGGGAGTGCTCAAGTCCATGAAGCTCCTGTTTCCAGTGTGCAAGAAGACCATCGATGAAACGATTCGACCTGACACCAAGATGAGCTGCTAAAGCTGAGGCGTTGTTGAGGCCAGGACCAGCCAGTTCCACCACTTGCTTCAGAGTGAGAATGTTCCTGGAACACAGCCTATCAAGGAAGGTCCTTCCAACTCTCGGCAGGACACCAAGGCGACCACCAAAAACCAGCGGCTCCCTCAACAACCAGTAGAGGGAATCGCATGGCCCTCTTTGTTTTTTAAAAAGAGTCCACACTGAAAAGAGACTGCGGTAAAAACTGGGTAAAGACAGTGCATTAGAGTTCTTAAAATCCATTAAAAACACAGGGAGGTCTAGCCCAAGCCCAAGGACTCTCTGTAAAATAACACAGGCCAAAGGCCTCCATACCAGGTCCTGGGGGCCCGTCAGCAGTCTCTGTATGAAAGTCAGTCTAAAAGCAGCACCTCTACTAGCTAAATGAATCACTCCTTGCCCCCCCTCCTCTTTGGGAAGAAATAACAGGGCTTGAGGAACCCAGTGGAGTCCACCCCCCCCAAAAAAGTCCACCAAAACAGACTGAATTTTGGACAACAAACCAGCAGGGGGGTCCATGCACATGAGGCGGTGCCACAGGGATGAGGAAACAAGATTATTTAAAATGAGCACTCTTCCTCTAAAAGATATTCTTGGCATTAGCCACTTCCACTTGTTTAGTCTCCCGTTAATCTTCTCTATGACCCCATCCCAATTTTTTTGCTCAAACTGCTGATTTCCAATAAAGACACCAAGATACTTAAAACCTCCTTTTTTCCAAATCAACCTACCCGGCAGCGTAAGCTGATTTTCTAGTTTCTCCCCCACCATCAGAGCCTCGCTTTTTCCCCAGTTTATCTTTGCAGAGGAAAGTTGGCCAAAAAGATTGACACTCCTAACCAGAACGTCAATGTCACTCTGCTTGTTTAGCAGAATGACTACATCATCTGCATAGGCCGACAGCTTGAACGTGGTGTCACAGCCAGGAAAAGTAACTCCTGATAGATCCCTTCTCAGGCAGTGAAGCAAAGGCTCTATGGCGAGGGAGTACAGCATCCCTGAGAGAGGGCAGCCCTGCCGAACCCCCCTCTGGACTTTTAAAGGGGCAGACAGGCCCCCATTTATCTTCAGCACACTCTCAATGTCACTGTACAAGACCCGTATCCTGGCTATGAAGCCTGGGCTGAACCCAAAAGCTGTTAAAACTGTCCATAAATATTGGTGTTCAACCCGATCAAACGCCTGTTCCTGGTCAATTGAAATCAAACCAGTTTCTACCGCCAATGAACCAGAGACCTCCAAAATATCCCGAATTAAAGTGACGTTGTCACTAATCAGCCTGCCAGGCACACAGTAAGTCTGGTCTACATGAATGAGCTCGCTCATCACCTTTCTCAGTCTTCGGGCCAGAGCTTTTGAGAGAATTTTGTAGTCTGTGCAGAGCAGAGAGACTGGCCTCCAGTTCTTTAGGCTCTGGAGGTCCCCCTTTTTCGGCAACAGTGTGATGATGGCCCTCCTGCAGGTCGTGGGTAGGGTCCCCCTTTCCAAGCTATCTTGGAGAACCTCCAGCAGGTCTGGACAAAGCAGGGGCCAGAATTCCTTAAAAAAGTCCACAGAGAGACCATCTATGCCTGGTGATTTTCCATTCTGGAGGCTCATTAGCGCCGTATGCAGCTCAGACAGAGACAGTGGAGCATCCAAGCCGGCAACAAGGTCCTCTGAGAGCACTGGAAGACCATCAAGGAAAACCTGGCCCAGTGACGTGTCCTCCCTCCACTCTGCTCTAAACAATTCACTGTAAAAGCTAGCAGCGTGTTTCCTGATCTCTGCTGCTGTGGAGATTGTTCTCCCGTCATCGCCCAACAAGGAGTGAATGAGCTTTCTCTGTCCATTTTTCCCCTCCAGTCCAAAAAAGTACTGGGAGGGCGAGTCCATCAGAGCTACATCCATGTAGCGTGAGCGGACCAGAGCACCCTGTGCGGTGACCCCTAGCAAGCTAGCCAAGGCTGACCTTTTTGACTTAAGAGCCTCTAAGTGCTCCTGTTTTCCGGTAGAACTGAGTAACTCCTCTAGCTCTACCACCTCAGTCTCCAGAACTTTCAAGGATTGGGTCAAGCTACGAGTGACATTTTGAGTGTACTGTTGGCAGAATTGTTTTATCTGTGCCTTACCAAAATCCCACTACATTTGGAGAGAACTAAAAGAAGATTTTTGTTCCCTGTGTGACTTCCATACATCATGAAAAACTCCCTTAAAAAACACATCATTTAAAAGTGTATTATTAAAATGCCAAAAAGCACTCTTACACTTTACATTTTCAATGAAAACAGAACAAATCAGCAGGCAGTGATCAGTGAAACCAACAGGACAGATACAACTATTTTTAAAAACACTCATTTGGTGTTTAAAACCATAGAAACGGTCTAACCTAGCCATAGATAAGAGGTTATCTTTAGCATGGCTCCAGGTGTACTGCCTCTGGTCCCCATGATGTGATCTCCACACATCGGCCATTTCATGTGCCTTCACTAGTTCCCTCAGCCTATTGGCAGAAGCAGGGTGAGGTTCCTGATGGTTCCTGTCCAGTCTGTGGTTTAATGTACAGTTAAAATCACCCCCCAGAAATAAAAAACTATTTGGATTACAGGATCTAACCGTATCTGATAGCATATTAAAGACCCTGATCCTTTCTGCTCTCTGGGTTGGCACATACACGTTTATAAGAACCAAGTTTACGTTTTCAAACTGTACCTTTAGCAAGAGTACATGTCCTTTCACCACCTCTTCTACCTCATAAGAGACAGGCACACAACCCCGAGAGAAAAGTACAGCCACCCCTCCACTATTATTGGATTTGTGGCTAAAAAAAATGCAGCCATCCCACTCTTTTCTCCACTGGCACTCAATGTCTACAGTGCTGTGAGTCTCCTGGACCATCAGCACGTCAAGTGCCTTTAAATTAAAAAGCTTGTATAAAGAGGCCCTTTTTACATCATCCCTGGCCCCGTTTATATTAAGAGTGCCAATTCTAAGGTGGGGCATTAAAAAGAATAAAAATAAGGTACAGTAAAAAAACACACACATAGCATAAAAGGGAAGAAACAAACTAAGAGTCAACATGACTGTTAGTAATTTGTGATTTCAGTTTGACAACCAGTTTCTTTAAACGAAAAATTTCCTGATCAGTAAAAGTCTCATTCCCATCATTCAGTTTCATCAGCTTGCGAGCTGATGCCACAAATAACTCCAGATCTGGAAAGTAATTTTCCACTTTCACAGCTCTGCTCCCCTTGGTCACCTGGAGAAATTGCCTAATTTTGGAAAAACAATAGGAGCTTTGCTCCTCCTGCGTCTGCGTCTGCATCATTTCAGACTCAGCTCCACTTTCGTCAGAGACGCTCTCATCTAGTAAATCTAACTTCCCAACCCTACTAGATTTAGCAGAGCTCTGCAAGTTTTCAGCACTTTTTCTTTTTTTTGCAGCTTTAAAAGGATCCTCTTCAGCAAAACTACATTCCTGCATTTCTTCATGAACTGCAACGTTTGTCATGCAGTGTTTGCTCTGTGTGTCCCCTACAGCCTCAAACCGCTCCTCCCCCGCCTGCAAAGTCTGTTCATTCACATTCCTTCGTTTAACTGCACTTTTACTTACACCCTCCACCTGTTTACCCCGGGCGACAGGCTCGTCACAATGATCAGAACTGCCGCCAGACAGAAATTCCCCACCATCACTGTTTGGGGGGGCAACTACCGCGCCCGCCGCGGCCACCCCAGCAGAGGCGGCCGCGGCCGCCCCAGCACAAGCGGACGCGGACGCGGACGCCCCCGCAGAAGTAGAAGCGGACGTGGCCGCGACCGCCCCAGCAGAGGCGGGCGCCGCAGCGGCATCCGCCGCACCACATGTAGCACTACCCTCCGGACCACCAGAAACAGCGGCGTCATCTTTCTTACCGCCAGTGCTCTTTGTGTTCGCCTTTTCAGGACATGACCTAATAAGATGGCCTTCTGCGCCACACGCAAAACACTTCATGGTTTCAGATGTCGCAAACACCAAGTAGCTAAAGCCGTCAATCCTGAAATTAAAAGACGCGTTCAGTTCAGCAGAGCTGTCTTTCAACACCATGAAACACTGCCTCCTGTGACATACAACATGCTTCAGCAGGGGTGATTTACTACCCAGAGAGACCATTCTGATAGGGGACACAACCTGGCCAAAACGGGACAACTCTCTAATCAGCTGATCATTTTTAACGAAAGGAGGAGCGTTTGAGATGGTGATCCTCCTAGACGGGTTCGCCAGCGGTAAAACGGGAGTAAAAGTGTCACCTATGACCACTCCCTGTGCCACCACCTGATCAGCTTTTTCAGTCGAATCCAGAAAGATCACAATTGCGCTGTTCATCCTCGATGCTGATTTTATGCTGCCATGCCCAACCACCTGTCCTACAGCAAGGCTGGCCTCCTCCACAGAACAGGGAACTGTCGGGAGGATTCTCACGCCATGACGCCGGGTTAAGCGCTCAAACTCCACACCACCATCAATCACCGGCATGATGCCGGCCGGGAAAAACCGGCAGCAGAAGCTACCGTTCCCCAACACACTCACTCCAACACTCACACCCCAGCACACACACACTCAACCCACTATATTAAACACACACACCTCAAACACACAAGATAGAGAAAAAGTTAGAAAATACAAAGTTTAAAGTACTCACTCGACACCACTCCACACCCCTGCTCCCACAAACGCCCACGCATGCGCACGAGAGAGAGAGAGAGAGAGAGAGAGAGAGAGAGAGAGAGAGAATAACAACAAATAACTTTAATATAATAAGGAATAACCTTAAAATAATAACAATAACTAAAATACCATAAGATGTAACTTAAAATAAGCTTAAAATAGAATAAAATAGCTTTAAACTAAGATCATCATCATCATCATCATCATCATCATCATCATAGCAGGCTGTTGGGGGCAACAATGACTGTTTCATGAAGTCTGATCAGATTCTTCCACGCAGCTCTGTCCTTCGCCTTCTACTGCCAGGAACTCCTGGCCTTGTTAACCTGAGTGATGTCCGAGCCGGTATGAGTTGCTTTCTGACTGACCATTTCATGAAACTGCTTGCAAAATATTTGAGTACCGCTAGCTTTTGCTTGACTAACGGCACATTCTTGGCAGACAGAGGTATAATCAGCGGCAAGGATTCCAGTAGATAAAA
Organism: Pholidichthys leucotaenia; assembly: GCA_020510985.1. NCBI lineage: Eukaryota > Metazoa > Chordata > Actinopteri > Cichliformes > Pholidichthyidae > Pholidichthys > Pholidichthys leucotaenia. The sequence continues at coordinate 11,546,854 of CM035837.1, read as the reverse complement.
TAATAAATACATTAAAATAAATAACTGCAGTTTGTTTGTTTATTTATTTGTTTGTTTGTTTGTTTTTAAATAAATAACATCTCTAGGGTTTTACTTTGATGGGATATAGGAAAATCTCAAAGAGTGTGAGCCCTTACAGCAATTCCCAAATGTAAAAATATGAGGCAAAAATATGGCGATGAACGTGCCTTGCTGGTGCCTATCTAGTCTGAAATGGGTTTTCCAGACGGAGGATCATTTAGTCTCTATCAATTACATTATCTGAAAGAAAAGTTAGATGACAAAAAGCAGAAAATAAGAATGTATGATAAATAAAAGAGAGCTCCTTCCATCTAAATAAATTATGACATCATGTACAGTACATGAAAAGTAAATTAGTTTCATAGGACATTGTGTGAGAATGTGTTTGTATGAAAATGTGTGAGAACATGTACACAAGAGGTCATAAAAGTGAAAACAAAAGCCTATTTGCTAACTATATGGTTGATATTTATTTTACCAAGAGTATGTGGTTTCAATCAATTAGAGGTGTGGGCAATTAAATGCTCTTATGACCCCAAGCATTAGAGCAAAGACAGAAGGATTTGAAATAAAAAAAACAAACAAAACAAAACTGAAACTGGGGCCTTATTGATGTATTTTTCTTTGAATGAATGTGTTTTCTTATATTTATTTTTTATTTTTATTTTTATTTTTCTCTTCTTGACATACCTTTTTGCCAGTTTTGAATTTTAGTAATAATTCTGTGGCTCACATTTTACATTTTATTTCCACTTCTTTGTTCAACCTGTAACTTTATTTATAGTCCAAGGATGCAGAAACTCATATGGCCCTACGAATCTAAACAGAAAACATGCTTTATTTTATTTTATTTTATTTTGGTTTATTTTGGTTTATTTTAGGCTCAGTTTAGTTCATTGTAGTTCATATAGCAAACATAATAATATCATTTATCAAGGTATATATTACAACCTAATTTACCCTTTTCATTGTACTTAATAATCTTATAATTCTACATTTTTTTCAAGCTATCACATATTTTAATCATATTAAGACAGTAACCTCACAGACTGACACCCACAACAGATAATCAGTGGCATTTTATTTAAGTGCTAGTTTTAATTTCCATGTCGATGATATACACTACTGTTCAAAAGTTTGGGGTCACTTAGAAATTTCCTTATTTTTGAAAGAAAAGCACTTTTTTTCAATGAAGATAACTTTAAACTAATCAGAAATACACTCTATACATTGCTAATGTGGTAAATGACTATTCTAGCTGCAAATGTCTGGTTTTTGGTGCAATATCTACATAGGTGTATAGAGGCCCATTTCCAGCAACTATCACGCCAGTGTTCTAATGGTACAATGTGTTTGCTCATTGCGTCAGAAGGCTAATGGATGATTAGAAAACCCTTGTGCAATCATGTTAGGTCTTCAATGCTGTAATTGCTGCAAATGGAGGATTCTTTGTCGAAAGCAAAGTTTGAAGGAAAAAATTATTATTTCAAATACAAATCATTATTTCTAACCTTGTCAATGTCTTGACTATATTTTCTATTCATTTTACAACTCATGGTGGTAAATAAAAGTGTGACTTTTCATGGAAAAAACAAAATTGTCTGAGGTGACCCCAAACTTTTGAACGGCAGTGTATGAACAGACTTTACATCTCAGGAATCTTTTTGTTCTTTGTTGTTTTTGTTGTTGTTGTTGTTGTTGTTTTTTTTTTGGGGGGGCTGAACCATGGCAGACCAGTGCTATCTTTATTGTCTCATTGCTCCCCTGACCCCAGCATCATCACCCAGTGTCAACACCGACATCATCACCAAATCCATCCATCAACCAGCACTACAGCATGCACAACTCCAGCATGCACACTTCCTGAATAAACAGCTCTCTGGCACAACGGACTAAGAGCTCTCTTGCTAAGTCACTGGTGGGTGGCTGAAGACAGCAACAGGCCAGTATTCCTTTGCTTGTGGCAATTGCCTGAAACTAAGAACTGATGAATGGCAAACATGACTCCACCTCTGTGTACTTCGTTTGTGGCAGTCATCTCAAAGAACTGCTGAGTAACATAACCCCACCTCTGTAAGTGGGCCATGAACATTCTCTGCTCTATGTGTGTGTGCCAAAGATATGATAACAGCTGAGAGCCGAAGAATGGACAAAGACAACGATAACATAGACATTTTCTGGGTGCTTAAGAGAGGGACGAATGGACAGTTTGCCATGGTTTATTAGCCCAGCAGAAAGGATTAAAAAAAAAAATCCTGAAGTAAAACGCACCTACGCCAACATTTTTTTTTTTTGTTTTGCTTGTTTTTTTGTTTTTTTTTCCTGTCAACATGATATATTTTTATATGTAGGATGATAGTCAGAAAAAGCACATACACCGTTGAGATATAGTTTACATTTATGAGTACACGCTCATAAGTATTTCTTAAGTAATCACACCTTTACTAGTACAAAAAAATAATAATGATAATAATAATGCCCTCATTCCTGATTGATTACACACCAGACAGATTACAGACCAGAACTGAAGTAGACAGATGAGTAAATGTGTGAATGAGTGGAAGAATGCTTGATGAGCTGCAAACCACCAGTGTTGATACATTTTAATCAAAAGTAAAGTGCAACATTATTTTAAATTAAGATAAGATAACATAAGATAAGATAAGCCTTTATTAGTCCCACAATGGGGAAATTCCAGGATTGCAACAGCACAGGGATAGCAACACTCAGAGCAATAATCAGAAGGCAAGAAAAAAAACAAGAACATCTAGTAAACATATGTACATATTACTTTAAATATATATATAGACACACAGTGCGGAGCATTATGGTTGGTGAATGTGCAGCAGAAAGTCTAAGCTCTCTCTCCGCGGATGCGGCTGGCTAGCTGGAAGTCTTTGGGCATGATGGTGACCCTCTTGGCGAAGAAGAGACCCATCAGGTAGGCCTCTCTGGTCTCCTGCAGAGCCATGACGGCGAAGCTCAGGAAGCGCAGGTGGGTCTTGAAGTCCTGAGCGATCTCCCTCACCAGGCGCTGGATGGGCAGCCTACGGATGAGCAGCTCCGTGGATTTCTGGTAGTGACGGATCTCTCTCAGAGCCACGGGCTGTAACGGCGAGGCCTCTTCACTCCGCCGGTGGCCGGAGCGCCTCTCCGAGCAGCCCTGGTGGCTAGCTGCCTCCTGGGGGGCTTCTTCCTCCAGTAGATGTTACGGGCGGTCTGCTTGGTTCTTGCCATCGCTCTTTATTATTCTGTCTTATATTTCTTGCACGCCGCCTAAACTTCAGCCCTGCACCCGCGTCGTTTTCGCTACAGCTCCCGGTATGTCGAGTTTCCCATTAGCACAGGGCAGCGGCCAAGTGCTAGCTAACACCAGCTCCTCCCTGCTGCAACGTCTCCCGCTGCAAACAGTGGCTCCGTCCGAAATTGCAGCCGAGTTTGAAATAATGGTTTACCTTTTAACATCTAAATATACTTCTATAGTGTAAAGGTGTTAACATATATGCTTATATTTAAATTTCAAAATGATAATGACTAAAAGTTTTATCTAAACCATGCATGGAATAAATATACTTTGAGATCAAAATGACAAAAATAGAAAGTGAAGAGCTATTCCATTGCCCGAAAACTAAGAATCTTACTCATACCCTTCTCAGATTTCTCTCTTCAAGGGTGACTTCAAAATACATTTAGAAAAAATGACTTTTTTTTTTTTTCGTTACAGGACAAATATAAGCATGGATTATGGAGAAAATGTTGAAAATTGGCATCCAGAAGAGGCAGTCCTGTGAACTGTATGATTAATTGATTTCATAAAAAGTTGTTCAAAAAAATAGAAACTATAAAGTCTAACAAGTAATTTGAGTATTTTGACTACATGGCGATAAATTGAAATAAGTAAATTATCATTTTATTATTATTTGTGGCAGCGCGGTGGCGGAGTGGTTAGCACTGCGGCAGCACAGCAACTCACCCTTGGCCGGGGGATCCTGGGTTCGATCCCAGCCCCCGACCAACAGTGATCTGTGTGGAGTTTGCATGTTCTCCCCGTGTTTGCATGAGTTTACTCTGGGATTTCTCCAGTTTCCTCCCACATGCCAAGAACATGCAAGTTAGGTTAATTGGCATCAAACTGGGGATTCTAAATTATCCTTAGGTATGACTGTGAGAGTGAATGGTTTTCTGTCTCTCTGTGCTGGCCCTGCGATGGACTGGCGATCTGTCCAGGGTGTACTCTGCCTCTCGCCCAAAGATGCTGGGATAGGCTCCAGCACCCCCCGCGACCCGAAAAAGGATTAAGCAGAAGAAGATGAATGAAAATAATCATTTGTTTTGTAAAGCAAAGATTAATCTGAACTATGTGATCACATACAAAATTTAAAAGAAAACAGTTATTAAGTGACTATATTTCAAATCTTTAAGATAGATAAAATCATGTCACAATAACGACAACAAGTATGACACTTGGATACAATAATATTTTTCTTTTCCTTTTTTTTCTTTTTGAGACACTGAGACCTTAGCTTTATCAGAATTCACGTCCTAAGTGACAGTGATATTCAGTGTTTCACAAGAGGTTTTGTCACCATGGTTAAGTAAAGAAAATATTGACAAAGGATCCTTTCTATCAGCTTGCTTAATCAAAATGCAGGTACCCCGATGACACACTGTCAGTGGGAGAAGGACTCAAGACCTGACTGAAATATAGTTTGATCCTTAGTAAATTGACTATTGACGTTTTGAAGCTTGACATTTATAGACTGGACTTAGATGACCTTATTATGTGGTGGTGGCTGTTGGCTCCTGTACTAGCCAACAGCCACCGGAAGAGCTCTCCACCGGGAGAGCTTAAGATTCATTGCCAGATAGGACGACACCAGCTAGAGGCCTCCACTAGCTACTGAGGGAGCCTTGGCTTCCTTGGCTTCACTGGCAGATCCAGCTACTAGATGATGACGCCAGTTAGCGACCTTCACTAGCCATCAGGAGAGGTTTGACCTCACCGCCAGATAACGGCTATAATTAGATGACAAGCCAGCTGACAGCCTCCACTAGCCATTGGACGTACTTCGGCTCTTGTACTAGCCAACAGGTGAGCCGCTCCTTTGATCCCAATCAGACTAATCAGTATGCCTCCGAAAAAGAATCAGACAAATGGAGAGGAGTTGGAGGAGATCAAACTCTCACTAAATTTTATATCTGAAGAAATATCTAAGATAGCAAAACAACAAACTCTGCTTATTGGCCTTATGGATCAAGTGCGTGAATTAAGGGCTGAAGTTATGGAAAAAGACAAGAAAATTAATTTCTTAGAAAGACGTGTGGATGAATTAGAACAGTATACAAGAATGGATGATGTCCTTGTGAGCGGTCTTAACACGAGACACCACTCCTATGCACGTGTGACAGCTGGAGTTGATAACCAGGATGGGGAGGATGAGACGTTGAGAGAATCACACACTCTTGAGCAGCAGATATTAACTTTTTTCAACTCTAAAAACATTGTTGTGGACAAGACTATTTCAGCTTGCCACACATTACCTAAAAAAGACAATAAAGGAAAACCAGCGCTCATAATGCGATTTGTCAACAGGAAAGCAAAAACTGATCTTCTGCAACAAACAAGAAAACTGAGAGGAACGGCTGTCCATGTAAACGAACGTTTAACAAAAAAGAAATCTGAAATAGCTAGACAAGCAAGGGGTCTCAGAAAACAGGGAAAATACAATCAACATGGAAAAAGAACTGTAAGGTGTGGATAAAACTGCTTGGCACTCCAGAAGAAGCTAAAGTAATAATGATTAGAGATATGGATGAATTAGACACATTAAAACCTTAGCTCTTATGCATGAATAACAGCGCAGAAAGATTATGAATGGAAATTTTTTCTTTTTTTTTCTCTTTTTTTTCCTTTTGGTGTACATTGTTGACACAACTTATGATTAGAACTTTAACCAATCATCCTTCCTCATTTAATAATGGAAGTGTATTAGGGCAAATTGAAGCTGAAACCTTTGTCAGTACTGAACAGCAACCACAAGATATTTTAGGTGATATTGACCCAGATAATAACTACCTTAATCATATTAACAATAAGTGTGCTTATCATGATGAACAACAATTAAATGGAATTATGAACTCAGATCAGACATTGATAATAATATATATTAATAGTAGGAGTCTCTATGCCAACTTTGATAGTATTAAGGAGTTTTTAAATCAATTTAACACCCCATTTAGGATTATAGCAATAAGTGAAACATAGATTAATGAAGAAAGAGATGTAAATTTTGAACTTCATGGATATGAGATGTACACACAAAATAGGAAATGTAAAAGTGGGGGTGGGGTAGCACTGTATGTTGATAGAAAATTAAAAAGTAAAAAAGTGGACAGCATGACATCAACAGTGAATGAAAGTATGGAATGTTTAACAATCGAAATTATGATGGAAAATAGAAACAAACAACAACAACATAATATTAAGTTGTATATATAGAGCACCGGGATCTGATATGGAAAAAAAATTAGAAATGGTATGGAAAAGATGTATACAAAAATAAGTCAAAAAGATATCTTTATTTGTGGTGACTTTAATATAGATTTAATGAAAAAAAAACCAAAAACATAAACCAACTGAAGATTTCTTAGATACAATGTATAGCTTAACCTTATTTCCAAAGATTGCAAAACCTACGAGAATAATGACACACTGTGTTACCTTGATAGACAACATTTTTATCAGTGTTATCGAATATAATATGGTGAGTGGTATACTAATAAATGACATTAGTGACCATCTGCCTGTATTTGTTTCTTTAGATGTTAATTTCAGGGTTAATGAGAGTAATAATAATAATAAACCATGTAAAAAGATTATTTATAAAAGAATATGAACATAAGATAGAATCACTGCTTTAAAAGGTGACTTAATGTTACAGAATTGGGATGTTGTCTATAGAGAGAAAGAAGTGAACTTGGCATATAATACATTTATTGACACATTTAAATCATTATATGATAAAAACTGTCCAATTAAAGAAATTAATTAAAAAAACCAAACATAAATACAAAAATTGCCCATGGTTAACCAGGGGGCTACAAAATGCTTGTAAAAAGAAAAAAAAAATATCTCTATAAAAATTTTATTAAATTAAGAACCAAAGAATCTGAAAAAAGATACGCATAGAGCATATGAAATAAATTTACTGAAATAATACAAACTAGTAAAAAATTATAGCTACTATAGAAAAATGTTAAATAAAAATAATATAAAAGGAGTCTGGGATATATTAAATAAATTAAGGAAAAATGGAACTAAGAAAACAATATATCCAGAGTATTTTACTGATAATTGTGGTGATAATTATGATAAGAACATGGTACTAAATAAAATGAATAATTTTGGGGGGGAAATGTTGGACCAGAGTTGGCAGCAAAAATTCTAAACCAAGGAAGAGACACCATGAGTTAGACACTGATTGGAAATAACCCTCGGTCAATCTTTCTCTCAGTGGTGGAAGAACTAGAGGTAAAATCTGTTGTTGAAAAATGTAAAAATAAATTATCTACTGATTGTGATGGTATTGATATGGCACTAGTAAAAAGAACTGTTGATGGCATATTAAAACCATTTACATATATTTGTAATCTATCATTTCAAACTGGCTAATTCTGGCAGAAAATGAAAATAGCAAAAGTAATACCATTATTCAAGCAAGGAAATAAACTCCACTACACAAACTACAGAGCAGTATCACTCCTCCCACAATTTTCAAAGATTCTGGAAAAACTTTTCAGCAACAGATTAGAGGACTTTTTAAATAAACACGATGTGCTTAATCAGAATCAATATGGATTTAGAGCATAGAGTGTAACATCATTAGCAATAATGGAAGGAACAGAGGATATAATAAATGCATTAGATCAAGGGAAATATGCAGTTGGTGTATTTATAGATTTTAGAAAAGCATTTGATACAATAAATCATTCAATACTTCTTGATAAAATGCAAATATATGGTATTAGGCGAATGGCACTGAATTGGGTTACAAGTTATTTATCTGAGAGACAACAGTTTGTGAAGATGGGAAAATATCTACCTGGATGTATGGGAATTGCCTGTGGGGTTTCCCAGGGGTCAGTATTGGGCCCCAAATTATTTAACATATATATAAATGATATATTCCAAGTTTCTAAATTATTAAAAATAATATTATTTGCTGATATACTAACATATTTTATTCTGGAAATAATTATAATCAACTAATCCATACTCTAAATAATGAATTAAATAATCTTAAAAAATGGATGGATTGTAATAACTTATCACTAAATATAGATAAAACTAAGGTAATGATATTTAGTAATTGTAAATTTAAAGAAGATATACATTTTCATATAGATAATGTAATTATTGAAAACGTTAAGGAGATCAAATTTTGGGGAGTAATATTAGATGATAAAATTAGTTGGAAACCACACGTCACATACATACATAACAAAGTCACAAAAAATTGCAATTATAGATAAAACTAAGCAAGTCCTACATTACAAATCACTTCATATCTTGTATTGCTCATTAGTACTTTTATACTTGACCTATTCTATAGAGGTCTGGGGTAACAGTTATAAAGTACACTTAATTCATTGCTAATATTACAAAAAAGGGCAGTCCGTGTTATGCACAAAATTGGGTATCTTGAACATACTAATTTATTGTTTTTACATTCAAAGTTATTGAAATTACAGGATCTGGTTGATTATTATACAACACGGTTAATGTTTAAAGTCAGTAAAAACGTTTCTGCCACAAAATATATAAAATCTTTTCAGTGAGAGAGAAGGGAAATATAATTTACGGAGGAATACAAAATTTAAAATGCACCAAGTAAGATCTACTAGGAAGGGTTTTTGTGTCTGTGTGTAGGGTAAAACTGTGGAATGGGTTGGGGGAGAAACACAGGCAGTGTCCAAACATTTGTATATTTAAATCAACATATAAAGAAGTGCCTTTTGAGCAATATAAAAATAAAGAACAGTAATATTACAATGTGTCTTCAATGAATAAATGTTGTTATTGTGAATATATATGCTGAGTACTATTATTATTGATATCATTATTAGAAGAATTATAGTATTAGGATTGTTGTTAGGATGGAATTATTTGAAATATTACATAGCCAGGTGGTATTATTATTATTATTATTATTATTATTATTATTATTATTATTATTATTATTATTATTATTGTAACTACCATATGGCTACCTATTATTATGGTTATTATTGTTATATGGTTACTTACTGCGCCTAGGTATTGCAAGCCATATGGGGGTATATGGTGGTATATATGGTGATTAGAATGATGACAATATTGTCTATAATTATATTAAACATACCAGAAGTATTTATTTACTATTATTACAATTATTATTACATGTTAGTATTATTGTTAATATAAACTATCATTGTTGTACCATTTCTATTGCATAATTTAATTATAAGGTGTATTATATATTATGGTACTGTATAATGAATGTAATTGTGGGATGAATAACGACTAGAATGATATTATAATTTATTGGGTATGGAGAAGGGGTGGGACTATATAAGCACTGGCTTCTTCCCACTCCTTTTCAACATTTTATTTTTTGGTTTTGATTTTTATTTTAATTTTTTTTAATCTTTTTTGTCTGGATGTTCAAATAAATGAAATCAATCAATCAATCAATCACTTATTATGTTTAGATGACACTGATGTCAGATGACACTGATAATCTACCTTCTTCAACCTTTTCTGTTCTTTCTTCTTTTGTTTGATGTCTGTTTTGTCTTGAATTGTTTATTTCATCTATGTTTATCTTCCTGCCCTTGGGGGGATGTAAAAACAAATAAAAAAGAAAAGGGGGGGACAATATCTGGAATATACTTTAAGAACAGTTTTCTGATTTGTTGCCATTTTTCCCCCTATATATTCACTTTGAGACAATATTATAAGTTTGGCAAATCTTATTAATTTAGAGACAAAACGGATTAAATTTTGGTTGGTTTAAAATACATTGTTATAGAAGAAGACACTTAATGTTTGAAGAATAGAAGTTATTGTGGATTAACAGTTATTGATATAGGTTAAGTTATTTGGTAAGAAAACAAATTAAATTATAGCTATTTTAACACACACACACACACACACACACACACACACACACACACACACACACACACACATATATATATATATACAGTATATATATATATATATATATATATATATATATATATATATATACACTACCGTTCAAAAGTTTGGGGTCACCCAGACAATTATTTTGTGTTTTCCATGAAAAGTCACACTTATTTACCACCATGAGTTGTAAAATGAATAGAAAATATAGTCAAGACACTGACAAGGTTAGAAATAATGATTTGTATTTGAAATAATAATTTTTTTCTTCAAACTTTGCTTTCGTCAAAGAATCCTCCATTTGCAGCAATTACAGCATTGCAGACCTAACATGATTGCACAAGGGTTTTCTAATCATCCATTAGCCTTCTGATGCAATGAGCAAACACATTGTACCATTAGAACACTGGAGTGATTGTTGCTGGAAATGGGCCTCTATACGCCTATGTTGATATTGCACCAAAAACCAGACATTTGCAGCTAGAATAGTCATTTACCACATTAGCAATGTATAGAGTGTATTTCTGATTAGTTTAAAGTTATCTTCATTGAAAAAAAGTGCTTTTCTTTCAAAAATAAGGAAATTTCTAAGTGACCCCAAACTTTTGAACGGTAGTGTATATATATATATATATATATATATATATATATATATATATATATATATATATATATATATATATATATATATATAGTGTTAACCCTGTTCTGGTTCCAATCTATAAAAAAAATTCTTTGCTGAAGAAAAATTTTTTCAACTCAAAATGAACTGCTTGAACTGAACTGCTTCTCTCATCCAAGGACCACAACTGTAACCCTATCCATGGGCCATAAAGTGGAAAGTTAATCCCTTTCTCCAAGACTCTTTGGCAAAGGAACGTTCCTTATCAGCAGATTTATGAGTGACATAAACCAGATGGGGAAGCAAGATTCTCCAGTAACAACCAACGAGTTTCATAGTGACATCTGGTGGATGGATCAGCAATATTTAATTTCTCTCTTTGCAGTGGAATTTCATTCATTATGGGCCAATAACCTAACTCATATGCTTTCTCTCAAGACAGCATGTGCTACACAAGATATGATTGAACTCTGGGGATGGACAATGTGGTTTCAAATGCTTTTATTGATATGATTTTGATATGTGTTGCTCTATTTTAAAGAAATTAATTCTTGCATGCTTAATATCACAAGTTAATTACAGTAGATGTACATAGATGCATTTTATGCTCCTTTATTGAGTAGAATATCTTAGTCACTTAAGTTTAAGGACGTTATGCTTTATTCAGCAACATGTGTCTTAAAGGGGGGTCTCACTCTCAGATCAAATATATCTCTCTCCCCCTCCTCTCTCCTCTGTTCTGCAGGAGTCCATAGCTGCACTTAACTGGCCAATAGAGTCCAAAGCTTCATTGCATTTCCCTTTTTAGGTCAAGTTTATTACCTTTGTTGAAAAAGCTCCAAAATAATTGGGCCAGCTCAGGTCTCACGAAGTTTTGGACCACCCTGCAACACTAGAGAAAACTTGATTTTTATTGCCCTTAGTTCAGTCTGCTTGGGCGTGATTAGGCCAGCTGTAAGGAGTCTGTTCTGGGTTTTGGCCAAGCTGTCAGGAGCTTTCTCTGCTTCTCCAATTTTTTTCCTATCTTTTAAAGAAGGGCCCAGAGCCTGTCATGCTCTGTGTAAATCCTGTTTCTTTTCTTTAAAATTCATTTCTTATTTTATTCTTCTTTTTCTTTAAATCATCGTGCAAGAAGATTTTGTTGAATTTTTTTAAAGCTTAAACCAACTCATTTAAACCATCAACATTGGAAGAAATGAGTTTGTGATGTAATTTGACTTTCTGATGAGACTTTGCACCATAAACCAATTCCTTCTTCAGTGCATAAGAGAAGACCTCTCCCAGTTTGCTGGACCAGCCTTTGTGATCCCAGGAGGAGGCCATAACAGTGGTAAGGAGTGCCAGGCTCCCAACAGAACCCCTCCTGGTCCAGTTGAACAGAAAGTTGACTGTCTGCTACCCACAGGGACGCAAAGTTTCTGCAGCTGGCAGTCTTTTATGCAATTCACACCTGTCTTCAGAATATTCCTGGCATAAGTTCTTTGAACCTAATTTTATGCAAACACCCATCAGAATCTAAAAATGCATGTTCTTCTTTTATTAATTAATCTATGTTCTTTTTCAGAGAAATACAAATTTTCCATTTTTATAAATAGTTAATCATCCTTTTCTTCATAAAATTGCATCCAATTTTAGAATTAGATTATTGTAATTCTTTATTATCAGGTTGTCCTAAAACATCTTTAAAAAGTCTTCAGCTGATCCAAAATGCTGCAGCAAGAGTTTTAACAGGTACTAGAAAGAGAGATCATATCTCTCCGGTTCTGGCCTCCCTTCATTGGCTTCCCATAGAGTTTAGAATTAAGTTTAAAATCCTTCTTCTTACTTACAAAGCTCTAAACAATCAGGCTCCTTTTTATTTAAAAGATCTGATACTACCGTATCATCCTAACAGAGCACTACGCTCCCAAAATGCAGGTTTACTTGTAATACCTAGAATCTCCAAAAGTACAATGGGAGGCAGAGCCTTCAGTTATCAAGCTCCTCTCCTGTGGAATCAGCTGCCAATCTGGATTCGGGAGTCAGACTCGATCTCTGTTTTTAAGAATAGGGCTAAAACCTACCTTTTTGATATAGCCTACAATTAGGGAGGGATCATGTGTTTTCTGAACCCTCCCTTAGTTATGCTGCTAATAGGTTTAGTCAGCCGGGGGACCTCCAGTAATGCACTGGGCCTCACTCCTTTCCTCACTCTCTATGAAATATTTTTTTTTTGCTGGTCATTAACATTTGTTTGTTCTCTCCCATAGATTGAGTCCCCATCGTGCTGTTTGCTCTCTACATGTCTGTTCTTTTCTTCTTCTCTATCCCCTCACCCCCCAGCCAGTCGCAGCAGATGACTGCCCCTCCCTGAGCCTGGTTCTGCTGGAGGTTTCTTCCTGTTAAAAGGGAGTTTTTCCTCTCCACCGTCGCCAAGTGCTTGCTCACAGGGGATCGCCTGATTGCTGGGGTCTTTCTGCAACTGTGGGGGTCCTCCCTACAGTTGATAGTGCTATGAGATGACTGTTGTTGTGAAATGGCGCTATATAAATAAAGTTGAATTGAATTGAATTGAATCCACTTTTCTTAACCAATGCTCTTTTATGGTTTTCCAATTTCCAGTATGCTGACAAATTAAACTGTGCTTCATTTGGTTCCACAAATGCTTGATTCAAAAGTAACCCAGTAACAGTCTATGTTGCCCATGATACATGTGAATTCTCTGTTTTTACATTCTTCTTTAAAAAAAAAAAAAAAGAATGTAAAAAGAAGAATACATTATATAAACAATTCATTAAATGCAGAACAGTGGAAGCTGAGATCAAATATAAAAGATATAAAAATAAGCTTACTACTGTAATGAGGACCTGTAAGAAAGAATATTACAACAGAATACTAGAGGATAACAAAAATAACATAAGAGGAATATGGCAAGTACTCAATGGGATTATTAGTAATCGTCCTAAGAATGCAAATTATCCAGAATATTTTATCAAAAATGGCAGTTTGATTAATAATATGGAAGATGTGGTCAGTGGTTTCAATAATTTTTTTGTAAACGTTGGTCCTGAATTAGCAAAATCAATAGTGACACCAGAAACAAACCACAGTGGTTCTGTGAATGAAATAGAGGATAGAAATCCAAACACAATCTTTTTGGGTGCAGTTACTGAAAAAGAAATTATTGAGACTGTGAGTAAATTTAAGAACAAAAAAATCAACGGACTGGAATGAAAGTGACATGACAATAGTGAAAAAAGTAATTGAGGGAATTGTTAAGCCACTCACCCACATCTGTAACCTGTCATTTCAAACTGGTACATTTCCAGACAAAATGAAAATAGCAAAAGTAATACCTCTATACAAAACAGGAGACAGTCATCGCTTCACAGATTACAGGCCAGTCTCTTTACTCTCACAATTCTCCAAAATACTTGAAAAAATCTTCACTAAGAGACTGGATGATTTCACTGAAAAACACAACCTCCTTACAGATAGCCAGTATGGTTTTAGAGCAGATAAATCTACATCTTTGGCACTGAACGAACTTATAGAACAGGGGTCGGGAACCTATGGCTCGCGAGCTAGATGTGGCTCTTTTGATGGCCGCATCTGGCTCACAGACAAATCTTTAAACTTTAAAGATTTTGTTTTTACAAGAGCACCAAGTGTCTGCTGCTCTGTATATAGTTTTAGAATCATCTTCCGTGTTGCGGCCATTACGAGCTCAGATCACACGAGACGTTTCGCTGAATTTAAGCATTTATTTATTTATTTATTTTCTACTCGTTTCAGTTCTGCGTTTAATATGAACCCTGAGTTTGAAATAAATGTTTGAATTTAAATTTGAATATCACGGAAGCCGCTGCACATCCGGGTACTCCAATATTTATCCAGATCGCATAGTTTTAGAATCATCGGCCATTACGAGCTCAGATCACACGAGACGTTTCGCTGAATTTAAGCATTTATTTATTTATTTTCTACTCATTTTAGTTCTGCATTTAATATGAACCCTGAGTTTGAAATAAACGTTTGAATTTAAATTTGAATATCCCGGAAGCCGCTGCACATCCGGGTACTCCAGGCTCCGCCAATATTGAGCACCAGAAGTCGCATTAATGGTAAGAAATACTCATCATTGATTAGCAACAGCATAACAATGTTATTAAAAAGAATTCAGAGACTTATTGTACTTTAAAAGTGTTGAAATTACATAAAATGCACACATTTACTTGTATTTTTAGTTTTAAACATATTGTATGGCTCTCACGGAATTACATTTAAAAATATGTGGTGCTCATGGCTCTCTCAGCCAAAAAGGTTCCCGACCCCTGTTATAGAAGAAATTACTAGTTGTATAGATTAAAAAAAAGGTTGCTGTAGGAGTATTTATGTTATGACCCGAGCGCCGGTTCTCATCGCGCTCGGGCTAAGTTATTTCTCGCTGCCAGCCTTGACAGCTGCGGGCTGTATTCTGGCCTCACTGGGCTCTTATTGTGAAAGTGCTCGGTGGGGCTTCCGCCTGTCAACGGCCGATCAGCTGATTGTCATTACAGTCGTTAGTGCTTCGCCCTTTTAAGCCCGGCACTGACGACGGTAAGACGCAGGAGTATTAGTCGACTTTGGTCAACGTTACATCTGAGTGGCTTCGTCCTGCCAAGCCCTGGGTCTGCGCCTCGTCATACTTGAGAGTGCCGTAGACCTTCATGTCAGGTTCGTCATCATAGTTTTGTCACAGTTAGCTCGTAGCGGCTGGGTTAGCCCTACGAGCCCAAGTCTCAGTCATGTGTGTGTTTAGCCCTAAGGGGTTCATAGTTGTGTTTTGTCACGTCTGGAAATAAATAACATCTTAGCCAAACTCTCTGGTGAACTCTGTGGCATCTCTTGGTGATCCGCGAGGATCACCACATGACAGTATACTCCTGCCAGGTCGCCTAAACGGGGCGACCTGGCAGGAGTATACTGTACATGTGGTGTACACATGTACATGTGCTTGCAATGATTCATGTAGTTCATTAGAGATCAACTAAAAACAAACTACCTCCATTGAACAATTCACGATAAGCTAGTTGAAAAAAAAAAAAAATTCTAGCCATGTCATTTTGGCCCGTGGAATAAAAATGCAAATGTATGTACATGTACAAGGAAAATACACAATATGTAAAATATAATTTGGTCCGAATTTAGGACCTTCCAGGCACTACAATTACAGTTGCAAACTGAAAAGGAGAGATTGAAGTGTCTGACAATGTCAGACATTCTTAAAACTAAGAAAGATGTCATGAAGACAAAAACTAGTGCCCACTGTTTTGTTCAGGTTGAAACTTTTTCCAGGTGTATCTTGCAGAAACCTATAAAAATAGAACCTTAATCCACCTCACTGCTGTCATGGGAGCAGCTTTCTCATTTTTCACGGAATCGAGGTGGAAAAAGCATTTTATTTGCCCGTCACTATCTGCCTTGCTGGTTTCCGCAGCAGGGGACGCCATGTTTACTCGTTGCTTGGAGAGGAAAGCTGATCAGTGATTGGTCCAGACAGATCACGTGGCGATCATCTTCGCGTTGAAAAAATTTTAAATGTTAAATTTTTTCTCGAGTTAGATTTCGTTTTTGTGCATATTTTTCGAGTTGAACTATATGAATTGTTCTTCAATATATTTTTTACAACATTACTGTGTGAAGATCATTTAGACCGGTTTTACTGGAACGGAACTGAAAGATAGATTTTTCATCCGAGTGACTAGCTCTGTTTTTTTTTTTTTTTGTTTGTTTCATGTATAGTTTGGTTTGAGCGAGTAATGCTCTGTTTTTGTTTCATAGTCTGGTATGAGCGGGTAATGCTCTGTTTTTGTTTTTTCATGTATAGTCTGGTATGAGCGAGTATGCTCTATTTTTGCATTTAATTTTCTCAACCTGTAGTTCTGGTTTTTTTGTTTTCCCTTGTACATTTTTTCTTGTTAGTCTTGTCATTGTCTTGTATGGTTTTTTATGTCTTGTCATTGTCTTGTATGGTTTTTTTTGTCTTGTTCATGGGTTGGTTTCTCTCCCTCCGCACCTGTCCCCCAACCTCCCACCCTGGGGGGGTGGGGGGGGGCAAGAACGCCCCAAGGTGCCTCCTTGGGGCGTTCGGAGTCCGCCCATGGAGGGAGGGTACTGTTATGACCCGAGCGCCGGTTCTGATCGCGCTCGGGCTAAGTTATTTCTCGCTGCCAGCCTTGACAGCTGCGGGCTGTATTCTGGCCTCACCGGGCTCTTATTGTGAAAGTGCTCGGTGGGGCTTCCGCCTGTCAACGGCCGATCAGCTGATTGTCATTACCGTCGTTAGTGCTTCGCCCTTTTAAGCCCGGCACTGACGACGGTAAGACGCAGGAGTATTAGTCGACTTTGGTCAACGTTACGTCTGAGTGGCTTCGTCCTGCCAAGCCCTGGGTCTGCGCCTCGTCATACTTGAGAGTGCCGTAGACCTTCATGTCAGGTTCGTCATCATAGTTTTGTCACAGTTAGCTCGTAGCGGCTGGGTTAGCCCTACGAGCCCAAGTCTCAGTCATGTGTATGTTTAGCCCTAAGGGGTTCATAGTTGTGTTTTGTCACATCTGGAAATAAATAACATCTTAGCCAAACTCTCTGGTGAACTCTGTGGCATCTCTTGGTGATCAGCGAGGATCACCACATGACAATTTATAGATTTAAAGAAAGCTTTTGACACCATTGGCCACAGAATACTACTAAGGAAACTGGAAAGGTATGGGATAAGAGGGGTCGGACTGAGTTGGGTGGAAAGTTATTTAAGTAACAGACAACAATTTGTACAAATTGGAGAGCACAAATCACCCTTCATGGACATCACTTGTGGTGTGCCCCAGGGGTCAGTTTTGGGACCCAAACTCTTTATTTTGTATATAACTGACATATGCCAAGTATCAAAAATTCTGAAATTTATTTTGTTTGCGGATGACACAAATATCCTTTGCACTGGTGAGAATTTGCAGCAGGTTTTAGAGGTGGTCACAACTGAAATGGAAAAATTAACGCAGTGGTTCAGCAAAAATAAATTATGTCTAAATATAAAAAAACAAAGATTATGGTGTTTGGAAATTATAAAATAAATCATGAAATAATGGTAACAATAGATGATACCAGAATAGAAACAGTACAGGAAAATAAGTTTCTGGGGGTGATGCTAGACAATAAAATCTGCTGGAAACCTCACATCAGTCACATCCCGGCCAAATTAGCAAAATGTACAGGCATACTGGGGAAGACAAGACACATCTTGGACTATAAATCATTGGTCTTATTGTACAATTCACTGTTTTTACCTTATCTTAACTACTGTGTAGAAGTCTGGGGAAACACCTACAAGACCAACCTACAGGCAATATGCACATCACAAAAAAGAGCTATAAGGATAATAAACAATGCAGGATATAGAGACCATACCAATTCGTTGTTCTTAAAGTCACATGTCATAAAGTTCATCGATTTAGTTAAATTTAAGACAGCACAAGTAGTGAACAGGGCAATTAACAATCAACTCCCAACTAATATACAAATAATATTTAAAAAAAAGAGACAATGATCATAATTTGAGAGGAGACTTAAACTTTACAAAACCCAAGATACGTACAACCAAGAAAAGTATGTGAATATCTGTCTCTGGGGTGGATTTGTGGAACAGTCTGGAGCCGGAACTGAAACTATGTACAAACAGAAATCAATTCAAAAAGAGGTATAAGCACCATTTGCTGAAAGGATATATGTTAGAAGGGTAGTATTTATATGTACGATTTATTATGTTCACTTTGGGACATTATGGGACACTATGGAATGGTGGGTGGGACAGCACTGTGTATATCTGTGTTGTTTGATACTGGTTTTGATGTATGGACTTCATTGTATGTTAGAATGGATGGGTGTTAATGTTGATTTGTAAAAAATACAGTAAATTGTTTACTTGGGGTCTTAAAGGTGGTAATTTGTATAAAATTCACATGGGTGTATCTATGGAAAAGAGGAGTTGGAATTAATAAGTGTTCACTTCTTCCTTCTCCCTTTCGAACAGTGTATACTGTAACTTTATTGCACTTGCCATTTGCTTGTTTTTTGTTATATTTTTGTGTTTGAAATAAACTATCTATCTATCTATCTATCTATCTATCTATCTATCTATCTATCTATTCTCTGTTTTAAAGTTATCCACATATTCACCTATTCTGACATTTCTTATTAAACCATTTGAAAGACAATGGGAGTTATTGTTTGATTTCATGTCCATCTTCTTGATCATCAGAGACAAGAACTCACACAAGGGTTTATTGTGAAACTGATCAAATATTATCAATAGAATTATTAACTAAGGCTTAACTTACAATTGCTAAATTCTTAAGCTTAAGTCTTTGTTCATAGCGGTTTCCACCTCTATAAAATGCGGCTGGTGCCCTAACGAGGAATTGAGTGTGATGAAAGTAAATCTTCATTCCTACTCACATTTATATTTACATTAATACGTGTACCAACATTAAATTACCTATAAAAACCCTTAATTTCACTATAACACACACACACACACACACACACATATACACACACACATATATCCTCTCAGGCAGAGTGTGGAAGGACACTGAGGCAGATAAGGAGGGGCCCAGGTTGCCATCATGAGGACATTGTGAAGATACTCATGGCTTCATTTCAACAAGCAATAATTCTGTCATGATCAGGTGAGCATGGTCCCCCTCCTTTCCTCTGGGAGGTTCCTTGTTAAGTCCCTGGCTCTGCAGATAATCAGTACACCTGCTTGAGTGGATGCACCTGCCGCCTCTTCCCTGCCAGCGCTTAAAAGGACCAGTTTGTGAATGCTCCAGTGCTGGCTCATTGGATATAGCTGTCATTTAAAAGAAGTAAGTGTAATTTAAGTTATTAAGGAACCCAGACATTAAACTTTTTTCTCGTTCTCCTTCTCAGGTTGCTGCCGTCTCCGCGATGCATCTCCGGGGGTTGCTGTGTGCTCACCTGCTCCATCATCATTGTCATCACTCTGGACTGCCTTCTCCACCTGGTCAGACTCTTCTCCCAGCCATACTCATCCACAACTTCCTTACTGGTTCATATTTGTCCTGCTGGGTTCCTCTGCCGGGCTCTTTGCTCGTATTCCTAAGAATATTCCTGTAATTCATTATTCCTGGTCTCCCTCCTCATAACTAACCTGCTCTCATCTCCCTCCTTACAGGCTGGGTATTCCTCTGGTGAGTGAGGTGTTTTTCCTCTAACTCTGCATTCTCTTGTTCAATAAAATTGTGTTTAAACTTTGCTTCTCTGTGTCATGTGCATTCTCTGGTGTATCATCCTGCATGTGAGGTGATTATTCTCATAAACATGACAAATTTGAGTGTGACTATACAACAGAAAGAGGATCATCTGCCTGAAACAAAGCCACAAAGGTCCTGTGGATGGCCTTTAAAACTGTCAAGGTTGCAGAAAGATCCACAGTGGGCAATCAACACTTGCAAAAAAGTCCCAAGTCATCAACAGTGCCCACTAACCACTAGTGAACTCTTTTGTTGGTCACCTGGCTAAGTGATTGAAGCAGTGGGACGTCATAACTTGTAACCACTTTTCTTTTATGATGCCTTTTTTGGGCATCAAAGAGGGGAATGATGGAAAAATTCTGTTACACTGAGTTATATGCATTTTTATGGATATGAATGTGAATTTTTCCTTATAAAGCTTAATGTGTATGTATACCTAGGAAATCCTGTTACCATATTTGGAGTTGTTGAGTAGTGTAAAGAAAAAAAAACAAAACAGATTGACGGATGCTGATGTAAGTGTGAATGTTCAGTTCTATCACTGACTTTTCAGCTTATCACAATTGTTTTCTGAATGGACTCAACAAATACATTCCCAGCCATGAATGAAATATCAAGAGACTCAGCAAACGTTATCACACTGAGTCATGAATGAACTCATCAAGAAGAGACCCCACTCTGACAGTCCCTTGGATGTATATTAGCCAAAACACTTTGTTTGGTAAGCCAATGCGCTGCAGCAGTCTGTGAAAGCTGTACTCTGTATTGTCTTCCGCTGATCGGGGCATATTAAATTTGCTGAAACTTTGATCCTGCCTGATTTTTGATAAGGAATTTTTTCAACATGCAGTATGGCAGCATTCTTACAACCAGAATCCAACATCAGAGTGAGTTACTGTGAATTGAAATGACATGTGGCAGGAAAGATTTCCTGTACCTGTCCATTTGGCAGCAAAACTGTAGCAGTCTGCTGGAGAAAGTGATCTGGCATCTGTCCAGTGTGTGGTGGATGGGGTGATCAGGATTGTCCATGATGGATCACAGTTTGTTCGGTGTCCTCTCCACCACATTCTCAAAAGTCTCCAGCCTGAGACCAATTACAGATCCAGCCTTCTTGATAATCTTGTCAAGTCTATTGGTGTCGCTGGCTCTGATAATGCTATCCCAACAGACAGCCACAAAGAAGATGGCACTTGCATCTGGCTGGTAGAAAAGCTCCAGCATCCTGTTGAACATGTTGAAGGATCTCAGCCTCCTCAGAAAGTAGAGTCTGCTCATCCCCTTCCTTTACTCATCATCGGTGTTAGATTTCCAGTTCAGTAAATTGCTGATCATGACACCCAGGTATTAGTAGTCCTCCACTACCTCCACATCCTGCCCCCTAATCTGCAATGGCTATGAAGGCGTGTTCTTCTTCCTAAAGTCAATCATCATCTCTCTGGTTTTGCTGACTTTCAGCCTCAAGTGATTCTGCTTGGTTCACTCCACAAATCTGTTTACCAGTGCCCTGCACTCCTGCTCCGCTCCCGCTCTTATACACCCAATACTGTAACAGCCAAGTCATAACAGCTGAGTCACAAAATTTCTGCAGGTGGCATGACTTGGTGTTGTACTGAAAGTCGTGGTATATAAGGTGAAGATAAAGGATAAAGCACAGTCCCCTGTCCCCACATCAGACAAGACACTGCCCAGCCAGACAAACTGTGGCCTGCCTGTCAGGTAGTCAGTAATTAAGGAGATCACAGAGCTGTCGACCTTCATCCTCCACAGCTTCTCACCCAGAAGCAGTGGCTGAATGGTATTAGATGCACTGGAGAAATCAAAGAACGTGATTCTTACAGTGTCTCCTCTGTCATCCAGGTGCAAATGGGCTTGATGCAGCAGGTAGATGATGGCATCTTTAACTCCTAAATGGGCCTGATATGCAAACTGCAGGGGGTCCAGCCATGTCTTCACCTGCAGTCTCAAGCGGTCTAAGACCAGTCTCTCTAGGACCTTCATCACATGAGATGTGAGGGCAACTGGTCAATAGTCGTTCAGGTCCAATGGAGACGACTTCTTGGGTACAGGAACCAGGTATGACGTCTTCCACAGCACCGGTACTCTCATCAGACTCAGGATAAGGTTGTATAGGTGTTTCAGTACAGCAGCTAGCTGGTTGGCACAGATCCTAAGAATCCTGGCAGAGATGCCATCAGGGCACGCAGCCTTCCACTGGCGGAGTGTCTCCAGCTGTTCCTTAACCTTGTCTGTAGTCACAGTGATGTGGGGGTTGGTGGTTGGTGTTGAAATTAGTTTGACCAGACAGTCAATGACGAAGTAGCTCATTCTGGCCTGATAAAATCACCCTGAGAGCGTTCAGATCTCCTGACCGTTGACCTTAAGTGTAACAGATGCAAAGTTGCATAGATATGACAATGGACCATTAGACTGCTTTCTGCAGATTTATTTGCTCCTGAGGAAGAAAAATAAAAAAAAAAAACATCAATAAATCATCCTCCACATAGGCACATCTGGCTCCCTCAGCAATGTGTAACATTATTTTGCTTTTCGATGTCTATGCATTACAAAATTGTTAGAAATAAAACACAATAAAATATTTACTGGATATCTCTATATTGCTTATTGCAATATTACAGAAGAGATCATCTTTTAGAGTTATTATACTATCAGAAAACATTTTTTTCTTCACTTTAACGTCTTTGTAACAAAGAGAGAGAGAAACACTGCCACATAGTGGTTGTCGGGAAAACTCGTTTAGCAGTAAACGTGACAGAAAGTACAGCACCACCTGACAAAGACAAATAAAACACATCAGTAAGTCTTCCTCCACACAGGCACATCTGGCTCCTAATTGAACAAAAACTAAAATTAAAATGACAATTGACAGCTACAGTTTCCAAAATGACATTAGACAATGACCATGAGGATGATACAGCATCAAACAAAATGGCGGACAACAGACTCAAAAAGAAAAATTACAAACATCTATAAACACATAGTAACGGGCAAAATAAAACAGAAAGCCACACAGAAATAAAGTAAAAGTATCACTGACAATATATGCACAAGCTGGAAGCTTAGATAATCAAAATAATTAAAGAATACTGCAATACTTAAAGAATATTGCAACACAACATGCCCTCAGCACTGTGTAGCAGCATTGTGAGGGGGAGAGATGGCGGCTAGGATAACAGCAAGGTTCAAAGGGAGCAATGTGCCGTAAAATAGAATAAGTGCTCACTGAGATAAAACTTACAAATAAAATCCAAAAATAAAAAAAAAATGAATGAATCAAACAGCAAACAATAGTCTATGGTGCCGTTCTAATCCGTAAAACAAGCACAGCCTAGATGCAGACCCACCTGTCTGCCAATGGCCTAGGAAATCATAAATGTCCAGAACTCCATGACCTTCGATCTTGACCTTGACCTCACCCTGGATGCAGACCTACATGAGGATCAGCGTGAGTTTGATGAGAATCAAAGTAATTGCCTATTAGGAATAGTGATTTTTCTAAAATCATGCAAGTGCTTACATCTCCTGACCTTTGACATTGGCATTGACCTTGAGCACAACCTGGATGCAGACCCTCCTAGGGTTCCTTTTGAGTGAGTTTTGTGACCACTGGGACAATTGCCTAGGAGGAGTAACAATTTCCATGAAATTACCTAAAATCCTGACCTTTGACCTTGACTTTGAGCACATTTTGGATACAGACCCACCTGAGGATCATTGTGAGTGAGTCTGGTGACCATCGAGGCAAATGCTTGCAGGAGTAGCGATTCCCATGAATTGTGGACTGATGGACAGACAGATGTCCCATTGTCGCAATAGCTCCTTTCAGTTTTGCTAGAATGAGCTCCGAATCAACTGTTTTTTTGGTGAATGGGGATGGCCAATGCCAGGATGTGGTTTCTGGGAGGGGTGGTGTAATTTTCCCTTTCTGGAAAGTGTTTTTGGGTCAGAAATCCTGAAACTAGTGTGGTATTGAAACTGCCGCCTCTGGTTGTGCAGGGATCCCAAACTAGGATCACCAGTCAGCCTACGCCACAGGACAAAGAAGAAGAAGAAGAGGAGGGATTGTGGTTGTGCTGTGCACCCACTGACATGGAGGAGCCACTGCAGGCACCATTGCACAATGGCAAGATGTTTGCAAGTTTTAGATTGATTAAGAAGTAAAATAAGATAATTTCCCGTCTACCCCTTAACATTCTTTCATGGACTCCCTGGCATCCAAGGACACCTGTATGAAGAACTGTTACTGTCTGAGGTGAGATTCTGCAGAGATTAGCTAATTGCCTGCAGCTGCTGCTGATTTGTTACCTGTGCTGATTACCGCCTCCCCTATGAGTACTGCTGAGATTCTCCTTGCCACTTGTGGGTTGGCTTCAGAGTTTTCACAGCTTCAAGCTCTTGTCTCTGCGTGCACACAGTTTCCTGGCAGTCAGCTCCTCATCCCCCTCTACCACTTCAGAAAGGACAATGTTAATATTGCAAGTGATTGCAATATTAAATCCAACATTCTACCAGCAAAAACTATAGTAGATTCCCAGGCCCGGGATGATCTAAATTCTTTGTGGATAAGGACTAAAGTCAACTGATTTTTTATTTTCATTATTGTCCGTTCATTCTGTCTCCTGTAATCAGAAATGACCTTATACCCAGTACTTTTCCCATGAGACAGTGAGCATCCAGTACAGCCTTGAACACTGCTGACTCAGCATTCTAAAAACAATGCTTATCTGTTTGGTCAATGAATTAAAACTCTTTGCTCTGTTCTGAGATTTTGAATCTTCTCTCATCACCTGCATGCAGGACACATTTTTCCCTTCTTGGCCAAAATGTACATAAATACCCAGAAAAGGCATCTTTGACTCTGCAGTCGATTTATTCAACAGATCAGCAAGGGACATTTATTTACATAAAGAAATTCACAAAAAATCCAATAATCTGTGTGAAACCTGATTTTAGTAAAAGTTCATCTGTAAGAACTGACCTCTGACTTTCAAGTCTATTCCCTAAAATCATTTCATCCAGCAACGAATGAAAAGCATACAATAATGAGTGTGTGAATTTCTATATCAACCAAAAATTGGAAAAAAAAAAAATCACGGCCCATTGCAAAGACAAACATTTTTGCAAATGAATTCACCATTTACAAGAGAAGGAATTCAGTTTGAATAAGGTTCTTTCTTTTTTTAAAAATAAGTTGTTCCTTACTGCGGATTTCTCTAAAAAAGAACATTTTTCTAGTGGTTTCCCTGTGCTACCCAGGTCCAAACCAGACTTTTATGCTGGAAATCTGCTGTGATTTACAACACAGAGTTGGTAATTATTTTTTTTTTAAACTTGTGCACATCCAGCTCAAGGACAGCTGTAAACATTCACCTGTGAAGTTTTGCATTACGCCGGCTTCTAACCCTCACTGGTGCTCATTACATCCATTATGCTTTTCATCATTTTATTTCCCATCCCCCGCCTTCTTTCTGAAAACTTGGACCTGGTTTATTTAAATCATCATGTATCCCAAATGTAGGCGATAGTTCTATAGAGACCAGGGGACAGAAAAATCATCAGGTATGACGGACATTTAAGGCATCCAATGGGTTCTTGCAACAGAGAGCTTCACTGCAGGAGTCTATTGAAGAATCACATGATTGATGTTAATGGATGGGAAGTGATTCTAATGATTCACTGAGATCATCACTAAACCTTATTCTGTTTTAGCATAAGGTGCAGGCCTATAAATGGAAATTAGATACAAGTCTGTGAGAATAAAGATGCAAAGATACAATAAAATACAATAATTTAAAGATTAAAAAAATAGCAACTTACAGTATAGTTTTACAGAATAGAAAGTTAAACAGCATCCAGATGATTGTTGTTAATTTATGAGAAAATAGTTGAAAATTTACATAGAAAAAGCTACAAATTTGTGACAAAAAATAATAAAAATTTACAGGAAAAACCTCCAAATTTAAGAAAAACTGTCATGAGTAATAAAGCTTGACAGCACACGTGCACAATGCCAAAGCACAGGAGGAACCACACAGAGGGGCACATTTGAAAGTTTTATTAAATATCAAAACCCAGAGCACACAGCTGCAGAAACAATCATTTGCCAGAGGAATAGCCCTGAGGAGAGAAGATGAGAGTTGTGAGCAGAGGAATGGAGTAAGGGGAAATGGGCGAGACAAATTACCACTTACTTGGGGAATCCAGAGAGAACCAGCAGGACCCAGCGAGGAGTAGACGAGCCAGTTGGGAAAGGGGGGTGATGAGCTGATGGTGCCTGACCGGGCGGAGTAGGAAGCTGAGGACAGTGAGATGTGGTAGGAGAGCACACGCAGTCCAAGAGACACACCTACACGGTGGCAGCAACCTGAGGAAAGAGGAGAAATAAGGTGAGACAGCATGTCCACACATAACTTAGACTTGCTTGCCATATACGAGCCAGAGCTGACTGCGTGGAAAGAGCATCCTTAAGTACGCTGGCTGATGAACGGGTGCAGGTGTGTCTTCTGCCTCAGGTGCCATGATGAGTTGGGGAATGTGAGGCAGGATGGGTGGGGGGGGGGCGCTCTCGCTGCCCATGAGAGGGTCACCCCCTCTAGGAGTGCCTCCTGGCGGTCGGGAGAGCTTTCTCCGGGTGTACACGACAATAGGCCCGGGGCATCCCCTTGTCCAGCACACGCGATGAGGGAGTCCAGGACCGTTCCTCTGGGCCGTAGCCCTCCCAGTCCACCAAATTCTGCAGGCCACGGCCCCGACGGCGAACATCCAATATGTGCCATACAGTGTAGGCGGGGTGGCCGTCGATGATGTAAGGAGGGGGAGGCGGCTTTGTGGGGGGCAGAGAGGACTGGCCGAGAGGGGCTTGATGTGGGTGACATGGAAAGTGGGGTTCACCAGTAGGGTCGGGGGCAGCTTCAGCTGGACCGACGCATCGTTGATCACCCGGGAGATGGTGTAAGGTCCAAGGAAGCAGGGGAACAGCTTCTTCAATTTCTCTTTAAGAGGGATCTGACTCACCGCCAGACAGACCTGCTGTCCCATGACATACTTTGGAGCCGGAACCCACCTCCTATCAGCAGCAGCCTGGGTGTGTTCTGTGGTGCGAACCAGGGTGGCCTGAGTCAACCTCCAGACGTGTCGGCAACGACGAGCATGGGCCCTTACGGATGGAACCGAGACTTCCCTCTTGGCCATGGGTAGGAGAGGTGGCATGTACCCCAACAACACCTCAAATGGGGTAAGTCCGGTTGCTGAAGATACCGTAGAGTTCATGGAGTACTCCACCCAGGTCAGATGTGTGCACCAGGATGATGGGTTATTGGCTGCTACGCACCATAAGGCAGCCTCCAAGGACTGATTGGTGCTCTCTGCCTGCCCATTGCTCTGAGGATGATTTCCAGAAGAGAGACTCGCAGTGGTTCCCAGGGTCCGGCAAAAAGCCCTCCAGATCTGGGACGTGAATTGTGGACCCCAGTCAGACACAATGTCCACAGGGATGCCGTGGATCCTGATCCTCTGAGGGACCACCTTCTCCAAGGCCTAAGGGAGTTTCGTGAAAGCCACCAGATGAACCGACTCAGAGAAGCAGTCCACGATGGTCAGGATCACCATCTTACCATGGGAGGGGGGAAGTCCGGTGACGAAATCCACGGCGATATGAGACCACGGATGACCAGGGATGGGGAGGGGGTGGGGGAGACCCAATGGGGGGGAGGAGTCCGATTTCCCCCGGACGCAGGTCTGACAGGCCTTCACATATTCTTGTACATCCCGCCATAGTGTGGGCCACCAGAATGCTTGCCGGATGAAGTCCACAGTTTGAGCGATGCCCGGATGGCACGTGAAGCGACTGGTGTGGCTCCACTGGATGACATTGCTGGGGAGGGTGGTTCAGAATGTACAGGCGGTTCCGGGGGCACCCTACTGGTACAAGCTCCTGGGACTGGGCCTGGCGGATCCTCCATTCGATATCCCAAGTAAGGGGTCCAAGGACGCACGAAGGCGGTATGATGGTTTGGGGGGGGGGGGGGGCTACCTCCCCAGAATCAAACTGGTGCGATAGTGTGTCCAGTTTGGTATTCTGTGTGCCAGGCCAGTAAGTGATGGTAAAATTAAATCGCTGGAAAAATAGCACCCAGCGAGCCTGCCTGACATTCAGTTGGCAGGCCGACCGCAAGTACTCAAGGTTCTTGTGGTCGGTCCACATGACGATGGGATGAATGGCCCCCTCTAACCAGTGCCTCCACTCCTCTAAAGCCAACTTAATGGCCAGCAGCTCTCTGTCCCCTACGTCATAGTTTCTCTTGGCGGGCATAAGCCGACAAGAGAAATACAGTATGCGCATGGGCAAAGCTTCTGATCGGAGGGCATGCGCTGCAACAGCACAGTGCCAATCCCCGGACGAACTGGAACTGTGTATGGACCTGGGCCAAGATAGGTGTTTCTGTGAACGGGCGCTTTAATTTTGCAAACTCCTGTTCAGCTGCCTCAATCCACCGAAAGGGGACTTTAACGGACGTCAGCTGCGTCAAGGGCAGTGCCACCCCACTATAGTTCCTGATGAACCTGTGGTAAAAGTTCACGAACCGAGGAAGCATTGAAGCTCCTTACAGGAGTGGGGAGTTGGCCAATCTAACATTGCCCTCACCTTGGCCAGGGTGGCAATCAGTTCCCCCTCAGCCACGATGAAGCCCTAGAATGTGGTAGATGTTGTGGAGAACTCACACTTCTCGGCTTTAATATAAAGCTGGTACTCCAAAAGCCATTGTAAAATGGCTCTGACATGGACCTCATGCTTCTCTGGCGAGCGGGAGAAAATGAAAATATCATCAAGGTAGACAAGGACGAATTGGTAAAGCATATCACGGAAGACCTCACTTATTAACTGCTGGAAGACGGTGGGGGTGTTAGTGAGCCCAAATGGCATCACTAAATACTCAAAATTGCCCCTGGTGTGTTTTAAAAGCCGTCTTTCACTCATCACCCTCACGAATGCAGACTAGATGGTACGTGTTCCTGAGGTCTAACTTGGTGAAAACCCATGAGCGCTGAAGAAGCTCGAACACTGAGTTGATCAAAGGCAAAGAGTACTTATTTTTGATGGTAATAGCGTTAAGCTCCCGGTAGTCGATGCACAGGCGCAACAAGCCATCCTTCTTCCCGACAAAGAAGAATCCGGTTCCGAGCGGAGCCGAAGATGGCCGAATAAGGCCGGCGTTCAGCGATTCTTTAATATACTGCTCCTTCGCCTCCTTCTCCGGGCCAGAAATACTACTATACAGCCGGCTGGATGGCAGCCTCGCCCCCAGGATGAGATCGATAGCACAATCATAAGAGCAGTGAGGCGGCAGCGACAACATTCTTGATTTGCTAAAGACCTCAGCTAAATCTTGATAAGCCCAGGGAATGAGACTGAGGTCCGATGGCTCAGCCGGGGAGAGGGAAAAGGACAGAGACAGGGAACACTCCGCTGAACACATACAGTGGGCCAAACAAAACGGGCTCCAGGCGGAGAGGGTGTTTTTATCCCAAATGATCAAGGGGTTATGCCTCCGGAGCCACGGGTAACTAAGAACCACTGGGGAAGATGATACTGGGAGAACCAGGAACGACAGTTCCTCCCGGTGGTTCCCGGAAAGGAGGATGGATATAGGCACCGTGCTCCGAGTGACCACCGCAACCTCATGGCCAGATATGGTTGTGATCCTCTGACCACGGGGCAATTTACGTGTGGGAAACCCACCTGCTTAACGAACTCAGCAGACACGAATTACCCTCTGACCCTGAGTCAACCAGCACCATGGTCCTCCTCTCAACCCCAGGCAATTGCACGAGGGCAAAAATAAAAAAAATTACCATGGGAAGTAGATTTAGACCCGTAATGTCTCTCTCACGTAATGTCTCTCTCATCTCTCACGGCCCGTCAGTAACCACGGGGGGTCTGACGGGCCGTGAGAGATGAGATGAGATTCAACTTTATTGTCATTACACATGTATGAATACAAGGTAACGAAACGTGACTTGGCATTTGGGCACGCTCTGCAGAGCGCATCCAAGGCCGGGGCAGCCGCTAGGCGCCAGTGTCTTGGCCACTGGCGGCACTTGTCCAGATTGTGGTTCATTAAACCACAGTACACACACGCGCCAACTCTTCGCCTTCGCTTATTGTCGGTCAAGCGCCGAGAGAGCTTCATCAGTTTGGGCGAAGAGCTGGCACCACCAGTGTCAGTAGCCACGGCGGATACATGCTCAGCGCAAGAGGAGGACTCATGCTCCTTCGCGCTCTCACGGTACCGGTTGTCCAATCCAACTGCCTGATCTATGAGACCATAGACAGTCTCCAGGACAGGGTGAACCGCCAGCTCATCACGGAGTTGATCATCCAACCCGTGGAGGAACACACTGTGCAATGCAGTGTTGTTCCACCACAAATCCGACGCTACAACCCGGAACTCCACCGAGTACTCGGCCACAGACAGGGTGCCCTGGCGGAGCATCATCAAGTGGCTCATAGCGTTGCCCTGACTCTTGGTCTGGTCAAACGCACTGGAGAATGCGTTCACAAATTGCTCAAACGTACATCGACGCCCCTCGGGGTTGTCTAATGTGGACCGTGCCCAATCAAGGGCTCGATCCCTGAGCAACAGAGAAAAAAACTGGGTCTTGGCCACGTCATAGAGGTACTCCTCCCCGACCTGCTCCAAGTACATTTGAACTTGGAATAAAAAACTCTTACATTTCCCCACCTCCCCCACAAACAGGGAAGGTGTGAGAACTGTGGTAGTACGGCACACAGTAGTGCGCAGATCAGGCTGGGGGGGAGCGGCCAGAAGAGGCGCTGTAGCCCAAAGTGTCATTATGTTCGATACCTGTTGTGTCAACACTGCAAGCTGGCGCTCGGTCGCCGCTAGACGGTTCAGAGCGGACTGCTCCTGTGGTGAGGCACCAGCTGTTCTATCTTCCTGGCTGGCTCGTTTTGTCATGATTAATAAAGCTTTGCAGCACACGTGCACGATGCCAAAGCACAGGAGGAACCACACAGAGGGGCATGTTTGAAAGTTTTATTAAATATCAAAACCCAGAGCGCACAGCTGCAGAAACAGTCACTCGCCAGAGGAATAGCCCTGTGGAGAGAAGATGAGAGCTGTGAGCAGAGGAATGGAGTAAGGGGAAATGGGCGAGACAAATTCCCACTTACTTGGGAAATCCAGGGAGAACCTGCAGGACGCAGCAAGGAATAGACGAGCCAGTAGTGTAAGGGGGGTAATGAGCTTATGGTGCCTGACTGGGCGGAGTAGGAAGCTGAGAACGGCGAGATGTGGCAGGAGAGTGCGTGCAGTCCAAGAGACACACCTACACGGTGGCAGCAACCTGAGGAAAGAGGAGAAATAAGGTGAGACAGTGTGTCCACACTTGCTTGACTATTAGCAGGCAGTATGCCCACATGAGCCAGCGCTGACTGCGCAGAGAGAGCCTCCTTAAGTACACTGGCTGATGAGAGGGTGCAGGTGTGTCTTCTGCCTCAGGTGCCATGATGAGTTGGTGAATGTGAGGCAGGATGGGAGGGGCGTGCTCTCGCTGCCCATGACAAAAAACAGTGACATATTATTGTGAAAAAAGTTGCATATCTGTGAGAAAAATAATTACATTTTACAGGACAAAATGAAGAGTTCTTTTGTAAAAACAAATAAGTCCACAACATATTATTTTGCAAAAGCAGACATGTCCTGAAAACCATGCTAGTTTGTCTGGAACATACTTGAATGTCTATAAGCATCAATGCAGTATGATTGACACACTGATTTAGGCATATCCACTCAGTAAAATGGTATAATATAACTAAAACAAAGCTATAATTCAAGATTCAATTTTATTGTCAATACTACTATATGTACAGGACATACAGGAGAATTGAAATGACGTTTCCCTCTCTCTTCATTGGTGTGCATATTCGCAGAGAATGAAAAAAAAAACATGCGTGGGGCAGAGAGACGAACCCAAGCGCTGGATGGTATTTATGACATTTATTTACAAAAAAATAACACATGTCCAAAAAATAGTGCAGAAAACACAAAATGCAAAAACAAGAGCAACTTACAGTGAGATGCACTCCTGAGCCGTCAAGCTCAGGAGGAGATGTGGATACAATGCCACAGGGGAAATGTACAGAAGAGTAATCAATATAGCCGCAATGACAAGGTGAAGAGACAGAGCTTAAATAGTAAATGGAATGACAACATGAGTGATAACAGGTGTGGGTTCACCTGAGCAGGAGAGAGGAACAACAACTAGTTATTGGGATGAGCTGGTAGTAATGAGAGGTGAGGGAGGAGGGGCTGGACTGACAGCTTGACAGGTGGTGCCACACAAAGCAAAAACCCTGAAATGTCACCTTAAAGCTGTTAGCCCACAGAAAAAAATATAAACATAACCAAATAGAGACTAAATAATAAATACAAATGAAGCAAGACCTAGCCACTACAAACTGAAACATAAACAGAAAAATAGGAAGCAGTGACAACTCAAAAAGGCACCAAAAATACCACAGATAAATATACAGTATATGAATACAAAGAAGACTGAGGAGACAGGAGACTGAGTCCGTCAGACCATCTGACTCAGCTTGTGACATGCACAGTATAAAAAGAAAAGGAATAAGGCTGAAAAAAGAAAACAACAACAACAGCAGTCTAATATGTACAATATGTACAGTAATGCAACCCGTGGTGCAAATGGCAACAAGAAAGACCCAGACCTCCCATAGTGCAAAACTGAGATAAACTATTTACAAAGATAAAACCCAGCAATCCTATATGCAGACAACTAGAAATGTAATACCTGTAGTTGCAGTTCAATGTGGTAGTGTAGGTGCAGATAGTAACAGGTAGGACTGCACGTGATCAGTATTGCAGTGACAGACAGACAGACAGCAGCAGATATAGCATTTGTGCAAATGGTTGTGGTAAATGTTAATGTGCAGAGACATACAGCAGCAAAGTAGCAAGAATTCTGATAATAGAAGATAACAGTAGCAATAATTCTGAATATTGTTCACTGTTCTGACCTCGTTTGCACCCTACTGGTGAACCAATCACTGGTTCATCTGCCTCATCAAAATTATCCATGTTTGACATAAAATGCAACAAAACTGTAAAAAAAAAAAAAAAAATGGCAGGGAAATCACTCACAGCAAGCAGGGAAATCAGTCAGAGCGAGCAGACCGGGAAGGCAGCCAAGATGAGTCACGTGACCCAAATATCAAGCACTGATTTGCTATGTGGAGTTATCTGGTTTTTCTGCTTCATCAAAATTATCCATATTTGACATAAAACGCAACAAAATTGTAAAAAAAAAAAAATGGTTGGGAAATCACTCACAGCAAGCAGGGAAATCAGTCAGAGCGAGTGGCCCAGGGAGGCAGCCAAGATGAGTTGCGTGACCCAAATACCAAGCACTGATTTGCCATGTGGAGTTATCTGTTTTTTTCAAAAAAAAATTCTCCCAGTGTTAATCGGCTTTCGAAAAAAAAAACAAAAAAACAAAACATGAACTCTGTAGTGTCAATAACATAGGACATATCGGATTTTTAGACAAAACAATTTGAACCTCTGTAAGTAGGTAATGTCAACAGTTCTTTGATGTAAAGAGTGAAGTTTTCTTAGAAGTGGCGTTTATTGGTTTTTCTAAAGGAACTCTTCAAATGCAAATTTACAAAAAAAAAAATGAAATGGTCACAGAAAGAAATGAAACAGTGAGAAAATAATCAATGACTGTTTTCCCCTTAAAACAGAGCTGTCAAAGTATTGCTGAGCAAGACAAATATTATGTAAATGCTCAACTAAAAACTGCTGTTTTGCCAATTCATTAAAGAGGAGGAGGCTAACGTAATGGCCCTCCACCTGGATTTTTGTGATCTAAATAATGCGTAAACAATTCGTTCATAACAACAAGGTACAAGTAAAGTTGTTAACTTGGGAAAGAAGCATTGTGAAACCAGTGTGAAATCAAACCTAACCGGACCAAACCACCTGACTACTATTCACCGGGTTTGTTGTCAGCTTGTTGGCTGACACACACTAACAGCTTACAGCAACATGGTTGTTTGTAGAGTTTGCCTGCCAGAGTACTCAAAGCTGAAAGAGGACATCAGATGACTTAAACAGGACCTTAGGGACAAAGATGACATGATCCTCGAGTTTTTGTCTATTGCCACTACTACAAATGAAACATCTTGCGGTGCTCCGCTTCGGGTGCTGTTGCAGAGGAGCCACCTGTTGCCACGTCGAGTGCTCTGGATGTGGATTGGAGGGCATTGTCACTCTGCCCTGGTCTTGGTCTGTCACCGCCTGTGTAAACTCCATCATCTCTGAGAACATCCCGGTACTGAACAATGACATTTGGCCTTCCCTGGGAGCTAAAACCAAGTCCCATGCCTGCTCGACTCCATACAACTCGGAGCCATGGGTGATGGTTAAAAAGGGCAAATGCCATGCTAGACGCTCCCTCCCTCAGCCTTCATCTTCAATGGACACTCTGCAGCTGAGCAATAAGATTCAGATTCTGGATGATGCTGCTGAGTAACACTCTTCTCCACCTGCTGAGATGAGAACTTCTGTTATCGCTGCTGCTGAGGCTGTGGTTCCCACGGAGAAGCAGCTGCTGGACAACACTGAAAGCTGGGCCAGCTCCCACAGCCGGTCGGCTACCTACTGAGACTCCCCTGTTGCATCCAACGCAGCTCAAGTGCCAGCTCACCCTTAGGATTGCCCTGCTTCCCCCAGCACAGAGCGTCTGCCAGAAAAGTCCACCAAAGGCTCACTCCAGCACTGCTGTGGCAGCTGTTGGTGTCCTGGCCACTCCTGGCCCCTCCACCATTGTTGCTCGCTGGGACCGCCGGCATCCTGCCTCTACATTGACACGGCGCTCTCCAGCACTGCTCCTGGTGAACACTTCCATGGTCCGGCATGTGGTGGTCCATGGCGGACAGACCTTCTGCCACCCAGGTGCCTTTGTAACGGGCATTGCATCTGCAGCTCTGCACCTGGTTCAGACTCATCCATCCGCTGCTACAATTGTTGTGCATGTGAGCACAAATGACCTGAAGAAGCAGCAGTCTGAGACTCTGAACCAGGAGTCCCTCCACCTTGTTGACCACCTGCTGGACACAGGGAAGCAGGTGGTCATTTCTGGGCCACTCCTTCCACCTTGTTTTGGTGACAAGAAGTTCAACCACCTGCGACAGCTTAACATCTGGCTGAAAGGCTACTTCAGCAATAAAGGCATCCCCTTCATGGACAATTTTGCTGCCTTTCTCAATAAGCCTTAACTTTATAGACCTGATGGCTTCCACCCCTCTTGGGATGGAACGTGTCTTTTATCTACAAACACTGAACTGACTGCTATCGTGTAAGTCCTCCTGACACATATCTCTTCCTCACTCACACAGCACACATAATATCCCAGTTAAAACCATGCCTATACCTAATACTATCACAAATGCTCTGTACCCTCTGTTAACCATAGTAACCTCATACAAGTACACACACGCAAACATACAGACGTGGACAAAATTGTTGGTACCCCTCTGTTAATGAAACAAAAACCCACAATGGTCACAGAAATAACTTGAATCTGACAAAAGTGGTAATAAATAAAAATTCTATCAAAATTAACCATTGAAAATCAGACAATGCTTTTGAATTGTGGTTCAAAAGAATTATTTTAAAAAACAAACTCATGAAACAGGCCTGGACAAAAATGATGGTACCCTTAGCTTAATATTTTGTTGCACAACCTTTTGAGGCAATCACTGCAATCAAAACAATTTCTGTAACTGTGAATGAGACTTCTGCACCTCTCAGCAGGTATTTTGGCCCACTCCTCATAAGCAAACTGCTCCAGTTGTCTCAGGTTTGAAGGGTGCCTTCTCCAGATGGCATGTTTCAGCTCCTTCCACAGATGTTCAATAGGATTTAGATCAGGGCTCATAGAAGGCCACTTTAGAATAGTCCAGTGTTTTGCTCTTTGCCATTTTTGGGTGTTTTTAGCTGTGTTTTGGGTCATTATCCTGTTGCAAGACCCATGACCTGTGACTGAGACCAAGCTGCCTGACAGTGGGCAGCACATTTGAATGAATGAATGAATGAATGAATCTTTATTTCGGATAGTACAGGTTAAAAGGAACTGAATAGTATAGCAAAAGGGGGAAATAAAATCCAACAAGGTCAAATTAGACAGTAACTCCTCTGATTATACAGTTCAACAAAAGTTATCCGAAATGGGTGATGGCTGAAGCCGCAGCTTATATTGCCCACCCATATTCCATCCAAGAATTCAAAAGAAAAACAAAACAAGAGCGATTACAATTCAGAACAAAGCTAAGACCAAATGTGACAAAAGAAAAAAAAAAGAAAAAGGAAAGAAAAACAAAAAACAAACAAACAAAAAAAAAAACCTAGGCAACAACACAGCACAGGCTGGATATGACAATCCTTATGTGATTTTACATGTCATCTTGCATATATGTTTGGAGTATTTCTTCCTTTAGTTTTTGTTTAAATTGCCCAAGCGTTGTACATGATTTTAATTCAGGTCCAAAATCGTTCCATAATCTGACTCCTCGCACTGAAACACAGTGTTGCTTGGTGGTTGTTCTCACTGTAGGCTTTTGAAATATACATGTTCCTCTGAAGTGATATCATTTCTCCCTTATTTGGAACAACTTTTGGATATTTGTGGGCAGTGATAAATTCTTCACTTTAAACATTATTATTGCAGTTTTAAAGTCAACCAGATCTTTCAACTTGAGAGCTTTTAGTTTAAGAAAAAGTGGGTTTGTTGGTTCCCTGTAAGCTGCTTTGTTTATTATTCTAATAGCTCTCTTTTGAAGCATAAAGAGTGGATATATGTTTGTTGTATATGTATTTCCCCATACTTCATTACAATATGTCATGTATGGGATTAATGAATATGTCATGTAAAGTATTAATGAATGATACAAGGTGTATAGTGTGGGTTGATTCAGCAAATATTTCACTCTATTTCTGTTTCACTCTCACATTTCTCTCTAGAATACCTTGATAGTCTTGAGATTTCATTGTACCCTGCACAGATTCAAGACACCATTTGCCAGATGCAGCAAAGCAGCCCCAGAACATAACAGAACCTCCTCCATGTTTCACAGTAGGGACAATGTTCTTTTCTTGGTATGCTTCATTTTTGCGTCTGTGAACATAGCGCTGATGTGCCTTGCAAAAAAGTTGCAGTTTTGTCTCGTCTGTCCATAGGACATTCTCCCAGAAGCTTTGTGACTTGTCAGCATGCAGGTTGGCAAATTCCAGTCTGGCTTTTTTATGATTTGTTTTCAACAGTGGTGTCCTCTTTGGTTGTCTCCCATGAAGTCCACTTTGGCTCAAACGACGGATGGTGCGATCTGACGCTGATGTACTTTGACCTTGGAGTTCACCATGAATGTGTTTAGAGGCTGTTCTGGGCTCTTTTGTTACCATTCGCATTATCCGTCTCCTCCTGTGGTCACATCCAGGAAGGTTGGCTACAGTCCTGTGGATCTTAAATTTCTGAATAATGTGTGCAACTGTAGTCACAGGAACATCAAGCTGCTTAGAGATGATCTTATAGCCTTTACCTTTAATATGCTTGTCTATAATTTTCTTTCTAATCTCCTGAGACAACTCTCTTCTTTGCCTCCTCTTGTCCATGTTTAGTGTGGTAAACACCATGTCAACAAACAGCACAGTGACTACTTGCCACCCTTCAAATAGGCCGACTGACTGATTACAAGTTTGTAGACACCTGTGATGTTAATTAGAGGACACATCTTGGTTGAACATGTCCCTAGGGTCACATTATTTTCAATCTTTTCTAGGGGCACCATCATTTTTATCCAGGCCTGTTTCATGAGTTTGTTTTTAAAATAATTTTGTTGAACCACAATTCAAAAGCACTGTCTGATTTTCAATGGTTAATTTTCATAGATTTTTTATTTATTACCACTTTTGTCAGACTCAAGTTATTTCTGTGACCATTGTGGGTTTTTCTTTCATTAACAGAGGGGTGCCAACAATTTTGTCCACGTCTGTACACCACCCAATAGCACACCCCCAAAAATGCCCTTTTAAATGTCAGATCACTATCCAATAAGTCTTTTATTTTCAATGACTTGATTTTAGAACATGATCTTGACTGTTTTTATGTGAGACATGGCTGGGCACAGATGGAACATCAGTTCTTTTAGAAGGGGGGGGTGCCAGCTATTTTATCATCATTGTTGAATTTTAAGAGACACTATCATTGATTTTTATCCCTCCTTTGAACACCACTCCTTTGTTTTAGCAGTTCTCCTATAGTTTGTATGTGTGTTTACAGGCCTCCCAAATACTGTTCATCTTTTATTTTTCACCGATTCTCTCCATTATCCACAGCAAATACAATCAGATTATAATTTTAGGTGATTTTAATTTACACACTGATGATGAATCAGACTCGCTTGCAACTGATTTTTTAAAATGTTCTTAACTGTATGAATTTCACCCAACATATCTCACAACCCAGCTATCTCACAGGTCACTCTCTGGACCTAGTCATCACCTCAGGCCTGTCAGCACACATCACCTCTATTTTAGATTTAGTCATCCCTGATCATTTTTGGATATTTTTCACTATCAATTTTTAAAAACTGAATGATGATTTTGTCCCAGAACACACTGTGAGGAGGTGCCATCTCGCTGTTGAGGTGACTGCTAAATTTACTGATTTTTTTAAGTGACATTCCTGCTGACTTTTTACCCTCGTCTTGTCAGAATCAGAATCAGCTTTATTGGCCAAGTATGCACAACACATACAAGGAATTTGACTTTGGCTAAAAACTTGCTCTCGTTGTTCAGGTTGTGATTTTATTGTGGATGGTTTTAACAGAAAATTGGAAACAACACTTGACACAGTAGCTCCTTTAAAAAAAAAAAAAAAAAAAAAAAAACTTTCCACTAATCCAACCTCACCCTGGAAAACTGAAGAAATTAAACAACTAAAACAGAAATGTCGAGCTGCTAAAAGAAAATTGAGAAAAAACAAATTAGAACTTAACCTCCAAATGTTAAAAAATCAACTTACCATCTACAATAAAGCAAGAAAAGAAATAAGACAGGCACATTTCTCCTGACTCATCAACAATAATCAAAATAACTCAAAAACTCTTTTTTTAAAAAATAATTGATCAGTTCACAAACCCAGTTTTTAACGTCTAACGGGATGTCTACAGGCTCCAAATGTGAGGAATTTGCAGCTCACTTCAGCAGTAAAATAAAAGCTATAAGGTCAGCTATTAATCTATTACAATCTACTACTTTTAATAGAGCTGAACCTTTGTTTTTAGGTGGGGAAACACTGGGAAATTTTGACCTGGTTAATGCTAAGGTGCTGGAGAAAGTTATCTCCCAGTTTAAAACAGCAACCTGCCTTTTAGATCTAATTCCTTCATCATTTTTAAATCAATTTGTAGCATTTTAGTTGATGATGTTCTTAATATTTTAAATTATTCTCTTCAGACAGGAGTTTTTTCCCTAGTGCCTTTAAGACAGCCACCGTTAAGTCTGTTTTGGAGAGAAATAATTTAGACACTGAAGTACTGAACAATTACAGACCAGTGTCCAACCTGCCATTTTTAAATAAAATGTTAGAGAAAGCAGTTTTAAACCAGGTTAAGGATTTTATGAAAACTCATGATTTGTTTGAAACATTTCAGTCTCGTTTTCGGTCTAATCACAGTACTAAGACTGCTCTGATCAAGGTTCTAAATGATCTTAGAATTAACATGGACAAGAGCATGCTCTCGGTCCTGATCTTACTGGATCTTAGCGCAGTATTTGACACAGTAGACCATGATATTCTTTTAAACAGATTGTGCAATATGATCGGCCTCTCAGGCATTGTTTTTAGCTGGTTTAAATCCTACCTCACTGGCAGAGAATTTTATGTCACCCTGGGTGAACACTCCTCAACAAAGAGATACAATATGGGTAGTGGTGTTCCTCAAGGTTCAATTTTAGGTCCAATTCTTCTTAATTTGTACATGCTGCAACTATGCAATGTCATCAGTAGACACAGAATTAGTTTCCACAGCTATGCTGATGATACCCAGCTTTGCACTTCCATGTCTCCTGATGACCAAGCACCAATTGTTGTCCTTTTTAACTGCATTTTAGACATTAAGTCCTGGATGGCAGAGAATTTCCTACAGCTCAACCAGGAAAAAAAACTGTAGTTTTAGTTATCGGTCCTGAAGCTCAGAGACAGAAGCTTTTACCAAAATTACAAACATTGTCTCTTATTCCATCAAAACAAGTTAAAAACCTGGGTGTTATTTTTAACTCTGAGCTTAGTTTTTTTTTTTTTTTTTTGCATGTTAATAATATTTTAAACATTTGATTTTATCATCTAAAGAATATAGTCAGAGTCCGCCCATTTCTCTTTCAAGAAAACACAGATATGTTAATGCATCCTTTTATTTCCAGTCGTATTGATTGTTGCAATGCTTTCCTTTCTAGTCTTCCTAAAAAGACATCAGTAACTTACAACTATTACAGAATTCAGCAGCTCGTGTGCTGACAAAGACGAGAAAGAGAGACCATATTATGCGTTTTAGAATCACTGCATTGGCTCCCTGTGAGTTATAGAATCAATTTTAAAGTTCTTCTATTACACAACATAACAAAAATAATTTTTTGTAAGTTGTTTGTGTTTTTTCAACTGATTTAAGACAATTTTGCACCGCTGAATCCAAAAATGACATCAGTTTCTTTTGATCAGGT
Organism: Pholidichthys leucotaenia; assembly: GCA_020510985.1. NCBI lineage: Eukaryota > Metazoa > Chordata > Actinopteri > Cichliformes > Pholidichthyidae > Pholidichthys > Pholidichthys leucotaenia. Next base: position 11,505,892 of record CM035837.1, on the reverse strand, counting down.
CAGGTTTTTATGCAAAGTTTTAAGCAGTTGTACAGCAGTTGTACAGTTGTACTGTAAAATGAATAGTAGACACTGATAAAGGTAAGTACATGTAAATTGAACGTTACATCTTCATTGTTCAAAATTCAGAGAAATTCAAGAAATAAAAAAAAAAATTGCATCATATAAAGCGAAAATACCCGTACATGTAAACAAAAACATAAAAAAAACATGTGGCCATAGTTCAAAAAGTTGACCAGATTGAACAAAACCAATATGATTTTTGGATGCAGTACATCAAAATTGTCCTAAATCAGCTAAAAAAAACCCTTAAATAAATTTGGTGTTGACCAGTGTTAGTTTAGAAAAACTCTTAATGGTCTTGGTCCATCCATCCATCCATCCATCTTCTACCGCTTTTCCGGAGGTCCGGGTCACGGAGGCAGCAGTTCAAGCAGAGAAGCCCAGACTTCCCTCTCCCCAGCCACCTGCTCCAGCTCTTCAGAGGGGATACCAAGGCGTTCCCAGACTAGCTGGGAGACATAGTCTCTCCACCGAGTCCTGGGTCTGCCCCGGGGTCTCCTCCCAGTGGGACGTGCCTGAAACACCTCAAGTGGGAGGCGTCCAGGAGGCATCCTAATCAGATGCCCATACCACCTCAACTGACTCCTTTCAATGTGGAGGAGCAGCGGTTCTACTCTGAGCCTCTCCCGGATGACTGAGCTCCTCACCCTATCTCTGAGGGTGAGTCCAGCAATCCTACGGAGAAAGCTCATTTCAGCCGCTTGTATCCGCGATCTCGTTCTTTCGGTCATTACCCAAAGCTCGTGACCATAGGTGAGAGTAGGAACGTAGATTGACTGGTAAATCGACAGCTTTGCCTTAGAACTAAGCTCCCTCTTCACCACAACAGACCGGTACAACGTCCGCATCACTGCAGATGCTGCTCCAATCCGTCTGTCGATCTCTCGCTCCATTTTCCCCTCACTCGTGAACAAGACCCCAAGATACTTAAACTCCTCCACTTGGGGCAGGAGCCTGTCCCCAACCCGGAGAGGACAATCCACCTTTTTCCGGCTGAGGACCATGGACTCGGACTTGGAGGTGCTGATTCTCATCCCAGCCGCTTCACACTCAGCGGCAAACCGTCCCAGCAAGAGCTGTAGGTCATTGCTGGATGAAGCCAGCAGGACAACATCATCTGCAAACAACAGAGATGAGATCCTGTGGTCACCAAGCATGACACCCTCCATTCCCTGGCTGCGCCTAGAAATCCTGTCCATAAAAATTATGAACAGGACCGGTGACAAAGGGCAGCCCTGGCGGAGTCCAACTCTCACTGGGAATGACTCCGACCGAGTGTTGGCAATGCGAACTAAACTCTCACAACGGTCGTACAGAGACCGAATAGCTCGTAACAACAAGCAACAACAACAAGGTCTTGGTCCTTCCTATTTATTTGATCTGCTTTTATCATACTGTTCGAGATGACCCTGAGGTCCTCTGGTACTGGCCTTTCATTGATACCTAAAGTCAGGACAAAAACCCACAGATCAAGTTTGATCAAGTTGATCAAGTTTTTTGGCCCAAGTTGTTTGTGGAATGGCCTGCCAGAGGGCTTCAGGGCTGAAGAGATCATTGATATTTTTAAAAGGAGCATCAAGACCCACCTTTTTAGTTAAGCTTTTAACTAATTTTATCATTCATGTTTATATACTTATTAAGCTATTTTATTAATTTATTTATATAACTTTATATTTTTAGATCATGAATCATGGATCATCACCTTATCGTAGTGGGGGCTTTGCATGCCCTAGTGATCCCAGGAGCTACAGTGGTGTGAAAAAGTGTTTGCCCCTTCCTGATTTCCTGAAGAAAAAAATCAAAGAAAATCAGCAACACTGAAAAGCTCCCATTAAAAAAAAAAAAATGTTCCAGATTATCAAGAGAAATTGGGAATAGCAGAGATGTTGAGGGGAAATTATTTGATTTTGCCCTGTGTGTTTTCACACATTATTGAGAGATGACAAAGCCTTGTTGAGGTGCACACGGAGCACAAGGCAGCTGCTGTGGAGAGGGGACATCTTTCTGCACTTATAAATATTTTTTAAATCACAACTTAGCTTGGTGAAAATACCGTGAACACATGATCATGTGTGCAGGAATGTTATCGGAGCTGATGTATTTGTCATGAGCTGAGTACTGGAGGTTTCCACTTTGATCAGTCTCATGGCTTTTTCTCTACATTTATATATTTGTTGTATTTTGTGCTTTTTGGGTTTCTGTAATTCTTGTACTGCTTGCTATTTTCTTGTTTATGCTTTAGCTTTGTTACATTTTTATATTGTATTAATTTGCATTTGTATTTCAGCCTGCATTTGTTGATATTTTATTCTTTATATCTTTACTCTTGTACTCTATCTGTAGGTTGACAGCTGTCAGTGGCATTTCCGGATTTGTGCTCCGTGTGGGCATCGCTGCTGTCAGCTGTCAGTTCCAGTCACTCATCTCTCATTACTCCCAGTTGATCCAGATTATTGATCATTGTTTTTTCCTGCCCTCTCTTGTATCCACATCTGTGTGATATTGTGTTATGCCTTATTTAAGACCGCTGTTCCTTGTATTCCTGGCTGTGGTCTTGGCTTCTGTTTATGACTCCCAAACGTAATTTTGACTTGCTCTGTTCTCACTTAATTACTGGGTGCATCCCTTTGTGTCTTTGAGTTGTTTTGTGCACTTTATGTTTTCAATAAATCTCACAACCTCACAGTTCAGCGCGCGGGTCTTCCTCTCTCACCCAAGGGGCAATTCATGACAGAAGACCACAGCCAGTAAAAGACCCAGCTGCTGTGAGTTATGGGTTTTCGTTTTCTCGTTTTGTGTGTGTGTGTGTGTTTCACTCACCTGTTTCTCCGGAGCTCATCATGTCCCCAGCACGCCGACCTCAAACAAGCAAAGGGAGCTCTGCAGCAGGGGTTGCAAGTGTGGAGGAGCAGTGGACCACCAAGTTCGTCCAGAGTTTTGTGGATGAAGCTCTTTCCTCTAGCAACCCAAAAAAGATGTGGAAGAGTGTGGATTCAGCGACCGCCACTGTCGAAGCGCACCCAGGGTTATGGAGGCATGCCCAGTTCATGGACTTGTTTGCCACGGTCTCTGTGCTGCAGCAATCCTTCCCTGGGCTGACGTGGGGCCCGTCTCTAGGGAACCCGGAGCCTGCACAGAGGCGCGCTCTGCAGAAGATGCCCTGCTTCACCTCCAATGCACCCACTCCTGCTTCAGTTCCATCGGCTCCACGACACCGTCATCCAGCTCTGGACCGCAAGAGGAATATACCTGCATCTCAGGCAGCAACTTCCCCTTCGCCGAGGCAGAAGACTCCCGCAGCAGTCTGTGCTTTTCCTCTCTGGCTGTATTGACAGCTTCCTCCCTCTCCGCAGCTGCTGTTTCCTGCTTCCCCTCAGTGATTCATTCAGCTGCTGAGAGGTCAGACGTTTCCTTCCTGGCTTCGCCCGTCACCCTGTCTGCAGGGGCGGCTCATCCATGTTCCATTGAGGGGCCCACAACTGCTGAGGCCACTGAGAGGGCGGATTCTACACCCACTGCAGCAGAAAACATCATGCCCCAGGAACACAGCCAAGTGTTTTTTCATTCTCAATCACCAACATGTAAATTATCTTGCCTGATTCCCGGTGGTGAGGATCAGCCCCCGCAGTCCTCTGAGTCCTCATCATCTGTTGCAGCCATAGACTGTTCACCTGCTTTCTTCGTGTCTCCTCCTTTCCACCTTGAATGTCTTCCGGCCCCAGGACTGAGCTGCTGGGCTATGGAGGAACCTGCGGCCCTGGAAGACCTGGTTCCAGCCCCGCTTCCACGGTTTAGACAGCGGGAGAGCGCTGAGACCAAGCTGTGGCCTGCGCCAATGATTGAGCATCCCCGGGCTTCAGCTGTGCCGGATCCAGCGCCAGCAGGGAATAGATCTCCTGAATCCATGCCCGACAAGCCACCAGCGTGGGTCACCTCACTGGGGGGTCCCAGGGCTGGATTGACCACCATGCCTGCTGCAGGGGCCGCTACAGCAGAGCCGGAGTTGGACCTTCAGAGGGCCGGGCCCGAGGAACCATCGCCTTGATCAATGGAATCCTGTACGGCGTTGGAGCTTGAGCTCAGGCAAGTGCTCTCCTTTGTCTTTGTTGTTTCTGTTTTTGGGAGGTCTTGGCTGGCTCTTGGTGGGAAGAGCCAGGTGCAGCCATCAGCTGCACCTGAGCTCACCTCGCCGGGCTCCACTGCCGCCGGTGACCCTGACCCTGTTTCTCTGACTCTCTTGCCTGAGCTTTCTTCCAGGGTCACGGAGGATTGTCCCAGCTTTTCCAGAAGTCTCTTTAGGTCCCGGCTCGCCTTCCGAGATCCCCATGGGTCCAGCTCCTCCTGCTGAGGTCGTCGCGGGTGCTCTGTCCCAGCCCGGGACCTCCGTGGGTGTTGCTCCCCATCCAGAAGAGGTCTTTGCGGGTGCGCTGTCCCAGCCTGGGACCTCCAAGGGTGCTGCTTCCCTGTTAGCCAAGGTCATTGCGAGTGCTCTGTCCCAGCCTGGGACCTCCAAGGGTGCTACTCCCCCTCTGGATGAGGTCTTCGCGAGTGTTCTGTCCCAGCCCGAGAGCTCCGTGGGTGCAGCTCCTCCTCAGTCCAGGTCTCCGTGGGTGCTGTGTCCTAGTTGAGGGCTCTCATGGGTGCTGCGCCCAAGCCTGAAACAAACTTGGGTGCTACGCTCCAGTTTGGGCCCTCCATGGGTGTTTTGCTCCAGCTCGGGGGCCACTGTGGGTGCAGCTCTGGCCCAGTCCGGGTCCTCCAAGGGTGCAGTTTTTGCCCAGTCTGGGTCCACGGTGGGTGCAGCTTTGGCCTAGTCCGGAACCACTGCAGGTGTACCTCCACTCCAGCCCAGAGCCACTGCGGGTGTAGCTCCGCTCCAACCCGGAGCCACCATGGGTGCTGAGATGTCCCAGTCCGGGACCACCGAGGGTGCTACAGGCCAGTCCGAGAGCGTTGTGGTTCCCCTTTCTCTGCCAGATGCCGTCGTCGTTCCACCTCCTCTGCCAGACACTGTCGTGGCTCCCCCTCCTCTGCTGGATGACGTTGTGGCTCCCCCTCCTCTGCCAGATGCCGTGGCGGATCCCTCTCCTCTGCCAGACACCGTCATGTTCCCTTTCCTCTTCCCGAGGCCATCATGGTTCCCTCTCCTCCACCTGACATCGTTGTGGTTCCCCCGACTCCTCTATTGTGCCCACAATTAGTTCTTTCCATTGGGCAACTGCCTCCTGGACCACCCTTTCTTTTTAGGTGGCTAAAAAACTCTGGCAGACCACCTGGCAGACTGTGTCGCAGGGTTGGGTGGCAACATTCTCTGGTAGGCCACCCGACTCTTTCCATCATGCCATCTGCCGGGCCTGAGACTTCGACCGCCCACCTGAATTGTCCGGCTCTTTGGTCCAAGGGTCTTAGGTGGTTGGGGTGTTGCCTGGTGTGGGTCCTGAATGGGGTTTTGTTTTTGTTTTTTCGATTGGTCGGGAGTTACATCTTCCGTAAAAACATTTGCATTTTTAGAAAGTACGATTTCTATGCTTTCTGATGATGCCAGGAACTCAGTGGGGGTATCATGGGAAAGAGTCATGATTTATGACTTCTCCTGCCTGCAGCTCGTAATGACATGGTCTGCATTCCGACTCATTTTGCCAGCACGGGTCACATTGTGCTCTGAAACATTTCTCTCACTGGAATAAATCACATCATACTGTTAACAAAATATATGTCCCTCCAAGCTTTGGCTGTTAAATATTGATCATGATGTTCTTTTAAGCCAATTGTGATCGGCTGGTGACAGAGGTGTGCAGCTAATGAGCGCTGCAGCCCTCGGAAAGTTGAACTTTTTTCAGCTTTCAGCGCCATGAGCACAGCGGTGACTGCTGAGAGTGTTTTTGCGCTGATGGCACAGAGTGCTTTAAATGCTGGACTACATAAAAAATGAAGAGAAAAGAGTTGCCCACAGCAGAAAAAAAAAAATAATGTCTTTCCTTCTGACCGCTGCAATCCATTCCACCCGACGCCTCTGTGTTAGCTCAGAGACCTGAATTGCTCCACTTTTTTTTTCCAAGTTGGGAATTTAAAAAAGCGTACGCCGTTATTAAGTTTTTTCCCCACGCCAATCATGAGAGCAGTTGTTACATTTAATAATGCAGCAAAATCTCCCCATTCTAACGATATGTGGGTGAATAATAAACAGACTGAAGCAATGCTGACTAAATGAAGAGAGACTGTCCGGCTTTCGTACAATTTGTTGTGGTTTCTCCATTGGGTGTTGTCACATGCCCATTCCCTATTGCTGGGGAGAGGGAAGTCTGGGCTTCTCTGCTTGAACTGCTGCCTCCGCAACCCTGACCTCCAGAAAAGAGGTAGAAGATGGATGGATGGATGGATTGATTATTTTAATTCAGTTTTGCATTACAATATATGCATGGGTATATTTATTATTCCTTTAGCCATTTTATTCTATTTTTATTTATTTTTAATCATGATCTTACTCTGCTTCTTAATGTATTCTATTGTATTTTATTGTATTTTATTTTATCTTATCTTATTTTTAGCTCTAGTGTTTCCTCATTGGGAGGCTCTTGGCACTGGGAGCTGTAATTGGCACTGGCGGTGGGGATGCTGCTGTGATGGTGGCCCTGGCTTGGTGGGATGGGGAAGTTCAGTCACAGCCTATTGGTTGTGGTGTGGACTCCTCTGTCTGCCTGGGCCGGGGTGGTCCCTGTAGTGGTGTCTCTGCAGCTGTGGGCTGAGACTGACTCCTGGTGCTGACGGTCCCCCTATGATGGCGTTTCCTCACTCTGGTCCTCAGTCGTCAGCCATGTTTTAACTGTGCATATTATGATTGTGGGTGGGGTGGATCAGGGTGGGAAGAGGTGGGCTCTGGGGTGGGTTGGGGGTCAGGTGGATGGATGTCTTGGACGAGATTGGAGGTGGGGGAGGGCTTTTTATGTCTTTTTATTGTTTTGTTAGTGTTTTATCTGGAATTGTTTTTAACTGTAAAGAACTTTGAGCTCCACTATGTTATATGTAAGCTGCTATATAAATAAATAAAGTTAAAATTTGTAACAAAAAATTAAAAATTTACAGGAAAAATGCTGAAAATTAAAAAAAAAACAGAATTCACACATTTTTGAGGAAAAAGTTGAACATTTATGAGAAAAAAGTCACAACTTTTGAGGAAAAAGTTGCAAATTAATGAGAAAAAAGTTGCTATTTTACAGGAAAAACACACCAAATTTACAAGAAAAAAGTTGAAATTGTACAGAAAAAAGTGTGCAAATTTATGAGAGAAACGTCACAAATTTTTAAGAAAAAAGTTGCAAATTTATGAAAAAAGTCACATTTTTGAGAAAAAGTTTCCAATTTACGAGAAAAAAAATGCAAATTTATGAGGGTAAAATGTAAGTATATGAGAAAAACTTGAAAATGTATATTTTTTTTCTTTTTTTTTTTGCATTTCTGCTCATACTGTAACTGTTTGCTCAAAGTTACAGTTATGTAACATGGTGTAGAACGGGTTATGATGACGAAGACACATAACAATGCTCATTTGACCGTCACTGATTTCTGATTTTGATGCCGGTTAGATGTTGGAACTGTGATGGCTAAAAGTCTAATTAATTCCACTTCAGCTGAGTTCAAAGCCACAGCGTGTTATGAAAGTTATATTTTTTAAAATCCAACTATATTAAGTTCTTTCCATATGCATTACTTGGGAACTGCTTCACTTCAGTGCAAGTAATATGAGATGACACTAATCAACATGATACGCTGCCATTTGGAGTAATGTCCTCCAGACCAGATGAAAGACCACAGAGATAAAGGAGCAAAGAAAGTTTCTGAGGATTTTCTGGGAGGATCTGCAAGTCTACTCCCAATCCATTGTCCACTCGTTGGCATTTATTTGAACCAAGCTAAACAATGTCTATCTCCCACTATATATTATGGATTATTTTATGAAGCTGAACAGTCTCTCTTATATTCCTCTGTGTACCGAACAACGTCGGCACAGAATACAGGCACGCTAATGAACATTGTTTTGTACAGTAATCCTCGTCCTGCACTCCCAGAGGGCTTGTTGATGGATATACTTACTGCAAATCCTTTAGGCTGCAATGTATACTGCAGTCTGTCCCTCTCCGTCCAAAGGCCTGAGTGCAAATTAAGTTTAAATTGAGATTATTGGACGTGTATAAAAGCCAATCATACAACTGTGCCTGAACACTGAAAAGATCCACTATATGAACTAATCCTCTTACTGTCTGTACCTTTCAGAGTGATCACTGTACCGATCGTCACTTCCTTGTGGTAACGTATCGTCACTTCCTGTTTTGCTGTCTGCCTGTGTGGTTTGCTCTCCAGCTCTCGAGCCACTAGCTATGGCTACTAGCTCTCTTTCCTCTCCTCCTCTGGTGTGCTCTCTCTGTCAGATGTTTAGCTACACCTCTGCCTCTTTTAGTGATAACGGTAAATGTAATAAATGTTGTCTTTTTGAGGCGCTCGAGGCGAGGTTGTCTGATTTGGAATCCCGGCTCCGCTGCATTGAAACACCGTCTGCGCCAGTTAATCTCGACGGACGCCCCTTAGCTGCAGCGGAGCTAGCTAGCTTAGGTCCCCCTGTCACCGGTTCCCCGGCTCTCCTCTGCAGCGAGGAGACTGGGTGGGTGACGGTGAGAAGGAAGCCTAGTCGCAAAGCCCCGGTTCACCACCAACCTGTTCACGTTTCTAATCGTTTTTCCCCGCTCAGCGACACACCCGCTGAGGAAAAAACTCTGATCATTGGCGACTCTGTAGTCAGAAACGTGAACCTAGAGACTCCAGCGGCCATAGTCACATGCATTCCTGGGGCCAGAGCAGGCGACATCGAGTCAAATTTGAAAATGCTGGCTAAAAGTAACTGTAAATATTCCACAATTGTTATTCACGCCGGCATTAATGACATCCGTCTCCGGCAGTCGGAAGTCACGAAACTTAATGTAGAATCGGTGTGTGACTTTGCAAAAACGATGTCTGCCACTGTAGTATTCTCTGGGCCCCTCCCCAATCTGACCAGTGATGACATGTTTAGTCGCTCGTCATCCTTGAACCGCTGGCTGTCTGTGTGGTGTCCTAAAAATGACGTGGGCTACATTGACAATTGGAGCTCTTTTTGGGGAAAACCTGGTCTTATGAGACGAGACAGCATTCATCCCACTTTGGATGGTGCTTCTCATTTATCTAACAATCTGGCATCTTTTTTATCCAAATTTCCAAAACCATGACTACTCAGAGTTGGGACCAGGAAGCAGAGTCACAGTCTTACACGCCTCTCTGCAGCTCCTCTTCATCTGCCACCCCTCAGCTTAGCCCCTGTCTTCCCCATCAGAGAATCGTTGTCTGCTCCCTCCAAAGTAAATAAAAATATAATGTATAAGCATCCCAAAGTGATAAAGCAAAATATTGGTAAAACTCAAATTAAACATAAAGCCTCTAAATTGAATGATTTGGCCTCTGTTCCTCCTCATAATTTAAAAATTAAATGTGGTTTATTAAATATTAGGTCTCTAACTCCCAAGTCTCTGTTAGTCCATGATCTGTTAATTGATCATCAGATTGATTTAATTTCCCTTACAGAGACTTGGTTAGGACAAGAGGATTATGTTGGTTTAAATGAATCAACTCCCTCTGGTTATTTAAACTGTCAAAATCCCAGAAGTTCTGGTCGTGGAGGAGGAGTAGCAGCAATTTACCATTCCAAATTACTAGTTAATGTAAAGCAAAAAACATGTTATAATTCCTTTGAGGGCCTGGTCCTCAGTATTGGGCACTTTAGCAATTCCAGGTTAAACCCAATTTTATTTGCCATAGTTTATCGTCCCCCATCAACCTATTCAGAATTTTTATCCGAATTTCCTGATTTCTTAGCTGATTTAGTGCTGAAATCTGATAGAATAATTATAGTAGGGGACTTTAATATACATGTGGATGTAGATAGTGACTGCCTTAATGTGGCTTTTAATTCAATATTAGACTCGATTGGGTTTTCTCAGAAAGTAGGAAATTCTACTCATTACCTCCACCATACATTGGACCTTGTTCTGACATATGGCATAGAAATAGAAAATCTGGTAGTGTCTCCTCATAACCCTGTACTGTCAGACCATTGTCTGTTAACCTTTGATTTTACTATTTCTGACTATTTGGCTCCTAAAGAAAAATATTATCACAGTAGATGCCTCTCAGATGATGCTGTTTCCAAATTTATGCAGATTGTTTCCTCTATGCCATGTGTCAACACAACGGAAATAAGCTATAGACAGCTTGCTCCTTCTGTAATTGATAACATGGTGGATAGTGTTTCAGCTTCTCTACATCAGGCTCTAGACTTGGTGGCCCCCTTAAAAAAGAAAAAGTCTAATCAGAGATTTTTAACTCCTTGGTTCAACACAGAAACTCGTAGCTTAAAACAGAAGACTCGTCAATTAGAAAGAAAATGGCGCTCTACTAATTTAGATGAAATCTATTTAGCTTGGAGAAATCATCTTTTAATTTATAAAAAATCTCTTAGAAAAGCTAGAACGAGTTATTACTCTGCATTAATAGAAGAGAACAAGAATAATCCCAGGTTTCTTTTCAGTACTGTAGCCAGGTTGACAAAGAGTCAGGACTCTGTCAATCCTAGCATCCCCTTAGAGCTTACTAGTCAGGACTTTATGAACTTTTTCAATAATAAAATTTCATCCATCAGAGATAAAATCAATCAGATTCTTCTCACAGTTAACTTAAATACTGTAACTACTACAACTCCTTCTATTGATGTCTGTCTTGATGAGTTTACTCCAATCGACCTTTGTGAGTTAGACAAAATAGTTTCCTCATCCAAACCTTCAACTTGTCTTTTAGACCCTATTCCTACCAGGTTATTTAAAGAAGTCTTCCCACTTATTGGTAGCTTTATTCTTCATATAATCAATTCTTCATTAACTTTAGGCCATGTACCGCAGGCTTTTAAAACGGCTGTAATTAAACCCTTACTCAAAAAGCCAACGCTAGATCCAGGAGCTTTAGCTAACTATAGACCAATCTCTAATCTCCCTTTCATTTCAAAAATCTTAGAAAGAGTTGTTGCTATGCAATTATTTGACCACCTGCAGGGAAATGGTTTATTTGAGGAGTTTCAATCTGGGTTTAGAATCCATCATAGCACTGAAACAGCCTTAGCGAAGGTCACTAACGACCTCCTCATTGCATCTGATAATGGACTAGTTTCTGTACTTGTCCTTTTAGATCTTAGTGCAGCTTTTGATACTATTGATCATAATATTCTACTTGATAGATTAGAACACTATGTTGGACTTAATGGAACTTCGTTGCAGTGGTTTAGATCTTATTTATCTGATAGGTTCCAGTTTGTTCATGTAAATGATGAGTTTTCTCTCAGCTCAAAGCTTAGTCATGGAGTTCCACAGGGATCTGTGCTTGGCCCTACTCTTTTTAGTTTATATATGCTTCCGTTAGGCAACATTATTAGAAAGCACTGTATACATTTTCACTGTTATGCAGATGACACACAATTATACCTGTCAATGAAGCCAGATGATACTAATCAATTAGCCAAGTTAGAAGCCTGTCTTAAGGAAATCAAAGTTTGGATGACTTGTAATTTCCTGCTATTAAATTCAGATAAGACTGAAGTCATTCTTGTTGGTCCAAAAAACCTTAGAAATTCCTTTCCAAATCAAACTTTCAGTTTGGATGCAGTTACTCTTTCTCTTAATAGCTCTGTGAGGAACCTTGGAGTTATTTTTGATCAGGATTTGTCCTTCAATTCACATATTAAATTTGTTTCTAAGACTGCCTTCTATCATTTGCGTAATATTGCCAAGATTAGGAGCATCTTGTCTCAGAGTGATGCTGAGAAGCTGATCCACGCTTTTGTTAGCTCGAGATTAGATTATTGTAATTCTTTATTATCAGGTTGTCCTAAAACATCTTTAAAAAGTCTTCAGCTGATCCAAAATGCTGCAGCAAGAGTTTTAACAGGTACTAGAAAGAGAGATCATATCTCTCCGGTTCTGGCCTCCCTTCATTGGCTTCCCATAGAGTTTAGAATTAAGTTTAAAATCCTTCTTCTTACTTACAAAGCTCTAAACAATCAGGCTCCTTTTTATTTAAAAGATCTGATACTACCGTATCATCCTAACAGAGCACTACGCTCCCAAAATGCAGGTTTACTTGTAATACCTAGAATCTCCAAAAGTACAATGGGAGGCAGAGCCTTCAGTTATCAAGCTCCTCTCCTGTGGAATCAGCTGCCAATCTGGATTCGGGAGTCAGACTCGATCTCTGTTTTTAAGAATAGGGCTAAAACCTACCTTTTTGATATAGCTTACAATTAGGGAGGGATCATGTGTTTTCTGAACCCTCCCTTAGTTATGCTGCTAATAGGTTTAGTCAGCCGGGGGACCTCCAGTAATGCACTGGGCCTCACTCCTTTCCTCACTCTCTATGAAATATTTTTTTTTTTTTTGCTGGTCATTAACATTTGTTTGTTCTCTCCCATAGATTGAGTCCCCATCGTGCTGTTTGCCCTCTACATGTCTGTTCTTTTCTTCTTCTCTATCCCCTCACCCCCCAGCCAGTCGCAGCAGATGACTGCCCCTCCCTGAGCCTGGTTCTGCTGGAGGTTTCTTCCTGTTAAAAGGGAGTTTTTCCTCTCCACCGTCGCCAAGTGCTTGCTCACAGGGGATCGCCTGATTGCTGGGGTCTTTCTGCAACTGTGGGGGTCCTCCCTACAGTTGATAGTGCTATGAGATGACTGTTGTTGTGAAATGGCGCTATATAAATAAAGTTGAATTGAATTGAATTGAATCTGCATGCTGAATTCTTCTCCTCCCAAGTGTCTTTTCAGCCTTGGGCACATTCTCGTTCACACAATGCACATAGGGCCCTATTTTGACGGTAATCAGCAAACTTTTCCCACAGACTTTCTGCCGTACACCAGTGCTTTTGTTTGGGGTGGCACTGGCTCAGGAGGTAGAGCGGTTCACCGAATAACTGCGGAGTTAGTGGTTCAAATCCTGCTCTCCCCAGCCAACCTGCCGTTGTGTCCCTGGGCAAGACATTTTACCCACCTTGCCTCCAGTGGCTATGACACTGTGTTTAAATGGTCAGAGAGGCCTTTCTTCTTTCCCTGATGTGCCCATAACTCTGGAACAAGTTAAATATGGACTCATCAGACCACATGACCTTCTTCCATTGCTCCAAAGTCCAGTCTTTATCCTCTAATTGCAAAGCTACAAATTGAAGCCTTTTTTTTTTTTTTTGTCCAACGGTGGTGACTTTTTTTTGGCCTGGCAGCATATGATTGGCCATCATTTTAATTATAATATGATCACATACGGGGCAGTGCGGTGGCAGAGTGGTTAGCACTGCGGCAGCACAGCAACTCACCCTTGGCCGGGGGATCATGGGTTTGAACCCAGCCCCCAGCCAACAGTGATCTGTGTGGAGTTTGCAAGTTCTCCCAGTGTCTGCGTGGGTTTACTCTGGGATTTCTCTGGTTTCCTCCCACATGCAAAAAACCTGCAAGTTAGGTTAATTGGCATCAAAATGGGGATTCTAAGTTGTCCTTAGATATGAATGTGAGAGTGAATGATTGTCTGTCTCTCTCTGTTGGCCCTGTGATGGACTAGTGATCTGTCCAGGGTGTACCCTGCTTCTCGCCCAAAGATGCTGGGATAGGCTCCCGCCTCCCCATTACCCGAAAAGGATTAAGAGGAAGAAGATGGATGGATGGATGGATGATTGATCACACACTATTTTTTTTTATTCCATCCACATTCTCATTTTAATTGCAGACATACCATTGGAGTCTATAGATTAGGCATTAATGTAAGACTTTTTTTTAGGGGAATGAATGAGGCATGTCAGTCTGAAGATTTTTTTTTCCATCCACCTTTTTGTTTTCATCATGAACTTATTAGGTATTAATGCGCTTATTTTTAAGGTAATTTTGGCAAGCACAAAACCTGTCTTAAACAAGCCGTCATGATCAGAGTTCACTTTAGATAATATGCCTCTTTACAATAAAGGGATGGGCAGTAGCGTTTTGGTTTGGATTATCAAAAAGAAAGTTCTGAATAATTAGACATGCCTCTTTGCACCTTGCAGCCACTGGAAAATTTGTTCCTGCACTGCTGTGATAAGGAAATGAACTTGGAAAAAGCCATAAACACATTCTGTGTCACTGACGACTGATCACGTCCTTGTAATACGGTCCATCATCTCTGTCGGGTGTAAACTTTGCCTTTTCAAAACATGTGAAGAGTACTTTTGAAAAAAACAAATAAGTCCAGTTGGTTTAATATTGAGAAAAAACAATATTTTCTTCTGTTGGTTTATAGGTGTAAGTATTTCGAATTCAGCTTCTAAGACATGGTCACTTGAAATATGAGTATTTCAGACATAATAACGCAAAAAAAAAAAAATTGAACATCAACTCACAGTTACTTTTTGGTAATTTATTAGTACTTTTTTTTTCACAAAAACAGATAAGTCCAAAACACATTCTTTTGCAAAAACAGACATGTCCCGAAAACCATGCTAGTTTGTCTGGAACATACTTGAATGTCTAGAAGCATCAATGCAGTATGATTGACACACTGATTTAGGCATATCCTAAATCAGTGGGCTGCACGGTGGCGCAGTGGTTTAGCACTGTAGCAGCACAGTTTACCCTCGGCCGGGGGATCGTGGGGATCATGAGATCGTGGGTTCGATCCCAGCTCCCGACCAACAGTGAGCTGTGTGGAGTTTGCATGTTCTCCCCGTGTTGCGTGGGTTTACTCCGGGATTTCTCCGGTTTCCTCCCACATACCAAAAAAAACATGTAGGTTTAGGGCGCTCGCGCACGCAGCGGCCGGCAGCCGGTGGCTTGTCACCAGACTGCAAACCAAATCTACCTACGGGTACAAATAAGTAACAAAAAAAAAAAAAAAATATCCACTCAGTAAAATCGTATAATATAGCTATAATAAAGTTATTATTCAAGATTCAAGATTCAAAGATTTTATTGTCAATACTACTATACGTACAGGACAGACAGGAGAATTGAAATGGTGTTTCTCTTTCTCTTCATCGGTGTGCACAGTATAAAAAGAAAAGGAATAAGGTTGCAAAAAAGAAAACAACAGCAGTCTAATATATACAATATGTACAGTAATGCAACCCATGCTACAAATGGCGACGAGAAAGACCAAGACCTTCCATAGTGCAAAATTGAGATAAACAATTAACAATGATAAAACCCAGCAATCCTATATGCAGAATACTAGAGATGTAATACCTGTAGTTGCAGTTCAATGTGGTAGTGTAGGTGCAGATAGTAACAGATAGGACTGCACGTGATCAGTATTGCAGTGACAGACAGATAGACGGCAGCAAATATGACATTTGTGCAAATGGTTGTGGTTAATGTTAATGTGCAGAGACATACAGCAGCAAAGTAGCAAGAATTCTGATAATAGAAAATAATAGTAGCAAGAATTCTGAATATTGTTCGCTGTTCTGACCTCGTTTGCGCCCTACTGGTGAACGTATCACTGGTTCATCTGCTTCATCAAAATTATCCATATTTGACATAAATTGCAACAAAACTGTAAAAAAAAAATAGCAGGGAAATCACTCACAGCAAGCAGGGAAATCAGTAAGAGCGAGCACACCGGTAAGACAGCCAAGATGAGTCACTTGACCCAAATACCAAGCGCTTATTTGCCATGTGGAGTTATCTGGTTTTGTGAAAAAAAAAAAAAAAACGCTCCCGGCGTTTATCGGCTTTTGAAAAAAAAACAAAAAACAAAAAACAAAACATGAATTTGTAGTGTCTATTACATAGGACAGAGATCCCCAAAGTGGGACTCGTGACCCCCGGGGAGTCCCGAGATGCTGAGGGGGGGTTAGAGATGATTTTCGGAATCCTCCTTAGGTGATTACTCAGGTGACGTGTCACTTTAACTGTGCCACAGTAAACATCACAGTTCATCCACAGGTCAGTGTGCACCAGTAGATTTCATCTGAGAAGCTCAAATCAACACATTATGCTTTAAGCCCAGGATATTATTTTTAAAAATTAAACCGTTCATCATCATCATCATAGCAGTCTGTCGTGGGCGACAATGACTGTTTCATTTAGGTCTGATCAGATTCCTCCACACAGCTCTGTCCTTAGCCTTCCGCTGCCAGGAACTCCTGTCTATGTCCAACTTCTTCAAGTTTCTTTTTACAGTGTCTTTAAATCTGAGCCTTGGTCTACACTGATTGTATTTGCCCTCGCATAACTGTGAGTAGAGTAACTGCCGAGGGAGACACTGGTGGTCCATCCTCTCAACATGTCCAAGCCATCTCAGGTTCATCTGTATTAGCATGTCCTCCATTGATGGTAGACCAGCTCGTTTCAACAAAGGACATTAAACGGTTAATACTGACCAAAAACAAAACAGAGAGGCCAGCAGAGACGGCAGAAGAGAAAAGCGGAAGGCCGACGTCTATTGCGGGGGAAGGAGGAGGATGATGATGATGATGAGGAGAGATCTGTAAAGGGCTCCGTAAGCAGTCAGACCAACCTTCCTCCAAGTGTCGCAAGTATCAAGAGTAATATATTCAGTATGGATTGACATTCATCGTTATCAGTGAAATACAACATATGCAATGTGTAGTGTGCACCGAGGTGCTTGCACATGAGAGTTTAAAGCCAGTAAAATGCTCAGACACTTAAACTAAGAACCCCTCTCTTGCCGTTAAACCAGCAGATTTTTTTCCGTCAAAAGGAGAGAGAATTGCATGGCCCAAAGAAAGTCATAGCTAACCAAACAACATCCACAACCAAAGCTCAAAAGGCATCATATGAGGTGGCATATTTAATTGCACAGGCAAAACATTAACAAACAATCAGAGAAACCCTAATAAAACCTGCTGCTATCGCTATGAGTCGGACAATGCATGGGGATAAACAGGCATGGGAGCTGGAAGCAGTGCCGCTGTCTGACGGGACCATATCCCAGTGCATCACGGACTTGGGCCAGGACATAAAGTGCCAGCTGATTGAAAGAGTGAAGAAAGGGAAATATGCTTTACAGTTAGAGGAATCCTCAGATATATCAAACTCAGCCCAGCTGCTTGTTTTCGTCAGATACAGTTTGAGGACTTGCTGTGTTGCACCCCGCTGGATATAAAGTGCACAGGTGAGGACATTTTTACAAAACTTGACAACAAACTAAAAGAAGAGGGACTGTCTTGGGGTGAGTGCATCAGCGTGTGTACAGACGGTGCTGCAGCAATGCTGGGGAAAAAGAAAGGATTAAAAGCAAGAGTCTTACAAGTGGCACCTGATGTAAACTTTACGCACTGTATTATTCACAGAGAAGCTCTTGCGAGTAAAACGCTCAACCCAGATCTTAAGAGTGTTCCTGAGACTGCCATAAAAATTGTCAACTACATAAAATCATGTCCACTCGACACCAGGTTGTTCGCTACTCTCTGCAATGAACCGGGATCGGAGCATCAGGGCCTGCTGTTCCACACAGAGGTCAGGTGGCTTTCACAAGAAAATGTCCTCAGCCCCCTGTATTAACTGTGGGATGAGGTGCGCTTATTTCTGATGGAGAACGGGTCCCAGTTCACTGACCACCTGACTGAACCTTACTGGTTAACAAGGCAAGCGTATTTGTCCTGCATATTTGACAGACTGAATGGACTTAACACGTCAATGCATGGTGAAAACATAAGCATCATGTCGCCGAAGGATAAAAATTTGCACATTCAAAAGGAAAGTGGATTGCTTGACTGCGCGAGTGGAGATGGGCAGTAATGATATGTTTTCTGAGCTGGAGGAGTTCATGGAGGAAAGTAATCTGAGTGTTAACATTGTGAACAAGTCCACCACTGCGCACCCTTAACCCCTTGACGCCTGTTGTCGCGAATTCGCATCAAACCACTTCGGCTCCAAATGCAACCAAAATACCGTCTGTATTTCTCCACTTCCGGTTGGAGCACTTCCAACACATACCTAGGAACTTTTTGCAAGCATTAGTTTCTCGTAGGACCGGTCAGAGACGGAGCACCATCCATTTCCTGATTGCTAGGGTTAGGGTTAGGGTTACGGTTATAGTTTGGCAGTCATGAGAGTTGAAAATACTGAAAATAAACTTTGTTGCATAAATAAAAGACTCTTCATACTTAAGATGGGAACAGATGCTTTTTTACCATTTTTGTTTACCATAGATGCCTGTTGTCGCTAATTTGCATCATACCTAAAATTATATCTATTTTATGTGCTATAGTCAATTTAACTTTCTCATCTTAATTTAGCATCTACTTGAAAGCAAAAACACAAGTGAATTTTTTTTTTTTTCATAATTGGAAATAAATTCAGGCGTTAAGGGGTTAAGCCCTCCTGGAACACTTTAACAAGTTTTTCCCCATGGAAGCAACTCCAGAAAAATATGACTGGGTAAGATCACCATTCACTGTAACGGCTGCAAGTCATCTGCCATCCGACATGGAGGACACACTGATTGAGATGTAGAGTGACCGCACCTTAAAGACAGCCTTTCATTCAAACATCCTTGCTGAGTTCTGGATTTCAGTCAAGAGAGAATGTTCACAGCTATCCAGGGCCGTGATGAATGTACTGATGCCGTTTGGCTCTACATAATTGTCCGAAAAGACTTCCTCGGCACAAACATATATTAAAAATGCAGATCGCGTCTAAACGTGAGGGATGATCTCTGAGTGGCCATCTCCAAAATTAAACCCAGAATTGACTTGTTCTCCACGCATATTGCCCATCCATCTCATTAGGTGAGATTAACGCTGAAACATAGTTTGCCAAAATATACATTTGCACCATAACAATGTTCACATGTTTACACAGTGCTACCATTTATGGCTATTACTTTCGTCATAATTTCCCCTGTAGGGCAGGATAAAGGCACCACGCACCGGCTGTGAGTTTGCAAGTTTATTAACAAAAAACACAAAAGCACAAACAAAACCAAACCAAACTCAAAAGGAGACTGAAACAGCAGGACAAGCCAAAAATGCCAAAATGCTAAGGCGAGGGAGGTCGCCGACTAAACCAGAGATAATCTAGCCGTGGGAAACACTCTAGGGCAAATATTTGAGGCAGGAAAAAGACACTTACTTTTTGTAGCGAGAAGTTGCCCGTAGGGTGCTGCACCGGACAAAAATGTGCAGTCCATTAAATAAGGCTAAACACAAAATGAAAACAAATGGTGACAGGTGTGGGAAAACCTGAGTGGGTAGGAGAAAACAAAAGAAACAATTTAGGGCAGCTGGAACTGATGAGGACACAATCATCGGGGCTGACAGCTTGACAGGGCCACGCCTACGCAGAGCAACCCCATAAGGCCGTTGACAGCTGTCAACCCAGAGATAAAAAACCTAACACAATACTACTATAATGGTAAGGCAAAAAATGAAGACAGACAGACAGATTAAAAAATACAATAACCAAACTATAACAAACATAAATGGGAAAATAAGCTCTCCTGAGAAACAATATAGGATACAAGATAGCTCAAAATGACAGCACAGTACAAATATGAAAAAAAGGCAGACAGTCTGAGCTCGGTGAATCCCCCCCCCGTGCTCAGATCGTGACAACTTTGACTGATTGTTCTACTAACATGGAAAGGAAAGCATTGTGTCAAAATTAAGTTTGCACAACAGCAACAATGTTTACTTCTAAATTACATGGAAATTACTTTAATGTATTATCCTTTAATCATTTAGTTAATTGTTATATGTAAAATCATATCAGACGTGGGCTGCACGGTGGTGCAGTGGTTTAGCACTGTGGCAGCACAGTTTACCCTCGGCCGGGGGACCGCGGGGATCATGAGATTGTGGGTTCGATCCCAGCCCCCCACCAACAGTGAGCTGTGTGGAGTTTGCAAGTTCTCCCCGTGTTGCGTGGGTTTACTCCGGGATTTCTCCGGTTTCCTCCCACATACCAAAAAAAACATGTAGGTTTAGGGCGCTCGCGCACGCAGCGACCGGCAGCCGGTGGCTTGTCACCAGACTGCAAACCAAATCTACCTACGGGTACAAATAAGTAACAAAAAAAAAATATATCATGGTTGTCAGGCTGTTCTGTTCTTTTGTGTTGTTATGCCTGTTTGTTTATGCTTAGCAGTGCGTGAGTCCTGTGTGTACTTTTTTTTATGTTTCAGTCACTTCAGGGGATAGTGGAGGTCACTAGTGTCTGTCACTGTTGTTCTGGGGGTCGTGGGCTGAAAAGTTTTGGAACCCCTGACGTAGGACATATCGGATTTTGAGAAAAAACATTTTGAACTTCTATAAGTAGGTAATGTTAACAGCTGTTTCATGTAAAGAGGGAAATTTTCTTGGAAGTGGCATTTATCAGATTTTGCAAACAAACTGTTCATATATATATATATATATATATATATATATATTTTTTTTTTTTTTTTGATTTAGCAGTTATCAAATTTATTCACTTGAGATTTCCCATTCATGCCATTGGTGTGATATTACCCAGTCAGAAATTTACAAAAAAAAATCAATTAATTAATTAATTAATAAATAATAATAATAATAATAATAATAATAATAATAATAATAATAATAATAATAATAGCAGATTTATGAGGAAAAAGTCGCAAATTTAGGAGAAAAAAGTAAAAATTTAGGAGAAAAACAACTGCAAACTTACAGCAAAAAAAAAAGTGAAATTACTTGAAAAAGTTACAAACTTACAAGAAAAAAAAAACAAATTGAAAAGAAAACTCACCTCATGGATCGTCACCTTATCGTGGTGGGGAGGTTGCGTGCCCCAGTGATCCCAGGAGCTATGTTGTCTGGGTCAGTTTGCCTCTGGTAGGGTCACCCAAGACAAACAGGTCCTGGGTGAAGGGCCAGATTAAGAACGATCCAACAGACTCTCATGATAAATTCTAGAACAAGGATTCAGTGTACCCCGCCCTGTATGGGGTTACCAGGGCCCCACCCTGGAGCCAGGCCTGGGGGAGGGGCTCAATGGCTAGTGTCTGGTGGCCGGGTTTCCACCTATGGGACCCGGCTGGGCTCAGCCCGAAGGAGTTACATGGGTCCGCCCTCCAGTGGGCTCACCACCTGCAAGATGGATCATGGGGGTCTGGTGCTATGTGGATCAGGTGGCGGTCAAAGGCGGAGACCTTGGCGGACTGATGCCAGGCTTCCTAAACTGTTTTTGGGACGTGGAATATCACCTCTCTGGTGGGGAAGGAGCCTGAGCTGGTGCATGAGATTGAGAGATACCGGCTAGATATAGCCGGCCTCACCTCAACACACAGCTCCAGTCCCGGAACCAGTCTCCTGGAGAGGGGCTGGAGCTTGGGCTACTCTGGAGTTGCCCCGGGTGAGAGGCAACGAGCAGGGGTGGGTATTCTTGTATCCGCCCACCTTGCTGCCTCTATATTGGAGTTTTGCCCGGTGAATGAAAGGGTTGTTTCCCTGCGCCTTCGGGTTGGGAAACAGGTCCTGACCATCATTTCTGCCTATGCACCAAATGATGTTTAAGAGTACCCACTCTTTTTGGAGTCTCTGAATGGGGTGCTGGAGGGTGCTCCTCTTGGAGACTCCATTGTCCTACTGGGGGACTTCAATGTGCATGTGGGCAATGACAGAGAAACCTGGAAGGGGGTGATTGGGATGAATGGCCTGACCGATCTGAACCTGAGTGGTGTTCAGTTATTGGACTTCTGTGCTAACCACAGTTTGTCCAAAACAAACACCATGTTCAAGCATAAGAGTGTCTGTTAGAATAATTTTGGGCTTAAATTATTCAAAGTCAAATAATCAGGCGGAAAGTTGAATTTATGTACATTTTTTACAAAAATATATGAGGAGTCACCCAATGGCCACCTTAGGGGAGGAATTACAAAGCATGGCATTCAGACATGCTTAGAATCCCTAAAGCTTACATTCTTCTAAGTCCGATATACATATACGTATATATACTTCTCAAAAAATAAAGGGAACACTTTTTAATCTGAGTAAGCTGGACTAGCCTGCCACAATTTCTTCACTTTAAGTTTTGGAGTGTTTTCATTTCCATCATAAGACGTGGCATCTTTTCATTCTTAACACATTATCCAGTCCATATCAGTGTAGCTATCCAGCTTATTTTTTTTCCCATTAAAATCTGATGTGTTTTCAAAGTGTTCCCTTTATTTTTTTGAGCAGTATATATACAGTATATATATATATATATATATATATATATATATATATATATATATATATATATATATATATATATATATATACTGTATATATATATATATATATATATATACACTACCGTTCCAAAGTTTGGGGTCACCCAGACAATTATTTTGTGTTTTCCATGAAAAGTCACACTTATTTACCACCATGAGTTGTAAAATGAATAGAAAATATAGTCAAGACATTGACAAGGTTAGAAATAATGATTTGTATTTGAAATAATAATTTTTTCCTTCAAACTTTGCTTTCGTCAAAGAATCCTCCATTTGCAGCAATTACAGCATTGCAGACCTAACATGATTCAATTCAATTCAATTCAACTTTATTTATGTAGCGTCATTTCACAACAACATCTCAACATCACAACGTCATCTCATAGCACTATCAACTGTAGGGGGGAACCCCCACAGTTGCAGAAAGACCCCAGCAATCAGGTTTTCACACAAGGGAAATCACAAGGGTTCACAAGGGTTTTCTAATCATCCATTCTAATGGATGATTAGAATCATCCATTAGCCTTCTGATGCAATGAGCAAACACATTGTACCATTAGAACACTGGAGTGATAGTTGCTGGAAATGGGCCTCTATACACCTATGTAGATATTGCACCAAAAACCAGACATTTGCAGCTAGAATAGTCATTTACCACATTAGCAATGTATAGAGTGTATTTCTGATTAGTTTAAAGTTATCTTCATTGAAAAAAAAGTGCTTTTCTTTCAAAAATAAGGAAATTTCTAAGTGACCCCAAAGTTTTGAAAGGTAGTGTATATATATATATATATATATATATATATATATATATATATATATGACCCTGCAATCTCCAGTCTGAACTCTCTGAAACTGCTCACAGAAACATGCCAAGAATATATAAATTTATCCAATATGGAATGCACATATAAACATTAAACATGGCATATGAAAGGTATGATACCTCTCAAATGTAATAATATGTTATTAATATCAAAAATAATGTAGATAATATGGAATTTTTCTATCAGTGTCCATATGTGCACATGGCACCAGGACACCCTAGGTCGCAGGTCAATGATCAATTTTGTTATTGTGTCATCAGACCTGCGACAGTATGTCTTGGACACTTGGGTAAAGAGAAGTGCAGAGCTGTCAACTGATCATCACCTAGTGGTGAGTTGGAGCCGATGACAGGGGAGGATGCCATTTAGACCTGGTAGACCCAAACGTATAGTGAAGGTGTGCTGGGAATGTCTGGCTGAGGCCCCTGTCAGGGAGGTCTTCTACTCCCACCTCCAGAAGAACTTCAAGCACATTCTGAGGGAGTCTGGAGACATGGAGTCTGAATGGGCCATGTTCTCCACCTCCATTGTTGAAGCAGTGGCCCAGAGCTGCGGACGCAAGGTCATCGGTGCATCTTGTGGTGGCAACCCCCAAACCAAGTGGTGGACACCAGTGGTGAGGGGGTCATTAAGCTTAAGAAGGAGTCCTATCAAGCTTGGTTGGCTTGTGGGACTCCCGAAGCAGCTGAGGTGTACCGGCAGGCCAAGTGGAGTGTAGCTCCTGTGGTTGCTGAAGCAAAATCTCGGGTATGGGAGGAGTTCGGTGAGGCCATTGAACAAGACTTTTGGTCGGCCTCAAAGATATTCTGGCAAACTGTCCAGCGGCTCAGGAAGGGGAAGCAGCTCCCTGTCCACACTGCGTATGGTGCGGATGGGGCACTGTTGACTTCGTCTGGGGATATCGTCGGGCGGTGGAAGGAATACTTTGAGGATTTCCTCAATCCCACTGATACGCCTTCCACAGAGGAAGCAGGGCTTGTGGACGAGGGGGATGACTTACCTATCACAGGGGCTGAGGTCACCAAGGTGGTTAAAAATCTCTTTGGTGGCTGGGCCCCGGGGGTGAACGAGATTTGCCCTGAGTACCTCAAGGCTCTGGATGTTTTAGGGCTGTCATGGTTAACATGCCTCTGCAACATCGCGTGTAGGTTGGGGGCAGTGCCTATGGCATGGCAAACTGGGGTGGTGGTTCTTCTCTTCAAAAAAGGGGACCGGAGGGTGTGCCCCAACTTTAGAGGGATCCCACTCCTCAGCCTCCCTGGGAAGGTCTATGCCAAAGTACTGGAGAGGAGAGTCCGGCCGTTGGTTGAACCTCGGATTCAGGAGGAACAATGTGGTTTTTGTCCTGGCCATGGCACATCGGACCAACTCTTTACCCTCTTGAGAATCCTTGAGGGTTCGTGGGAGTTTGCCCAATCAGTTTACATGTGTTTTGTGGACTTGGAGAAGGCATTCGACCGCGTCCCTTGCGGTTTTTTGTGGGGGGTGCATCGGGAGTATGGGGTATCGGGCTTGTTGTTACGAGCTATTCGGTCTCTGTACGACCATTGTGAGAGTTTGGTTCGTATTGTCAACACTCGGTCGGACTCATTCCTAGTGAGAGTTGGACTCCGCCAGGGCTGCCCTTTGTCACCGATCCTGTTCATAATTTTTATGGACAGGATTTCTAGGTGCAGCCAAGGTATGGAGGGTTGTCATGCTTGGTGACCACAGGATCTCATCTCTGTTGTTTGCTGATGATTTTATCCTGCTGGCTTCATCCAGCAATGACCTACAGCTCTTGCTGGGACAGTTTGCCACTGAGTGTGAAGTGGCTGGGATGAAAATCAACACTTCCAAGTCCAAGTCCATGGTCCTCAGCTGGAAAAAAGTGGATTGTCCTCTCCAGGTTGGGGACAGGCTCCTGCCCCAAGTGGAGGAGTTTAAGTATCTTGGGCTCTTTTTCATGAGTGAGGGGAGAATGGAACAAGAGATTGACAGATGGATTGGAGCAGCATCTGCAGTGATGCGGACATTGTACTGGTCTGTTTTGGTGAAGAGAGAGCTGAGTTCTAAGGCATAGCTGTCGATTTACCAGTCAATCTACATTCCTACTCTCATCTATGGTCACAAGCTTTGGGTATTGACCAAAAGAACAAGATCGCGGATACAAGCGGCTGAAATGAACTTTCTCTGTAAGATCACTGGACTCACCCTCAGAGATAGGGTGAGGAGCTCAGTCATCCGGGAGAGGCTCAGAGTAGAACCGCTGCTCCTCCACATTGAAAGTAACCAGTTGAGGTGGTATGGACATCTGATCGGGATGCCTCCTGGACGCCTCCCACTTGAGGTATTTTGGGGCACGTCCCACTGGGAGGAGACACCGGGGCAGACCCAGGACTTGCTGGAGAGACTGTCTCCCAGCTGATCTGGAAACACCTTGGTATCCTCTTGGAAGAGCTGGAGCAGGTGGCTGGGGAGAGGGAAGTCTGGGCTTCTCTGCTTGAACTGCTGCCTCTGCGACCCTGACCTCTGGAAAAGCGGTAGAAGATGGAGGGATGGATGGATGGATGGATGGATGGATGGATGGATGGGAAAAAAAGTCCTAAATTTATGAGAAAAAAAATTTGAGAAGACAAAAATTAAAAAAATAGCAAATTTATGATTAAAAAAAGTGAAAATTTAGGAGAAATTAAGTAGAGAATTTACAACAAAAAAGTAAAATCACTTAAAAAAAACAAACTTACAAGAAAAAAATAGCAAATTTAAAAAGAAAAGTCACAAATTTAGGAGGAAAAATTAGAAAAAGTATCAAATTAATAAGAGCCACTGGAGTGGTAGCCTAGGGGGAGAGCATCCGCCCCACACCCGAGAGGCTGGGGTCCAAATCCCGGCCAAATCATGCCAAAGACCATGTAAAAGTGGAACTCCCTGCCATCCAGCTTGGTACTCAGCAATAATGGAATGTAGGACGGAAATGTTGGTTACCCAGCCACAGTGGGTGGACAAGTCAAGTGTACTTCCTGTGCCAGTCCCAAGCCCGGATAAAATGGGTAAGGTTGCATCAGGAAGGGCATCCAGTGTAAAAACTCAGCTTCAACTGTAACAAGACCAGCCCCAACTGTGGGACTGTGTCCTGTCAAAATAAATATGGATGATGATGATGAAAATGCATATAAACAAGAAAAAAGTTATAAATTAATCAGAAACATGTTTCAAAACTATCTAAAAAAAGTTGGAAATTTACAGTAAAAAAAGGGGGCATTTCAATGAGAAAAATAATTCAAATTCCTAAGAAGAAAGTTACAAGTTACTGAGAAGCAAGTTGCAAATTAACAAGAAAAAAGTTAAAAATTAATGAGAAAGAAAGTTGCATATTTAAATGAAAAAGTTGCAAATCCCCCCACAATTTTTGTGAGGTGAAGAGAGTGGTAGCATTGACCACAGCTTTATCAAGATAATGTGGAAGCAGTACACGGAAAGCACCCAGCGGGATCACCCGGTGCAAGAGGAAGTGCCGATAATAATCCATCCTGCTATATAGGGCAGTACGGTGATGCGACAAGAAGTCGGTGTCACCACACTGCACTTCACAATAAGGGTGCCAGCACATTCCTCCCCCCTTTCAAATTCCAGAAAACACACACACAATTCAAACCCACACCAATTTGGAACCCGAATCACACTGTAAAATAATGTAAACTCAGGTACTAAAAAAGCCTAATACATTCACACAAAACAACCTAAAATTGGGGCGGTGGGTGGACTACCACACGACTCGCATGGCACGGTGGATTATCCTGCCACCGAATTAAACTAAAAAGTCTTTGTTTCAAACTAAAAATATCTGCCGTCCTCCTAAACTAAACACAATAAACACAACAACAAAGAACTATAAACAAAAACTGTCACAACACAGTCACTTGGGTGGGAAAGGTGGAACCGGCATGGGGGTGCCCAGGGCAGCCCCTCAGCAGGCACGCCCCTGAAGGCAGTATGCCCCCATAGCAATGGCTGATTTTCTGGATGATGGAGCCCGGATCCCAAACCACCTTCACGGACTCCTGTCAAGCCTCTCCACCTCAAGCGTGTTCTTGTACATACCGCGGCTGGTTGGCATGCCTCATCAAGCCGTTGGACAACCGGAAACATGCCGCTTCAAACTTCGCCACTATCCGCATAAATGCTTGATGTTTCGCTGGCTGTTTTCTGTCCCATCTTCGCCGTGGTCGTTCATCACCCCGAACCCGAACCAAGTCCATAACCCGAAGTGGAACCTTACTTGGGCTGATGTGCTGCTGCTAAGCATGCAGTAATTCCATGCTCATCGATCTGGCCCTGTTCTCTTCTATAAACGTTGCTGTGGTCACCGTCGTAGCTGCAGACCCTCCACCCAACTGCGGCCAAGTACGGGAGGCATCTCGGGCTAGCATGGTGTCACTTATCGGCATGGATGCCGACACTGAGCAAGAACTGGCCCACTTGAAAGCGAGGGTGTCCATCGGGGGCGGGCAGGATGATTTTTCCTGTGGGTTCCCCAGGTAAGACAAATGGCACACCCTGGTGTAGTGATTCAAACATCCACATCTACTACAATGTTTTCCTATTTCCGGGCACTCTTTCACGGTGCATCACGGACTAACAACCCCTGCAACGGGGGGTTTTCTGGGGCAGACCTTCAGAGGGTAGCATTGGTTTCCAAATAATCTTCGTCCAAGCTATTCTCGCTATCAGGGCCCGCAACATTAGATGAGGCAGGCGGCTCCAGTGGTTTCTGTGACTGGTGCAAATTTACCTCCACAGCTAGCTTATTAATGGCCTCCAACTGGAGAGCTACCTCGATAGCTCGAGCTAATGTCAAGTCATTAGGCATCATTAATAGCCTAGCATGCAGTTCAGCGTTGCACGTGTACTCTGCTAGTTGGTCACGTACCAGCTCGTCTTCAAGCGGCCCAAAACAAAACTTGCTAGCTAGCTACCTCAAATCAATGACCTACTGGCGGATAGGCTCACTGATACGTTGACATCTCTGATGAAAGCGAATTCTCCGAACAGTCATGCTGTGTGGGGTGGAAAAACTATTAGCTAGCAGCTCCACAATGTTCTTATATGAGTCTGATGCGCTGAGTGTCCATAGGACCCTTCGGCCTTCAATACCCAGGTTGTGGACAAGGAGTGCACGTGCCCTCACCTTATCGAGCTTCCCGAGGTCGAGGTTATGTACATTTGAAAGGGCTCCTGCCAATGCAGCCATGGCACCCATGGCTCGCCCGGGAGCTCAAGGAAGGGACAGAGTGGTGTAATGTAACGCTAAGTTAATCCTCAGTCACCAAATGTCATGTCCACAAACCTGGTGATGAATGAGGCAAAGATAATCGTAACATAAAACACAGCTTTATTTAGATAATGTGGAAGCAGTACATGGCAAGCACCCAGCGGGATCATCCAGCACAAGAGGAAGTGCCAATGATGACCAGCCCCGCTATATAGGGCTGTACGGTGATGCAACAGGAGGTCAGCGTCACCACACTGCACTTCACAATAAGTGCACCAGCACATATGTATCCTCAGCATTTGTGCTTAAAATGCATTTTATTCAGTTCTGTAACATAACATGAAAGGGTTATGATTATACTCGGGGGGGGGGGGGGTGTCATTGCTCACCCAGCCTCCTTCCATCTCAAGTCCCTCGCTTTCCTTGTGGATGTCCAACCAGATCTTCAAGTAAGATCTTTCTAAGCCCTCGTGCTCCAGGATCTTAGGCTCATTGATTCCTTGTGTTTGGACCTCTATAAGTAAGCAAGAACTCTGCACCTTGCATAATTTGCACATAGCTAATAAAGATTCATTCCATTGCCTCGGCTTGTGTCTCTGTGTGTCGTGTCCTGCAGGTCCACGCCTTGTGTAACCATGGCAGCACCTCTCTGAGTGTAAATAAACACTTTTAAGTATTTTGTCTCAACTATTCCCCGGCTTTGATTAAAAAACTGTGGCATGCAGCCCACCTAACTGAGCCTTTGGCAAGCTTGAAACAAGTGTTTTGTTTTGCAGCATATTAATGGGTTTGTAGCGCAGTGTTGGAGTTGGAGGTTTTGGGTGGAAAATAATATCACAGCCTTCATATTTCAGCAAGAGTCCAGATGAATTTGTTCAATTTATGCCTATTAAGCATATGAGAACATCTTTTAAATTTCTTAAAGATTTGATTTGTTGGTAAAATTAAAGTTTCAAGTTTAAAAGAAACTCAAAGAGAATGTACAAGGAAAAAAAGTTGCAAATTTATCTGGAGAAACATCAGAAATTTATCTCAAAAAATTAATAAATGTAAAATAATGTATTATTAAAACTTCATTAGAAAAAAAGTTGTATGATCTTGTGGGAAAGTGGGAATTCCTCAGAAAAACCGCAATTTAGAAGATGAATGCCTTGTTTATGGGAATAAAATCATTAACTAGGAAAAAAGATAGAAATCTTCTAAATTTATGAGAAAAAAATGCATAAATTCAGGAGAAAAAAGGACCTTGTAATTTATGATCAGTTATTCACAAATTTATAAGTAAAATGAGCTAGAAATTTATCAACAAAATCTGGGTAAATTTCCAAGAAAAAATACCACCAGCTTAAAAGAAAATTAGAGTGAATTTTTTTCAAAGATTACAAGGATAAAAAAGTCCCAAATTTATTACACAACAGGAGTGAATTTATGAGGTAAATTCAAAACAAGAGTCACAATTTTATGAAGGAGAACCTCACTTATTGGTGAGAAAAAATGATTTTATCATAAATTAAAACTTTTTCAGAGAAATTTGCAACTTTTCTCTTAAATCTGAAAGATTTTTCTCTGTTTTCAAATTATTTCTTGTAAATGTGCAGCTTTTTCTTTTAAATCAACAGCATCTTCCTGCTAATTTGCAGCTGAGTTTCCCTTTGAATTTGTTTTTTTTTTTTCATAAACTCACTGCTTTTTGGACATAAAACTGCAACTTTTTCCCTTGTAATTTTGCAACTTTTTTAAAAAAATGTTTAAATCTACAGCTACATTTTTTTTTATTTTTCATGTAAATCTGTAATTTTTTCTGATATATTTTCACTTTCCTTTAATTCCACAACTTTTTTCTTGTAAATTTAACACTTTTTCTCATAAATCTAAAACTTTTTTATCACAAATTTGCAGCTTTTTTATTGTAAATTTGTCACTTTTTTCTCAGAAATTTTAAGCTTTTTTCTTTTAAATCTTTTTCATATACATTTTTTTTTTTTTTTGAATGCAAAAGATGCAATAGACTTACACAATGGTCCTCTCCGGCATACAACTAGGAACATACCGGTCGCTATGGAGGGTGAGAATATGTATGGGCACATAATCATACCATGTAGGATAACTAAATAGACGGTTATGCTGTTTCATCCCACCTAGCAACAATGCTCTGCACTGTGTGTGTTTATATATTTACATATTTATTCCATCTAGCTACAATGCTCTGCACTGGGTGTGTTTATATTTATATATCTATATATTTATTCCATCTAGCTACAATGCTCCACACTGTGTTTTTATATATCTACATATTATTCCATCTAGCTACATTGCTCCGCACTGTGTGTGTTTATATACTTGCATATTTATTCCATCTAGCTACAATGCTCTGCACTGGGTGTGTTTATATTTATATATCTATATATTTATTCCATCTAGCTACAATGCTCCACACTGTGTTTTTATATATCTACATATTATTCCATCTAGCTACATTGCTCCATACTGTGGGTGTTTATATATTTACATATTTATTCCATCTAGCTACAATGCTCTGCACTGTGTGTTCATATATTCATATATTTATTCCATCCAGCTACAATGCTCTGCACTGTGTGTCTGTGTGTGTGTGTGTGTGTATATATATATTTTATAGTAATATGTACATATGTATATTAGCTGCTCTTGCTTGCTTGTTTTTTCTTGCCTTCTGATTGTTGCTCTGAGTGTTGCTATCCCTGTGCTGTTGCAATCCTGGAATTTCCCCATTGTGGGACTAATAAAGGCTTATCTTATCTTATCTTATCTTATCTTTAAGCTTTTTTAAATATGAATTTGCAACATTTTTGTGGCAAATTTGCAACTCTTTTGCCATAGATGTGCAACTTTTTCTCATAAATTTGCAACTTTATTCACATAAATTTAAACCTTTTTTTGATGAGTTTACAACGTTTTTATGCTAAATTTGCAACTATTTTCTTAATAATGTGCAACTTTTTCTCATAAATTTGCAACTTTTTTTGCTTGTAAATTTGCAACTTTTAAATCTACTACTTTTTTCTCAGAAATGTTCAAATTATTTAATGTAAATTTAAATATTTTTTCTTTTAAATCTGCAACTTCTTGTAAATTTGCAACTTTTTTCCCCATGAATTTGCTATTTTTTTCTTCACAAAATCACTTCTTTTTTGTCTTAAAACCAACTTTTTTCTTTTGAATTTATACTTCTAAATTTGCAACATTAATATGGACGCTGGTTTATTTTTTATTCTGTATAACTGATTAAATTTTCTTTCATAATCTAGACAATGACTCAAGTTTTTAAGTGCTGAAGTTTTTAAGGGTTTGAACTCTTTATTACAAATATAGGAGCCCCTAAAACAATCTTGCATGGGGCCCCAAGGGCTCAGAGGGGACTATTTTAACTTTAGTGTTAATATGTTTTAATTGATTTATACTAGTGCATACCTGAGCACGCCCATAGAAACCAAGTAAGTTATTTCTGCATGTCCGTAGAAAGCAAGTGTAAGCAAGCATTTCTGCATTCCTGACTTTGATCTTTGACATGGCTACCATGGCAACAGTAACCCTGGTGAAACCTGCCTTTGATCTTTGATGTCACCACTTGTTCAGTGATGCCTGTCTTTGATCTTTGATGATGTCATAACAAGTCTTATGATCTTTGATGATGTCATAGCAAGTCCTTTGATCATGAGTGATTACTGCCTTTGATCTTTGATGATGTCATAGTGAGTCCAATGACAATGACACACACACACACACACACAGACAGAAAGACAGAGAGACAGACATATTTCTTGAATTATAATATGACTAGTGCATACCCATGCATGCCCGTAGAAACCAAGTATAAGCAAGTATTTCTGCATGCTTCCCTTTGATCTTTGACATGGTACCCGTGTATGCCCGTAGAAACCAATTATAAGCAGTGCATGCCCATAGAAACCAAGTGTAAGCAAGTATTTCTGCTGCATGCCTGCCTTTGATCTTTGACATGGTTACCATGGAAACAGTAACCATGGTGATGCCTGCCTTTGATCTTTGATGTCACCACTCGCTCAGTGATGCCTGCCTTTGATCTTTGATGATGTCATAGCATAGCGAGTCCTATGATTGTGATACACACACACATACTCTTATGATCGTGATACACAATCAGACAGAGATTTCTTTAATTATAGCTAACTAGTGCATACCCATCCATGCCTGTAGAGACCGAGTATAAGCAAGTATTTCTGCATGCCCATAGAAAGCAGGTGTAAGCAAGCATGTAACCACTCATTCAGTAATGCCTGCCTTTGGTCTTTGATGATGCCATAGTGAGTCCTATGATTTTTGATGATGCCATCATATAGACATCATAGACTGATGGCTTAGCAAGTCCTATGATGCCTGCATTTGATCTTTGACTAGTGCATACCCGTGCATACCCGTGCATACCCGAGGACACTAAGTATAAGCAAGTATTTCTGCATGCCCATAGAAACCAGGTGTAAGCAAACATGTCACTACTCATTCAGAAATGCGGGTGGAAGCAAGCACGCCACCACTCGTTCAGTAATGCCTGCCTTTGATCTTTGATGATGTCATATGGAGTCCTATGACCTTTGATGATGTCATAGTGAGTCCTATGATTTTTGATGATGTCATAGCGAGTCCTATGATCATGAGTGATGCCTGCCTTTGATCTTTGAAGATGTCATAGTGAGTCCTATGATCTTTCATGATATCATTGCGAGTCCTATGAACATGAGTGATGCCTGCCTATGATGCCTGCCTTTGATCTTTGATGATGTCATACCAAGTAGTATGATCTTTTAGCGAGTCCTATGGTTGAGACAGACAGACACATGGTGTCTATATGACATCATAAAGACATCATATAGACTTCATAGGCATATCATAGGCATATCATAGGTGATCCTATGA
This sequence comes from Pholidichthys leucotaenia, assembly GCA_020510985.1. Lineage (NCBI taxonomy): Eukaryota > Metazoa > Chordata > Actinopteri > Cichliformes > Pholidichthyidae > Pholidichthys > Pholidichthys leucotaenia. Next base: position 11,472,539 of record CM035837.1, on the reverse strand, counting down.
TCTTTTAGCAAGTCCTATGGTTGTGACAGACACACAGACAGATGATGATGACTATAGACACCATAGTCATAGACACCATATACAGTATATAGCTTCTGACAAAGGCTGCAGTGTACAGTCAAAACATGTTAAGAAGGTAAAGACATCTCCTTTCTATTTTATTTTTTTGTCTTTTATATGAACAAAAGATAAATAATTAAAAGAAGACAATATGAACCTATTTGACCTATGTATGTAATACACATCTTGGACGACTTACTGCACACCCTGACCTGAATATGGATTTGGAGGCAAGGGGTCAAAGATTCAATTCAATTCAATTCAACTTTATTTATATAGCGCCATTTCACAACAACAGTCATCTCATAGCACTATCAACTGTAGGGGGGAACCCCCACAGTTGCAGAAAGACCCCAGCAATCAGGCGATCCCCTGTGAGCAAGCACTTGGCGACGGTGGAGAGGAAAAACTCCCTTTTAACAGGAAGAAACCTCCAGCAGAACCAGGCTCAGGGAGGGGCAGTCATCTGCTGCAACTGGCTGGGGGGTGAGGGGATAGAGAAGATGAAAAGAACAGACATGTAGAGAGCAAACAGCACAATGGGGACTCAATCTATGGGAGAGAACAAACAGATGTTAATGACCAGCAAAAAAAAAAAAAAAATCATTGAGAGTGAGGAAAGGAGTGAGGCCCAGTGCATTACTGGAGGTCCCCCGGCTGACTAAACCTATTAGCCGCATAACTAAGGGAGGGTTCAGAAACACATGATCCCTCCCTAATTGTAGGCTATATCAAAAAGGTAGGTTTTAGCCCTATTCTTAAAAACAGAGATCAAGTCTGACTCCCGAATCCAGATTGGCAGCTGATTCCACAGGAGAGGAGCTTGATAACTGAAGGCTCTGCCTCCCATTGTACTTTTGGAGATTCTAGGTATTACAAGTAATCCTGCATTTTGGGAGCGTAGTGCTCTGTTAGGATAATACGGTAGTATCAGATCTTTTAAATAAAAAGGAGCCTGATTGTTTAGAGCTTTGTAAGTAAGAAGAAGGATTTTAAACTTAATTCTAAACTCTATGGGAAGCCAATGAAGGGAGGCCAGAACCGGAGAGATATGATCTCTCTTTCTAGTACCTGTTAAAACTCTTGCTGCAGCATTTTGGATCAGCTGAAGACTTTTTAAATATGTTTTAGGACAGCCTGATAATAAAGAATTACAATAATCTAATCTCGAGCTAACAAAAGCGTGGATCAGTTTCTCAGCATCACTCTGAGACAAGATGCTCCTAATCTTGGCAATATTACGCAAATGATAGAAGGCAGTCTTAGAAACAAATTTAATATGTGAATTGAAGGACAGATCTTGATCAAAAATAATTCCAAGGTTTCTCACAGAGCTATTAAGAGAAAGAGTAACCGCATCCAAACTGAAAGTTTGATTTGGAAAGGAATTTCTAAGTTTTTTTGGACCAACAAGAATGACTTCAGTCTTATCTGAATTTAATTGCAGGAAATTACAAGTCATCCAAACTTTGATTTCCTTAAGACAGGCTTCTAACTTGGCTAATTGATTACTATCATCTGGCTTCATTGACAGGTATAATTGTGTGTCATCTGCATAACAATGAAAATGTATACAGTGCTTTCTAATAATGCTGCCTAAGGGACGCATATATAAACTAAAAAAGAGTAGGGCCTAGCACAGATCCCTGTGGAACTCCATGACTAAGCTTTGAGTTGAAAGAAAACTCATTATTTTCATGAACAAACTGGAGCCTATCAGATAAATAAGATCTAAACCACTGCAACAAAGTTCCATTAAGTCCAACATAGTGTTCTAATCTATCAAGTAGAATATTATGATTGATAGTATCAAAAGCTGCACTAAGGTCTAAAAGGACAAGTACAGAAACCAGTCCATTATCAGATGCGATGAGGAGGTTGTTAGTGACCTTCGCTAAGGCTGTTTCAGTACTATGATGGATTCTAAACCCAGATTGAAACTCTTCAAGTAAACCATTTCCCTGCAGGTGGTCAAATAATTGCATAGCAGCAACTCTTTCTAAGATTTTTGAAATGAGAGGGAGATTAGAGATTGGTCTATAGTTAGCTAAAGCTCCTGGATCTAGCGTTGGCTTTTTGAGTAAGGGTTCAATTACAGCCGTTTTAAAAGCCTGCGGTACATGGCCTAAAGTTAATGAAGAATTGATTATATGAAGAATAAAGGTACCAGTAGGTGGGAAGACTTCTTTAAATAACCTGGTAGGAATAGGGTCTAAAAGACAAATTGAAGGTTTGGATGAGGAAACTATTTTGTCTAACTCACAAAGGTCGATTGGAGTAAACTCATCAAGACAGACATCAATAGAAGGAGTTGCAGTAGTTACAGTATTTAAGTTAACTGTGGGAAGAATCTGATTGATTTTATCTCTGATGGATGAAATTTTATTATTGAAAAAGTTCATAAAGTCTTGACTTGTAAGTTCTAAGGGAATGCTAGGATTGACAGAGTCCTGACTCTTTGTCAACCTGGCTACAGTGCTGAAAAGAAACCTGGGATTATTCTTGTTCTCTTCTATTAATGCAGAGTAATAGCTCGTTCTAGCTTTTCGAAGAGATTTTTTATAAATTAAAAGATGATTTCTCCAAGCTAAATAGATTTCATCTAAATTAGCGGAGCGCCATTTTCTTTCTAATTGACGAGTCTTCTGTTTTAAGCTACGAGTTTCTGTGTTGAACCAAAGAGTTAAAAATCTCTGATTAGACTTTTTCTTTTTTAAGGGGGCCACCAAGTCTAGAGTCTGATGCAGAGAAGCTGTAACACTATCCACCATGTTATCAATTACAGAAGGAGCAAGCTGTCTATAGCTTATTTCCGTTGTGTTGACACATGGCATAGAGGAAACAATCTGCATAAATTTGGTAACAGCATCATCTGAGAGGCATCTACTGTAATAATATTTTTCTTTAGGAACCAAATAGTCAGAAATAGTAAAATCAAAGGTTAACAGACAATGGTCTGACAGTACAGGGTTATGAGGAGACACTACAAGATTTTCTATTTCTATGCCATATGTCAGAACAAGGTCCAATGTATGGTGGACGTAATGAGTAGAATTTCCTACTTTCTGAGAAAACCCAATCGAGTCTAATATTGAATTAAATGCCACCTTAAGGCAGCCACTATCTACATCCACATGTATATTAAAGTCCCCTACTATAATTATTCTATCAGATTTCAGCACTAAATCAGCTAAGAAATCAGCAAATTCGGATAAAAATTCTGAGTAGGTTGATGGGGGACGATAAACTATGGCAAATAAAATTGGGTTTAACCTAAAATTGCTAAAGTGCCCAATATTGAGGACCAGGCCCTCAAAGGAATTATAACATGTTTTTTTGCTTTACATTAACTAGTAATTTGGAATGGTAAATTGTTGCTACTCCTCCTCCACGACCAGAACTTCTGGGATTTTGACAGTTTAAATAATAGATAACCAGAGGGAGTTGATTCATTTAAACCAACATAATCCTCTTGCCCTAACCAAGTCTCTGTAAGGGAAATTAAATCAATCTGATGATCAATTAACAGATCATGGACTAACAGAGACTTGGGAGTTAGAGACCTAATATTTAATAAACCACATTTAATGTTTAAATTATGAGGAGGAACAAAGGCCAAATCATTCAGTTTAGAGGCTTTATGTTTAATTTGAGTTTTACCAATATTTTGCTTAATCACTTTGGGATGCTTATACATTATATTTTTATTTACTTTGGAGGGAGCAGACAATGATTCTCTGATGGGGAAGACAGGGGCTAAGCTGAGGGGTGGCGGATGAAGAGGAGCTGCAGAGAGGCATGTAAGACTGCGACTGTGCTTCCTGGTCCCAACTCTGAGTAGTCAATGTTTTGGAAATTTGGATAAAAAAGATGCCAGATTGTTAGATAAATGAGAAGCACCATCCAAAGTGGGATGAATGCTGTCTCGTCTCATAAGACCAGGTTTTCCCCAAAAAGAGCTCCAATTGTCAATGTAGCCCACATCATTTGCAGGACACCACATAGACAGCCAGCGGTTCAAGGATGACGAGCAGCTAAACATGTCATCACTGGTCAGATTGGGGAGGGGCCCAGAGAATACTACAGTGGCAGACATTGTTTTTGCAAAGTCACACACCGATTCTACATTAAGTTTCGTGACTTCCGACTGCCGGAGACGGATGTCATTAATGCCAGCGTGAATAACAATTGTGGAGTATTTACAGTTACTTTTAGCCAGCATTTTCAAATTTGACTCGATGTCGCCTGCTCCGGCCCCAGGAATTCATTTGACTATGGCCGCTGGAGTCTCTAGGTTCACGTTTCTGACTACAGAGTTGCCAATGATCAGAGTTTTTTCCTCAGCGGGTGTGTCGCTGAGCGGGGAAAAACAATTAGAAATGTGAACAGGTTGGAGGTGTACCAGGGCTTTGCGACTAGGCTTCCTTCTCACCGTCACCCACCCAGTCTCCTCGCTGCTGAGGAGAGCCGGAGGACCGCTAACAGGGGGGCCTAAGCTAGCTAGCTCCGCTGCAGCTAAGGGGCGTCCGTCAAGAGTAACTGGCGCAGATGGTGTTTCAATGCAGCGGAGTCGGGATTCCAAATCAGACAACCTCGCCTCGAGTGCCTCAAAAAGACAACATTTATTACATTTACCGTTATCACTAAAAGAGGCAGAGGTGTAGCTAAACATCTGACAGAGAGAGCACACCAGAGGAGGAGAGGAAGGAGAGCTAGTAGCCATAGCTAGTGGCTAACCAAAAGCTCAGGAGAGTGAGGAGAGCAAACCACACAGACAGACAGCAAAACAGGAAGTGACGATACGTTACCACAAGGAAGTGACGATCAATCCCAATCAAACCAAATCAAAGATCAAAGTTAACATTCCAATTGTACTATGGTAAATGCTAAATGCTAAACTTACTATTACTATATAATGAGTAAAGCTATGGCCATCAAACCTGGTATGTGGGGGCATGGGGGTATGTGTGTGTGTGTGTGTGGGGGGGGGGGGGGGGGGGGGCTGAAAAGTTCATAGTTGTCAAATTTGACCAAATGTTTGTTTTTCAACAGTCTCCCCTTCGGTCCACACACTTCTTCCATTGATGTTGCAGCGCTTGGATCCCTGTGGTTGAAAATTAACCACATTTTTACAAATCTGATAACTGAACTTTTGAGGTCCCCCTCAAACAGGTTCACTTTGGGATCCTTACCTCTGACTATGGGTTTTGGGGGCAAAAAGTCAGAGGTCACGGTTAACATTCCCTATTCTCATGTTATTGTAAGTAAGAGCAGTCAAAAAAAGGTATGTACGGCAGGGAAAATAAGTATTGAACACGTCAACATTTTTCTCATTAAACATATTTCTGATGGAGCCCTTGACCTGAGATTTCCACCAGACATCAGTAACAACCCAAGTAATCCATCCATACAAGGAAATCACGGCAACTGTGTTCACAAAACAAGTTATATTTAATGAAGTGGAATGACAGGGACTAAGTATTGAACACGCTTCGTGAAATTAATTTAATATTTAGTAGAAATGTATTTTCTTTATTGGTAATATCAGCTTCCAGACACCTCCTGTATGGAGTAACTAGGTGCACGCATTGCTCAAGAGTGATTTTAGCCCATTCTTCCACACAAACTTTCTTCAAATCTTGAAGGTTATGTGTGTGTCTTCTATGAACTCTGATCTTCAGTTTGGTCCAGAGATTTTCAATTGGATTCAGGTCAGGTGACTGACTGGGCCATTCTAGCAGATTTATTTTCCTTCTCTGGTGCCAGTGGAGAGTTTCCTTGGCTTGTGTGTTTGGGATCATTGTCTTGCTGAAATGTCCACCCTCATTTCATCTTCAGCATCTGGGCAGATGGCAGCAGGTTCTTGTCAAGGATGTATCTGTACATTTGTCCATTCATCTTTCCAGCAATTATATGAAGTCTGCCTGTACTATGTGCTAAAAAATACCCCCACATCATGATGCTCCTACCTCCAAACCTCACTGTTGGTATGGTGTTTTTGGGCTGATTTGCAGTACCATTTCTCCTCCAAACATACAGTGTGCTGTGGCATCCAAAAAGTTCAATTTTGGTCTCATCTGACCAGACTATATTCTCCCAGTATTTTACTTGCTTGCCCAAATGTTGTGCAGCAAAGTTTAAATGAGCTTCAACATGCCTTTTCTTCAGCAATGGAGTCTTGTGAGGTGAGGAGGCTTAGAGCCCATGTCGGTTGAGTGTATTACTTATTTTTTCTTTGAAACAGCAGTAACTGCTAACTCCAGGTCTTTCTGGAGCTTTCCATGAGAGGTCTTTGGCTCTTGGATAACTCTTCGGATAATTCTTTTGACTCCTCTGTCAGAAATCTTGTGGGGAGCTTCTGGTTTTAGCTGGTTCATGGTAAAATGATGTTCTTTCCACTTCCTAATGATAGCTCCAACAGCTTACTGGAATGTTCACCAGTTTAGAAATGCACCTGTAACCAATGCCATCATTATGTTTTGCAACAATAAGGTTACAAAGGTCTAGAGAGAGCTCCTTGCTTCTAACCAACATGAGTTCTTTGTGGCATGACAATCTAATATTCACAGACCTTTTAAAAGGCTATCAGTCAGGATTTAACCAGCTGAAATTAATTTGCATTGATAGGGGATTGGATGGCTTCCTAAATTTTGATGGATTTCAGCTGGTTTCATGGCTTTCTATGCCTTATCACACCTCTTTTTCTTCATGTGTTCAATATACAGTATATTCCCTGTATCATTCCACTTTATTAAATATAACTTGTTCTTTGAACACAGTTGCCTTCATTTCTTTGGATGTATGGATTACTTGGGTTGGTACTGATAGCGGGTGAAAATCTCAGGTCAGTGATTCCATCAGAAATATATTTAATTAGAAAAATGTTGATGTGTTCAATACTTATTTTCCCCACTTTATATGATAAGATAAAGTATGACAGTGTAAACTAAAAATGTTATGTGGCTACAAGTGGGTCAAAAGTTATCGATCTGTGAGGGTTTTTTTTCTCTTTTTTACTACTTTCAAATAAATTTGTAGGATTTTTTTCTTTTGCTCTAAATTTGTGATTTGGATAAATGTTTAACTTTTCTTGTAAAAATACATTAAGTACATTAATCAGTCAGTTTTTGCTGATTGAGTAATCATTGCTGTCATTTTTCTCAGCCATAATACCTATAAATATACACAGGTATCTAGAAATTTTCTTTAAAAAAAAGAAAAGCATCAGAGACAGCCTAGACACAGCAGCCATGATGAAGAGCAGTCAGCTCCCTGTGCACAGCATGATAGGATTTACACTTGGGTTGAGATCATAGAGAGATCATTGACAAATCTGGCCAATTTTTGATCTACCAATGATCTTCAATCTTCTCCACAGTCACCACTGTCTCTTCAAAATTTTGACTCAGTCCAAAACACAAGGATCTCCCAAACAATCCAAAACATAAAAAAAAATTGTCCCAATCTCTCAACGATCTCCATGCTGTGTAAAGGGGCTCTTATGCTCAGATTACTGTTGTGTGCTGGGTAAATATGCAGCAGTAGATGTCATTTTTTTACATTCAAGTTGTGTCACTCCAGTCCATTTTGTTTAAACAGTTACTGATGAAAAAAATGAAGATAACTTTAAAGACAGAGGATACAGTATCAAACCACATATGACAGAGAGAGGGAGATGTAATTATTAACATCATGTTCTCACCTTTTGAAAACACATTAAAGTAAAACCTTTAATGATGTGAATTCAGATGAAGAAGAATCAACTTTGACTTGACCAGCCAGGAGTGTTTGAAGGTCCACTGGCTTATTGTGGTAGATCAAATCCACATCTCACTTTAAATTCTATATGATTTAGATTTAAATAGAAAGATAAAGGAAAATGTGTAATGCCAGTGTGTCCATGATGATGACAACTTTTATTACTTTAGATCATCTTCCCAGTGAGGAAAGTGGTTCTGAGGGCGTGTCACGAGGTCCTGCAGAGCCCGACGATGTAGCTGTTCATCATTCTGTCCCACCTGGCTCTGAGGGCATGTGGCAGTGCTCTACGTTCCTTCTGTGTGAATATCATGAAGGCTTTTATAAATATAGGCCGCTGGCATTATAAACCAAACCTTTTCGTTCTGCTGCTGACTTCCATGCTGCATTCCCCCACCAGATGTTGAGCTTTTTATGGGGTTGTGTAGGCTTCAGAGTGCCTTTATTGCTTCAAGAGTGTTGTGAATATTTCCTCAAGGAATATTTAAAGGAAATAAGCTTCTGTCACAGGTTGTATTGGTTATGGGGGGGGGGGGGGGGGGGGCAACGCAATAAATAAAGGATGCTTTTGTTTCTTGACTATATTTTATCAAACACACAATATGCCTAAACACACGTGCCTGGATGGTTGGGATTTTTTAAAATCAAAGCTGGAAAATCCCTTGAACCCGCTTTCAAAACACAACTAAATGCAGAAATGCAGAAAATAAAAAGGCGGCCAATAAAAAAATGTCCAATGCTAAGGTGGTGTCATTATCATACTTTTGCAGCTTTTGTCCCCATAAATCTGTCAGTGTTTTGCTCATAGATTTGCTGTATTTTCTCAAAATCTGTGACTTCTTTCTCATAAATTTGCAGATTTTTTCTAGTAAATTTGTAACTTTTTTGTAAACTTTCAATGTTTTGCTCTTAAATCTGCAACTTTTTTCTCATTTGTGATTTTTTTCTCAAAATGTTGAAACTTTTCTTATAAAGTTGCTAATATTTTCTTTTAAGTTTGATGTTTTCTTGTCGTGAATTTTCAACATTTTTGTTCATAGATCTACAACATTTTCTTTCAAATTTGTGATTTTTTAATGAAAATTTTGAAACTTTTTTTCATAACTTTGTAAACTTTTGTCGTTTGAATTTGAAATTTTTTCTATGAGATTTCACCTTTTTTCTCATAAAAATTTGACTTTTTTCCACAAATTTGGAATTTTTTTCCTTTAAATTTAAAATGTTTTGCTCATAAATTTCAAACTTTTTTAAAAAATTTCAACTTCTTGCTCACAAATTTGCAACATTTTTCTCATAAATTTGCAGATTTTTTCTAGTAAATTTGTAACTTTTTGTAAACTTTCAATGTTTTGCTCTTAAATCTGCAACTTTTTTCTCATTTGTGATTTTTTTCTCAAAATGTTGAAACTTTTCTTATAAAGTTGCTAATATTTTCTTTTAAGTTTGATGTTTTCTTGTCGTGAATTTTCAACATTTTTGTTCATAGATCTACAACATTTTCTTTCAAATTTGTGATTTTTTTAATGAAAATTTTGAAACTTTTTTCATAACTTTGTAAACTTTTGTCGTTTCAATTTGAAGTTTTTTCTATGAGATTTCACCTTTTTTCTCATAAAAATTTGACTTTTTTCCACAAATTTGGAATTTTTTTTCCTTTAAATTTAAAATGTTTTGCTCATAAATTTCAAACTTTTTTAAAAAATTTCATCTTCTTGCTCACTAATTTGCAGCATTTTTCTCATAAATTTTAAATTCTTTTTCTTTAAAATTTTGATTTTTTTTCTTGTGAATTTTCAACTTTTTCCCATAAATCTGCAGATTTTTTTTGTGTAAATTGACATTTTTTTCCTCTAAAAATTGCAACTTTTTCTACAAATTTTCAGCATTTTTATTGTTAAATCTGCAACTTTTTTCTCAAAATGTTGAAACTTATTTGTCATAAATTTGCAATTTTTTTTCTTTTAAATGTGGTGTTTTTTTCATGTGAATTTCAACCTTTTTTCTCATAGGTTTACAACATTTTTCTTCACAAAAAAAAATGACTTTTGTGATGTAAATTTACAGAATTTTTCCTGTAAGTGTACCATGTTTTTCTCATATATCTGCAACTATTTTGGCATAAATTTGTGAGTTTTGGGGGATTATTGCCTTTTAATATTTTTTTGTTTTTTCCTTTGAATTTTCAATTTTTTTTCTCATAAATCTCCAAAATTTTTCTTGTACATTTCTGATCTATTTTAATTAGTATTTTTTTCATCATATATTTGTGAATTTTTTTTCTTTGAAATTTGCATTTTTTCCCTGTGAAATTTCACCTTTTTTCTCATAAAAATTTAACTTTTTTTCCATAAATTTGGAAATTTTTTTCTGAAAGTTTATAATGTTTTTTCTCATAAATTTCAAACTTCTTTAAAATTTTCAACTTCTAGTTTGCAAAGCTACAGCTTTTTTCTCATAAATTTGCATTTTTTTTTTTCTTTTAAATTATGATTTTTTTTTTCTTGAGAATTTTCAGCTTTTTCGCATAAATTTGAAGTTTTTTTGTGTAAATTTACATTGTTTTTCCTCAAAAAATTGCAACTTTTTGTACAAAATTAAAACATTTTTATTGTTAAATCTGCAACTTTTTTCTCAAAAATTTGTGATTTTTTTTCACAAAATGTTAAAACTTATTTGTCATAAATTTGTGATTTTTTTTTTCTTTTAAATTTGATGATTTTGTCATGTGAATTTCCAATTTTTTTCTCATAGATTTATAACTTTTTTTTCCTCACAAAAAATTGACTTTTGTGCCATAAATTTGCAAAAAAAATTTTCCTGTAAGTGTAACATATTTTTCTCATTAATCTGCAACTTTTTGGTCATAAATATGTGATTTTGGGGGATGATTTTTTGTTTTATTTTTTTTTTTCGTGTGGAATTTCAACTTTTTTTCTCATAAATCTCCAAAATTTTTCTTGTAAATTTGTGATTTATTTTAATCAACATTTTTTCCTCAAATATCTGTTAATTTTTTTCTTTGAAACTTGCAGTTTTTCCTGTGAAATTTCAACTTTTTTCTAATAAAAATTTGACTTTTTTTCCCATAAATTTGGATTTTTTTCCCCCTGTAAATTTACCATGATTTTTTTTTTCTTATAAAATTCTAACTTTTTTTTTGTGCATTTTCAACTTTTTGCTCACAAATCTGCAACTTTTTCTCATAAAATTGCAATTTGTTTATTAAATTTTGAGTGATTTTTTTTTCTTTGGAATTTTCAATTTTCTGCTCATAAATCTGCAACGTTTTTCTCAAATTTGTGATTTTCTCCTCAAAATTTGGAATTTTTTTTCATAAATTTGCATTCTTTTCTATAAATATCTAATAATTTTTCCTGTGATTTTTTTTATTATTTTCTCATAGATTTGCCACTTTTTTTCTTAATTTTTTTTTTTACTTTTTTCCCATAATATTGTAGATTTATAGTGTTTATTTATAGTATTTACATTTATAGTGGGGTTTTTTCTCAAATTTAAAGTGTTTTTCTCATTAATTTTATTTTTTAAGCAAAATTTAGAAAATTCTCATAAATTTGAAAAAAAATATTTTAAATTTGTTTTTTTTTCTCTGTGAATTTTTGGCTTTTTTGCTCATAAATCTGCAACATTTTCTTTTAACTTTGTGATTTTTTAAAAATAATTTTGAATTTTTTTTCTCATAAATTTGCATTTTTTTTATTTTGAATTTGCAGGGTTTTTTCCCACTGAATTTCCTACTTTTTTACCTCATAGATTTGAACCTTTTTTTCCCAAAAAATTGACTTTTTTCAACAAATTAGCAATATTTTTCCTTTTCAATAAATGTTGAACTTTTTTCTCATAAATATGTGATTTTTTTAATCAAATTTTTGAAACTTTGTTCTCATAAATTTGCAAATTTTCTTTTAATTTTTTTTTTTCCTGTGAATTTTCAACTTTTTTGCTCATAAATCTGCAAAAAATTTTGGGGTAAATGTGATTTTTTTAAACAAAATTTTGGAAACTTTTTTCTTGTAAATTTGTCATTTTTTTTCCTTTTGAATTTGCAGTTTTTATCCTGTGAATTTTCAACATTTTTGCTGATAAATCTACATTTTTCTTGTAAATTTATTTCTTTTATCAAAATTTTGAAACTTTTATTATCAGAAATTTGCTTTTTTTTTCTTTTGAATTCGCAGTTTGTTCCTGTTAATTTTGCCAATTCTTTTGAATCTTCAGGATCAGCTTGTCATGTTCATTTCCATCTGATACATAAGCCTTGAATCATGGTCTCAGTTCATTGTCGAAAACAAACACTTCCTTTATGAGCAAATTAGCTGGCTCACTAATAAAATGTTTGAACAGCATCTTCAGTTCAGACAAACCAGCAAAGAACCAGTCACGTTCATGCCTTCACTGCAGCTCTTTCCCTCTTAAACGTGTCGTGTTCTCACTGAGCAACCAAACCAGCAGCACCTCGAACACTGACCCAGCTGGCTGCAAAACTGCTAGTGGGGGAGACAAAATGCAGCCAGCAGAGCCTCCTTTTATCCTCCGCAAGCCTCAGATGGAGCATATGGTCCCCTCTGCAGAGACAAGGTTGGGCTTCCAGCAATCATCAACCAAGGACCTGAGAGGCCAGGAGAGAGCTGGCACATCCACCCAGCAGCTGCAGTGGCGGGCAACATCCCGCTGTTTTTGCTTTCTGCTGTTGTTGCTTTTGTTGTTTAACCCATAGTAAGCCTTTTATTTCAGCTTCTCCTTAAGATTTGAAGACTTTTAATCGTCAGTGTGTTGCAGCCAGCATGTCCATGTGGGCCCCACCAAAGGATAAATTGGGCCGTCTTATGGGTCCCAAGTGGATTAGTTCATGGATTCCATATTGGCCTCACCCGTATTTGCCCACATGTGCTTTACCTGTTCACCTATTTTAGACTTATTTTCTCATAAATTTGCTATTTTCTTGTAAATTTGTGAAATTTTTTCCATAGTTTTGATACATTTTCTTGAAAATTTGAAATTTTTTCATAAATTTGCAACTCTTTTTTTTTACTCTAAACTTGTAACTTTTTCTCATAAATTTGTGATTTTTTTTCCTTGTAAATTTGCAATTTTTTTTTTAATATAAATTTGTTAGTTTTTCTTTGTGAAATTACTTTTTTCTTTTAAATTTGATAACTTTTTCTTGTAAGTTTTGGAACTTTCTAATAATTTTGCCACTTTTTTATTGTAGTCTTGCAACTTTTTCTCACAAATTTGTGACTTTTTTCAAGTAGTTTTGCCTATGGTGCAAGTGTTACTGAAACCTGCTCACCCGTTCCTGTCATTATGCCTCGGTGAAAGTGAGAGGCATACGGTAATCAGTTCGTGTGTCTGTTTGTGGCTCTGTGTGTATATCTGTCTGTCTGTCCGCCTCTCTGTTTCAGCTCGCCCAGTCAAAATTAAGTGGAACTAAAGGCTTGTATCATTGTATCACCATATTTTCTCGACTTTTAACCCTTTAACTGTCCTAGGTGCCATGTGGCGCCTGGGGCAACGCAAGGCAACTCAAGCCCCCCCCCCCCCCAGTGGTCAAGAGTGGTAAAAAAATTGTCCATAAAATAGTTCAGATTTCCAAGACTATAACTTGAAAGTTACAAGAGATAATGGCTTACTGTCAAATAGAAAGTTTCAGATAGGAATAAATTTATGCATCTAATTTGCATAATGTCGCGGCAGCTATATAAATTACATAACTCAGTCAATAAGTTGACATGTGCAACTGCTGCGCTGTGCCACTGGGGGCGTGCGACCCGTCCATTTAATCTGGGCAGTTAAAGGATTAATTTGCCAGAATTTCAAAATAATGCTTTGTTTTTGAAATAAACACAAAAATAGCTCACCTTTACCATCAATGAAACAGTACTGCCAATATGCCCCAAAACTCCTGCCAGAGGAAAGTACTGACAAATCTGTCAAGTCTTTTTGTGCGTCTGTTTTCTACCTCTGCCACTACCTCTCACATACCTACATCGCTTCCACTATTTAAAACATCTGCCACTGTGCTCTTCTTTGTGTTTGGATTGCAGCTGTTCAAATTAGTTTGGTGGCTCTTGGCTGCCGCTGACAGTACAGGCATGTGAACTGCAGATTATTTTCACTGCGCATGCATGTACTCCAAAACTACTGGATGGATTTGGATGAAATTTTTACCAGCGGTGGTCTAGAGAGGAGCCCATAACATTTTGGTGATGATTCCATTATGCATTCCTACACCAAGGCCCTTATCTTCTCACAGTGTGTTAGCAAGAATACTCCAAAACTACGAGATGGATTTGGATGGGTTTTTTTGTTTTGTTTTGTTTTTACCAGATGTGGTTCTTGGGTGAGCGAGGAAGTCATAACATTTTGGTGATGATCTGAGAATGCATACCTCCACCAAGTCTCTGTCACCGAAGCATCAGCACCTTGGTGCTTTTTTAAATTTTTCTAAGGCAGAATCTCAGTTTCCTCCCTAAGCCCTCAAACTCTGAGTTCTTGTACTTAGGCTGCTGCCATCAGTAGTGCCTGATTTATATATATATATATATATATATATATATATATATATATATATATATATATATATATATATATATATATATATATATATATATATATATACATGTATACATGTATACATGTACATGTATATACATGTATACATGTATACATGTATATATATACATATGTATATATATACATATATAAATATATGTATATATATACTTTATATAAGTATATAAATACTTTTTTACCCCACTGTGTGTATATATATATATATATATATATATATATATATATATATATATATATATATATATATATATATATATATATATACACACAGTGGGGTAAAAAAGTATTTAGTCAGCCACCAATTGTGCAAGTTCTCCCACTTAAAAGATGAGAGAGGTCTCCAATTTTCATCATAGGTATACTTCAACTATGAGAGACAAAATGAGAAAAAAAAAATCCAGAAAATCACATTGAAGGATTTTTCAATGAATTAATTGGTAAATTCCTCGGTAAAATAAGTATTTGGTCAATAACAAAAGTTCATCTCAATACTTTGTTATATACTCTTTGTTGGCAATGACAGAGGTCAAACGTTTTCTGTAAGTTTTCACAAGGTTTTCACACACTGTTGCTGGTATTTTGGCCCATTCCTCCATGCAGATCTCCTCTACAGCAGTGATGTTTTGGGGCTGTCGCTGGGCAACACAGACTTTAAACTCCCTCCAAAGATTTTCTATGGGGTTGAGATCTGCAGACTGGCTAGGCCACTCCAGGACCTTGAAATGTTTCTTACGAAGCCACTCCATCGTTGCCCGGGCAGTGTGTTTGGGATCATTGTCATGCTGAAAGACCCAGCCACGTTTCATCTTCAATGCCCTTGCTGGTGGAAAAAGGTTTTCACTCAAAATTTCACGATACATGGCCCCATTCATTCTTTCCTTTACATGGATCAGTCGTCCTGGTCCCTTTGCAGAAAAACAGACACAAAATATGATGTTTCCACCCCCATGCTTCACAGTAGGTATGGTGTTCTTTCTCCTCCAAACACGACAAGTTGAGTTTTTACTATAAAGTTCTATTTTGGTTTCATCTGACCATATGACATTCTCCCAATCCTCTTCTGGATCATCCAAATGCTCTCTAGCAAACTTCAGACGGGCCTGGACATGTACTGGCTTAAGCAGGGTGACACGTCTGGCACTGCAGGATTTGAGTCCCTGGCGGCGTAGTGTGTTACTGATGTAGCCTTTGTTACTTTGGTCCCAGCTCTCTGCAGGTCATTCACTAGGTCCCCCCATGTGGTTCTGGGATTTTTGCTCACCGTTCTTGTGATAATTTTGACCCCACGGGATGAGATCTTGCGTGGAGCCCCAGATCGAGGGAAATTATCAGTGGTCTTGTATGTCTTCCATTTTCTAATAATTGCTCCCACAGTTGATTTCTTCACACCAAGCTGCTTACCTATTGCAGATTCAGTCTTCCCAGCCTTGTGCAGGTCTACAATTTTGTTTCTGGTGTCCTTTGACAGCTCTTTGGTCTTGGCCATAGTGGAGTTTGGAGTCTGACTGTTTGAGGTTGTGGACAGGTATCTTTTATACTGATAACGAGTTCAAACAGGTGCCATTAATACAGGTAACGAGTGGAGGACAGAGGAGCCTCTTAAAGAAGAAGTTACAGGTCTGTGAGAGCCAGAAATCTTGCTTGTTTGTAGGCGACCAAATACTTATTTTACTGAGGAATTTACCAATTAATTCATTAAAAATCCTTCAATGTGATTTTCTGGATTTTTTTTCCCTCATTTTGTCTCTCATAGTTGAGGTATACCTATGATGAAAATTGGAGACCTCTCTCATCTTTTAAGTGGGAGAACTTGCACAATTGGTGGCAGACTAAATACTTTTTTGCCCCACTGTATATATATATATATATATATATATATAGTGATCCCTCACTACTTCGCACCTCACCTTTCGCGCCCTCAGTGCATCGCCGATTTTTCAAAAATATTCATCAAAAATTCAAAATTGAGAAAAAATGGGCAGGGCGCTAGCAGAAGGCAGGGAGACTACATTAGAACATCAGGTATCAACACGGAGAGCCCGCACAACTCAAAATCCACCTCTCTGTTCGCTGTTCTCGTGTTGGCTCGGCTCGGGAATCTCGCAAGCTGATTGGCCGAGACGTTTTACCCAGCTTCTCTCCCTGCCGAGCGCCCATACCCAGCGAAGGAAGACCGCATTCATTGTTCTTTATCGCTCGTGTTGCTTAGTCTCGCCGCGTGGAACTTTTTGCTGTTCTCTTGTGCCTTTTTGTGCGAAATAGTCTTCCCGTCGAGCCACTACGCTGCCTCCTGCAGCTTCTCCAGCTCTATCGGAAGCTGCCCTCAACAATCCTGCACCTCTAGCACCTGACAATGAGGCGTCACCTGAGGAGCAGTAAAGCTCTCATTAACTTGTGCAGTAAATCATCTTCATCTTGAGTTACGTATCTTGTTATAAGAATAAAAGAGTTCTAAAAACATATTTATGTACACTTTATTTACATCTACGTATGTATGTACACTTACACACACACACACACACACACGTATCATATGAGAGAGAGAGTGAGAGAATGAACGTACGTATTATTTATGAATGACGTCATTAGGGGTGACGCTACTTCGCGGTTTTTCACTTTTCGCGGTCGGTTCTGGAACCCATTAACCGTGATAAGTGAGGGAACACTGTATATATATGTATATACACTACCGTTCAAAAGTTTGGAGTCACTTAGAAATTTCCTTATTTTTGAAAGAAAAGCACTGTTTTTTTCAATGAAGATAACTTTAAACTAATCAGAAATACACTCTTTACATTGTTAATGTGGTAAATGACTATTCTAGCTGCAAATGTCTGGTTTTTGGTGCAATATCTACATAGGTGTATAGAGGCCCATTTCCAGCAACTATCACTCCAGTGTTCTAATGGTACGATGTGTTTGCTCATTGCGTCAGAAGGCTAATGGATGATTACAAAACCCTTGTGCAATCATGTTAGCACAGCTGAAAACAGTTTAGCTGGTTAGAGAAGCTATAAAACTGACCTTCCTTTGAGCATCTGGAGCATCACATTTGTGGGGTCGATTAAACGCTCAAAATGGCCAGAAAAAGAGAACTTTCATGTGAAACTCGACAGTCTATTCTTGTTCTTAGAAATGAAGGCTATTCCATGTGAGAAATTGCCAAGAAACTGAAGATTCCCTACAACGGTGTGAACTACTCCCTTCAGAGAACAGCACAAACACTCTCTAACCAGAGTAGAAAGAGAAGTGGGAGGCCCCGCTGCACAACTGAGCAAGAAGATAAGTACATTAGAGTCTCTAGTTTGAGAAATAGATGTCTCACAGGTCCTCAACTGGCAGCTTCATTAAATAGTACCCCCAAAACGCCAGTGTCAACATCTACAGTGAAGAGGCGACTCCGGGATGCTGGCCTTCAGGGCAGAGTGGCAAAGAAAAAGCCATATCTGAGACTGTCCAATAAAAGAAAAAGATTAATATGGGCAAAAGAACACAGACATTGGATAGAGGAAGATTGGAAAAAAAGTGTTATGGGCGGACAAATCGAAGTTTGAGGTGTTTGGATCACACAGAAGAACATTTGTGAGACGCAGAACAACTGAAAAGATGCTGGAAGAGTGCCTGACGCCATCTGTCAAGCAAGGTGGGGGTAACGTGATGGTCTGGGGTTGCTTTGGTGCTGGTAAGGTGGGAGATTTGTTCAGGGTAAAAGGGATTTTGAATAAGGAAGGCTATCACTCCATTTTGCAACGCCATGCCATACCCTGTGGTCAGTGCTTGATTGGAGCCAATTTCATCCTACAACAGGACAATGACCCAAAGCACACCTCCAAATTGTGCAAGAACTATTTAGAGAAGAAGCAGGCAGCTGGTATTCTATCTGTAATGGAATGGCCAGCACAGTCACCAGATCTAAACCCCATTGAGCTGTTGTGGGAGCAGCTTGACCGTATGGTACGCAAGAAGTGCCCATCCAGCCAATCCAACTTGTGGGAGGGGCTTCTAGAAGCGTGGGGTGAAATTTCTCCAGATTATCTCAACAAATTAACAGCTAGAATGCTAAAGGTCCGCAATGCTGTAATTGCTGCAAATGGAGGATTCTTTGACAAAAGCAAAGTTTGAAGGAAAAAATTATTATTTCAAATACAAATCATTATTTCTAACCTTGTCAATGTCTTGACTATATTTTCTATTCATTTTACAACTCATGGTGGTAAATAAAAGTGTGACTTTTCATGGAAAACACAAAATTGTCTGGGTGACCCCAAACTTTTGAACGGTAGTGTATATATATATATATAAATGTACTGCCCGGTAAGGAAACAAGAGAAAACCAAAATACAGGTACACTTCAAAAAATATACACGTACCATATAAACACTAAGAAAAAAAAATCAATAACTACAGAGTAGGCAAACACAACTACAGATAAAAGTCCAAAATTAACAAACATTTAAATAAGGCATCAGAGAGTATGTTTGTCCAGCAAGTGCAGTTTGATAGCAAATTTTGTTTTCACAAGTTTAGCTACAAGACAGGTGTCACAAGAAAAGCAGAAGTGTAGCATGTGACTGAGTTTGCACTGTATTGTTCATGTTTACTCTTTTAAAGCGAAACAAAATGCCAAATAATTTCCAGAGAGCTACCAGATAATCAAAGGAAAATTCACTTCCCAAGATACGTGTAAAAAAAAAAAAGAAATGTATCTATAAAAAAAAGAAAAATAAATACTGCCGAGCATATTCTCCGATAGTAGTAGTAGATTAGTTTATTTGACAGGGACAGTGCAATAAACATAGACAATTAATCAAAGACAATCAATCTGATGTGTTGCACATAGAGTGTATAGCTCAGAATCAGAATCAGAATCAGGTTTATTGCCATTGTTCATGTGATACACAAACTAGGAATTTGTCTCGGTGCCATGCTGCAACATTAAAAACATAACGAGAAAAAGGGATAAACTAAAAAACTAAAGGACTAGAAACGTGCAATAAGTGTAGAAAAATAAGCAATAATAAGTAATAATAATAATAATACTAGTAATAATGAGTAGTACTAGTCAAGGCAGTTTAAAAAATTAGCATGTAGCAGATAATGTGAAGTACCACATAGTGCAGTCAATAATGCAACAGAAAAACAGTGATGAATGACATGAGTCTGGTTGAGCTGCTGTACATAGTGCACGAGAGTCAAAAGTCACTTAGTGTTCAGCAGTCTGATGGCAGAGGGGAAAAAGCTGTTCATGTGCCGAGAGGTTTTAGTCCGAATGGACCGAAGCCTTCTACCTGAGGGGAGGGGGGCAATCAGCACGTGACCAGGATGTGAAGGATCGGCTATGATCCGGCCAGCACGCCTCCGGGTCCTGGAGATGTACAGGTCCTGGAGAGATGGGAGCTTGCAGCCTATCACCTTCTCAGCAGTGCGCACGACGCGCTGCAGCCTTAGTCTGTCCCTGGCAGTGGCTCCTGCGTACCACACAGTTATGGAGGAGGTGAGGATGGACTCGATGATGGCCGTGTAGAACTGCACTAACATCTTGGTGGGTAGCTTGAGCTTCCTCAGCTGCCGCAGAAAGAACATCCTCTGCTGGGCCTTTTTGATGAGGGAGCTGATGGTTGGCTCCCATTTGAGGTCTCGGGTGATGGTGGTGCCCAAGAAGCGGAAGGAATCTGCAAAGGTGATGGGAGAGCCTGTGATGGTGAGGGGGGGCAGGGGGGATGTGACTTTCCTGAAGTCCACAATCATCTCCGCTGTCTTCAGAGCATTCAGCTGCAGGTTGTTGTGGCTGCACCAGGACACCAGCTGGGCCACCTCTTCCCTGTAGGCGGACTCGTCACCGTTGGAGATGAGCCCGATGAGGGTGGTGTCGTCCGCAAACTTAATCAGCTTAACAGATTGGTGGGAGGAGGTGCAGGAGTTGGTATAAAGGGAGAAGAGTAGGGGGGAAAGTACACAGCCCTGGGGTGATCCAATGCTGATGCTAACAGAGTCTGAGACAGACTTCCCCAGCCGCACATGCTGTCTCCGGTCCGTCAGGAAGTCGGTGATCCACCTGCAGAGGGAGTCAGGCACGTTGAGCAGGGACAGCTTGTCCTGGAGCAGATCGGGGCGGATGGTGTTGAATGCGGAGCTGAAGTCCACAAACAGAATCCTGGCGTAGGTTCCCGGGGAGTCCAGGTGCTGCAGGATGGAGTGGAGGGCCAGGTTGACTGCGTCATCCACAGACCTGTTAGCACGGTAGGCAAACTGCAGCGGGTCTAGGAGGGGTGTGGTGATGGACTTGAGGTGAGACAGGACCAGGCGCTCAAAGGACTTCATGACTACAGAGGTGAGCGCTACAGGTCTGTAGTCGTTAAGTCCAGTAATCCGTGGCTTCTTGGGGACAGGGATGATGGTGGAGGATTTGAGGCAGGTCGGCACGTGACATTGCTTAAGAGAGGTGTTAAAAATGTCTGTGAAGACAGGAGCCAGCTCTTTCGCACAGTGTCTCAGGGTGGAGGGAGACACACCGTCCGGCCCGGGGGCCTTGCGCGGTTTCAGTCTGGAGAACTGTCTGTGCACGTCCTGCTCACTGATGACAAGGGGAGGGGGGGAGGAGGAGGAGGAGGAGGGGGGGACCGCTCTTGATGAATTAGGGGCTGAGGAGGCAGAGGAGCTGGGTGGAGTGGGTGAGTTGGACACAGCTGACGAGGTGTCAAAACGGGCATAGTGTTGGGACAGTCTTTGACAAAGGGCTTTGTCATCCTGACCTTTAGAAGCCTGAGGCCGATAGTTGGTGATTTGCCTCAGTCCTCTCCACACAGAAGCCGAGTCATTAGCAGTGAACTGCTGCTGGAGTCTCTCAGAATATACAGATTTAGCTCTCCTCAGCTCTCTGTTAAACCGATATTTGACCTCCCTGTAGCAGTCCCTGTCTCCACTTTTCAACGCTGCTTCCTTCTCCTTCCTGATCCGTCTGAGCTTAGCTGTGAACCAAGGCTTGTCATTAGAATATCTTATCCTGGTGCGCGATGGGAGAATGTGCTCTTCACAGAAGTTGATATATGAGTTCACAGTGTCTGTGTACTCATTAAGATCATGTGTGGCTCTTTTAAACATGCCCCAGTCAGTTATTTCCATGCATGTGTTCAGTTTCTCTCCAGCTTCACTGGTCAATTTCTTTGTGGTGGTCACAACAGGTTTAGTGAGTTTCAGTCTCTGTCTGTATGTGGGGATGAGGTGGACCATCACGTGATCAGATAGTCCCAGCGCAGCGCGGGGAACAGCGCGATATGCATCCTTTACTGAAGTATAACAGTGATCTAGCGTGTTATTTCCTCTGGTTGGACATTTAATACACTGTTTGTAGCGGGGGAGCTCGTGACTCAGATTGCTCTGGGTAAAATCGCCCACCACGATAACCAGGGAGTCTGGAAAGTTCCGCTCCGTAAGTTGGATGTGATCTGCGAGCACGCGCTGAGCTTCGCGCGTGTCCGCGTCAGGAGGGGCGTACACAGCGACGAGAATGAATGAGGCAAACTCGCGCGGGGAATAGAATGGCTTGCAGTTAATGAAAAGAAATTCCAGGGCGGGAGAACAGTGTTTGGAAATCACCGTTACATCAGAGCACCAGCTGTTGTTAATATAGAAGCACACTCCTCCTCCGATAGACTTACCGGACAGCTCTGTGACGCGGTCAGCACGAATCAGCTGGAAACCCTCGAGGCTGATCGCGCTATCTGGAATGTTCTCATTAAGCCAGGTCTCAGAGAAGCAGATGACAGACGAGGAAGCGAGGTCCTTGAAACGCATCAGCAGTCTTAATTCTTCTACCTTGTTCAGGAGAGAATTGGCATTGGATAGAAATATGCCAGGCAAGGCTGTTCGCGAGCCTCTTTTTCGTAGCCGAGCGAGAATCCCTCCTCTCTTCCCTCTTTTCCGCCGTCTTGCTTTTTTGGCCAAACAATGGATCAGATCAACGGCAGGAGCTAAAAAAACTGGAAGAAGGTCCATGGGGGTGAGAGTCCTGATATTTAGTAGTTCTTCACGGGTGTATGAACCGGCAGATGCACAATCAGTGAACAAAAACAGACAAATTATAAAAATTAAAGGGCAGCGATACACCATGGCGGCCGCTGTGGGCGCCATTTTGTTTTAGCTATTAGCTAATTTGCAACTCTTGTCCCTGGATGGGCTTTAGAAAAAAGAATCAAGATAAAAAATATACACAATAACCACATACATCAATGCAGAAAAATTATAAATACACAATTATAAATATTATAAATATTATAAATACACAAATATAACAGCCTGACTCACATTTAACATAAATATTATAAATATTATAAATACACAAATATAACAGCCTGACTCACATTTAACACATATAACATAACTCACATTTGCCTATTTCAGGCCTTCCTCCCTCCGTCACTCACTATAAACAAACACATTTATTCCTTCCCTTCATTCACTCTCACTTTGTAGTGTAGTGATGTAGTGATGTAGTGGGGATATGAACCCACCGTAACTGGAGAGACAAACATGCCAAAGGGCTTTGGTGTACAGTTTAGTGTCAAAACCTGTAAATTGTGACAGAAAAACACTTTCACTGCTAAGCAAACACATCCTTCAATTCACTGAAATATTGAAATGGAGGCCTAATGCTCAAAAACACAGATTTTAAGTATGTCGTTTTTGAATGTCTTTTAACAGAAGTGACAATCATCTCCTCCTTTCTGCAATGGCAACGAGGTTTCCAATGCAATTATACCAAGAACACATAGATCATTCTACCAAACTAAGAAACTGGGCTGATGCCCGCAGTCGGCACTGGGCTAACAAGGTTTGGAGACTGAAAGGCCCAACACTATAACCCAGGCAAGAAGGAGAAAAAAAAAAAAAAAAGAGCATCCCTGCAAACCCATAAGGAAGAACAAAACACAACTCCAGGGATGTCGGCAGGTAGAGAGCGGAGAAGAAAAAAAAAAAAAAATGGCAGTTCAGGCGGTCTACCTGCATCCAGATTCCACCTGACTGAGAGGGAAAAAAGCAGTTCAGGCAGCCTACCCAAGTCCCAGACCCAGGAAAACAGTACCTCAGGCGGCCGGACCAGTTCACCGAACCAACAAGGCAGTCCTTTGGGTGGCTGACCCAGAGGGCCGAAACGGCGAGACAGCTTCTCGGGCGGTAAAACCAGATTGCCGAACCAACAAGACGATTTTTCAGGTGGCCGTCCCACATCCTCAGACCACCAGGACCGGAGGGGGAAACTTGGAGATGGCCTCCTTACTGAGAAGGACAGTGGGGGAGAGCTGACCCAAATAAGGGGAACCCCAGCCACACCCAGTGGGGAAAAATGGAGGGAAAGAGAAGGAACCAGCCCGGCGTCCTCGATGGACCCTGATTGGGCCAGCGCTGCGTCCTCGACGGGCCCCGATTGGACCGGCACTGCATCCTCAATGGGCCCTGATTGGGCCAGCGCAGCACCCTCAATGGGCCCCGATTGGGCCAGCGCAGCACCAGGGATGACCTCCGAACACGAACCTGGAGCCTCCATGATGACGATGACTGGAGCTGACTCGTCTCCGGCAACCCTGGGAGAAGGCTCAGAGAAACAAAGAAAACCGGGATCAGGATCACCGGCAGCGGCAGAGCCTGGCGAGACGAGCTCGGATGCAGCGGTCGGCTGCACCCAGCTCATCTCCCCGAGAGACAGGCAAGCATGCTCCAGAATGGAAAATAGGAAGACAAAGTAGAGCACTCGCCTGATCTAGGGCTCCACTGCCGTCCAGGACTCCGGCAATCCAGGCTCGATGATCTGGAGGTATATTTCCTGTTCTGACTCAACTGTGGAGGACTCTGCAGCCGGCATGATGGTTGTCACAGTCTGAGAACCCCCAGGCGCTGAAGCCCATGCCGACTGCCCACACGTCGTGGTGGTAGGGGATCCGTGACCTGCTGGATCCGACTGCTTCTCCGTGGAGACCCGGGGACGCTTGATCGTTGGCACAAGCTCCAAACGGCAGTCCGCCCTCCTCCTCTGCCCGTAACGCAGTTGTGAGGCTGGCACCAGGCTCTCCAGGGCCGCAGGCTCCTCCTTCGTCCGACGGTTGATTCCTGGAACCGGGGGACGCTCGTAGAGAGGGGAAGGAGACACAGAGGATTCAGGTTCATTGTTCATGGCTGCAGCAGGGGAAGGGAGCTCAGGGGACTGTGAACCCCGAGCTCCACCCCCAGGAGTCAGACAATGCAATTCATTATATGGAGCATGAGAATGAAACAGCACTTGCCTGTTCTGCTGAGGACCGATGGTGACTGCTGCAGCAGGTTTGGTTTTCCCCTCTCCCCTACGGATGGTGGCGGAGGGCCCCCAGGAAGATGAGGAGGAGTTGCTTGCACGGGATTACCACGGGTGCAGCCGGGGCAGGACTCGAAGAACTCACAGCAGCTGCCGAGAGCGCCGAGGAGGGGGGAGGTGCAGCTGAGGCAGTCCGGGGACAAGGAGCTGACGGAACTGCGGACCCGGATGCTGAGGCTGCTGCCAGTCCCTTCCATTGCGATGCAGGGGAAAAGGCTGGCTGTGAGGCAGAATTCTCACGGTGGCCCGGAACAGGATCCGGATGGGGAGCTCGCAGGGGCTGATTGCAGGCAGGGTGGCGACGTCTTCCGGCAGAGGGCAAGGCTAGGCTCAGGTCTGGGAAGCACCACTGCTGCGCTGAAACAGAGGCTAGCAGCTCGGCGTACTCAGGGTAATGGGGAAGCTCAGGATTGATCTCCACCAGTCTAACTGCCGCCACCACATGCTTCAGCATCTGGCTGGGATGAGAGGAAGAGCGTGCTTCAGCCACAGGGCCCCTGATGAGCTCAACTGCCCACTGCGTCTCTTCACGGGGGGTCCCGGTTGTCCTCTTCCTCCGCTGCAGATGGGAACGGCCCTTCGGTGACGTAAGCCCCTGGGCTGGATGGGTGACAGGAATCTGATCCCGAGGCGAGGAGCGAAGATGCCTCACCATCGGCTCTGGCTTCGGTTTCCTGCTGGAACTCCTCTCCGGTCCACGAATCCCTCCCCAAAGTGCAGTAATTTCGGCCATCCTCCTCCTGACCTCAGCATGATCGGCATGGCAAGGATTGCACTTAATTGCCGCCTCTGTGAGGTCCAGGTACCAGCGTGAGCCGCCGGGGGTGGTGTCACCACGAGCTTGGGAGAGGATGCCATCTACCTCAATGAGCACCATGATTAGCTCGTAGCCCAAGTCCAAAGAATAGCCAGCTCTTGGTGGCGCCATATCCCAAAACACACTGGTACACAAAGCAGGGCAAAAAACTACAAGCCCAAAAGAACAAACTTACTGTGGCTGGCGTCTCGTTTGGCTGTGACCTACTGTTATGGAACGCCCCTTGCAGGGCATTCATGAGACGGCAGAGACCAAACAGTGAGTTTGCTGATTTATTTAACAAACGACAAAGATAACAAAATAAACAGCCACGTGAGGCAAAACACGAACATAAATTTAGACACAAGAAAACTGACTCTGGAGATTAGCTATGAGAGGCAGCGAGGACGGAGCCTAAGCTGAACAATAAACACTTACGAGAAGAGGGATGAAATGAATCACAGGAGAGACTGGAGTCGGGGATAGGAACTCCAGTCGTGTACATTGAGGTGCACAACATTATTGTAGGTCGCAGCAAGGAGTGAGCCTCAGCTGCTTCCTTAAATACAGAGCAAGGGCTAATCAGAAAAGGGGAAAGTAATTAGTAAGATAACCCACAGCTGTCACAGAGAGGCTCGGCTTTGACAGCCGGAAGCTCCGCCGTGACGCTGTCAAAATAAAAGCCCTGGAGGAGGCCATACGACCAGACCCGAAATAAGATAGAACAGGGAAAATACTGGACAACCCAAGCGCGGATGAGATCGGCTCTCAGGCCATCAAATGTTTAAATCAATCCAGATCAATCAGTATTTGCAGATCAAACGCAATTAATTGGTATTTTCAGATTAGTTGCTAGCAATCATCATTTTCCAAATTGATTGCGATTAATCAGATTGAGCATTTTTTGTGTTCTTATATTAATCACAATTAACCAGTTTAACAACCTAATTAATTGCAGTTTAATCAGTGGTCCTCAGATTAATCTTGATTAGTCAGAAAATTTTGTATTTTTCATAGCCAATCAGCGCGTCTCAAATCAGTCAAAATGAATTGGGTGTTCCAGAACAAGTGCGATTAAATGGGCATATTTCAGGCCAGGTGTGATCAAGTAGCTTCATTTTAGATTAATCTTGATTAATCGGTATGTTGCAGATTAATGTCAATTAATAAGCATATTTGGGTCACCTTTTGTGACTTTCACCATATACATACAGTGGTGTGAAAAACGTTTGTCCCCCTTCCTGATTTCTCTCTTTTTTTGTATGTTTATCACACTTAAATGTTTCAGATCATCAAACAAATTTAAATATTAGACAAAGATAACAGAAGTAAATACAAAATGCAGTTTTTAAATGAAGGCGTTATTATTAAGGGAAACAATAATCCAAACCTATATGGCCCTGTGTGAAAAGTGATTGCCCCCTAAACCTAATAACTGGTTGGGTCACCCGTAGCAGCAACAACTGTAATCAAGAGTTTGAGATAATTGGCAGTGAGTCTTTTACAGCACTGTGGAGGAATTTTGGCCAACTCATCTTTGCAGAATTATTGTAATTCAGCCACATTGGAGGGTTTTTGAGCATGACCCATCTTTTTAATGTCATGCCACAGCATCTTAATCGGATTCAGGTTAGGACTTTGACGAGGCCACTCCAAAGTCTTCATTTTGATTTTCTTAAGCCATTCAGAGGTGGACTTGCTGGTGTGTTTTGGATCATTGTCCTGCTGCAGAAGCCAAGCGCACTTCAGCGTGATGTCACAAACAGATAGCCGGAAATTCTCCTTCACAATTTTTTGGTAGACCGCAGAATTCATGGTTCCATTTACCACAGCAAGTTTTCCAGGTCCTGAAGCAGCAAAACAGCCCCAGACCATTACACTACCACCAC
Organism: Pholidichthys leucotaenia; assembly: GCA_020510985.1. NCBI lineage: Eukaryota > Metazoa > Chordata > Actinopteri > Cichliformes > Pholidichthyidae > Pholidichthys > Pholidichthys leucotaenia. The sequence goes on along the minus strand of CM035837.1, from coordinate 11,445,097 downwards.
CATATTTTACTGTTCATATGATGTTCCTTTTTCTGAAATGCTGTGTTACTTTTACATTAGATGTAATGGGACACGCACTTTCTAAAAAGTTCAACTTTTGTCTCGTCAGTCAACAGAGTTGGGGATCATGAAGATGTTTTCTGGCTAAACTGAGACAAGCCTTTATGCTTATTTTGCTCAGCAGTGGTTTTTGTCTTGGAACTCTGCCTTGCAGGCCATTTTTGCCCACTCTCTTTCTTAAGGTGGAGTCATGAACACTAACCCTAACTGAGGCAAGTGAGGCCTGCAGTTCTTTGGATATTGTTGTGGGGTCTTTTGTGACCTCTTGGATGAGTCGTTGCTGCACTCACGGGGTAATTTTGGACAGCCGGCCACTCCTGGGAAGGTTCACCACTGTTCCATGTTTTTGCCATTTGTGGATAATGGCTCTCACTGTGGTTCGCTGGAGTCCCAAAGCTTTATAAATTGCTTTATAACCTTTTCCAGACTTATAGAGCTCAATTACTGTCTGCCATTTGTTCCTGAAGTTCTTTGGATCACAGCATGATGTCTAGCTTTTGAGGCTGTTTTGGTCTACTTTGAGGGCGGCTGTGGCACAGGTGTAGTGTGACCGACTACTGATCGGAGGGTCATGGGTCTGATACCCACTCTGTCTGCATTCTACATATAAAATTGTCCTTGAGCAAGACACTGAACCCCCAGTTGCTCCTGGTTTCCAGGCTAGCACCTGTGTGTGTTTGGCAGCTCTGCTGCCATCAGTGTGTGAATGTGTGCATGAATGGGTGGATAGCAGGATCTGTAAAGTGCTTTGGTCATCCAGAGATGAGAAAAAGCGCTATCTAAGTGAACACCATTTACCATTTACTTCGCATTGTCAGGCGGGTCCTTTTCAAGTGATTTCTTGACTGAGAACAGGTGTGGCAGCAATCAGGCCTTGGTGTGGCTAAAGAAATTTAACTCAGCTTTCCAAAGATGTGATAAGCCACCATTAATTTATGTTTTAACGGGGGGGGGGGGGGGTGTCACTTTTTCACACAGGGCCATGTAGGTTTGGATTTTGTTTTTTTACCCTTAATAATAAACACCATCCATCCATCTTCTGCAGCTTTTCCGGAAGTCCGGGTTGCAGAGGCAGCAGTTCAAGCAGAGAAGCCCAGACTTCCCTCTCCCTAGCCACCTACTCCAGCTCTTCAGAGAGGATACCAAGGCGTTCCCAGGCCAGCTGGGAGACATAGTCTCTCCACCGAGTCCTGGGTCTGCCACGGGGTCTCCTACCAGTGGGATGTGCCCAAAATACCTCAAGTGGGAGGCGTCCAGGAGGCATCCTAATCAGATGCCCATATCACCTCAACTGGGTCCTTTCAATGTGGAGGAGCAGCGGTTCTACTCTGAGCCTCTCCCAGATGACTGAGCTCCTCACCCTATCTCTGAGGGTGAGCCCAGCAATCCTACGGAGAAAGCTCATTTCAGCCACTTGTATCCACAATCTCGTTCTTTCGGTCATTACCCAAAGCTCGTGACCATAGGTTAGAGTAGGAACGTAGATTGACTGGTAAATCGACAGCTTTGCCTTAGAACTAAGCTCCCTCTTCAGAACAGACCAGTACAACGTCCGCATCACTGCAGATGCTGCTCTGATCCATCTGTCAATCTCTCGCTCCATTTTCTCCTCACTCGTGAATAAGACCCCAAGATACTTAAACTCCTCCACTTGGGGCAAGAGCCTGTCCCCAAACCGGAGAGGACAATCCACCTTTTTCCGGCTGAGGACCATGGACTCGGACTTGGAGGTGCTGATTCTCATCCCAGCCGCTTCACACTCAGCGGCAAACCGTCCCAGCAAGAACTGTAGGTCATTGCTGGATGAAGCCAACAGGACAACATCATCTGCAAACAACAGAGATGAGAGCCTGTGGTCACCAAGCATGACACCCTCCATTCCCTGGCTGCTCCTAGAAATCCTGCCCATAAAAATTATGAACAGGATCGGTGACAAAGGGCAGCCCTGGCGGAGTCCAACTCTCACTGGGAATGAGTCCGACCGAGTGTTGGCAATATGAACCAAACTCTCACAACGGTCGTACAGAGACCGAATAGCTCGTAACAACAAGCCCGATACCCGATACTCCCGAAGCACCCCCCACAAAAAACCACAAGGGATGGGGTCAAATGCCTTCTCCAAGTCCACAAAACACATGTAAACTGGTTGGGCAAACTCCCACGAACCCTCGAGAATTCTCAAGAGGGTAAAGAGCTGGTCCGATGTGCCACAGTCAGGACGAAAACCACATTGCTCCTCCTGAATCCGAGGTTTGACCAACGGCCGGACTCTCCTCTCCAGTACCTTGGCATAGACCTTCCCAGGGAGGCTGAGGAGTGTGATCCCTCTAAAGTTGGAGCACACCCTCCGGTCTTCTTTTTTGAAGAGAGGAACCACCACCCCAGTTTGCCATGTTAAAGGCACTGCCCCCGACCTCCATGCAATGTTGCAGAGGCGTGTCAACCATGACAGCCCAACAACATCCAGGGCTTTGAGGTACTCAGGGCGAATCTCGTCCACCCCCGGGGCCCGGCCACCAAGGAGATTTTTAACCACCTAGGCGACCTCAGCCCCTGTGATAGGCGAGTCATCCCCCTCGTCCATAAACCTTGCTTCCTCTGTGGAAGGCGTATCAGTGGGATTGAGGAGATCCTCGAAGTATTCCTTCCACAGCCCGACGATATCCCCAGTCAAAGTCAACAGCGCCCCATCCGTGCCATACACAGTGTGGACAGGGAGCTGTTTTCCCCTCCTGAGCCGCCGGACAGTTTGCCAGAATCTCTTTGAGGCCGACCGAAAGTCTTTCATTTAAAAACTGCATTATGTGTTTACTTGCATTATCTTTGTCTAATGTTTAAACTTGTTTGATGATCTGAAACGTTTAAGTGTGACAAACAAACAAAAAAAAATTGAAATTGGGAAGGGGACAAACACTTTTTCACACCACTTTACAACTGAAGAGACATTTTACACATAAACAGGAACATATATTCCACTTAATCATAGTACATCAAGCAGGTTTTCGATTGGCCAATCAGACTATGCAAGCAAGCGGGATGTTCTAGAAAAATAACCAAGAATAAACTCATGAAAATAGAATAGTGATCCCTATAGACAAATCTCAAGCTCTGGTGAAAAGTCTTGGAAACAATTTATGGTAATCAACCATAATTTGAGCTGTACAGTTGTCACAGTTTCTGAATCCCACAGCAGAACCGACTGAGCCATGTTTGTTCCACAAAAGGAATAAATGCTCACTCCCCTCTCAGGATGGGTCGTTTTAAACCGATCAATACCAAACAACCTTCGTTTACATGTTTTATATCCCTTAACTGTCCTTGGGGGGGAATTCTTTTCTGCTGTGTAATGTTGCCTTAAGTGTAATAGCACTGCTGATGAAGAGCACTCTCAGTGTACATTACAGTACAATGCAATTATAGCCCACATCTTGCTGCGATAATAGCAGATGGAAATTGACTTCTCTGTTGTAATCCATTTTTCTGCATGTACTCGACTGCGAGGTTGTGAGGACGAGAACTCGCGTGTTATTTACCCTGTGTGTTTGTGTGTGTGATGGCACATAAGTGCGTCTGTCCATGTGTGATCTAACAACCCGCATCCTCTCCATCCTACTGTAATTTACCTGAACCAAATATCAAATCAGACATCAGGTAGTGGCGTTGCCCTGAGATAAAAGTGTAATTGTCTTGTTTAATGAGCCTTGGTGTTTTTGCTGTCTGTGTTCAAATATGAACCCTAAAATTAGCTCTCCATTTAGCAAAGTCGAACAGGAGATAAAGCAACCCGCTGAGGCTGCTGAAGCAAAGCAGCAGTTTTAGCTCTTGACAGTGTTAACAGCGTTCTACGATTGGAAATCGTGATCGGCCAATGTTCTGTTGTGCTCCTTTATGAAGCCGTGCAAACTCTGTCTCAGAGTTTTTCCACTGGATACGATGGAAATGTCAAAACAGGTATTCAGACATATTGGAACATGCAGTGGTGTGAAAAAGTGTTTGCCCCTTCCTGATTTCTCTTTTATGTTTGCCTGTTTGTCACACTTACAGACATGGACAAAATTGTTGGCACCCCTCTGTTAATGAAAGAAAAACCCACAATGGTCACAGAAATAACTTGGATCTGACAAAAGTGGTAATAAATGAAAATTCTATGAAAATTAACCAATGAAAATCAGACATTGCTTTTGAATTGTGGTTCAACAGAAAAAAAACTCATGAAACAGGCCTGGACAAAAATGATGGTACCCCTAGAAAAGATTGAAAATAATGTGACCATAGGGACATGTTCAACCAAGATGTGTCCTCTAATTAACATCCATGGTGTCTACAAACTTGTAATCAGTCAGTTGGCCTATTTAAAGGGTGACAAGTAGTCACTGTGCTGTTTGTTGACATGGTGTGTACCACACTAAACATGGACCAGAGGAAGCAAAGGAGAGAGTTGTCTCAGGAGATTAGAAAGAAAATTATAGACAAGCATGTTAAAGGTAAAGGCTATAAGACCATTTCACAAGCAGCTTGATGTTCCTGTGACTACAGTTGCACATATTGCACATTATTCAGAAATTTAAGATCCACGGGACTGTAACCAACCTCCCTGGACGTGGCCACAGGAGGAGACTGATAATACGAATGGTAACAAAAGAGCCCAGAACAACCTCTAAACACATCCGTGGTGAACTCCAAGGTCAAGGTACATCAGTGTCAGATAGTACCATCCGTCATTGTTTGAGCCAAAGTGGACTTCATGGGAGATGACCAAAGAGGACACCACTGTTGAAAACAAATGATAAAAAAGCCAGACTGGAATTTGCCAAACTGCATGATGACAAGCCACAAAGCTTCTGGGAGAATGTCCTATAGACAGTCGAGACAAAACTGGAACTTTTTGGCAAGGCACATCAGCTCATTGTTACAGACGCAAAAATGAAGCATACCAAGAAAAGAACACTGTCCCTACTGTAAAACATGGAGGAGGTTCTGTTATGTTCTGTGTGACATGTTTCGGGACCCAGGAGACAGACACTGACACGGCCAAATTAGTGAACAATAATCTTTATTAGAGTGAAAGGGTGTGTAGTGCAAGTGTGAGCACGTGGATAGTATCCTGGTCACTGGAACTGAGCACTCTGGACGGAGACCCGGCAACCCTGGAACATATAAGCACAGACAATTACTTTTGTCCCACGCTAATGACAAGCTATCAGTAGTGAGGCTTACTTGGGAGAGGCACAGGTTACGTCCTGCTGAGAACCAGCGGCCGTGCAATGTGGAGGTGAAGGCGTCCGGGAACGAGCTGGGGCTTCCACCTGTGACTGAGACGAGGACAGGTCTTCCAGTGACTCCGGCTGTGACACCACAGACCGGGGCGATGACAAACCAGCTGATGACAAGACGAGTGATTCCACAGAACGTGGTGACGATGATAATCCAGACGATGACAAGGCGAGTGATTCCACAGAGCGTGGTGACCATGACAATCCAGACGATGACGAGGTGAGTGATTCCACAGAGCGTGGTGACGATGACACAACAGATGACGATGACACAAACTCCACCGGTAACGGTGGCCAGTACTCCTGTAACTGATACAGTAACAATTCAGGAATTTGTGGAGCCAGACGTACCGGTAGTCGTGGTGGTAGCGAACCGCTACGTGTGCGAGTTGGCGTAACCCTGTCAGCTGGGGACGCAGGTCCGCCGCCAAGGGAGTCCACCTGTGCACAGGGGTAGAGGTTAGGAGTAGAGTAGCAAACAGCTCTCTTACGTGCTTGACTTTGAACTGAAGTCCTTGACGAGGCGAGAGACGTTCTAGACGAGGCCAGAGAAGATTCTGACGAGGCAGTTCCTGATGATACAGTTCCTGACGAGACAGCTTCTGACGAGACAGCTTGAGACGAGACAGCTTCCGACAAGACAGCTTCTGACAAGACAGCTTCTGACGAGACAGCTTCTGACGAGGCAGTTTTAGACAAGACAATTCTTGATGAGACAGATTCTGACGAGACAAGAGAATACCTTGACGAGGCCAGAGAACGGAGTTCAGGTTCTTTCTCAGACGAGGAGGACAGACGACTCCGTGCCGGGCTGTCAGCAACGCTGGCTTTTAACAGCTGCTGATTAACACCTGTGGATCTGTGCGCAGCTGGAGTTAATGATGCCAATGACGGCCCAGAGGCCGCCATGACACTGTGGTTGCTTTGCTGCATCTGGCACAGGGTGTCTTGAATCTGTGCAGGGTACAATGAAATCTCAAGACTATCAAGGTATTCTAGAGAGAAATGTGTTGCCTAGTGTCAGACAGCTTGGTCTCAGTCGCAGGTCATGGGTCTTGCAACAGGATAATGACCCAAAACACACAGCTAAAAACACCCAAGAATGGCTAAGAGCCAAACATTGGACTATTCTAAAGTGGCCTTTTATGAGCCCTGATCTAAATCCTACTGAACATCTGTGGAAGGAGCTGAAACATGCCGTCTGGAGAAGGCACCGTTCAATCCTGAGACAACTGGAGCAGTTTGCCCATGAGGAGTGGGCCAAAATACCTGCTGAGAGGTGCAGAAGTCTCATTGACAGTTACAGAAATCGTTTGATTTCAGTGGTTGCCTCAAAAGGTTGTGCAACAAAATATTCGGTTAATGGTACTATCATTTTTGTCCTGGCCTGTTTCATGAGTTTGTTTTTTAAAATAATTCTGTTGAACCACAATTCAAAAGCATTGTCTGATTTTCATGGGTTAATTTTCATAGAATTTTTATTTATTACCATTTTTGTCAGATTCAAGTTATTTCTGTGAACATTGTGGGTTTTTCTTTCACTAACAGAGGGGTACCAACAATTTTGTCCACGTCTGTAAATGTTTCAGATCAATCAAATATTAGAAAAAAGATAACACAAGTAAACACAAATGCAGTTTTAAAACGAAGCTGTTGATTATTAAGGGTAAAAAAAAAAATCCAAACCTTTATGGCCCTGTGTGAGAAAGTGATTGCCTCCCTGTTAAAATATAAATTAACTGTGGTTTATCACATCTTTGGAAAGCTGAGGTCAATTTCTCTAGCCACACCCAGGGCTGATTTCTGCCACACCTGTTCTCAATCAAGAAATCTCTTAAATAGGACCTTTCTGACAAAGTCACGTAGACCAAAACTTCCTCAAAAGCTAGACGTCATGCTGCGATCCAAAGGAATTCAGGAACAAATGAGAAACAAAGTAACTGAGATCTATCAGTCTGGAAAATGTTATAAAGTCATTTCTGAAGCTTTGGGACTCCAGCAAAATGCAGTGAGAGCCATTATCCACAAATGGCAAAAACATGGAACAGTGGTGAACCTTCCCAGAAGTGGCCGGCCAAAATTACCCCAAGAGCGCAGTGACGACTCATCCAAGAGGTCACAAAAGACCCCACAACAATATCCAAAGAACTGCAGGCCTCACTTGCCTCAGTTAAGGTCAGTGTTCATGACTCCACCATTAGAAAGAGACTGGGCAAAAATGGTCTGCATGGCAGAGTTCCAAGACGAAAACCACTTCTGAGAAAAAAGAACATACAGTAAAGGCTGGTCTCAGCTTTGCCAGAAAAAATCTTGATCATCCCCAAGACTTTTGGAAAAATACTCTGTTGACTGCCAAGACAAAAGTTGGACTTTTTAGAAGGTGTGTGTCCCATTACATCTGGCGTAAAAGTAACACCCCATTTCAGAAAAGGAACAGCATATGAAAAGTAAAATATGGTGGTGGTAGTGTGATGGTCTGGGGCTGTTTTGCTGCTTCAGGATCTGGAAGACTTGCTGTGGTAAATTGAACCACGAATTCTGCGGTCTATCAAAACATCATGAAGGGGTATGTCCGGCCATCTGTTCATGAACTCATGCTGAAGCACACTTGGGTTCTGCAGCAGCACAATGATCCAAAACACACCAGCAAGTCCACCTCTGAATGGCTTAAGAAAAAAAATCTTTGGAGTGGCCTAGTCAAAGTCCTAACCTGAATCCGATCGACATGCTGTGGCATGACCTTTAAAAGGTGGTTTATGCTTGAAAACCCTCCAATGTGACTGAATTACAAAAATTCTGCAAAGATGAGTTGGCCAAAATTCCTCCACAGTGCTGTAAAAGACTCATCATACTGCTCAATCCTTTTCAGGTCATGGGGGGTGGGGGGTGGGGTGGGGGTTCGAGTCTATTCCAGCGTCTTTGGTCAAGAGGCAGGGTACACCCTGAACAGATTGCCAGTCCATCACAGGGCCAACACAGAGGGACAGACAACCATTCATTCTCACAGTAGTTGTATGGTTTAAATTAAGTTGAAAAATGAAGATGAAAAGCTGCCTTTTTAAGGCTGAAAAAAAAATCATATAGTAATCAACATTATTCATTATCTGATCCTCTCCAGCCACCATGCCCCTGTGAGCCCCACCAAAGGCTAATACTGAGCTGTCCTATGGGTCCCATGTGGGTTTGTCCATTGATTTCATGTTGGCCCCATCTGTGTTTGCCCACATGGACTTTACCTGTTTACCTATTTTCAACATATTTTCTCAAATTTGCTATTTTCATGTAAATTTGAGACTTTTCCCCTAAATTAATATTTTTTTTATTGAAAATTTGAAACTTTAAAAAATTTGCAACTTTTTTGTATTGTAAACGTCCAACTTTTTTCTGACAAATTTGTTAATTTTTCTCATAAAATTTTGATTTTTTTTCTTACAAATTAGCTCACGTTTTCTTGTAATTTTGGACCTTTCTCATACATCTGGTCCATTTTTACTGTAATATTGCAACTTTTCATCATAATTTGTTACTTTTTTCCTCGTAAATTTGCTATTTTCTTGTAATTTTTTTGATTTCTCCCATAAATTTGAGACATTTTTCTTGGAACTTTCTCAAAAATTTTCAATTTTCATTTTTTCCCCTCAAAAATTAAGGAATTTTTTCCCTATACTTTTTTTTGTTAATTTGCAACTTTTTCAGAATTTTTCCACGTAAATTTGTGACCATTTCTTGTAAATTTGCTAAATTTTCTTTAAAAGTTTGCAATTCTTTAAGTAATTTCACAATTTTTTTGTAAAATTGAACATTTTTCCTCCTAAATTTTCACTTTTTTTCTCATAAATATTATACTTTTTTCTAATAAATTTGTGACTTTTGCCTCAAATTTTCTACCTTTTTCTAAATTCATCACTTTTTTATCTTTTCTCTAAATTTTCAAAAATTTTTTCATAAATTTGTGACTTTTTTTTGCATAATTTTGTCCATAGCACAATGGTTGCTGAAACCTGCTCACCCATTTTAAACCCAGGTGGGTTTAAAGCAGGTAAACAGATTACCTGCTCACCTGTAAAGTCCAATATGGAATCTGCAGACAAACCCATGTGGGACCCATAAGACAGCCCAGATTAAACCTATAGTAGGGGCCGCTTGGGCATCCTGGCTGGGTTTTTGGGGGCATCAACTAATGTTGACCCTGCTTCGCTTTCAAGATCAAGAGAAAGCAGGGTTGTCTAGGGACACCCAGAGCCCAAGGGAGTGAACATCAAAAAAAGACAACATAGGAATTTGTAGATACTTATATTCAAATAGTGCCTTTTAAATGCATAGCACAATAGCACTAGTTTCATACTGTTCCAGATATTATGTAACAAGCATTATGCCAAATGTCAAACTTTTAAGAAAAGCTGTTAAAATTTGCATTTTAATTTACATCAAAGAGAAATATAAATGTCAACTGTTTGATTTGAATACTTCACTTGAATGTTTAGCTGTTAATGTATGTCTCTCTCCGGTAATGAATTTCAACATTGCAGTAGTGTACAACCCACCGTCACACAACTCTTCCTTTTATAATGAATTAAGTGATCTGGTTAAACAACTTGAGAAGAACAGAGAAACAATAATTCATGGTGACTTTAATATCAACTGGTCTGATAAAAAAGACAAACAAAAACTGAAAAGCCTCATGACTAAATTTAATTACCAGCAAATCATCAAAGGACCCACCAGGATAACCAAACAATCCAGAACACTTATTGACATGGTATTTACTAATAAACCAGAACGAATAACCAGAACCTATAATCTTGTAACTGGTCTCTCAGATCATAACATGGTTCTTGCTGTCAGGAAACTTACTAAAAAGCGACTACAGTATTTTGGGGGAGTCGATATTGACAAATCAAATTTTATTATCCCCAAATCAAAAAATGAGGAGTTTGAACATTACTTAGAGAATCAAAATTGGGAGCAGCTCATGGCAACATGTGAAGTAGATGATTGTTGTAATTTTATAACTGCAACAATCACAAAGTCTATAGAAAAATTTTCAAAGCAAATTAAAAGTAGACAACAGAAGATTAGCCTACCATGGTTAAATAATGAAATAAGAAAACTTATGAAGAGGCGAGACTATGCACTGAAAACATCACTAACCTCCAAACTACAAAATGATCACCTTGTGTACAAAAGTTTAAGAAATAAAGTGGTACATGAGCTGCGAAAATCAAAAATATCTTATTACAATAAACTGATAGATCATGCAAAGGGTAACAACAGTTCCCTATGGAGGCATTTAAATAACTTAACTAATAAAAAAAACGATCAGAAGGGGGTAAAGGAACTTAGAATCAATGGCAAGACCGTCAGTGACAAGGCTACTTTGGCAAATGAATTTAATTCACACTTTGTGGGCTCTGTGGAAGACTTAACAAAAATTTTTGTGCTGCCAAATGTGCTCAACAACACAAATTCCATACTCCCAACAGATACTTTTCACATCGATGAGGTAAATGAGAAGTTAATTGCTGGTATTGTTAAAACACTGTCAAACTCAAAAACTAGTGATATCTACAATATGAGCACCTCCTTTCTCAAAATGCACAGCAAAATATTAATCAAACCACTGACTCATCTCATTAATCTCTCCATTAGGTCTAGTACATTTCCATCTGGCTGGAAAAAAGCTGTCGTCATACCAGTTCATAAATCAGGCAGTAAAGACGATATATGCAATTACCGCCCAATCTCTATCTTACCAGTCCTATCTAAGGTTCTTGAAAAAGTTGTAGCTACACAGCTGATAGACTACTTACAAGACAGTCAACTTCTTCATCCACATCAATTTGGTTTTAGACCAGGATACTCAACAGAAACAGCAAATTGTTGCCTTATTGAAAACGTCAAACAGTCCTTGGACAGGGGTAATGTGGTAGGAGCTGTTTTTCTAGATCTCAAAAAGGCTTTCGATACTGTAAACCACAGTTTGCTTTTATCCAAAATGGTATCTTTTAACTTCTCCCCAAATACATTAGAATGGTTTGCATCTTATCTCCAGAATAGAGAACAGTGTGTAAAAGTTCACCAGGATAAATCCTCATTTTTAAACAACCGCATGGGTATCCCACAAGGGTCCATTCTTGGTCCTTTACTTTTCAGCATTTTTATTAATGACTTGTCGTTACACTGCTCAGCTGCAACATGCCAACTTTATGCAGATGATGCAGTTATTTACACAGCTGCCAAGACTCCAGCACAGGCTGCAGATGTACTGTCTACAAGTATGGTTGATGTCCAAGAGTGGCTCCTCAAGAACCATCTATTGCTGAACCTTCAGAAAACAGTCTCAATGTGCTTTTCAATCAAAAAATGTAACCTGCAACATTTTAAAGTTAATATACATGATCATCAGAATCAGAATCAGAATCAGAATCAGGTTTATTGCCATTGTTCATGTAGTACACAAACTAGGAATTTGTCTCGGTACAATGCTGCAACATTAAACATGATAAGATAAGAGAAATAAACTATACATGTAATAAAGTGTAGGATAAGATTAAGTGATACTGGTCAACAGTTAAAATATATATTAGCCAGCAGCAGATACTGTGGAGAACTATATAGTGCAGTCGGTAATGCAGGAAGAAAACAGTGATGATTGACAGGAGTCTGGTTGAGCTGCTGTACATGGTGCACGAGAGTCACTTAGTGTTCAGCAGTCTAATGGCAGAGGGGAAGAAGCTGTTTATGTGACGGGAGGTTTTAGTCTGGATGGACCGAAGTCTTCTACCAGAGGGGAGGGGGGCAAACAGTACATGACCAGGGTGTGAGGGATCGGCTATGATCCGGCCAGCACGCCTCCGGGTCCTGGAGATGTACAGATCCTGGAGAGATGGGAGCTTGCAGCCGATCACCTTCTCAGCAGTGCGCACGACGCGCTGCAGCCTTAGTCTGTCCCTGGCAGTGGCTCCTGCGTACCACACGGTTATGGAGGTGGTGAGGATGGACTCGATGATGGCTGTGTAGAACTGCACTAACATCTTGGTGGGTAGCTTGAGCTTCCTCAGCTGCCGCAGGAAGAACATCCTCTGCTGGGCTTTTTTGATGAGTGAGCTGATGGTCAGCTCCCATTTGAGGTCCCTGGTGATGGTAGTGCCTAGGAAGCGGAAGGAATCAGCAGTGGTGATGGGAGAGCCTGAGAGGGTGAGGGGGGGCAGAGGAGTAGTGACTTTCCTGAAGTCTACAATCATCTCCACTGTCTTCAGAGCGTTCAGCTGCAGGTTGTTATTGCTGCACCAGGACGCCAGCTGGGCCACCTCTCTCCTGTAGGCGGACTCGTCGCCGTTGGAGATGAGCCCGATGAGGGTGGTGTCGTCCGCAAACTTGATCAACTTGACAGACTGGTGGCTGGAGGTGCAGGAGTTGGTGTAAAGGGAGAAGAGTAGGGGGGAAAGTACACAGCCCTGGGGTGATCCGGTGCTGATGCTAGTATAGTCTGAGACAGTCTTTCCCAGCCGCACATGCTGCCTCCGGTCCGTCAGGAAGTCGATGATCCACCTGCAGAGGGAGTCAGGCACGTTGAGCAGGGACAGCTTGTCCCGGAGCAGAGCGGGGCGGATGGTGTTGAATGCGGAGCTGAAGTCCACAAACAGGATCCTGGCGTAGGTTCCCGGGGAGTCCAGGTGCTGCAGGATGGAGTGGAGGGCCAGGTTGACTGCATCGTCTACAGACCTGTTGGCTCGGTAGGCAAACTGCAGCGGGTCCAGGAGAGGGGTGGTGATGGACTTGAGGTGGGACAGGACCAGGCGCTCAAAGGACTTCATGACTACAGAGGTGAGCGCTACAGGTCTGTAGTCATTAAGTCCAGTGATCCGTGGCTTCTTGGGGACATGGATGATGGTGGAGGATTTGAGGCAGGACGGCACGTGGCATAACTTAAGGGAGGTGTTAAAAATGTCTGTGAATACAGGAGCCAGCTGTTTCGCACAGAGTCTCAGGGTGGAGGGAGACACGCCGTCTGGGCCGGGGGCCTTGCGCGGGTTCAGTCTGGAGAACTGTTTGAGCACATCCTGCTCACTGATGATAAGGGGAGGGGGGGAGGTGGGGGGGGTGCCTTAAATGAAGTAGGGAATGTGGAGGCTGTGGAGCTGAAGGGAGGGGGGGAGTTGGACACAGATGACGAGGTGTCAAAACGGGCATAGTGTTGGGACAGTCTCTGACAAAGGGCTTTGTCATCCTGACCTTTAGGAGCCTGAGGCCGATAGTTGGTGATCTGCCTCAGTCCTCTCCACACGGAAGCCGAATCATTAGCAGTGAACTGCTGCTGGAGTCTCTCTGAGTACACAGATTTAGCCCTCTTCAGCTCTCTGTTAAACCGGTATTTAACCTCCCTGTAGCAGTCCCTGTCTCCACTTTTCAGCGCTGCTTCCTTCTCCTTCCTGATCTGTCTGAGCTTAGCTGTGAACCAGGGTTTGTCATTAGAGTAACTCACCCTGGTGCGTGATGGAAGAATGTTCTCTTCACAAAAGTGGATATATGAGTTCACAGTGTCCGTGTACTCATCCAGATCATGCGTGGCTCCTTTAAGCATGCCCCAGTCAGATATTTCCATGCACGTTTCCAGCTTCTCCTCAGCATCACTGGTCCGTATCTTCGTAGTGCTCACAACAGGTTTAGTGAGCTTCAATCTCTGTCTGTATGTGGGAATGAGGTGAACCATCACGTGATCAGATAATCCCAGCGCAGCTCGAGGGACAGCGCGATATGCGTCTTTCACTGTGGTGTAACAGTGATCCAGTGTGTTTAATCCTCTGGTGGGGCATTTAATAAACTGTTTGTAGCGGGGGAGATCGTGGCTCAGATTGCACTGATTAAAGTCGCCAGCCACAATAATCAGCGAGTCTGGGAAACTCCGCTCTGTGTGTTGAATGTGATCCGCGAGCACGCGCTGAGCTTCGCGCGTGTCCGCGTCGGGAGGGGCGTACACAGCGATCAGTATAAAAGAAGCAAACTCCCGTGGGGAATAAAAAGGCTTGCAGTTGATAACAAGAAATTCCAAGGCAGGAGAACAGTGTTTGGAAATTTCCGTTACATCAGAGCACCAGCTACAGTCATGACATCAGTTTAGCTACAGAATTCAAATACCTTGGCATTGTACTAGATCCTCAACTCAAATTTAATCTTCATATAAAGAAAATTTCAAAAACAGTAAAAAAAAATCTGAACTGCTTTAAATTAATTAGATATTACATACCTTACGAAGCAGCTGCACTGTATATGCATTCTATGGTTTTTTCTCATATATCATACTGTTTGACAGTCTGGGCTCAAGCAGCCCCTTCCACAATAAGACATATAGGTTCATTATATAATCAAACCCTAAAAATCTTGGACAAAAAGCCCATTAGGTGGCATCACTGTAATGTTTTAAAAAAATACAACCTATTGAGTTTTGAGAGCTTCATTGACCTCTGTCTTCTGAAATTAACGTTCAAATGTTTCCATAAATCAGCACCCGAGCCACTTGCTGGTTTCGTCCAAAGACAGGACAGCAGCAGAGCCACCAGGAGTTCTGTTAACAATAACTGTAAAATATTCCACCGCAGAACCACATTTGGACAAACAGCTTTCTCTATAAAGGGCAGTCACATCTGGAACACAATGCCAAATGTAATTAAAATAATAACGGACTTTAAAACATTCACTAAAAATGTTAAAAACTGGCTGAAAAATAAACAAGAATGTACTCATGTATGAATTATTTGTCTGCAAAGTGAGAGTGAATGAAGGGAAGGAATAAATGTGTTTGTTTATAGTGAGTGACGGAGGGAGGAAGGCCTGAAATAGGCAAATGTGAGTTATGTTATATGTGTTAAATGTGAGTCAGGCTGTTATATTTGTGTATTTATAATATTTATGTTAAAGGTGAGTCAGGCTGTTATATTTGTGTATTTATAATATTTATAATATTTATAATTGTGTATTTATAATTTTTCTGCATTGATGTATGTGGTTATTGTGTATATTTTTTATCTTGATTCTTTTTTCTAAAGCCCATCCAGGGACAAGAGTTGCAAATTAGCTAATAGCTATACACTCTATGTGCAACACATCAGATTGATTGTCTTTGATTAATTGTCTATGTTTATTGCACTGTCCCTGTCAAATAAACTAATCTACTACTACTACTACTATTTTTCTAAAGCGCTTTTAACGCAGACTCCCTGTGGTTGTAAAAGCATATTTGACTTTTGAGAGACAGAACCCACCACCATCACCAAATGCAAAAACTATTTTGAGGATAAATTTGAGCCAAATCCTGTCGAATAAACAGACCGATTATTGGACTTTTTTTTTGGGGGGGGGGGGTGTAATTTAGTCAGATCCAGCCCAATTTTCAACAACTGTTTTCTGGTTAAATGTGGTCTGTAGTAGATGGACTAGACACAGCCCAATTTGGAATTCTGTTGGAAAATCTGTGTCCACCATCTTTCTATAAATGCAAGAAATCTCTGTCTGTGTGTTTGTGTGTCTTTCTGTCTGTTCCACACATATCTCTTGAAATCTTCATCAGACTGGCCTCAGATTTTAAAGGTGGTTTCCTGAGGTTACGAGGGTGTGCATTCCCAAATATGGAGTTGCTCAGTCAAAATATGTAATTTTTATCAATAAAAGTTTTAGCCACTGCTCTGTGTCTCTGCATGAGCTGGCTTTAAGAAGTGTGGGCGGGGTTTCAGATTGACTCTGTGCTGATTGGACAATATGTGGCATCACGACCATGCTGATTGGAAAACACACAGTATCACAACAGTGTTCCCGGGACAAAACAAGGGGTTTCAAATTGTCTCTGTGCTGATTGGACAATATGCGGCATCATGACCATGCTGATTGGATAACATACAGCATCTCGACCTGTCAGTCACCACAGTGTTCCTGCCGTGAACTGAGCTGGGGATCCTCCTGAGCTCTTAGCTGTTTTCTGTTCCTCACTTATCTGTGCTTTATGTTACCTTTTGAGTTCCATATCGTGTTTCATTGGGTAGCCATGTTCTGTTGTAGTTGTGATGTTCTTTACTTGTTCTTTGCCACTTGATTATCTTCTGAGTGATTTGTAGTTATTTCTTACTCTGTGTGTGGTTTTGTGTTTATTCATTTGGTGTCTGTCAGCCACGCCTCCCTCTCCTGTCTACTACTGACAGGTGATTCCAATCCCGTCATTGTGTGGTCCTCTCCCTGCTCAGGTCCACACACCCACTCTCACGCACGCGCTCACACTGGCAATCACTCTGGTCATTATGTCCTGATTATTTAAGCTCTGGTCGCCCAGCAATGATTGCCGGATTATTGCTCGGTCTTCTACACTGTCTACTGCTTGGTCATCTGCATTTTGGATCGTCACTGGGTTTCCCCTTATGGACTGCTCTGTCTCTCCTGCCTCAAACAGGCAGGAATTCACAACAGTTCCAGGGACAAAACAAGTAAAAGAAAGTTAGAAAGACAGAAAAAGCTAATGCTGAAGATTTAATGCTTTAAAAAATTATACTATAAAGTTGCCGTGATTGCGTAGGTCTAAAGGATAATTCACCATATGTGGAGAATGAGGTGCACGAGCAGACTGGACGGAGCATCAGTGGGGACCAGGTCTGACAAATCAACACAGAACATGCTGGGAGAAGTAACGCCCAGACCTGGCTCAAAAGCATGCTAAGTGATGGCGATTAAAAAAAAAAAAAATTATTTAAAGTGAAAAAAAGATAATGCATGGAGTGTGCATTTGCTCTGAGGCTGATTTATCATGGAAAACAGTTGCGCTCTGTGGTTTGTGCAGTCAGTTGATTGGATCCATTGGTGTTCTGACGGCATATCTGTCAGAACAGGTGATATACGTATGTGTAGGACATACATTAGAATTGAAATGGCTTTTCTCTCACTCTTCAGTGCTGTGCACAATATAAAAAAAGAAAAGGAAAAAGGCTGGAAAAACAACAACAGCAGTCAATGTACAGTAATGCTACCTGTAGTGCAAATAGCGAAAAAAAGATTGACTTAAGGTTTAATGCTTAAAACAGTATACCATAAAGTTGCTATGATTGCGTAGGTCTAATGGATAATTTGGCATGAAGAACACCAGGTGCGCCGGGGGGAAGCAGCTGCTGAACCGGTAGATTGCAGTCCTTTGGAGGCACACGGGTAAAGCAGCAGCCAATGGGCCTCACATTTGTATATATGTCCTGTTACACTACTGCATGAGTTTGATGATACACGGAAGAAATTCAGTATTACACTGAACTCCATCACTGAACATTGATATAAACTAAAATAATTATAATGATGAATGAATAACTCCCATTCCCCAAAGTGCAAGACACACTATTATCTTGAATAAGTGATTAAAGATCACACAATTAAGTGATCTGACAAACAAAAAAAAACAAGGAATCTAAAACAGTCACCAATATTGGATGTCCCATTCATTTTCAATGTTGAGGTATTCTGTAATTAATATTTGCATGATCAAATAAATCTTAGAGCCATTTACTCCCTTTTATATTTGTCAAAGTCTGACATGTGATTGCCTACATATAGGCTACACCTCTTTGTATTCCACTTTCAAGCACAGCCAACATTTGAGCCTGGAAAGCCTGATTGGGACACCTGTTTCAGACAGACATACTTGCATTCTACGGGCAATGCACTAGTATTTCTGAACTCAGTTGGTCATGTTCCACTCTCCGAAGCATTACTGATTGCTTGAATTTTACATTTTATCCAAGGCATTCCTTTTTTTGCTCCCAATCACATTCTCAAAGCTCACTCAAACTTGATATATTGGCATAAATACTATCTGGTCCAACAAAAATAAGGAAACTTGATGCCAACATATTATCATCCCTCATCTGCAAGTTCTTTATATTCATTTTCTGAGGTCAGTCTTCCTGAAAGGAGCACATAGTTATCGCTATTAATTTAAACCGCTGCATAATTGTCAGAATGCCCCCCACCCCCACAATCTATGCATTTTGTTCTCTGAAATAATAAGCAGAGTGGTGTCCATCACCTCTGTCGGGAAATTTTCAACACAAACACCTGTTAATAATTGTGGTTTCAGTCATTCAAAGGATATTCTCAACCAGCAAAGAAACTGGTAACTGGGACAATAACATGCATGAGTATTTTTTTTTTTTAAATAGCTAAAAGTGTTGAGAGTAAATACTTGACTTCTTTGTAAGGAAGTGCTTACCCATTTAGAATTGTGGTGCAAAGCCAAGATGATCCAATTTAAAAGTGAAAAAAAAAGGCAGAACACACCAAACTTGACAGTTCAACAGTCTTCCAGTTTACCAATTTATTTTGGCCAATGTCAAATATGCTAATATTTTTAGATTTTTTTCAGATTTAGTATACTTTATTGATCCCCAGAGGGGAAACTGAGGGTCATCCACCACCTGGATGGATGAAGCAGCCACGATACGGCGCTATCCCTTAACCATTCACACACACATTCACACCTAGGGCCACTTTAGAGTCTCCAATTAACCTAACCTGCATGTTTTTGGCATGTGGGAGGAAACCGGAGAAATCCCGGGGTAAACCCATGCATACATGGGGAGAACATGCAAACTCCACACAGATCACTGTTGGTCGGGGGCTGGGATCGAACCCACGATCCCACGATCTCCCAGCTAAGGGTAAACTGTGCTGCCACAGTGCTAACCACTGCGCCACCGTGCAGCCCAACAAATATCTCAGCCTTCTGACCTTCATCAGAACATGACACAAAATGGCTTTCTTGACTTTTATTCCCTGAATCAACAGGTGATTGTCACAAATGGTCACGTTACATTTCACTTCCCCTGGTCACGGAAAAGAATAACCAAATAAAATAAATACTAAAGAAAAAAGAAGAAACAGTGGAAAAAATGAAAAACTAATGAAATAAATGGAAAAAAATAGAAGAAAAAAGGAAAACCTAATAAAAGAAAAAAAATCAAATTGAGAAAATATATATTTAAAAAAACTGCAAACCTAATAAAATGAAATGTCATGTTCTGCTTCACATCAGATGAGGTTGAAATTAGAACTCAAGGTTGCAGGCAGCATCAAGTGCAAAAATTATAATTCATGAACAAAAAACTCAGAACAAAACAAAGCAGCGCAAGGGCTGAGAGCTAAATTAAACTTAGTGATGGTCTGGATGAATCTGAGGCTTTGGAGCATGTGTCAAAAAAAAAAACCAAAACGTCACAAGTGTTCAGAAACATTGCTTTGAGGATTGATTTTTTTTTTTTTTTTGGCCACAGTCACGTGACCAATGTGTTTTGTATGGAATTACCTCCCAAATGACGAGGCCAGGTGTACAGTAGAACTCAGCTTTATTTAGGGTTGGCAACACAGTACACAGCCACCAGGCAGGGCATCGGCAAAAGAGGCCAGGTGAAGATGCCCTCCGGTATTTATAGGGGCGGTGCAGTGACGGAAGAGGAAGTCGTTGTCACTACACCGCTCTCGATAATAAAACCCCGCATCCCCCCCCCCCCCGTAGAAAGTCCAAAACCACACATAAAATTAAGAACCTGTACTTATATAGCACTTTTCTAGTCTCAAAGAGCTTCACTAGTACTAACCCTCTATTCTAAGGGCCTATAGGAGACAGATATTTTTTTTTTTTTTTTTGTTACTTATTTGTACCCGTAGGTAGACTTGGTTTGCAGTCTGGTGACAAGCCACCGGCTGCTGGTTGCTGCGTGCGCGAGCGCCCTAAACCTACATGTTTTTGGTATGTGGGAGGAAACCGGAGAAATCCCGGAGTAAACCCGCGCAACACGGGGAGAACATACAAACTCCACACAGCTCACTGTTGGTCGGGGGCTGGGATCGAACCCAAGATCTCATGATCCCCGCGATCCCCCGGCCGAGGGTAAAACTGTGCTGCCACAGTGCTAAACCACTGTGCCACCGTGCAGCCATCTAGTGACAATTTAGAACAGCCAACTAACCTAACATGCATGTCTTTGGATTGTGAGGGAAACTGGAACCCCTGGAGTAAACCCACACAGCACAGGGAAAACATGCAAACTCTACACAGAAAGGTTCCTAACCCTGCCAGCCTGGGGATTCAAACCTGGAACCTTCTAGCTGTTAGGCAACAGTGCTAACCACTGCATCACCGTGCTGCCCACAATTGAGACCCTCCCAAGTGTAGGACCTGACTCACGCACTAAGAAAACTAGAACTACAGCTATTAAATGGCTAACATATTCGCACAACAAACCTAAGCGAGGGGGGACGGGTGGACTACCATCCCATCCCACAAGGAAAGGTGGGGTGGGACGCAAGGTAACGCGAAAACTCGGCGTACCAAGAGAAATCAGTCGGAAACGGCACGGATGTCGAGCTGGAGTAAGACGACGAGTGAGGAATACAAGGTCATCAATTATCCTATTGTCCATCCATTATCATGGGGAATGTACGATCGCTACTCAATAAGACAGACAAGCTAGCGGCCAAGTCCCGTTACGAGAGCGCCTTCAGAGAGATTAGCATGATGTTGTTTACTGAGATGTGGCTAACAGAACTAGCAACAGATGCTAACATCAAACTGGAGGGTTTCCACGCAATTCGGGCAGACCGGACACCAGACAGTGGGAAGACAAGGGGCGGAGGGGTGATAATGTATGTGAACAACAGATGGTGTAATCCTGAGCACATCATGGTTAAAAAGCAACACTGCAGCAAAGACATTGAGTTGCTAGCTGTTAACGTGCGGCCTGTATACCTCCCTAGGGAATACTCACACGTGACCTGCATTGTTATTTATGGAAATCCATCTGCGAACGATGGGGGGTGGGGGGCAGAGCCTTCAGTTATTAGCTCCTCTCTTGTGGAACCAGCTGCCAATCTGGATTTGGGAGTCAGACTCGATCTCTGTTTTTACGTCCGCCAAGGAGGTTATGTTTTCATCGGCGTTGGTTTGTCTGTCTGTCTGTCTGTCTGTCTGTCTGTTTGTTAGCAAGATAACTCAAAAAGTTATGGACGGATTTTCATGAAATTTTCACAGATTGTCAGATATGGGGTATCCTACAGATGATTAGATTTTGGTGGTGACCCGGATCACCGTCCAGAAGAAAACCGCCATTACGGAAAATGTGATTTTTGTGAATAACTACTGAACCACTAATCCTATCATTGTGAATCCAATTGATAGTCATATGTTTTCATGGTCAAGGAATCTGAAAACGTACACACAAACACTGTTTGGGGGGAACTGTGGCGCTTGGCGGAGGTCTGCACTCTCCGAGTGCTTTTCTAGTTGAGAATAGGGTTAAAACCTTCCTTTTTGATATAGCCTACAATTAGGGAGGGATCATGTGTCTCTGAACCCTCCCTTAGTTATGCTGCTAATAGGTTTAGACAGCCGGGGGACCTCCAGTAATTGCACTGGGCTTCACTCCTTTCTTCACTCTCAATGAAATATATATTTTTTTTTTTGCTGGTCATTAACATCTGTTTAGCCTCCTCATGGATCGTCACCTTATCGTGGTGGGGGGGTTTGCGTGCCCCAGTGATCCCAGGAGCTATGTTGTCCGGGGGCAATTTGCCTCTGATAGGGTCTCCCAAGACAAACTGGTCCTGGGTGAAGGGCCAGACTAAGAACGATCCAACAGACTCTCATGATAAATTGTATATCAAGGATTCAGTGTACCCTGCCCGGTATGGGGTTACCGGGGCCCAACCCTGGAGCCAGGCCTGGGGGAGGGGCTCGAAGGCTAGCGTCTGGTGGCCGGGTTTCCACCCATGGGACCCGGCCGGGCTCAGCCCGAAGGAGTTACATGGGTCCGCCCTCCAGTGGGTCCACCACCTGCAGGAGGGATCATGGGGGTCCGGTGCTATGTGGATTAGGTGGCGGTCAAAGGCGGAGACCTTGGCGGACTGATCCCAAGCTTTCTAAACTGGCTTTTGGTACGTGGATCACCCCCCTCCAGGTTGTCCCCCCAATCACAACCTGGAGGGGGGTGATTGGGAGGAATGGCCTGCCCGATCTGAACCCGAGTGGTGTTCAGTTATTGGACTTCTGTGCTAACCATAGTCTGTCTATAATGAACACCATGTTCAAGCATAAGGGTGTCCATATGTGCACCTGGCACCAGGACACCCTAGGTCGCAGGTCGATGATCGATTTTGTTATCGTATCATCAGACCTGCGACCGTATGTCTTGGACACCCGAGTAAAGAGAGGTGCTGAGCTGTCAACTGATCACCACCTGGTGGTGAGTTGGATCCGATGGCAGGGGAGGAAGCCATTCAGACCTGGTAGACCCAAACGTATAGTGAGGGTGTGCTGGGAGCGTCTGGCTGAGGCCCCTGTCCGGGAGGTCTTCAACTCCCACCTCCGGAAGAACTTCATCCACATTCCGAGGGAGTCTGGAGACATGGAGTCTGAATGGGCCATGTTCTCCACCTCTATTGTTGAAGCGGCGGCCCAGAGCTGTGGCCGCAAGGTGGTCGGTGCATCTCGTGGTGGCAACCCCCGAACCAAGTGGTGGACACCAGTGGTGAGGGAGGCCATTAAGCTGAAGAAGGAGTCCTATCAAGCTTGGTTGGCTTGTGGGACTCCCGAAGCAGCTGAGGTGTACCGGCAGGCCAAGCAGAGTGCAGCTCGGGTGGTTGCTGAAGCAAAAACCCGGGTATGGGAGGAGTTCGGTGAGGCCATGGAACAAGACTTTCGGTCGGCTTCAAAGAGATTCTGGCAAACGGTTCGGCGGCTCAGGAGGGGAAAGCAGCTCCCCGTCCACACTGTGTATGGTGCGGATGGGACACTGTTGACTTCAACTGGGGATATCGTCGGGCGGTGGAAGGAATACTTCGAGGATCTCCTCAATCCCACTGATACGCCTTCCACAGAGGAAGCAGGGTTTGGGGACGAGGGGGATGACTCGCCTATCACAGGGGCTGAGGTCGCCAAGGTGGTTAAAAATCTCCTTGGTGGCCGGGCCCCGGGGGTGGACGAGATTCGCCCTGAGTACCTCAAGGCCCTGGATGTTGTTGGGTTGTCATGGTTGACACGCCTCTGCAACATTGCGTGGAGGTCGGGGGCAGTGCCTTTGGCATGGCAAACCGGGGTGGTGGTTCCTCTCTTCAAAAAAGGGGACCGGAGGGTGTGCTCCAACTTTAGAGGGATCACACTCCTCAGCCTCCCTGGGAAGGTCTATGCCAAGGTACTGGAGAGGAAAGTCCGGCCGTTGGTCGAACCTCGGATTCAGGAGGAGCAATGTGGTTTTCGTCCTGGCCGTGGCACATCGGACCAGCTCTTTACCCTCTCGAGAATTCTTGAGGGTTCGTGGGAGTTTGCTCAACCAGTTTACATGTGTTTTGTGGACTTGGAGAAGGCATTTGACCGCGTCCCTCGTGGATTTTTGTGGGGGGTGCTTCGGGAGTATGGGGTATCGGGCTTGTTGTTACGAGCTATTCGGTCTCCAACGACCGTTGTGAGAGTTTGGTTCGTATTGCCAACACTTGGTCGGAGTCATTCCCAGTGAGAGTTGGACTCCGCCAGGGCTGCCCTTTGTCACCGATCCTGTTCATAATTTTTATGGACAGGATTTCTAGGCGCAGCCAGGGAATGGAGGGTGTCATGCTTGGTGACCATAGGATCTCATCTCTGTTGTTTGCAAATGATGTTGTCCTGTTGGCTTCATCCAGCAATGACCTACAGCTCTTGCTGGGACGGTTTGCCGCTGAGTGTGAAGCGGCTGGGATGAGAATCAGCACCCCCAAGTCCGAGTCCATGGTCCTCAGTCGGAAAAAGGTGGATTGTCCTCTCCAGGTTGGGGACAGGCTCCTGCCCCAAGTGGAGGAGTTTAAGTATCTTGGGGTCTTGTTCACGAGTGAGGGGAAAATGGAGCGAGAGATCGACAGACGGATTGGAGCAGCAGCTGCAGTGATGCGGACGTTGTACCGGTCTGTTGTGGTGAAGAGGGAGCTTAGTTCTAAGACAAAGCTGTCGATTTACCAGTCAATCTACGTTCCTACTCTCACCTATGGTCACGAGCTTTGGGTAATGACCGAAAGAACGAGATCGCGGATACAAGCGGCTGAAATGAGCTTTCTCCGTAGGATTGCTGGGCTCACCCTCAGAGATAGGGTGAGGAGCTCAGTCATCCGGGAGAGGCTCAGAGTAGAACCGCTGCTCCTCCACATTGAAAGGAGTCAGTTGAGGTGGTATGGGCATCTGATTAGGATGCCTCCTGGACGCCTCCCACTTGAGGTGTTTCAGGTACGTCCCACTGGGAGGAGACCCCGGGGCAGACCCAGGACTCGGTGGAGAGACTATGTCTCCCAGCTGGTCTGGGAACGCCTTGGTATCCCCTCTGAAGAGCTGGAGCAGGTGGCTGGGGAGAGGGAAGTCTGGGCTTCTCTGCTTGAACTGCTGCCTCCGCGACCCGGACCTCCGGAAAAGCGGTAGAAGATGGATGGATGGATGGATTAACATCTGTTTGTTCTCTCCGATAGATTAAGTCCCCATCGTGCTGTTTGCTCTCTACATGTCTGTTCTTTTCATCTTCTCTATCCCCTCACCCCCCAGCCAGTTGCAGCAGATGACTGCCCCTCCCTGAGCCTGGTTCTGCTGGAGGTTTCTTCCTGTTAAAGGCCAAATGTCACGTAATTTTTTTTTTCTAAATGACAACGAATTTAGATAAAATACACATAGCTTAAACCAAATATTCATACCGGAGACCATATCACCCACCTGTATTTACATAATTGCACAAAATACACCAGGTGAAGGCCCCACCTTGCTTGCTGGCTTGTGACAGCCAGTCCAGACCACGCCCATGTTTTTGACATCACCAGTTGTACCCTGGCTGCCCTGCCTATCCACATTCACACTTATCAACATTGGACAATCATGACGGAAAGTGACAGCGATTGTGAACAAATTAGTTTAGTTTTGTCTTTTTTTTTTGTCAGTGGTTCAGACAGTGACAGAGGCATAGAACCTTATCGGTTCGAGCCGTCCAAGACGGAATCAGATGCTTTGTCTGATGACAACAGTTCCAACGATGACCAGAGAGCAGAACCAGTGGAAAATGTCATTGAACTGGACATTAATCGCCTCCAGAATTGCAAAGCCGAAGGGGGTCTGTCAAGGGCGCCCCATAAATATTGATTTTTCGGAAGCCATTATTATTACAGTTGAGGAGAGCCGCTGCTGTCAAGAAATTGACCAGATCAATATGAAAATGGAGGCGCATACCTGTCAAGGGAGACGTTTTCGCCGTATCTTGGTGGGCGGAGTGGTGGTGGACACTTTTCTGGGAAATGTTTTAAATGTAGTTCGTGTTGTTATTGTCAAATATTTTAAGGAAAATACGGGGAAAATGCAATTTTAGCAAAAACGGGCGTATTGCCATTTCTGTACGCCCAAAAGGAAAAATATACTGGAAAAAAAATTGAGTGTTTTGCGGAGCACTCGTGTGTGTGATCAGCCACAGCTGGTGCTGGCAGATTGCTCAGCGTCAGCTATTCGCGCTACCATGAGAAGTGTGGAGTCACTCATTAGTTTAATTGTCTGGGTGGGCTGATCGCTCAGCTTGAGCTGTTCTCACTACAATGAGAAGTCATTAGGACAATGGTTTAACACATTGAGCTGTGCAGCGGTTGCGGAACAGACAGAGATCCCAGAGAGGTGTGCCTTGTTGCTCCGCCGTTCCTTATAGCCGCTTTTTACGGTGTTGAAGTACGGCGAAAACGTCTCACTTGACAGGTATGAAAACATTTCCCAGAGAAATGTCCCTTATTACCCAGCTGTCCCTGATAGTCCCGTTTTAAGGTATGGGTGAAATATCCAATTTTTTCTTTCTTGTTGCTCACTTCAACCTTCCAGTCTCCATATAAACAATCAATTGAAATACCCCAAGCATCAAACTAGGGTACAATCGATTTCGTCACTTCCGCCTTCTTCCCCAGGCGATTCCAGGGGCCGTGTCAGGCCAAGCGCGGCAGTTTTAAATTAACGAATATTCCGTTGTTACTGAAGCATATGCACCAAGACCCGAACGGATCGGTTCCCTTTTATATCTAGTTTCAAGATATTTAAAGTACCCTGTTACGTGACATTTGGCCTTTAAAAGGGAGTTTTTCCTCTCCACTGTCGCCAAGCGCTTGCTCACAGGGGATCGCTTGATTGCTGGGGTCTTTCTGCAATTGTGGGGGTTTCCCCTACAGTTGAAAGTGCTATGAGATGACTGTTGTTGTGAAATGGTGCTATAAAAATATAGTTGAATTGAATTGAATTGAATTGAATTGAACGCTGGGGCAGCACGTGACATCATCCACTCAGTCATTTGCAGGCTTTTGACAGAACACCCAGATGCTCTCCTCATCTCGGGTGATTTGAACTATACTTCACTGTCCTCTATTCTGCCCACGTTCACCCAGTATGTCACGTGCCACACCAGAGACAATAAAACACTGGACTTATTCTATGCAAATACTAAGGAGGCATACACCTCATTGCCACTCCCCCCGCTCAGGAGATTGGATCACAACTTGGTTCACCTCCTGCCTGTGTACAAACCCCTAGCACACAGACACGCACAGTGAAGGTATGATATGAGGAGGAAATGGACACTCTAAAGGACTGTTTTGAAATCACTGCATCAGAGCAGCCCTGTGATCCACATGGTGAGGACATTGACAGCCTCACACACACCATCACAGACTACATCAACTTCTGTGTGGACAACACTGTGCCCACCAAGACCATAAGGTGTTGCTCAAACAACAAACCCTGGATCAACCCCAGGATAAAGTCCCTACTGAAAGAAAAGAAAAGGATCTCCAGGTCGGGAAACAAGGAGAAGCTGAAGTTCGTACAGAGGGAGCTAAGGAGGAAGATCAGGGAAGGCAAGGACAGCTACAGGAAGAAGATGGAGCACAAACTGCTACAAAGTGACATTGACGGGGTCTGGAGAAGCCTCAAAACCATCTCTGGGCTCCAGAATACCTCCTCCCAGGCCACGGGGGGCAGGGAGTGGGTGAACAACCTGAACCTGTTTTTAACAGGTTTGACCAACCACCCTCCCCTCCGCCTACACACCAACCACCGCTGCCTCTACCATTATCTATTCCTGCTATCCCCTCCCCCTCCACCAATACCCCCCACTCCCAGCACACACACACCTCGCCCCAACCTGACCCTCACTAAGTCCCAGGTGAGGGCGGAGCTGAGGAAGATCAAGGCGAGGAAGGCCTCGGGTCTGGACAGCATCAGCGCAAAGCTCCTCAAGTCCTGCGCAGACCAGCTGTGTGGGATTGTGGTGCACATCTTCAACCTGAGCCTGAAGCTGGGGAGGGTACCACAGCTGTGGAAAACATCCTGTGTGGTACCCGTACCAAAAACTTTCCACCCCAGAGACTTGAACAGCTACAGACCAGTAGCCATCACATCTGACCTGATGAAGACCCTAGAGAGGCTGCTCCTTGCCCACCTCCGCCCCCTGGTGGGACCAGCGATGGATCCACTCCAGTTCGCCTACCAGCATGGCATAGGGGTGGAGGATGCAGTGATCTTCCTCCTACACCATTCCCTGTCCCACCTGGAGAAACCTGGGAGCACAGTGAGAATCATGTTCTTTGACTTCTCCAGTGCTTTCCACACCATTCAGTCCTGAAGGACAAACTACTGTGCGCAGTGGGTGGAAAAGCACCTGCCATTGTGGATCCTGGACTCCCTCACAAACCGGCCACAGTTTGTGAGAACCCAGGATTGTTTGTCCGACACTATCATCTGTAGTACGGGGGACCCCCAGGGAACAGTTCTGGCTCCCTTCCTGTTCACCCTTTATACTGCGGACTTTTCACACAACACACCACACTGCCATCTACAGAAGTTCTCTGACGACTCTGCGATTGTCGCCCTC
The DNA here is from genome assembly GCA_020510985.1 of Pholidichthys leucotaenia. Classification (NCBI taxonomy): domain Eukaryota; kingdom Metazoa; phylum Chordata; class Actinopteri; order Cichliformes; family Pholidichthyidae; genus Pholidichthys; species Pholidichthys leucotaenia. The sequence continues at coordinate 11,416,848 of CM035837.1, read as the reverse complement.
ATCTCTGATGGAGATGATGCAGAGTACAGAGGACTTATCCAGGACTCCGTGGACTGGTGCCATCGGAACTGCCTCCAGATCAATGCAAGGAAAACTAAGGAACTGGTGGTGGACTGCCACAGGTGAGGACAACCCCTCACAGCACCAGTAAACATCCAGGGAACAGACATTGATACGGTGACATCCTACAAGTACCTGGGTGTTCATTTGAACAATAAACTGGATTGGTCACACAATACCGATGCACTCTACAAGAAGGGACAGTGCAGGATGTTCCTCCTGAAGAGGCTCAGATCTTTTGATGTACAAGGGGTGCTCCTGGAGACCTTCTATGACTCAATGGTGGTAGCATCAGCCATGACATTTGGAGTGGTCTGCTGGGGCAACGGCATCATGGCAGCCGACAGAAAGGGACTGAATAGACTGATCAAGAAAGCTAGCTCTGTCCCGTGGCAGCGCCTCAACCCAGTGGAGGAGATAGGAGAGAGGAGGATGGTGGCTAAGCTGTCATCTCTGCTGGAGTCCGAGTCCCACCCTATGCAGGACACGCTGAACGCACTGAGGAGCTCATTTAGCAGTAGACTGCACCATCCTAGGTGCGCGATCGAGAGGTTTCGCAGGTCCTTCCTACCTACGGCTGTCAGACTTTATAACCTAAGCAGGGCTGTTTGTAGAGGCCGTAAAAAAAAAACTTTCTGACCTAATAAGTACTGAATGCACAAAATGTAACAAACTTGCACAATAATGGCCCCCTAGGCTGACTCAAAAACGAAATACGAAATATGCTGTATGGGTACATATTCATACTATGTGGGGTAACTGAAGACCGCTATTCTGTTTATTCCATCTAGCTACAATGCTGTGCACTGTGTGTAATTCTGTGTACATATGTATATTCACTGCTCTTATTATCTTATCTTGTAGAGGGTGTAAGGGAAGGATGTGGAGGCGAGGCATGAGCGTAGGTCCACACAGATTCTTTATTGAACCCTCTATCATATGTACAGCCTGTGACCCCAGCGTGGACGCTGGGGCCTTCGTGTAGAAGAGAATCCCCAGCTTCCTCTGCATTCCCCTTATATAGCTTTAATCTCATGCATAGAGAGCTGGGCTGGTGCATATTACATGGGGTTACACAAAGGCAATGTGTGCACAATTATCATAACACATGTTACATACAAATGCAATGTGTGGCACCACCATCATAACACCTGTTACCTTCATAAGAATACATTCGCCTCCCAGCGCTGCAGCTTAGAGCGGCAGGAGGCGAAGGCGCCTTAATGTCTGGTCTAATTAACCCTGTGGGGTGCTACCCCCCTCATTCAATTATTCAGCCCCTCTGTCTGCTTGTGGGTGTGAAATAATGTCCGTCCGCAGTGTGCTGGTGCCACCACAATCTTCTAAATTATTGCTCTGAGTGTTGCTATCCCTGTGCTGTTGCAATCCTGGAATTTCCCCATTGTGGAACGAATAAAAACTTATCTTATCTTAAGGTGGGTTATTCTGCCACCTGTAATCATCTAAAAAGTCCATAAAACTCAGAACATTGTCGTGTTTCCTAAAATAAAAGCACAGAACAATAATAGCATATACATTAAATCAAATGTTTGTTTGTTTTTTCCAGGTAAAGCATAGAATACTGTACTGTCAAAAACTAAAACCACACAGAGAGCGACTCATAAAACTATATATATATATATTCGTCAAAGAATCCTCCATTTGCAGCAATTACAGCATTGCAGACCTAACATGATTGTACAAGGGTTTTCTAATCATCCATTAGCCTTCTGATGCAATGAGCAAACACATTGTACCATTAGAACACTGGAGTGATAGTTGTTGGAAATGGGCCTCTATACACCTATGTAGATATTGCACCGAAAACCAGACATTTGCAGCTGGAATAGTCATTTACCACATTATCAATGTATAGAGTGTATTTCTGATTAGTTTAAAGTTATCTTCATTAAAAAAAGTGCTTTTCTTTCAAAAATAAGGAAATTTCTAAGTGACCCCAAACTTTTGAACGGTAGTGTATATATATATATATATATATATATATATATATATATATATATATATATATATATATACGTATATACAGTATATTGTGGAGAGTGTGGAAATGATGAGGCCAAGTTACAATCAGACAAAGTTTATTCACACTCTCACAACATCATACACAGAAAGCACTGAATAGCCAAACCAGGTTTCATCCCTTAAAACTCCACAGATCATCTCACATCTGCATAACATTTCACCTCCACCATACATTTTCCTTAAACCCCCAGCTCCCTCTTCCTGCCAACTCCCCATGAGGTCCCTGCCTATTGTTCTCTTGTGTCTAACCACTGCCTCCTGACTGAGATGCTGTCTGCTGACACAACCACAATATACACTGCTATATCACCAATATGCATCGCCATAATCACCACCCCCCCAGACAGAGTTTCAGTGGGCATGTCTTTTGGGCTTCAGTCTCCTCCCATATCTGCTGTAACGGGGGTCTCTGTGCCGGCGGGGGGCTGCTGGACGTGTGTCTGACTGCGGGTGGGCCAAAGGGGGGGGGACTTCACTCTGCCCGTGTGGCTGTTCTGGTGAATCGTTTGCCTGGGGAGCTCTCAGTGGGGGTCTTCCACGCCGAGGGGTCCGAGTCAACAGCACTTGCTTGTCCGCCACTACAAAGGCGGGCTTAAGTCTGTTTATGCATATTTTCTCCCAACGCCCCCCCAAGTCTAACAAAAAATGCTTGTCCCCTGTTTCCAGCACTCTGAACGGGCCATCATAGGGTGGGTGCAATGGCGGGCGGTGGGCATCGTGTCTGACGAACAAAAACGCCGTATTCTTCAAAGTTTTTGGCACAAAAGCGCATGGGAAAAAGTGGTGGGCCGGGCCGGGCAGCATGCCTGCGTCTGCACTACGCTGCAAACGCTGAGACGTGCAGCTGTCCGGCACGGGATTATCTGGCAAAAATTCCACGGGCAGCCGCAGTGGCTGAGAAAAAACAAGCTCAGCCGGGGAAGCCTCCAAATCCTCTTTTGGTGCGGAACGCAACCCCAATAAAACCCACGGTAACTGGTCAACCCAATTTGCATCCGTCAACGAAGCCCTGAGCGCTGCTTTCAGTGACCTGTGAAAACGCTCGCATAACCCATTTGCCTGTGGGTTGTGCGCGGTTGTGCCGTGAATTGCAACACCCAGGCTGCGGGCCATCATGGACCAAAGTTCAGAAACAAACTGAGGGCCCCTATCGGACGTGATGTCCGACGGGATTCCAAAGCGCGCCACCCATGCTGTCAAAAAAGCGCACGCCATGTCCGCGGACGTGGTTGCCGCCAGCAGGACTGCTTCTGGCCAGTGTGTGGTGCGGTCCACCACTGTCAGAAGGTGCGTGCACCACTGCGACGGCGGGAGGGGGCCCACGAGGTCCACGTGAACATGGTCGAATCTTTTAGCTGGTGTCCTAAACAGCTCCAAAGGAGCCTTGGTGTGTCTGTGCACTTTGGCTCATTGGCACGCTACGCAGGCTGCAGCCCACTCTTTCACTTGTTTGCACAGGCCTGGCCACACGAATTTCGCTCCCACCATTTTGACTGATGCGCGCACTCCTGGGTGCACCAAAGTGTGAACTGACTCAAACAAGCCGCAGCGCCACGCGACTGGGACCACCGGGCCTTAGGGACCATGTGTAGCGGGGATGCCCATGGGCTGTTCGATCGCCTGATGATGCCCAACCTTTCCAGGTTGGCAAACTCCTCGCGCGCTATGGCCAGTTTAGCTGCATCCAAGCGCCGAGGTTGTGCGAAAACAGGCTGCCCGGTGGTGGTGATAAAGTGCTCCACCCCGTGTTTAGCGATGGGTGCGGAAAACGTCGGGACCGTGAGTGCTGGGAACTGAGTGAGCAGTGTGAGGAACTTACCACCTGGAGCTGTGATGTTGGCTTACATTATTGGCCCAGCCCCTCGAGCTGTACAGGGGAGAGAGTAGAAGGACAGTGCATTAACCAGGCGCCTGTTAGCAACATTAACTAATAAACCATGCGCATACAGAAAATCAGCTCCCAGGATCTGGAAACTCAGTGCTGCTATGACAAAAGTCCACTCGTATGTGCGGCTGTGTAGAGATAATGCCAGTGTTCTCTCACCAAAGGTCTTAATGTCGGAGCCATTTACTGCTACCAGCCCGGGGCCGCTGGGTCCTGCCAGCCGGTCAGCGTAGGTCAGCAGGATGATGCTCTTCTGGGCTCCGGTGTCTACGAGGAAACGCCTCCCTGAGCGCGAGTCCGTCACGTAGAGCAGCTTGTTCTCTTCGCCGGCGGTCGCAGCTGCTACCGACTGCCGGCTCTGGCATTTCCCAAGCGCTTGAATTGGCATGGTGGCGTACATCTGCGTGCGTTCCCTCCAAAACGGCGGTGGTCGAAGCAGAGCGTGTCTCCCTGGCGCTCCTTGGCCCCCGCTGCCACTACCGTCGGTGGCTCCTCGCCTCCTCTGGTCGTCTTGCTGGGTTCTGACGCCGCTGCATTCACCATGAGCGCTCTGGTGGTGAGGATGATCCGGTCTGCCTCCTGGGCTAGCGCACGGTAGTCACGTGCGGCCAGCAGCGGCGAATTGGCCAGGACCGCTCTCGCCTCTGTTGGAAGGTTCCGGAGGAAAAGGTGGGCAAACAGAAAATGCCCGTCGTCCGTGCCCATTAACGCCAACATCTTCTCCATCAGATCGACGGCCGAACCATCTCCTAACTCGGAACGCCTGAGGAGCCTCTTTGCTCTCTCACAGTCTGAGAGCGTGTAGCGCCGAATCAGCGCAGCTTTGAGAGCCTCATATCTGCCGTGGGCTGGGGGCTGGTCGAGCAGGCTCGCTACCTGCTGAGCTGTGCGAGCGTCCAGCGCTGCAACCACATGGAAAAACTTGGTGTCGCCTGTCGTTATTCCCCGGAGGGCAAACTGGGCCTCAGTGTGGTGGAACCAAGAGCGCGGGTTGTGCTGCCAAAAGTCCAGTAGCTTGACTGCAACAGCACACGCGTTGCTGGGGGTTCCCGTCCGGGCCGTCTGTGGGATGCCTGCCGTGTTGCTGGGGCTTCCCGTCTGGGCCAACTCTGGGGTTCTTGCCTCGTGTTCCATAATACATCCAGGGTCACCAGTGTGGAGAGTGTGGAAATGATGAGGCCAAGTTACGATCAGACGAAGTTTATTCACGCTCTCACAACATCATACACAGAAAGCACTGAATAGCCAAACCAGGTTTCATCCCTTAAAGCTTCACAGATCATCTCACATCTGCATGACATTTCACCTCCACCATACATTTTCCTTAAACCCCCAGCTCTCTCTTCCTGCCAACTCCCCATGAGGTCCCTGCCTATTGTTCTCTTGTGTCTAACCACTGCCTCCTGACTGAGACGCTGTCTGCTGACGCAACCACAATATACATTGCTATATCACCAATATGCATCGGCATAATATATATATATATATATACAGTTTATCTTCCAATACCATTTTATCATGCAAAAGAATCTGCAAATGCTCCTAACTACAGCCAGTATGATTTTTTTTAAACACAAGCAAACATACAAACATTATAACGTTGGAGCTTTTTTTTTTTTTTTTGATCACAAACTCACATTACTGTCCATGTGGCAGAAAAGGGTAGAACTGGCTTGTGGGGGGCCACAGTCAGCCCCTCATTAGACCCTTCCCCTAGAAGCAGCATGCCTCCAGGATCGCAGCTTACCTCAGAGACTTCGCCATCAACCACCTCTCTCATCCGGACCTGTGATCTGAAGCCTCCTCCAGAGCACGCCGCAGCTCATTGGCGTGTCTTCACAAGCCATCTGACAGCTGGAAGTAGGCTGCACCCCTCTTTTCCATAATGTGCAGCCACTCCTGGTGACCCTGTGACTGTTGTTTGGCCCACATCTGCCATGGACGTCTCTCCCTACGAACTCGGACCAGGTCTGCAACTCTCAGAGGAGCTCTGCTCGGCCTGCAGTGTTGCTGATCAGCACGTGGCCCATCCATACCTGTCAGTCTGGCCCCGTCTCCTTGTATAGCTGCTGCAGCTGTTGCTGTTGTAGCTCCAGATCCTCCAGCCCACTGTGGCTGAGCTCTGGCGGAAACTGGGGCTTGCTCGTCGGCGTCACTCACCGACGCAGGCGCCTCACCGCCATGCTCGGCACCTTCTTCCACAGTACTCCGAATGCCGGCACTGAGACCCTCCTGCATCAAACCTGAGTGAGGCTGGTCCTGCTTGACCGCCGTGGTGCCTGGTAAATCTTCTCCCCACGCCACGCCGTCCTCCACCACCGGAACCGGGCGGTTCCGCTGGCCACAACCAGTCCATTCATCCCCACCCAGCATCGTCTGTAATGGGGAACCCCAATCCATAAAATAGGTCCCAGTCAATGATATTGTCGCCTCAGGCCATCACGTGGAACATGCAGTCAGCCATCACCGCTGACTTTTACTGAGCCGTTAATGTCAATGTTCCAACCGTGCGCAGTCTGCCACCTCCATAACCGCAGAGCAACGCTGGGTTATCTCTTATTTTGTAGTGGGGGAAAATTTCCTCACCGTGGCCCAATTCAATAACAATCCCTCCACCACTGTGTTGATCAGCAGTGGCACCTCCTCACCATCCAGCATCACCCCGCAGAGCTTGAACCCGTTGGTACTCTGGGACACTGCATGGACAGCTGTCAGGGCAGGTGAGGTTGTCTTTGTCGGTGGGCTCTCCAGCTCGGACACACGACACACCCTGGCAAAATGGTTCAAGCGACCACACTTGCCACAGTGCTTCCCTCTAGCCGGGCATTTCCTAGCCTTGTAAAACATTGCTGGTTGTGTGCTCCATCAGCTGGTCATGTACCATTCCCTCCTCCAATGGCCCAAAACAACACTCGCTGGCCAGCTGCCACAGGTCAGCGACAAACTGGCGGACAGGCTCACTCATTCACTAGTGTTGTTGTCAGAACCGAATCCTCTGGACGGTGATGTCCGGGGTGTGGAAATGGTGCACTAGCAACTCGACTACATCCTCATACGAGTCGGTAGCGCCGAGTGTACACAGGGTGCGCTGGCCCTCAAGCCCCAAATTATGCACCAGAAGTGCATATGCCCTCAGTTTATCTAGCTTACCCTGGTCGAGCTCCGCAATGTAGCCCTGACCGGTGGAAAACTATCTCAGTCAAGGCACAGGTGGCTCACCTGGGAGCTCCAGGAAGGGCCGAAGCGGTGAAACATATGTATCCATTTTTTTATTCTCTTCGCCAAAATGTTATTTATGGAATTACCTCCCAAATGACGAGGCCAGGTGCACAGTAGAACTCAGCTTTATTTAGGGTTGGCAACACAGTACACAGCCACCAGGCAGGGCATTGGCAAAAGTGGCCTGATGAAGATGCCCTCTAGTATTTATAGGGGAGGTGCAGTGAAGGGAGAGGAAGTGGTTGCCACTACACTGCTTTCTATAATAAAACCTCACATCACACAATGACTTAATGGTTTTAAGAAAGTGAAGTATTGGCAGGATTTGTGGTGTGTTTTGGTGGATATTTTGCATGAGAGACATGGAGCCACCAAGGAAGAGAGAGGATGTTCTGCCGTGTGGCAATATTTTCAATTGATTTCAGTCAACCAGGTAGGTTTGGTACCTCCGTGCCAAGAATGAATGAACTGACGTAGCACCAGTGCGATGAGAAGCTACAGAGAATGACCGGCATTTTTATGTCTTAAGGCTTTGAGCGTGACTGTCGCCGAATTGCGACATAACCACTAGTGGTCAAGAGTGGTACATATTTTTTGTCAATAAAATAGTTAAGATTTCCAAGGCTAAAACTTGAAAGTGGTAAGAGATAATGGCTTACTGTCAATTAGAAAGATGTAAAATATGATCCAAAGTTTCAGATAGGAGTGATCTTACGCATCTAATTTGCATAATGCCACAGCAGCTATATTGAATTACATAACTCAGTCAAAAGCAGACTTTGGACATATTTACACAAAGAATGGTTCAGTCTTTTGACACCGTTTTTTTTGTACAGCGGTACGTTATCATCTTATCTTCAAAGTATATGAACAAGAATTCAATACAATGTAAAAAAACAAACAAAAAAAACAAAGAAATATTTCACTTACCGGCGGCTAAGGGGACTCGCTCGTTGCCGTGGTCATTATTTTGTGTTCTGACGGTCATTTACACTCTCTATCGCATCTATAAAGTCTTATGATTATCCTACATAAATTTCGCTTGTATCCTGCTGTGGCACATATGTTGGGCTCATATTTTCCACAAAGGTATGACTGCATGTTTATTGGATGCTTCACGTCTCGAAGGACAAAGAGTCTGGATCTGCAGAGGATGACGAGGAGGTGTGAGATTCGGCCTTTGTCTCAGAGAAGATTTCCCAGAGAGATTTCCGGTTCATCGATGAATAAGAGACAATGGTGAAAGTTCAAAGGGTTGCATTGTGACTGGGATTAAGTACCATGTGACTGTATGTTTGCTAAAGCACCATGTGACTTGAGTTCCGATGCCGGGGGAGTATAAAAAGTCAATGATATGTGGTTCTGTCTCTTCTTTCTGCTTTGAGAATGCTAGAGTATGTGTTCTGTTAATAAAGCTGAACCTGAGAAATAAAACTCAGCCTCATCATTGAACGTATCCTCTACACTGGTGACCCTACGACAAGAATGAGCAGAGAGAATTCTCCCGAGCGGGGCTCGGCTGAAGCCAGCCTGATGGCTGCTTCCACACTCCGCCTGCCCGATTTCTGGCAGCATAGCCCGCGCTCCTGGTTTAGCGCAGTCGAGGCACAGTTCAACCTCCAGAGAATCTCAAAGGACGACACAAAATTCTACCATGTGGTGGCGAAGCTGGACAGCCACACGGTTCAGAGGGTGGAAGATCTGGTCAGTAACCCACTGGACAGCGGCAAGTACAGCACATTAAAGAACGCGCTGATCAGCCATTTCACCCCTTCGGTACAACAGTGAGCAGAAGGGCTCCTAACGTTGACGGAGTCGGAGAACGACAGACCTGCGGACCTGATGGTAAAGATGCTGAGGCTGAAAGACTCCGAGGATGGCGAATTTATTTTCGCCCACCTTTTCCTCCGGACCCTGCCGCCAGCAGTGAGAGTAGCCCTGGCAGAGTCGCCCCGATTGGCCAGGTGAGACTACCATGGGCTGAGCAAGGAGGCACAGAGGCTCGTCTACGCCCACAAGCGGAGCGCGGTTTCGGCCGCGGCAGCTGGGCCAGGAACGACGTCCGGAGACGGCTTGGAGCCAGTGGTTGCCGCGCCAGACGCACTGACGACGGCGGTGATGGGTACCAGGCGACGCGGAGCGGATGACGGCCTGTGCTTCTACCATCACCGTTTTGCAGAGAGGGCACACAGGTGCCTCCCACCGTGCCACTTCAAGCGCCCAGGAAACGCCAAGACCGAGGGCTGGTAGCGTCTGCGACCCTCGGGGAAGAGAACAAGCTGCTTTACCTGATGGATGCACACTCGGGGAAACAATTCCTCGTGGACACGGGCTCCCAGCTGAGTTTCGTCACACCTACCTACGCGGAACGGCTGATGCCGTCTAAAGCTCCCTGGGTGTCGGTGTCAGCAGCGAACGGCTCAGCAATTAAGACCTTCGGTGAGAGGACTATGCTTCTGTCTTTACAGGGCCGTTCATTTGAGTAGACCTTTATTGTAGCGGCAGTCAGTTTCAACATGTTAGGGACTGATTTTTTGTGCTCACATGGTTTATTGGTTGATCTTGCTAATAGACGTTTGGTTAATGCACTGTCTTTCCATTCTATTCCCTGCACAGCTCGGGTGGCCCCGCCGACTGCACATGCCAGCGTCACAGCTGCGGGTGGTAAGTTTCACGCACTGCTCACTCAGTTCCCAGCACTCACAGTCCCAACGTTTTTGGCGACAGTCGCTAAACACGGGGTGGAGCATTTTATCACCACCACCGGGCCGCCCGTTTTAGCAAAAGCTCGGCGCTTGGACTCAGCTAAACTAGCCATAGCGCGCGAGGAGTTCGCCAACCTGGAAAAACTGGGCATCATTAGACGCTCCAAAAGCCCTTGGGCTTCACTGCTGCACATGGTCCCAAAAGCTGATGGCTCGTGGCGACCTTGCGGTGATTTCCGCAGGTTGAACAACGTTTCAGCACACGACCGCTACCCGATTCCGCACATTCAGGATTTTTCAGTCCATTTGGCGGGGGCGCGTATTTTTTCTAAAATAGATTTGGTGCGCGGTTACCATCAAGTCCCAGTGCGCGCTCAGGATATACCCAAAACAGCGGTTATAACTCCTTTCGGGCTTTTTGAGTTTTTGCGCATGCCGTTCGGTCTCAAGGGTGCCGCGCAGACTTTTCAACGCATGATGGATGCAGTCTTACGCGACCTCCCTTTCGTGTTCGTCTACTTGGATGACATTTTGGTAGCCAGCACGTCAGAAGACGAACACGAAAGCCATCTTACAGCTGTTTTTCGGAGGCTGACAGAGCACGGGTTAATAATTAACCCAGCAAAGTACCAGTTTGGGGTAGCGCAAATTGATTTTTTGTGGCATTGCGTTTCGCCAGAAGGAGCGGTCCCTCTGCCCGATAAAGTACGCGCAATAACAGATTTTCCTCAACCTCAAACGGTCAAAGCGCTGCAGGAGTTTTTGGGAATGGTTAATTTTTATAACCGGTTCCTCCCTAGCGCAGCGCAGCTCATGCAACCATTATACACTGCATTAAAAAAACAAAAGCCCACAAATAAGGTCGAATGGTCTCCGGAGCGGGAGCGCGCTTTCGCCCAGGTCAAATCAGCCCTGGCAAACGCAGTTTTGTTAGCACACCCAGTTCCAACGGCCCGCATGGCGCTCACCACTGACGCTTCCGATTTAGCGGTGGGGGCGGTCGTTGAACAGTTTGTGGCAGGGACCTGGCAGCCGCTCGCGTTTTTCAGCAAAACCTTGCGCGATAGCGAGCGTAAATACAGCGCGTTCGACAGGGAGCTTTTGGCCCTACACTTGGCCATTCGCCACTTCCAGTTCTGGCTGGAAGGGCACCGTTTCACCGCGTTCGTGGATCACAAACCGCTAACATTTGCGATGGCCAAGATTTCCGAACCGTGGTCAGGACGGCAGCAAAGGCAGCTAGCAGCGATATTGGAGTTCACCACTGATATCCAGCATGTCGCAGGTAAACATAATGTAGTGGCAGACTGTCTCTCGCATGCGGTAGCAATGCCAGGCCCCGTGGGGGCAGACTCTGTAGCCGTGGCCGTGGGCCAGGGCAGCGGCACGGAAGCGCCCGCAGCCCCGGTCCGCGTAGGTTTAGATTATGCAGCCATGGCCGCGGAGCAGGTTAGTGATGCGGATGTGCGGGCGCTCCAGTCTGGACCAACAGGGTTAAGGCTGGAGCACAGGGTGCAGCAAATGGGTATGCCCCCCCTAATCTGCGATGTCTCCACGGGACGGCCTCGCCCCGTGGTTCCAGCTGCGTGGCGTTGCCGCGTTTTTGACTCGATCCAGGTGCGCGCATCGATTAAGATGGTGGGGGAGAAATTTGATTGGCCCGGGTTGCGCAAACAGGTCAAGGAATGGGCAGCAGCCTGCGTAGCGTGTCAGCGAGCCAAAATACACAAGCACACCAGAGCTCCGTTGGAGCCTTTTCACATTCCGGCTAAGCGTTTTGATCATGTGCATGTTGACTTGGTGGGCCCCCTTCCGTCATCACAGGGGCACACACACCTTTTGACGATGGTGGATCGCACCACGCGTTGGCCAGAAGCGGTTCCTCTGGCGTCAACCACAGCGGAAGAAGTTGTGCGAGCATTTTTAACAGCGTTGGTTGCGCGTTTTGGAGTTCCGTCGGATATAACGTCCGATAGGGGTCCCCAATTTATTTTCGAATTATGGTCATCGATGGCCCGCAGCTTAGGGGTGAAGATTCACCGCACTACTGCGTATAACCCCCAGGCTAATGGTTTATGCGAACGCTTTCACAGGTCGTTGAAAGCAGCCCTCAGAGCGTCACTTACGGATACAAATTGGGTGGACAAACTTCCATGGGTTTTATTGGGGTTGCGTTCTGCACCTAAGGAGGATTTGCAGGCCTCCCCCACTGAGTTAGTTTTTGCACAACCTCTCCATTTGCCAGGGGAATTTCTTCCCGACAATCCCGCACCAAATTGCTCCCCCGCTCAGCCGCTGCAGAGCGGCACAGGATCAGACACACTCCCTGGCCCGGTTCATCACAGTTTCCCACGCGTTTTTGTGCCGAAGGCTTTAAAAAATGCGGAGTTTGTTTTTGTTAAACATGATGCTCAGCGACCGGGTTTGCGGCCGCCTTACGATGGACCCTTCAGAGTGCTGGAAACAGGGGAGAAACATTTTCTGCTAGATTTAGGGGGCAGAAAGGAGTTGATTTGCATAAACATACTCAAACCCGCTTTTGTTCTGGCTGATGACCACGTGCAGTTGGCGAGACCCCCCGCCGTGGCAGGCCACCGAGAAGGCATTCTCCAGAACCCCCACAGAGATGTTCTAACAGCTCTAATCCACAGAGGCAGAAAGACGCTGCAGAAGCAGCAAAGCCGGTTTACAGCAGATTCGGCAGGAGGTTAAGACCTAGGCATCTGGTGGATTGATTTGTAATATGTGAGAGTGTTTTTATGTCATGCATCTCTGATTATGCTTTGTCCCATAATAGACGTTTGGGGGGGGGGGGGGGGTTATGTGGCACATGTTGGGCTCATATTTTCCACAAAGGTATGACTGCATGTTTATTGGATGCTTCACGTCTCGAAGGACAAAGAGTCTGGATCTGCAGAGGATGACGAGGAGGTGTGAGGTTCGGCCTTTGTCTCAGAGAAGATGCCCCAGAGAGATTTCCGGTTCATCGATGAATAAGAGACAATGGTGAAAGTTCAAAGGGTTGCATTGTGACTGGGATTAAGTACCATGTGACTGTATGTTTGCTAAAGCACCATGTGACTTGAGTTCCGATGCCGGGGGAGTATAAAAAGTCAATGATATGTGGTTCTGTCTCTTCTTCCTGCTTTGAGAATGCTAGAGTATGTGTTCTGTTAATAAAGCTGAACCTGAGAAATAAAACTCAGCCTCATCATTGAATGCATCCTCTACACTGCGGCTATTTTCCATGTATGAAGCTGTCTAAGTGATGGTGCATGACGATGGACGGCGGCCGTATTAGCTTTCTGAGCTAAAAGAAGAGAATACAGGAAAAGGAAATGAGTTCTTTTTCTTTGGTGTATTACATGTCAGCCATGATTCCTTCAACGCATGTCTGCCACCTTTTTAACTGCCAGTACAAGTCATCACTAAAGCTGGGGAGTAAAGGGATGTCAGAATTAGTTGACACGTGCAGCGCCACGTTCTGCCACTAGGGGCACGCGGAATCTCACACTCAAAGGGTTAATTTTGTCGCCCCGTGTTAAACTTTGCGCAGATCAGTGGTGGGATACACTGATATATAGAGAGTTTAGTCGTTGCTAATCTGTCTTCTGTTACAACGGACAGAACTGCAAAATGCACCTAACATTCTTTTTCATGTTTTTTTTCTTTTTTCTTTTATTTATTTCAAACATTGCTGGTCATACAGTATTTTATGCTTCATGATGAACTCTTCTAACCTACCAGCGCTGAACAGCTTTCATATTTACAAAAACAGACACTGTGTTTGTGTGTGCAGGCTGTACTTTTGACTGTCTCATTTAGCGCCACAAAAAGCAGGATATGTTTTATTTCGGAGGGGACTGTCACGAAAAAAAAGCAGATGTGAGGTGAACCGGGATGCACAGATTGATCCTCGCCGGCAGGACAGAAGGCTCTCTTCTCCACTACTCCAGGCTCCGGGAGTGACTGAAAAGAATAAACATTTTTTTTCAGTTTCTTTCCGTTTTTGCTGAGCCCACAGGGGGTTCATTTTGCATGGGTCTCTGGAGGAGGAATGTGGCGCAGAAGCTCCATGACGGAGGCTGTTTTTCACAGTCTAGTCTTGCAGTGTCAAACATAGAGGCTGCAGGCCAAAACTGGTCCGTTAGTTTGTATGTTGTGGTGGGTGTTTTTAGATGGTTAGGACTGATGACTGATGTGGACATGTATGTAAATTTAAAATAATTTCTAGATCTTGATAAGCTCTTTTTAATTATAAAGTGAAATACTATATTTTTTTTAATGATTAAACTGCACAACTTGCACATTGGTACATGGGCTAGCACTGTTGCCTAACAGCTAGATGGTTCCAGATTTGAATCCCCAGGCTGGCAGAAGTAGGAACCTTTCTGTGTGGAGTTTATATGTTTTCCCTGTGCTGTGTGGGTTTAGTCCAGATTTTCTGGTTTCTTCCCACAATCCAAAGACACACTTGTTAGGTTAATTGGTGATACTAAATGGTCCCTATGTATCTGTCTCTGACAGGCTCTTAGACTAGAGGGTTATAGCATTTTTATTTATTACCACTTTTGTCAGATTCAAGTTATTTCTGTTACCATTGTGGGGTTTTCTTTCATTAACAGAGGGGTACCAACAATTTTGTCCACTAATACAGTGAAAAGCAAACTAATTGAACATAATGTCTGGGCACAGTCCTAGTCGTGCCCTTGATCATGACATGAAAAGCTAATGAATGAAAAAGAATTTAATTGAAAAAAAAATATTAAAAAGGGAAAAAAGGAAAACCCATTTAAGTAAATGAAAAAAAAGGAAAATCTAAAAGCAATCAAATTAAGAAAAAAATTAAGAAAAATTAAGAAAACATATATTTAAAAAATGGAAAAACTAATTAAATGAAAATCTAAAGGATGAAATAAAACCATCTAATTGAAAAAAATGGAAACCTGTCACAAAACCTGCTTTGGGAGGCAGATGAGGGTTAAGCAGGACCCAAAAGTGCAGGTCGTAATGTGGTGCAAAATGATAACTTTTTTAAACAAACACTGGAGCAAACAAAAACACAGCAGGAAGGCTGGAATAACTCAGGGGTAAAAGGAAACAAAAACTCACACAGAATATTCTGGGCACACAGGGAGCACAACAGGAGAAATGATAGCAAATGACAATGACCCAACAATGAATTAAAACCAAGGAGCAACATACAGACATGGACAAAATTGTTGGTACCCCTCTGTTAATGAAAAAAAACCAAAACATAATGGTCACAGAAATAACTTGAATCTGACAAAAGTGGTAATAAATAAAAATTCTATGAAAATTAACCAATGAAAATCAGACAATGCTTTTGAATTGTGGTTCAACAAAATTATTTAAAAAAAACAAATTCATGAAACAGGCCTGGACAAAAATGATGGTACCCCTAGAAAAGAAAATAATGTGACCATAGGGACATGTTCAACCAAGATGTGTCCTCTAATTAACATCACACGTTTCTACAAACTTGTAATCAGTCAGTCGGCCTATTTAAAGGGTGACAAGTAGTCACTGTGCTGTTTGTTGACATGGTGTGTACCACACTAAACATGGACCAGAGGAAGCAAAGGAGAGAGTTGTCTCAGGAGATTAGAAAGAAAATTATAAACAAGCATGTTAAAAGTAAAGGCTATAAGACCATCTCCAAGCAGCTTGATGTTCCTGTGACTACAGTTGCACACATTATTCAGAAATTTAAGATCCACAGGACTGTAGCCAACCTCCCTGGATGTGACCACAGGAGGAGACGAATAATACGAATGGTAACAAAAGAGCCCAGAACAACCTCTAAAAACATTCATGGTGAACTCTAAGGTCAAGGTACATCAGTGTCAGATCGCACCATCCGTCGTCGTTTAAGCCAAAGTGGACTTCATGGGAGATGACCAAGTAGGACACCACTGTTGAAAACAAATCATAAAAAAGCCAAACTGGAATTTGCAAAACTTCATGTTGACAAGCCACAAAGCTTCTGGGAGAATGACCTATGGACAGACGAGACAAAACTGGAACTTTTTGGCAAGGCACATCAGCTCTATGTTCACAGATGCAAAAATGAAGCGTACCAAGAAAAAAACACTGTCCCTACAGTGAAACATGGAGGAGGTTCTGTTATGTTCTGGGGCTGCTTTGCTGCTTCTGGCACAGGGTTTCTTTAATCTGTGCAGGGTACAATAAAATCTCAAGACTATCAAGGTATTCTAGAGAGAAATATGCTGCCCAGTGTCAGACAGCTTGGTTTCAGTCACAGGTCATGGGTCTTGCAACAGGATAATGACCCAAAACACATAGCTTAAAACACCCAAGAATGGCTAAGAGCGAAACACTGGACTATTCTAAAGTGGCCTTCTATGAGCCCTGATCTAAATCCTATTGAACATCTGTGGGAGGAGCTGAAACATGCCGTCTGGAGAAGGCACCCTTCAAACCTGAGACAACTGGAGCAGTTTGCTCATGAGGAGTGGGCCAAAATACCTGCTGAGAGGTGCAGAAGGCTTATTGACAGTTACAGAAATCGTTTGATTCCAGTGATTGCCTCAAAAGGTTGTGCAACAAAGTATTAAGTTAAGTGTACCATCATTTTTGTCCAAGCCTGTTTCATGAGTTTGTTTTTTTAAAATAATTCTGTTGAACCACAATTCAAAAAGATTGTCTGATTTTCATTGGTTAATTTTCATTGATTTTTTATTTATTACCACTTCTGTCAGATTCAAGTTATTTCTGTGATCATTGTGGGTTTTTCTTTCATTAACAGAGTGGTACCAACAATTTTGTCCACGTCTGTATATAGGGGGCAAAATAATCAGCGGAACATGGGACAGCTGGCAGGCAATCAGGGCTGAACCATTACACATGAGGGCAATAATGACAATACAGTTAACAGGCGATGACATAACATAATTAAAGACACAAGGATAATAATACTAACAGTAAAAATAAATGAGGATCATACAAAGTAACCCAAATACAAAAAAAGCAACCACAAAACAACAAGAGGGGATGAGCACGGAACTACATGCAGTGACGAATGACTGGGGAGCACAAAGGACCCTTAATGATAATAATAATAATAATAATAATAATAATAATAATAATAATAATAATAATAATGAAAAACAAATACCAGAATGAAAATAAAGCATGGGCATGGTTCCTGACAGTGCTCAAATCATCACAAAACCTAATTAAAGCGAGGTAGTAGGATCCGGGATTTTTTTTTTTTTTTTTGTGTGCAAAGAAGAAAGTGGAAAAAAAATCCTATAGACACATATAGCGCAATTGTCTGCGAGTGTGAATGACCTGTTCCACGAGCAAATGTACGGTTTTTTGGTCCGTGGTGTGGGGAGCGTGAAAAAACGAGGCTGAATTATTTCTTAATTCAGGTTTTATTCTTGCGATCACATCCCCAGCTATCTCTCAAGAACAGAAGAGAAGGAGCTGAGTCAAAACCTTCTCTTTTATACACAAAAGGACAAAGGAAGAATCAAATATCACAGCCAACCCCCCATTGACAATAACTCTCCCCCCGCGCCCTTCAGTCCTCCGCCTGGGCCCCAGGAGGTCAGGAAGTCCTTTCAGCTCCTTATCGCGTACCTCCGTCTTCTTGTTGTTATCCACAGGCGGTCCAGACATATTGTCCCATCTAAGACGTGAGGTCAATCCACACATGCAATCTCAAGCATCCCATAGTGCTTATACATATGTAGGTAAAATACATGAGCTACATAACCGCCCCCCCCCCCCAAACGTCGAAGAATGGACAATATATAAGAGTTAATAAAACATGATAATCTCAATAGCATAGTCTATACCACATGATCACATTAAAATTCAGTCTGTACGCCGTCTGGGCTTCAAACGTCTTCCGAATCTGCTGTAAGCAGGTCTCGCCGTCCCTGCGGCACCGTCCTGCAAAGAATCTGCAGACTGAGGAAGACAGTGGTTATTTGATCCCTGCGGGGGCTCAGGGACATGTTCCCTGGGGAGTCTGCCACGTCGAGGTGCCCTCGCCACCCATACAGACTCGTCGTTCATCACAAAAGCAGGCTTTAGTCTGTCAATACTAACTGTCTCTTTTCTGTCTCCCAAATCTAGCACAAAATGCTTATCACCTGTTTCCAGCACCCTATACGGACCATCATATGGCGGGCGGAGGGTCGGTCTCAGAGCTTCGTGCCTGACAAAAATGAACTCGGCATTTTTCAAAGCTTTGAGAACAAAAACGCACGGAAAAGTGTGATGAACGGGGCCCGGGAGCGTGTCTGCTCCCGTGCCAATCAGTGGCCCCAGAGCCGGGGGGCGCCCTGGCTCCGGATGCTCTGGTAGGAATTCACCGGGCAGCCTGAGAGGTTGTGCAAAAACTAACTCGGCTGGGGAGGCATTTAAATCCTCTTTGGGTGCAGAACGCAACCCCAATAAAACCCATGGTAGTTTGTTTACCCAATCTGCATCCGTAAGCGACGCTCTGAGGGCTGCCTTCAAAGACCTATGAAAACGCTCGCATAAACCATTAGCCTGGGGGTGATAGGCGGTAGTGCGATGAATTTTCACTCCTAAGCTGCTGGCCATCGCTGACCAGAGCTCAAAGACAAATTGAGGCCCTCTGTCGGACGTAATATCCGACGGAACCCCGAAACGTGCTACCCAGGCCGTCAAAAAAATGCGAGCCACCTCTGCAGCTGTGGTCGATGCCAGGGGGACCACTTCCGGCCAACGTGTGGCTCGATCCACCATTGTCAAAAGATGTGTGAACCCCTGCGACGAAGGTAGGGGGCCCACGAGGTCGACATGCACGTGATCGAATCTCTTGGCCAGAATGTGAAACGGTTCTAAGGGAGCTTTTGTGTGGCTGTGAATTTTGGCCCGCTGGCAAGCCATGCAGGTTCGTGCCCACTCAGAATCAGAATCAGAATCAGAATCAGAATCAGAATCAGCTTTATTGGCCAAGTATGCACAACACATACAAGGAATTTGACTTTGGCTAAAAACTTGCTCTCGTTGTTCAGGTGGAGGATTTAAATAAGGATTCAATGACAACAGAGTATGTACAGTAAATTACAGTCTGTCCACGTTTCTATAAAAGGATGCAAATATATAAAGGAATATATGCAGTTATTTACTCAGACTAACCACACTTTGCAGAAATAGTGTGAGAGTTATGTGCAATGTAATAATGGATGAAAAGTCATGAGTACAGCAACAGGTAGGATTAGGTGAATGTTAGGAGTTCATCAGAGTGATGGCTTGAGGAAAGAAACTGTTCCTGTGACGGGTGGTTTTGACCTTCAGTGATCTGTAACGATGACCAGAAGATAGAAGTTCAAACAGTTTGTGGCCGGGGTGTGATGGGTCAGCACAGATGTTTCCTGCCCGTTTCCTGGTTATGGACCGATATAAGTTCTCAATGGAGGGTAGGTTGGTACCAATGATCCTCTCTGCAGACTTAACGATCCGCTGCAGTCTGGGCTGCACGGTGGCGCAGTGGTTAGCACTGCGACAGCACAGTTTACCCTTGGCCGGGGGATTGTGGGGATCGTGGGATCGTGGGTTCGGTCCCAGCCCCCGACCAACAGTGATCTGTGTGGAGTTTGCATGTTCTCCCCGTGTTGCATGGGTTTACTCCGGGATTTCTCCGGTTTCCTCCCACATGCCAAAAACATGCATGTTAGGTTAATTGGCTGTTCTAAATTGTCCCTAGATATCTGTTTCCTATAGGCCCTTAGAATAGAGGGTTAGTATTAATGAAAGCGCTTTGAGTGGTCTTTGTGACTAGAAAAGCGCTATATAAGTGCAGGTTAGTTAGTAGTTAGTTAGTCTTGTCCTGTTTAGTGGCAGATCCAAACCAGACAGTGATGGAAAAGCAGAGGACAGATTGGATGATGGCGGTGTAGAAGACAACCAGCAGCTCCTGAGGCTGGTTCTTGAGCTGACCCAGAAAAAACAACCTCTGCTGGGCCTTTTTCCGGACAGTGTCTATATGGGAGGACCACTTCAGGTTCCGGGAGACCGTGGTACCCAGAAACTTGAAGGAGTCCACAGTGGACACTGTGCTGTTGAGGATGGTGAGTGGGGGGAATGAAGGGGGGTGTCGCCTGAAATCCACAGTCATCTCCACCGTTTTGGCTGGGTTAAGTTCAACATGGTTCTGGCTGCACCAGAGGATCAGCTGCTCCACCTCCTGCCTGTATGCAGACTCATCATCATCCCGGATCAAACCGATGACTGTGGTGTCGTCCGCAAACTTCAGGAGCTTCACCGAAGGGTCCTCTGAGGTGCAGTCGTTGGAGTAGAGGGAGAAGAGCAGTGGGGAAAGGACACATCCTTGGGGGGCGCCAGTACTAATTTTTCGGGAGCTGGATGTAAATCTCCCTAGCTTCACCTGTTGCCACCTGTCAGTCAGAAAGCTGGAGATCCACTGGCAGGTGGAGGGGGGCACCTTGAGCTGGAGGAGTTTCTGATGAAGAATGCCTGGGATGATGGTGTTGAACGCTGAGCTGAAGTCGACAAACAGGATCCTGGCGTACGTCCCTGGGGAGTCGAGGTGTTGCAGGATGTAGTGTAGTCCCATATTCACTGCATCATCCACTGACCTTTTTGACCGGTAGGCAAACTGCAGTGGGTCCATCAGGGTGCCTGTGATGACCTTCAGGTGGTTCAGCACCAATCTCTCCAAGGATTTCATGACCACAGAGGTCAGGGCAACAGGTCTGTAGTCGTTTAATCCTGTAACAGAGGGTTTCTTGGGAACTGGAATGATGATGGAGCGTTTGAAGCAGGAAGGCACTTCACGCAGCTCCAGTGATCTGTTAAAGATCCGGGTGAAGATGGGGGCCAACTCGTTGGAGCAGACTCTCAGGCAGGACGGAGACACACCATCAGGTCCTGCAGCCTTCTTGATCTTTTGTCTCTGAAAGACCCGGCGCACCTCCTCTTCACAGATCGTTAGTGCTGGTGGGAGGTCAGAGTGGAGGAGGGATGGAGTTCCTGGGGCTGTAGATAATCCTTTTGTGTGGGTGGGAGGTGAGAACTGTAGGTTCTTTTCAAACCTGCAGTAAAAGCTGTTTAGGTCGTTAGCCAGCTGGAGGTTTTCCACAGGGTGGGGGGATGGTCTCCTGTAGTTGGTGATATTCCGTAGGCCTCTCCAGACAGAAGCAGAGTTGTTGGCTGAGAAGTTTTTTTGTAACTTCACACTGTAGCTCCTCTTAGCAAGCCTGATCTCCTTCGTCAGCATGTTTCTGGCCCGCTTGTACAGAGTCCAGTCACCAGTCCTGTAGGCCTCCTCCTTGGTCTGACGTAGCTGCTTCAGTTTAGGAATGAACCAGGGTTTATTGTTGTTGTATGTGCAGAAGGTCTTGGTCTGCACACACATGTCCTCGCAGAAACAGATGTATGATGTCACAGTGTCAGTGAGTTCATTTAGGTTAATGGCTGCAGCTTCAAAAACACTCCAATCTGTACAGTCAAAGCAGGCTTGTAACTTCAGCTTTGATTCCTCTTTCACGTGCTTGCACAGGCTCGGCCAAACAAACTTCTCCGCTACCATTTTCACAGAAGCACGCACTCCTGGGTGCGCCAGGGAGTGAACCGAGTCAAAAACGTGGCGGCGCCACGTGGCTGGGACTACCGGGCGCGGTCGCCCAGTCGATACATCCCAGATTAGTGGGGGCATACCAGTTTGCAAACACCTGCTCTCCAGCCTTAACCCTGTTGGTCCAGACAGGAGCGCGCGCACGTCCGCATCGCTATCCTGTTCCGCTGCCATGGCTGCGTAATCTATTCCCACGTGAACTGGGGCCGCGTGTGCTTCCGCGCTGCTATTTTGCCTTGCGGCTGTGGTAGTATAATCTGCCTCCGCGCGCACCGGTGCTGTGACCGCACGAGAGAGGTCAGTCTGCCACTACGTTGAGTTTACCTGCTACGTGCTGAATATCAGTGGTAAACTCCGAAATTGCGGCCAGTTGCCTCTGTTGCCAGCCCGACCAAGGTTCTGAAATTTTGGACATCGCAAAAGTGAGCGGCTTATGGTTGACAAAAGCAGTGAAACGCCGACCTTCCAGCCAAAACTGGAAATGGCGGATGGCCAAATGGAGCGCTAACAGCTCCCTGTCAAACGTGCTGTATTTCCGCTCGGCTTCATTCAAGGATCTGCTGAAAAATGCCAGCGGCTGCCAAACCCCGGCAACATGCTGTTCCACGACCGCCCCTATGGCCAAATCTGATGCGTCGGTGGTGAGCGCTATGCGGGCCGATGGATCAGGATGAGCTAGAAGCGCGGCGTCAGCCAGGGCTTTTTTTACCTCCGCGAATGCGCGCTCCCGCTCCGGGGACCACTCGATAGGATTGGAGGGTTTTTGTTTTTTGAGCGTGGCGTATAATGGTTGCATGAGCTGCGTTGCGTGGGGTAGGAAACGGTTATAAAAATTTACCATTCCTAAAAACTCCTGCAATGACTTGACCATTTGTGGTCGGGGAAAATCTGCCACTGCGCACACCTTATCTGGTAGCGGGATTGCCCCTTCTGGGGAGACGCGGTGTCCCAAAAAATCGATCTGTGCCACGCCAAACTGGCACTTGGCTGGATTAATTATCAACCCGTGCTCTCCCAACCTCCGAAAAACCGCAGTGAGGTGTTTTTCGTGTTCCTCTTCTGAAGTACTGGTGACTAAAATGTTGTCGAGGTAGACAAACACAAAAGGAAGATCGCGTAACACGGCATCCATCATACGTTGGAATGTTTGTGCGCCGCCTTTAAGACCAAACGGCATACGCAAAAACTCAAAAAGTCCAAAAGGGATTATTACCACTGTTTTAGGAATGTCCTCAGGACGGACTGGAACCTGATGGTAGCCGCGAACCAGGTCTATTTTAGAAAAAATGCGCGCCCCCGCTAGATGCACTGAGAAATCCTGAATGTGCGGGATTGGGTAGCGGTCATGCGCTGTGGCGTTGTTTAGTCTGCGGTAATCGCCACAAGGTCTCCAGGAGCCGTCAGCTTTAGGGACCATATGCAGCGGCGAAGCCCAGGGGCTCTTCGAGTGGCGAATAATGCCCAGCCTCTCCAGGCTGGCGAACTCCTCGCGCGCGATGGAGAGCTTAGCGGCATCCAAACGCCGAGCTTTCACGAAGACGGGGGGGCCCACTGTAGTGATAAAATGCTCCACCCCGTGTTTCGCAACTGTTGCCAAAAAAGTAGGAACCGTGAGCGCTGGAAATTAGGTGAGGAGTGTGTTAAACTTACTGCCTGCTGTGGCGATGTTGGTCTGCACCGGTGGTGGGGACACTCGAGCTGCACAAGGAATAGAATAGAAAGATATTGCATTAACTAATCGTCTGTTGGCAAGATCAACTAACAAACCATGTGAGCACAGAAAATCGGCACCTAACATGTTGAAGCTCACCGCCGCTATGATAAAAGTCCATTCATAAGTGCGACCATGTAAGGACAGAAGCAAAGTCCTTTCTCCGTAGGTGTTGATGCTTGAGCCGTTCGCCGCCGTTGCCCCGTCACCACGGAGGCCAGCCAACCGGTCAGCATAGGTCGGGATGATGAAACTCACTTGGGCTCCGGTGTCTACGGGGAAGTGCCACCCGGAGCTCGCATCTGTGATGTACAGCAGCTTATTTCTTTCACCGAGAGCCGAAGCTGCTAACGAATCCTGGTTCTGGAGTTTCCCGAGCTCTTGTAGCTGCACGGTGGCACACACCTGTGTGCCTTCTCTGCGAAACGCCAGTGATAATAACAGAGGCCATCTCCTCCACTGCGCCGGGGCCGCGTCGCTGCCATTGATGGTGGGGCTGGCTCCGCTGTCTCTGGCTCTTCGTTGCCTCAGGTCGCCGCACCTAGGTCTGTCGCTGCCACTGTGGCCGTCTGCTCGCCGCAGGATTCGAGGAGTCGCTGCGCCTCTTGGGCCATCGTACGGAAGTCCCGCTGGGTCACACAAGGCATGCCGGAGAGGGTCCCTCTCATGTGTGCCAGGAGGTTGCTTAGGAAGATGTGCTGAAATAGGAAATTATCGTTGTCCGATTCCCTCAGCTGCAGCATGTCTTCCATCAGGGCGACTGGCCTGCGCCCTCCCTGGCCGTGCAAAGCCAGGAGCCTCCTAGCCCTCTCTTCGGCTGAGGGCGTGAAACACTCGGTGAGGGCAGCCTTCAACTTGCCATATTTGTTGTCAGCGGGTGGCTGCTGTACCAGGCTCCGCACGCATCGAGCTGTGCGGTTGTCGAGTCTTGCGATGACGTGGTAAAACTTAATGTCATCCGCCGTTATCCCTGCGAGCATGAACTGTGCCTCAGCCTGGAGGAACCACGAGTCAGGGTTGTCCTGCCAGAATTCTGGCAGTTTAATGGAGACGGCGCTCGCTTGGCAGACTCCGACGAGTCTGCATCAGGAGAATCCCTTCTATGCATTCTCTCACGTCTCTTGGTCACCAATGTGTGGAGCGTGAAAAAACGAGGCTGAATTATTTCTTAATTCAGGTTTTATTCTTGCGATCGCATCCCCAGCTATCTCTCAAGAACAGAAGAGAGGGAGCTGAGTCAAAACCTTCTCTTTTATACACAAAAGGACAAAGGAAGAATCACATATCACAGTCAACCCCCCTATTGACAATAACTCTCCCCCCGCGCCCTTCAGTCCTCCGCCTGGACCCCAGGAGGTCAGGAAGTCCTTTCAGCTCCTTATCGCCGTACCTCCATCTTCTTGTTGTTATCCACAGGCGGTCCAGACATATTGTCCCATCTAAGACATGAGGTCAATCCACACATGCAATCTCAAGCATCCCATAGTGCTTATACATATGTAGGTAAAAATACATGAGCTGCACGTGGCTGTTTACATTGGCCAGGATACTTTGTGCGCCGATGGGCCGTAGGGATCCTGTATTTTACATCTGGAAAAAAACAGTGAAACGGGAACAGCAGGAAGAGCCATAGTATCATCGTCTAATCGTTTTATAACACATTTCACAACTAATAATAGTAACATTTCCACAAAAAATGTGCTATATTAACAACACGATCGCATTTTGCACATGGCTCACTCTCCGGCGGCGGCCCTGAGAAGTAAACAAATGCAGGGATGCTTGAATTCTTTTGTCCCAAAAATATCATTTTTGAATATTAATTACAGCTAAACGGGAGCAGTTTTGATGCCGAAATTTCACATACAAATCCTAATATATGGATTCTATACACCATCGGCTTTTGGGTATCTGACTACCTCGCTTTAAATAAATGAAAAAAATGGAAACAAAGAAAAAAAATCTTCACCTCTGTGGGGAAGTTTTCAACAAAAGGGCCTGTTCATAATTGTGGTTTTAGTCATTCAAAGGATATTCTCAATCAGCAAGGAAAAAAAAAATATAAAAAAGCTAAAACTGGGACAGTTTAAAAAGCTGAAAGTTTTTAGACTAAACTGAAAGCAATACTCTCAATATTTCAGTGAAAAATGCAGCAGAAGATGGTGTTTGTGTCTGTACATCCTATATGTGTGGTGGTGGTGTGGGTGGGTGGGGGTGTTGCAGACATGCCCATGTAATTAATACCAATATCGCCGGCTCTGTCAGACCATTAAGCGGATAAACCCACACAATTTAGCATCGAGATGAGGCGGGGACCGGGCGTCTGTGCCAAATAGAAGACCTGGCCGCGGGACCACATCTGCCACATTACTCATGTGTGAACACAGAAGCGGCGGAGGAGATTTCCTCTGTTCGAGGACAACCTCAAATGACGTTAATGAGTCTCTTCATCCTGGAATGCATTTGTTATTATCGCCGGGGTGCAGGGTGAAGGTTATTGCTCTCATTCATGTTAATGATGCTGCTGACTGACTAGAAAGGCAATATGCATATGTGAGAAATGTGAGAAAACAGCTAACACTTTGTTGAGAGGATAAGGCTTTTTTTTTATTTTTTGCCATACACCCGTTACAATGAAGAAGTCTCTTCTGCAGCAGGGGTGTCATCATGTAATAGATGTAAATGAAAGCAATCGCAGGCTTATGAGTTTATATAAGGTTAGATTGAAATGGGCACAACACTAAGTGTGCATGAGGAATGTATTACAAGTTAAATGAAGGCTCATATTATGGGATCATGAGTTTAAAGGAGGCATGATGAAAAATTCACCTTTTCAATGCTTTTGCGCATCAGTTTGGGGAAAAAAAAACTCAATTCAATCTTGTCATTTTGTTAGGGTTTAACTTGTTCTCAGTACTTTTCATTTTAAGAGCAGTTTTGATTTGGCTCCAGTTGTGATGTCAAACCTGGGGCACTATTACGAAGGTCTGAAGTTTGCATATGAGCTAACCTTCACACCTTGCACCAGTGGATTCTGTAGTTGCTGTCAGCGCATCGTCTGTTTTTCCACTGTGCAATTTAAGTGGGTGAGGCTCGGAACAAAGTTTGACACATTTGCGTTATGTTCCATTCTCTGTCAGTGCACCCTTGTTAGGCAAAAACTAGATCTAAAGTCAGTGGTGCATTATCATTCCCTATTTAACCCTAGAGCACTATCGCCGGGTGATTTTCACCCGAGCAAATGTATTTACATGATTTTCAATATGTTGCATTTTTCTGAGTGTCATGGGTCCCTGGGTAGCTTCACCATTGTTTTTGACATCTTTGAAGGTGTGGGTGTTTCCCTACCCCAAAGCCCACTTTTTCCTACAGGCATGCTTTTGGGTGATTTTCACCCAGTAATAGTGAAAGAGGGTAAAGTACGTTTTGGGTGGATTTCACTCGGTGATAGTGTTAGTGTATAAAATCAGAACGCTTTCTCTATAAAAAGTAACACCATCCCTTTCGCCGGGTAATTTTTACCCAATATAATATATCCAACAAAAAGTACTTGTCATAAAAAATAGATCAAAATATCACAACACATGATAAATTAGAGTGGTTTTCTTTTATTTTCAACTGTGGCATGTGTAACAAAATGAAAAAAAAATGTCATAGGAGGACATGCTTTACTGAAAAATTAGGAATTCATGAACAAAAAATTCCTAAAAAAAAAAATAATGATACTGGAAACTTGGTCTTTGGTCCATCCATTCCTGGGACATGTGAGACTGCTTGTAAGGAATAGGTTGTGGGACATACAGTGGTGCAAAAAAGTGTTTAGTCAGCCACCAATTGTGCAAGTTCTCCCACTTAAAAGATGAGAGAGGTCTCCAATTTTCATCATAGGTATACCTCAACTATGAGAGTCAAAATGAGAAAAAAAAAAAAATCCAGAAAATCACATTGAAGGATTTTTAATGAATTAATTGGTAAATTCCTCAGTAAAATAAATATTTGGTCACCTACAAACAAGCAAGATTTCTGGCTCTCACAGACCTGTAACTTCTTCTTTAAGAGGCTCCTCTGTCCCCCACTCGTTACCTGTATTAATGGCACCTGTTTGAACTCATTATCAGTATAAAAGACACCTGTCCACAACCTCAAACAGTCAGACTCCAAATTCCACTATGGCCAAGACCAAAGAGCTGTCAAAGGACACCAGAAACAAAATTGTAGACCTGCACCAGGCTGGGAAGACTGAATCTGCAATAGGTAAGCAGCTTGGTGTGAAGAAATCAACTGTGGGAGCAATTATTAGAAAATGGAAGACATACAAGACCACTGATAATCTCCCTCGATCTGGGGCTCCACGCAAGATCTCACCCCGTGGGGTCAAAATTATCACGAGAACGGTGAGCAAAAATCCCAGAACCACACAGGGGGACCTAGTGAATGACCAGCAGAGAGCTGGGAACAAAGTAACAAAGGCTACATCAGAAACACACTACGCCGCCAGGGACTCATATCCTGCAGTGCCAGACGTGTCCCCCTGCTTAAGCCAGTACATGTCCAGGCCTGTCTGAAGTTTGCTAGAGAGCATTTGGATGATCCAGAAGAGGATTGGGAGAATGTCATATGGTCAGATGAAACCAAAATAGAACTTTTTGGTAAAAACTCAACTTGTCGTGTTTGGAGGAGAAAGAACACCATACCTACTGTGAAGCATGGGGGTGGAAACATCATATTTTGGGGCTGTTTTTCTGCAAAGGGACCAGGACGACTGATCCATGTAAAGGAAAGAATGAATGGGGCCATGTATTGTGACATTTTGAGTGAAAACCTCCTTCCACCAGCAAGGGCATTGAAGATGAAACGTGGCTGGGTCTTTCAGCATGACAATGATCCCAAACACATCGCCCGGGCAATGAAGGAGTGGCTTCGTAAGAAGCGTTTCAAGGTCCTGGAGTGGCCTAGCCAGTCTGCAGATCTCAACCCCACAGAAAATCTTTGGAGGGAGTTGAAAGTCTGTGTTGCCCAGCGACAGCCCCAAAACATTACTGCTGTAGAGGAGATCTGCATGGAGGAATGGGCCAAAATACCAGCGACAGTGTGTGAAAACCTTGTGAAAACTTACAGAAAACGTTTGACCTCTGTCATTGCCAACAAAGGGTATATAACAAAGTATTGAGATGAACTTTTGTTATTGACCAAATACTTATTTTACCGAGGAATTTACCAATTAATTCATTAAAAATCCTTCAATGTGATTTTCTGGATTTTTTTTTCTTATTTTGTCTCTCATAGTTGAGGTATACGTATGATGAAAATTGGAGACCTCTCTCATCTTTTAAGTGGGAGAACTTGCACAATTGGTGGCTGACTAAATACTTTTTTACCCCACTGTATATGCCCATATGTATATCACTTTATGCTTCATATGTATGCCACTGTAGGCTTCACATCTCAGATCGAACAAAGGACTGAGTGTCCTTGGAGATAACAGGAGGATGTGAAAGTTTAGGCTTTGGTATGCAAAGAGACGGCCTTGGGGGATTTCCTGGCTGCCAGAGACTTTGTGGGGAGGTGATAAGATCTAAGAGGGGATGCATTGTGACAGGGGATTAAATTCAATGTGACGGTGAGCTTTGAAGGTCCTGGGGTATTTTAAAGGGCCAATGTCTGGGTTTCTTTCTCTTTCTGTTTTTGCTGATGTTGGAAGATGTGAATAAACCTGAACTCATGAGATAAACTCTGCCTCGTCATTTTCAAATTTCCACACTGGTGACCCTAAGACGTATTATGAGTGAAAGAAATTCCCACGAGCCAGCCGGGTCAGGAGCTCCCAGCCAAGTGTATGCCGCTACCGTCCAGCTACCGGACTTTTGGCGAGACAACCCGCGCTCCTGGTTCCACTTGGTCAAAGCGCAGTTCGCCCTCCGGGGGATAACGATAGATGACACGAAGTTCTACCATGTGATTGCCAAGCTCGACAACCGCACGGCTCGACATGTGCAGAGCCTTTTGGAGCAGCCACCGGCCGACGACAAATACAGCGGTTTGAAGGCTGCGCTCATCCAGCGCTTCACTCTCTCAGTCCAGGAGAAAGCGGAAAGGGTCCTGGCTCTGAACGACTTGGGAGATGGCATGCCCATTGACCTGATGGAGGACATGCTGAGGTTGAGGGGCTCAGACAACGACGACTTCATCTTCACCCACATTTTCCTCAGAACCCTACTGTCAGCCACAAGAGCGACCCTGGCCAGTTCACAGTTGTTGGCCCAGCGGGACTTCCGCGCGCTGGCCCAGGAGGTGCACCGGATTCTCAACGCCAGCAAACAGCGCGCGGCCACCACGGCAGCGACGGAGTTCGGCGCGACGGCCAGAGATGGCGGGGGGCCAGAGACGGCGGTAGCAAACCCACCGACGAAGGCGGCAGGGGGGCCAAGGATCGCGGAGGAGACACCCTCTGTTTCTACCATCGCCACTTTGCAGAGAAGGCACGCAAATGTATACCACCATGCCAGTTCAAGCGCTCGGGAAACGCCAAGACCAGGGGTCGGTAGCAGCTGCGGCCCTCGGTGGAGAGAACAAGCTGCTCTACTTGACGGATGCGCACTCGGGGAGGCAATTCCTCGTGGACACAGGCTCCCAAGTGAGTTTCATCACGCCTTCCTCCGCTGACCAGCTGGCGGGTCCCGGAGGTCATGGGGCGTCAGCAGCGAACGGCTCGGAGATTAAGACCTTTGGTGAGAGGGCTCTGCTTCTGTCCCTACACGGCTGTACATTTGAGTGGACTTTTGTCATAGCTGCACTGAATTTCAATATGTTGGGGGCTGATTTTCTGTGCTCACATGGTTTGTTGGTTGATCTTGCTAACAGGCGCCTGGTTAATGCACTTTCTTTTTATTCTATTCCCTGTGCAGCCCGAGTGACCCCGCCCACAGCACAAGCCAACGTCACAACGGCAAGCGGTAAGTTCCACACACTGCTCACTCAGTTCCCAGCACTCATGGTTCCCACATTTTCAGCAGCCGTCGCTAAACATGGAGTGGAACATTTTATTACTACCACCGGACCGCCCATTTTTGCAAAAGCTCGGCGTTTGGATTCAGCTAAACTGACCATAGCGCGCGAGGAGTTCGCCAACCTGGAAAAGTTGGGCATCATCAGGCGTTCGAACAGCCCATGGGCTTCCTCGCTTCACATGGTCCCGAAAGCTGATGGCTCGTGGCGACCTTGCGGAGATTTCCGCAGGTTGAACAACGCCACAGCGCACGACCGCTACCCAATCCTGCATATCCAAGATTTTTCCGTTCATTTGGTGGGGCGCGCTTTTTTTCTAAGATAGACTTGGTCCGCGGTTACCACCAAGTCCCAGTGCGCGCTGAGGACATACCCAAAACAGCAGTAATAACTCTGTTTGGCTTATTCGAGTTTTTGCGCATGCCGTTTGGGCTTAAAGGCGCTGTGCAGACGTTGCAACACATGATGGACGTGGTGTTGCGCGATCTCCCCTTCGTATTCGTCTACCTGGACGACATCTTGGTAGCCAGCGCGTCCGAAGACGAACACGAAAACCACCTCATGGCAGTTTTCCAGAGGTTGGGAGAGCACGGGTTAATAATCAACCCAGCGAAGTGTCAGTTCGGGGTGACGCAGATTGATTTTTTGGGGCATCGCGTCTCTCCAGAAGGAGCGGTTCCTCTGCCTGACAAAATGCGCGCGGTAACAAATTTTCCCCAGCCACAAACGGTCAAGGCGTTACAGGAGTTTTTGGGAATGGTGAATTTTTATAATTGTTTCCTCCCCCACGCAGCGCAGCTCTTGCAACCATTGTATGCCGCACTAAAAAAACAAAAACCCACAAATAAAATCGAATGGTCTCCGGAGTGAGAGCAAGCTTTCTCGAAGGTCAAAACAGCCCTGGCAAACGCTGCGTTGTTAGCACATCCAGACCCAACGGCCCGCATAGCGCTCACTACTGACGCGTCAGATGTGGCCATAGGGGCGGTCGTGGAGCAACATGTAGCTGGGGCTTGGCAACCACTCGCCTTTTTCAGCAGAACTTTGCGCGATAGTGAACAAAAATACAACACATTCGACAGGGAGTTGTTAGCTCTCCACTTGGCCATTCGCCACTTCCAGTTCTGGCTGGCGGGACGCCGTTACACCGCGTTCATTGACCACAGGCCGCTGACATTCGCGATGGCCAAGGTTTCAGAACCGTGGTCAGGCCGGCAGCAGAGGCAGCTGGCCGCCATCTCAGAGTTTACTACAGATATTCAGCATGTGGCGGGTAAACTGAATGTAGTGGCGGACTGTCTCTCGTGCGCCGTGGCGGCCCCGGTCCGCGTAGGGATAGATTATGCAGCCATGGCCGCGGATCAGGTTAGCGACGCGGACGTGCGCGCGCTCCAGTCTGGACCAACAGGGTTAAGGCTGGAGAACAGGGTGCTGTAAGATGGTACGCCCCCCCTAATCTGCGATGTCTCCACTGGCCGACCGCATCCTGTGGTACCAGCCGCGTGGCGCCGCTGCGTTTTTGACTCGATTCATTCTCTGGCGCACCCAGGAGTGCGCGCGTCGGTCAAAATGGTGGGAGAGAAATTTGTATGGCCGAGCCTGCGCAAACAAGTTAGGGAGTGGGCGGCAGCCTGCATGGCTTGCCAACAAGCCAAGGTACACAGACACATGAGAGCTCCCTTGGAGCCGTTTCACATCCTGGCTAAGAGGTTCGATCATGTTCACGTGGACCTCATAGGCCCCCTCCCGCCGTCACAGGGGTGCACACACCTTCTGACAATGGTAGACCGCACCACACGCTGGCCAGAAGTGGTCCTACTGGCGTGAACCACAGCCGAGGAAGTGGCGCGCGCATTTTTAACAGCATGGGTAGCGCGCTTTGGAGTCCCGTCGGACATCACGTCCGACAGAGGCCCTCAATTTGTTTCCGAACTTTGGTCAGCAATGGCCCGCAGCCTGGGGGTAACGATCCACCGCACAACCGCGTACAATCCGCAGGCTAATGGGTTATGCAAACGTTTTCATAGGTCATTAAAAGCGGCTCTCAGAGCGTCGCTTACGGATGCAAATTGGGTAGACAGGCTACCGTGGGTTTTATTAGGGTTGCGTTCAGCACCTAAAGAGGATTTAGAAGCCTCCCCGGCTGAGCTAGTTTTTGCGCAGCCACTTCGGCTGCCCGGGGAGTTTCTCCCAGATAATCCTGCGCCAGAATGTTCCCCGGCTCAGCGGTTGCAGAGCGGCACGGAATCGGGCACGCTGCCTGGCCCCGTTCACCACAGTTTTCTGCACGTTTTTGTACCTAAGGCTTTAAAAAATGCGGAGTTTGTTTTTGTCAGACACAATGCCCATCGCCCGCCATTACGACCACCTTATGATGGACCATTTAGAGTGCTGGAAACAGGGGATAAGCATTTTTTGCTAGATTTGGGGGGCAGGAAGGAAAAGATTGGCATAAACAGGCTCAAACCCGCCTTTGTGGTGGCGGACGAAGGCGTGCTGTTGGCCAGGGCTCCTCGGCGCGGCAGACCCCCTAGGGGACATTTCCCAGAACAACCACAGGGATTGACTAACAGTTCTCACCCCCAGACAGCAGCCCCCCCAGCAGGATGGCACCGCGGAAGTGGTGAAGCCTGCTTACAGCAGATACGGGAGGAGACTGAGGCCCAAGCAGCACGTGGGCTGATGTGTAATGATTTTATCATGACATGCTGACCGTTACTCCGTTGTTCCATCTTAGACGTTTGGGGGGGGGGGGGGTCATGTGGGACATATATGCACATATGTATATCACTTTATGCTTCATATGTATGCCACTGTAGGCTTCACATCTCAGATCGAACAAAGGACTGAGTGTCCTTGGAGATAACAGGAGGATGTGAAAGTTTAGGCTTTGGTATGCAAAGAGACGGCCTTGGGGGATTTCCTGGCTGCCAGAGACTTTGGGGGGAGGTGATAAGATCTAAGAGGAGATGCATTGTGACAGGGGATTAAATTCAATGTGACGGTGAGCTTTGAAGGTCCTGGGGTATTTAAAGGACGAATGTCTGGGTTTCTTTCTCTTTCTGTTTTTGCTGATTTTTTTTTTTTTTTGTTACTTATTTGTACCCGTAGGTAGACTTGGTTTGCAGTCTGGTGACAAGCCACCGGCTGCTGGACGCTGCGTGCGCGAGCGCCCTAAACCTACATGTTTTTGGTGTGCGGGAGGAAACCGGAGAAATCCCGGAGTAAACCCGCGCAACACGGGGAGAACATGCAAACTCCACACAGCTCACTGTTGGTCGGGGGCTGGGATCGAACCCATGATCTCATGATCCCCGCGATCCCCCGGCCGAGGGTAAAACTGTGCTGCCACAGTGCTAAACCACTGTGCCACCGTGCTGATGTTGGAAGATGTGAATAAACTTGGACTCGTGAGATAAACTCTGCCTCGTCATTTTCACATTTCCACAAGGTAAGTAAAAGTGGTCCTGGAATTTGCATGCTATCCTTATTTAGTGCAGTGGTTATGAATAAATATCACAAAGTGGTGATTTCAAAGGGAATTCATATGGTGAAAACAATATTTTAGTCAATTGGTCATTTTTACCCACTCAAAAAATACCATTTTTTGTTCCCCTCTCCCGCAGCTGTTCGCTTGTCAAGGAGTCTGTGCCTTCACCAGGGAAGTCTCACATGTCCCAGGAATGGGTGGACCAAAGACCAAGTTCCCAGGATCATTTTTTTTTTTTTTTAGGAATTTTTTGTTCATGAATTCCTAATTTTTCAGTAATTTTGGAGCATTTTATGGGGGTCCTCCTATGACATTTTTTTTTTCATTTTGTTACACATGCCACAGAGAGGATATGAAGACATTCCCAGACCAACTGGGAGATGTGGTCTCTCCAGCGAGTCTTGGGTCTGCCCCGGGGTCTCCTCCTAGTGGGACGTGCCTGAAAAACCTCAAGTGGGAGGCGTCCAGGAGGCATCCTGATCAGATGCCCAAACCACCTCAACTGGATCCTTTCAATGTGGAGGAAAAGCAGTTCTACTCTGAGCTTCTCCGGGGCAACTGATCTCCTCACCCTGTCTCTGACGGTGAGTCCAGTAATCCTACGAAGAAAGCTCATTTCAGTCGCTTGTATCCGTGATCTCATTCTTTTGGTCATTACCCAAAGCTCGTGACCATAGGTGATGGTAGGAATGTAGATTGACCAGTAAATCGACAGCTTTGCCTTAGAGTTTAGCTCCTTCTTCACCACAGTGGATCGGTACAACAGCTGCATCACTACAGATGCTATTCTTATCCATCTGTCAATCTCTCGCTCCATTTTCCCCTCACTCGTGAATAAGACCTCGAGATACTTAAACTCCTTCACCTGGGGCAGGAGCTTGTCCCCAACCCGGAGAGGACAATACACCTTTTTCTGGCTGAGGACCATGGACTCGGACTTGGAGGTACTGATTCTCATCCAAGCCGCTTCACACTCAGCAGCAACCCATCCCAGTAAGACCTGTAGGTTATTGCTGGATGAAGCCAACAGGACAACATCATCTCCGAACAACAGAGATGAGATCCTGTGGTCAACAAGCATGACACCCTCCATTCCCTGGGTGCTCCTTGAAATCCTGTCCATAAAAATTATGAACAGGATCAGTGACAAAGGGCAGCCCTGGCGGAGTCCAACTCTCACTGGGAATGAGTCCGACTGAGTGATGGCAATATGAAGCAAACTCTCACAATGGTTGTATAGAGACCGGATGGCTCTTAACAACAAGCCCAATACCCCATACTCCCGAAGCACCACGCACAAAAAAAAAAAAACAAGGGACGCAGTTGAATGCCTTCTCCAAGTCCACAAAACACATGTAAACTGGTTGGTCAAACTCCCACGAACCCTTGAGGATTCTCGAGAGGGTAAAGAGTTTGTCCGATGTGCCACGGCAAGGACACACATTACTTCTCCTTAATCCGAGGTTCAACCAAGGGCCGGACTCTCCTCTCCTGTACCTTGGCATAGACCTTCCCAGGGAGGCTGAGGAGTGTGATTCCTCTAAAGGTGGAGCACACCCACTGGTCAACTTTCTTGAAGAGAGGAACCACCACCCCAGTTTGCCATGCCAAAGGCACTGTCCCTGACCTCCACACAATGTTACAGAGGCATGTCAACCATGACAGCCCTATGACAACCAGGGCCTTGAGGTACTCTGGGGGAATCTCGTCCACCCCTGGGGCCCAGCCACCAAGGAGCTTTATAACCACCTTGGCAACCTCAGCTCCTGTGATGGGCGAGTTGTCCCCCTCATCCACAAGCCCCATTTCCTCTGTGGAAGGTGTGTCAGTGGGACTGAGGAGATCCTCAAAGTATTCCTTCCACCGCCTGACGATATCCCCAGTCAAAGTCAGCAGTGCCCCACCCGCACCATACACAGTGTGGACAGTAAGCTGCTTCCCCCTTCTCAGCTGCCAGACAGTTTGCCAGAATCTCTTCGAGGCCGACCGTAAGTCTTGTTCCATGGCAAGGCAAGGAAAGGCAAGTTTATTTGTATAGCACATTTCATGTACAAGACAATTCAAAGTGCTTTACATAAAAATGTTAAAGCATAAGGGCAAGTTGTAAAAGGAATACATAAGAATTAAAAAACAATCTCAGAAGTAAATTAAAGAAAAACAAAAGTAGGCTAAAATAGAATATGACAGAAATAAAAATTTACAGTGCATTGTAGGAGATTAACAATTGTTCTACTAAAAGGCCACGCCAAATAGGAAAGTTTTTAACCTGGATTTAAAGCAGCTGAGAGTTTCAGCAACCCTGATGCTTCCTGGGAGTTTGTTCCATATGTGAGGAGCATAAAAACTAAATGCTGCATCACCATGTTTGGTTCTAACTCTGGGCATTGATAGTAGTCTCCCCCCTGATGATGTGAGGGCTCTGGGTGGTTCATAATGGACTAGCAGATCTGAAATGTGTTTTGGTCCTATACCATTCAGAGCTTTATAAACCAACAGCAGTATTTAGAAATATATTCTTTAACAGGCAGGAAGCCAGTGTAAAGATTTGAGAACTGGAGTTATATGATCTACTTTCTTGGTCTTAGTGAGGACTCGAGCTGCAGCATTCTGAACCAACTGCAGCTGTCTGATGGACTTTTTAGGGAGACCTGTGAGGACAGCATTACAGTAGTCCAGTTTACTGAAGATAAATGCATGGACAAGTTTTTCTAGATCCTGCTGAGACATCAGACCTCTAATCCTCGCTGTTCTTTAAGTTACTATAGGCTAATTTCACTACTGTCTTAATGTGGCTGTTAAATTTCAGGTCTGAGTCCAGAACCACACCCAGATTTCTGGCTTGGCTGTTGGTTTTTAGCATCATTGTTTGCAGCCGAGTACTAACTTTCAGTCTTTCTTCTTTTCCTCCAAAAACTATTATTTTGGTTTTGTCTTTGTTTAACTGAAGAAAGTTCTGGCACATCCACTCTTTAATTTGATCAATTCATTTGATAAGGGTTTTAATTGGACCATAGTCTCCTGGTGAGATGGTTATGTAGAATTGTGTATCATCTGCATAATTATGGTAATACATTTTGTTGGGGGGGGGGGGGGGTTATGATTTGAGTTAGTAGGAGCATATAGATGTTGAATAGCAAAGGTCCCAAAATGGAACCTTGGGGAACTTCACAGGTTATTTTTGTTTGCTCGGATTTGTAGTTACCTATTGACACAAAATAGGCCCTGTCTTTTAAATAGGATTAAAACTAGCTAAGTGCTGCACCCACCCAGTTTTTTAGCCAGTCTAGTAAGATGTTATGGTTAACCATGTCGAATGTAGCACTGAGGTCCAGCAGAACCAAGACTTAAATGTTTCCATTATCTGTATTGGAGTGGATGTCATTGAGGACCTTAACTAGAGCTGTCTCAGTGCTGTGGTGTTGCTGAAAACCTGACTGGAAGACATCAAAACAGTTATTTAATGTCAGGAAGTTATACAATTTGTTGAAAAAAAACAGCCTTTTCTATTATTTTACTCAGAAAGAAGAGGTTTGATATGTGCCTATAGCTGTTCATGAGTGAGGTGTCTAGGTTGCATTTTTTTAGAAGTGGCTTGATAACAGATGTTTTTAAGCACTGAGGGAAGACACCTGAATGCAGAGACATATTTATGATCTGTAGGAGATCTGAGGCCATACAATATGAAACGTTTTTAAAAAAAAAACTGTTGGGAGGGTATCAGGGGAGCATGTAGTGGATTTCAGTTGGTGTATGTCAATCAAGATTTTATGATTGGAAAAAAAAATTGTCATGGTGTTAACATCTTCTCTACGTGGACACAGAGGAAGCACAAGTGCAGCACCTGGCATAGGAGCACTTATTGACTGTCTAATTTTCTGAATTTTGTCAGTAAAGAAAGAGGCAAAGTCATTTTTTTTTTTTTTTTGTTACTTATTTGTACCCGTAGGTAGATTTGGTTTGCAGTCTGGTGACAAGCCACTGGCTGCTGGTCGCTGCGTGCGCGAGCGCCCTAAACCTACATGTTTTTGGTATGCGGGAGGAAACCGGAGAAATCCCGGAGTAAACCCACGCAACACAGGGAGAACATGCAAACTCCACACAGCTCACTGTTGGTCGGGGGCTGGAATCGAACCCACGATCTCATGATCCCCGCGATCCCCCGGCCAAGGGTAAAACTGTGCTGCCACAGTGCTAAACCACTGCGCCACCGTGCAGCCCCATTGCAGGCACAGTTGGATAGATGTTCAGGAGCTATTGACAGGGGGATTTGTTAGCCTGTCAACTGTCGTGAACAAGTGTCACAAGGCTGAGCCTGCTCTCAATTTATTTCTGAGTATTTCCCGTATTTTTCCAGTGCTGTGTGTTTATCTTGTGTGTTGGTTTAGGATGTGTTATTAGTTGTCAGTTGTTCTGCTATTTATTCGTGTCATTATTATTATTATTATTATTATTATTATTATTATTCTGCCAGTTTCTTTAGACATCCTTTCCCATGTAGGTCCTAGTGTTTATATTTTGTTTCTGTGTGACATGAGTTCTCCTCCACCTCTCCAGACACTCCCACCTTGTCATCATCTTATATTTGGTTCATGTTCGGGTCATCTCAGCTGACACCTGCCTGTTAATTAGGTCTATCTTCCCGCTCATGTGATCCCCACCTGTAGTCATTTGTGATTATTGGTTTCATGCTCTATTTAAAGTCGGTTGATTCTCTCAGTCATTGTTGGAGCCTCATCTAATCTGCCTTCTCGCATCACAACCCTTTCCCCGTTCTGATGTCAATTCCTGTGTAATCCTGCCTACCCCTTTGCTGCCTCAGTTGTAAGTTTATTTTGTGCACTGTTTGGATTTTGTGTTTCTTTATTAAATTCTACAAACTGCAGTTAAGCATCTGGGTCTTCCCTTTCTGCCCTGAGGGGCAATTCATGACAGCAAGGTGCATGCATTATTGTTGGTTTTAGCAATGATGTCAGAAAAATATGCTTGCCTTGCATTTCTCAGCTCCAAATTATAAATACTCAATCTCTCATTATAGATGTCATAATGAACCTGTAATTTAGTTTTTCGCCAGCTGTGTTCAGCTTTTCAACACTCTTTTTTCAGCTCTTATTAGTTTGGCATTTCTCCATGGAGGTTTCTTTTTAATAGTGGCCACCTTCACCTTGATGGGAACAATGGCATTGATAATATTTATAATTTTACCATTGAAATTTTCAACAAGCTCATTTGCTGAAGGGGGGACGGTGAGGAAGAGAAAGCTTGGATGAATGTTTCACTGGTATTTTCACTGATGTACTGTTTTTTGATTACCTCTGTCTGGATATTTCTGTTGACATTAATAGCACTCTCAAAGAAAACACAAGAATGGTCGGACAGAGCAATGTCCATCACCATAACCTTAGAGATGTTCAGACCTTTGGAGATGACCAAGTCCAGACTGTGTCCTCTGTTGTGTGTTTTTTGTGTTACATACTGAATCAGTCCAAAGTTATCAAGGACACAACACAGTTCTTTGGTCCCTCTGTCCTGAGGGTTGTCAGAATGAATGTTAAAATCACCAACAATAACTTCACAGACAAAGTCAACAAAAATAATAGACAGCAGCATTGTAAAATCATCAAAAAAAGGTTGCATGGTATTTAGGCGGTCTGTAAACATTGAGAAACAACACACAGGAGGAGGAATTCAGCTGAAGAGCCACATATTCAAATGAAGTCATCATAAGACATCTGCTTACATTGGAGGGAATCATTAAACAAAACAGCTACTCCTCCTCCTTTCTTAGGCAGCCTGGGTTATCTTTTAAAGCTGTTGGGAGGGGCTGCTTCGATAAGAAGAGATCCACCATTATCATGTAACCAAGTCTGTTAAAAACATAAAATCTAGATTTTGTTTTATAAAGACATCATTAATTAAAAATGTTTTTCCTACCAAAGACCTAATATTTTATAAAGCTAGTTTCAGTGTGTTGAGAAAATCATCTGACAAATTTTTATTTTGTTTAGGCTATGATTGGTGAGAAATGAACACTAGATTTGATAAATTTACAGGATGTGTAGCATGGATTTTGTTTCTCTGTAAATTTACCAACCTTTTTTCTGCTACTTATTCAAACAGGAAATAAGGAAACTACTTCCATACCGGGCCCCGGCTTGTCTTGGAAAGAGCCATCTGTACCAGTGGTATTGAAGCCTGGGCCCGTTACGTCAAACCCAGCTTGTGTTGTTATCAGGCTGTGGATTTTGGTTCAGCTGTGAGGGTGAGGGTGGAGGTGGGTGCCGGGGCTTTGGCCTCACCGAACTCCTCCCACACCTGAGTTTTTGCTTCAGCAACCAGCCAAGCTGCACTCTGCTTAGCTTGTCGGTACACCTCAGCTGCTTTGGTAGTCCCACAAGCCAACCAAGCATGATAGGAC
Source organism: Pholidichthys leucotaenia (assembly GCA_020510985.1). Taxonomy (NCBI): domain Eukaryota; kingdom Metazoa; phylum Chordata; class Actinopteri; order Cichliformes; family Pholidichthyidae; genus Pholidichthys; species Pholidichthys leucotaenia. The sequence goes on along the minus strand of CM035837.1, from coordinate 11,376,692 downwards.
TCCTTCTTCAGCTTAATGGACCCCTCCACACTGCTGTCCACCACTTGGTTCGGGGGTTGCCACTACAAGATGCACCAACGACCTTGCGGCCACAGCTCTGGGCAGCCACTTCAACAATGGAGATGGAGAACATGGCCCATTCAGACTCCATGTCTCCAGACTCCCGCAGAATGTGGTCAAAGTTCTTCTAGAGGTGGGAGTTGAAGAACTTCTGGACAGAGGCCTCAGCCAGATGTTCCCAGCATACCCTCACTATACGTTTTTGTCTACCAGGTCTGAATTGCATTCTCCTCTGCCATCCGATCCAACTCACCACCAGGTGGTGATCAGTTGACAGCTCTGCACCTCTCTTTACCCTAGTGTCCAAGACATACAGTCGCAGATCTGATGACACAACAACAAAATTGATCTTCAGCCTGAGACCTATGGTGTCCTGGTGCCAGGTGCACCTATGGACACCCTTATGCTTGAACGTGGTGTTTGTTATGGACACACTGTGATTAGTACAGAAGCCCAATAACTGAACATCACTTGGATTCAGATCAGGCAGGCTGTTTCTCCCAATCACCCCCCTTCAGGTTTCACTGTCATTGCCCATGTGCACATTGAAGTCCCCCAGTAGGACAATGGGGTGTCCAAGAGGAGCACCCTCCAGCACCCAAGTCAGAGACTCAAAAAAGTGTGGGTACTCTGAACCATCACTTGGTGCATAGGCACAAATGATGGTCAGGACCCATTCCCCAACCCAAAGGTGCAGGGAAACAAACCTTTCATCCACCAGGGAAAACTGCAATATAGATGCAGCAAGGTAGGGGGATACAAGAATACCCACCCATGCTTGTCGCCTCTTGCCCGGGGCAACTCCAGAGTAGACCAAGCTCCACCAATCTCCAAGACACTTGTTCCAGAACCAGAGCTGTGTGTTGAGGTGAGGCCAATTATATCTAGCCAACATCTCTCAACCTCATGCACCAGCTCAGGCTCCTTCCCCACCAGAGAGGTGACATTGCACATCCCAAAAGCAAGGTTAGGAAGCCTGGGATCAGACCGCCGAGGTCTCTGCTTTTGATCGCCACCTGATCCACATTGCACCGGACCCCCATGGTCCCTCTTGCAGGTGATGAGTCCACTGGAGGGCAGACCCATGTAACTCCTTCGGGCTGAGCCCGGCCGGGTCCCATAAGCAGAAACCCAGCCTCCAGGTGATACTCATCAAGCCTCTCCCCCAGGTCTGGCTTCAGGGTGGGGCCCCGGTAACCTCATACTGGGCTGGGTACTCTGAATCCTTGTTCTAACAATCATCATGAGTCTGTTGGATTGTTCTTAGTCTGGCCCATTCACCCAGGACCAGTTTATCTTGAGTGACCCTACAAGAGGGGAATTGCCCTGGACAACATTGCTCCTGGGATCACAAGGACACGCAAACCCCCCACCACGATAAGGTGATGATCCATGAAGGGTTAAAAAAATGAACAATTTTGGATTATGATTAAAAAATATATAATTATAAATTGTTCCTTCAATTTTCAAATGATGAGACAGAATAGTTTTTTGTTTTTTTTTTCTCAGTGACATTTTCAGCTTTAATTGTGAACTTACAGGACAAGTAAACACATTAAGCATTTATTAATGAATCACTGCAGGCTTAGCCCCATAGGACCTTGAAACACCCATCATCCTTGGCTGAAGCAGAGCATATCCTGCTGAGATCTGCACATACTGGACACCAGAGGAGGCAGTGCTCCAATGTAACTCATACAGCCGTGAAAATAAGTATTGTACACGTCACCATTTTTCTCATTAAACATATTTCTGATGGAGACATTGACCTGAAACATTATGTTGTGACAATCTGATATTCACAGACCTTTTTAAAGGCTAACAGTCAGGACTTAACCAACTGAAATTAATTTGCACTGGTGGGGGATGGGGTGGCTTCCTAAATTCTAATGGATTTCAGCTGGTTTCTTGGCTTTCTATGCCTTTTTGCATCTTTTTTCTTCATGTGTTCATTACTGTGTGATTCCACTTTATTAAATATAACTTGTTTTTTTAACACAGATGCCTTAATTTCTTTGTATGTATGCATTACTTGGGTTTTTACTGATATCTGGGGAAAATCTCAGGTCAATGACTCCATCAGAAATGTTTTTAATGAGAAAAATGTTGACGTGTTCAGTACTTATCCCCCCCCCATATATCTATCATTATCTAATTTATGACTATGTCATTATTTTTCTCCACATTCACTGACATTCTTTTAACAGGATGATTCAAAATTAAAGTGCAATTGAAGCAGAATTTCATCCCAGGGTGGCTTATTGCTTGACTTCACCCACTGATGCACTGGTTGCAGGTCCTTGTCTTGCTCCTTCTGGGTTCTCTATTCAGGTGGGTCGATAAGCCGTGTTTCTCTGCAGAGTGGGCCCTCTCTGTCCTTCCTGAGACCAAGCTCCTCCCCCATACAGAGCTCTGCCTCACGGCCATCCCTCTTGTCCCAATACCGGCAGCCACCAACTGTGCAGTGACGTCGGGACATGGTGTCAGCATTAGCATGGCCATCTCTTACTCTATACTCTACCCTAAAAGTATACAGCTTTCACTTCCAGCCACCATGCAATTTACCCTTCCAGCAATTTGAAGGACATCAACCACTGTAAGTGGTAAGTAAACCCACGCAACCCCGTGTTGCGTGGGTTTACTCCGGGATTTCTCCGGTTTCCTCCCGCACACCAAAAACATGTAGGTTTAGGGCGCTCGCGCACGCAGCGACCAGCAGCCCGTGGCTTGTCACCAGACTGCAAACCAAGTCTACCTACGGGTACAAATAAGTAACAAAAAAAAAAAAAAAAACACTGGAGGGTTGAGTGGTCAGTTCAGACAGTGAAGGGTATGCAACACAGGTCATATCTGAAGTGACTTCACAATGGCCGGGAGCTTTTGGCATGTCAAACAATACCGTCGCTCATCTTTGTTGAAAGTCTTCCTGAAATACGTGACCACTTTCTCTCCTTCTGGACCCACCTGACTCAACACCACCCCCATCCTGACATATCTGGCATCAGTGTCCAGGATGAAGGGCAAGTTGGGGTCAGGTGGGGTGAGAATGGAAGACTCTGTCAAGGCCTTATTGAATAACCTGAAGGCCTGCTCACCCTTAGAAGCCCAAACAAAGTCACTATCTTTCTGTTGGAGGTGGAACACAGGCATAGCTATGCAAGAAAAGCCACACACAAACCTCCTGTAGTAGGATGCTAGTCCAATGAAGCTTTTTAGCTCTCTTAGGTTAGTAGAAGTCGACCAGTCCTTCACTGCCTGCAGTTTCTCCTCTAAGGTGCTGATGCCATCTCCCCTTACTTAGTGTCCCAGAAACTCCAGCTCTTCCCTCATGAAGCAGCACTTGTTGGGTTAGAGCTACAAACCAGCTGTCTCTATCCACTGAAGAACCCGCTGCAGGGCTCCCAAAGATGCCTGGAAGGAGCTACTGTGGACCAGGATGTCATTGAGGTAGACCAGGCACTCCTGTCAAGGAATGTCAGCCCTTTCTATTAATCGCTCAAATGTTGCTGGGACATTGCACAGGCAGAAGGGAAGAACCCGAAACTGCCACAGCCCCCTACCTGTTCAGAAAGCTGTCTTTGGTGTGGCTTCTGGCCTGAGGAGTATTTGCCAATACCCACTGTGCAAGTCGAGGGAGGATAACCAGAATGAGCCAGCCACCAAGTCCAGCAACTCATCGGTGCGGGGAAGCAGGTACGAATTTTTCTTGGTTACACTCTTCAAAGGTCTATAGTCGATGCAGAACCTTATCTTTTGGCTCTTCCTCTTTTTGACCATCACAGCCCCCAGGGCTGTCCGAGGGCTCAATAATGCCAGCCTTCAGCATCTCGCAGATCATAGCATCAGCTGCTGCTGTGCAGGCAGCAGGGGCACATCTTGATGAGCGGTGCATCCCTTGTGCCAATTTTATGGTGTACCAGGTGTGTCAGGCCAATTTCTTCCCCTGAGAGTGCGGAAATGTCCTTAAAGTCCCACAACTCCTGCCACAGCTCCTCCTGCTGCCCTGGATCTAAGTTGTTGTAGCTATGTCTTAATACCTCTTGTACTGTTGTCAGTCCTCCCCTCCCCCCGCTGTTGGCAGCTGGTCCAAGGCAGAGGGTTGCACATGGCCCGGAGTATGGAGTATGGAGCCTGATTTATGATGTGTCTCCACTTATCCCACTGCTGCCAGGTGTTGTGTTGGGGCCTCTGTGGGGTGCACTGTTTTAACTTTGGGGCACCCCGGGAAGGCCAGAGTGTTCTTTCTCAAGTTTAACTCTCAGCGGGAAGCCCGCAGGAAGTCCAATCCCAATATCCAGGGGTCCTGCATCGTTGTGACTCACACCCTAAAATCCAAAGATCGACTCCCCCCACCCACCCAAACAGTCACTACCCATCTTCCAAGTATGGGGGCTGCTCATGCGTCACTGTCCTCAGCTTCACTGCAGTAGGGTCCAACTGTGTTCTGGATGGGACCACGTTAGGCCTCATCAAGGTTGCTGTGGAGCCAGTGTCAACGAGGGCAATGTAGGGGGCTCCCACCAGGGTGGGAATGTGGCAAAGGCCCCCCACGCGTCCAGCCAACCACCCTCACAGAATCAGTGATGTCATCTGCTTCTGGAGGGAGTGGAGCCCCACTCCTCCATCTGTGCAGCTGGGCTTCATCCACTGGAAGCAAGGCAGGGTGTAACTTGGGAGCATGGATCTGCGTAAATGGGAGGACACAGGTACGCAGGCCATTCCTCTGGGTACCACTTTGCTTTGGGCACTGCACCCTGATATGGCCAGCCTGGCCACATGTCCAGCATGTGGGAGGGCTTCAGCGAGAACAACTTCTGTCACATGGTGGTTGTAGTGATGCAGATGGGAGCAGTTCAGTCAGTTCAGCCATCCCTGCCTTCTTCTCTTGGCTTGGCCCCTCCTGTCCCACTGCTCTCACCATGGGGCTGTTTCCAGTGTAGGCACTCCCAGCTATCTTTCCAATGGTCTCTCTCTCCACAGCCAGTTCCAGCACCCCCTGTAGGGTACAAGGGTGTGCCAGCTGGGTCTGTATGAGCAGCTCTCTAAGGGTTATGGCTTTAATCTATGGCCAGCTCACTTTGCACTTCAGGGGGCATACAGGCGTATGCTCTTCTCGCCAGCATTTCAGTGTCACTAGCAAGTATGAAGAGTGGCTCTCCAGGCTGTCTCTGACTGCTTGACAGCTCTGAGCATGGAACACTGGCCTGATGGCATCGTCCAAAATGCAGCTGTAGATCCTGCACTAAAGCCCCATGGCTGTCTGTCTCTGCTTGGCTAAGAAGCAGGAAGCATGCTTAGCCCAGCATCTTTGTTTACATCTGGAGTCTCATCACTCTTAGCGGGCAGTCCCGCACCTGTGCACATCTCTGCACCCCTAGATCCAAAGCCGGCATCAGTGGCTAGTTTTCTGGCTGCGTGTCTCAGGTGAGCCACATGCTTCATGGCCCCCTTGTAACTCACCTCACCGGCGAAAACACCATCCACCTCCTCCTCTTTAATCCTCCAGGAAATGTCAGCCTTGTTTCTCCATTCTGCCATCCCATCTGCAGGCTTCTAGGGCCAGATTAGCTGTGTTTGGATTAGCCTCGGCTAGCAGGAATAGTTGGGGGAGCACCGGAGTTTTACCTCTCACACCAATGAAGCGTTCACCAGGACGTGCTGGAAAAAATCACAAGGAGGTTGCGAATTAACACCTTTAAGTTCCAAACAGGATGGGTCAATGCAGGCCATGATCACGCCAAAACAAAAAGGCCAAATAAGAAAAAACAAACTCCTGCCCAGTCTCCACCCCCCATACACACAGGCACGCACGCATGCACTCGCTCCCCGTCTCCTCTACACAGTCCAATTTTACAGCCTCTTAAAGAATAGAACAGTTAGAACCAGAACATGACAGTAGTTTTACTTCTTCTTCTTCTTTTTTTTTTTTTGGAAGGAATACCCCTTGTCTGTGGAGAATTAATGGCAGGAAACATAAAATTTGACCTTGCCTGTATCTGAGAAATTCAAACAGATACAGGCACAGTGTAAATTGGAAAAACATTGGAAATGACACAAAGTTTATGATTGGAGAAATTTCATCCATGAATTTTGCAGAATTTTGCATAATGTGACCTAATTTTCATATTGGGACTATCAAAATTTCAAACGCCTGTATCTTGGAAATTATAGCACATACAGACAGACTGCAATTTGGAAAAATCTCTCAAAAGTTCCCAGGCATCACTGTCGGTACTTACTGTGGCATCTGCCATTGAAACCAGTCATTTTGCCACGGCACCGCGATGGGTTTTGGATCATTCGTCCACATCCAGAAACCCCTCATCCACATCCAGAAATCCCTTGACCACGGTTAGGCAAAAATGAAAAATCTTTGGCTACTGTGCCATTTGGCACTCCACTGAACACAGAAAAAACGTAAATCACAATGCCATCAGTCTTCTGCCATCAGACAGTTACTTTCACTTTTGATTTTAGATCCACACAGTCAGAGGCTTGTAATCCGATTCGGAATCTTCCTCAGTGGAAACAGGTTCTTCTTCTGAATCGGGATCTGCCACAAAAAAGAGCATAGCCTTCCCTCTGGTGCACGCATGCTTGGCTCTGTGCTCGCCATCACGCGGATGAAAAAGTTCCCTGTCCAGACCGGAATTACCCAAACTCTGCATTTGCGGAACATCCGGGTTTGGTGCTTGATAAATTTATTTTAGCCATTGTAAGTGGGAATGAATGTGGGGGTGTCCTAAAAAAGATGGGGGGTATCCTAATTTATTCCTCACTATTTGTTTAGATTTATACAGAAAATTTGAAAAAAAGTGTCACGCCTCGCCGCCCGTCAGCGGCGCCAGCTGCACGCACACCTGCACCTCGTCAGCGGCGAGGGATTTAAGCCGCCTCGCCCTGGGCTTCGGCCTGAAGCCGTCAGTCTTCATTCGCTTCCCTTGCTGCAAGGAATCCCAACTGCAAAGCAAGCATTCAAGTAAGAATCTCTTACCTCCTTCTTCTCCTAGTCTGCTCCCCTGTGCACAGGTGGATTTCCCGGCGGCGGACCACTCCTCTCCGCCACCGCTCCCTCGCTGCTGCACCGGGCGCTCCAGGTCGCTGTCTTCCGGGCCTCACCCTTGCTGTGCCAGCCACTTGCCATTTCCAAGTAAGCCTGTCATCATTATCATATCTCCTGTATTGGTGTGGTGCCCGTTACCCTTCTCCCTTTGCTTCTCCCATAGGGTTGTCCGGCTGTACGGCCTCCTGCCTCCGTGCCCGACACAGACGCCACCACCAACACATTTACATCTCGCAGACACACACTCATACACACTTGTTGCTAATAAAGCTATTAGATCTACCCTGAGCCTGCGTGTGTGTCTCCTGAGCCGTGCATTATGTCAAAAAGTCTTTAATTTATTTTTAATTGTTTAGTTGAATTATGTGAATCTCCCAGTATTTTTAACATTGATATTAAATATCCATATGTCCAAATATGTTAAAAAAAAAAACACAGGCTTATACAAGGTGTCCAAATTTTTTTCACATAACTGTACTTTGCCGAAATCATTTTCACACCTTCAGGGACCCTAAAGGGGCCTACCAGCTCTTTCTCCATAATTCCGGCCCAAAACATGACTCCGCCACCTCCATGCTGATGTTGCAGCCTTTTTGGGACATGGTGGCCATCCACCAGCCATCCACTACTCCATCCATCTGGACCATCCAGGGTTGCACGGGACTCATCAGCAAACAAGACTGTTTGAAAATTAGTCTTCATGTATTTTTGGGCCCACTGCAACTGCTTCTGCTTGTGAGCATTGGTTAGGGGTGGCTGAATAGTAGGTTAATGCACAACTGCAAGCTTCTGGAGCAGGGGTGTCAAACTCATTCCATGGAGGGCCAAGACCCTGCAGGTTTTACTTCCACCCAGTCTCTTCAGCAGGTGTTTTCACTGATCAGCAATCAGTAGGAAGAAATTCAGAGAAATCACCTGTTGAAGACACTGGGTGGAAGTAAAACCTGCAGGGTCTTGGCCCTCCATGGAATGAGTTTGACACCTGTGCTCTGGAGGATCCTACACCTTGAGGTTCGTTGGACTCCAGAGGCAGAAGCAGCTTCAAATACCTGTTTGCTGCTTTGTAGTGGCATTTTAGCAGCTGCTCTTTAAATCCAATGAATTTGTCTTCCAGAAACCTTCTTCATTATGCCATTATCTGCATGAACCTGTCTGTACTCTGAATCACTTATTGATAACTTGTTTGTAAATATTATTGATAAGAAAAATAGAAAGTGGCATAAGTGATCATTTACCAGTCTTTGCACTTATCCATGGCCTTTAAAATCTTTCAGATACAAATCACAAAATCAATCAGTTCTTTTAATGAAGACATGCTGAAGCAAGACTGGACAAAAGTCTATGTATCAGATGTAAATCTGATACATAGCTTCAGGAAGGATACATAGCTTCAGCTTCAGGAAGAAGATGGAGGACAAGCTGCAACAGAGCGACATCAGCAGGGTCTGGAGAAACCTCAAAACCATCTCGGGGCTCCAGAATACCTCCCCCCAGGCCACGGGGGGCAGGGAGTGGGCGAACAACCTGAATCTGTTTTTCAATAGATTTGACCAACCGCCCTCCCCCCTGTCTGCACAACAACCACTGCTGCCTCTAAGAAATCAAGTCCTGCTACCCACTCCCCACTCCACCGACACCCCCCCCCCCCCCACTCCCAACACACAGCCCCCCATCCTGACCCTGACCAAGACCCAGGTGAGGACGGAGCTGAGGAAGATCAAGGCGAGGAAGGCGTCGGGACCGGACGGCATCAGCGCAAAGCTCCTCAAGTCCTGTGCAGACCAGCTGTGTGGGATTGTGACGTATATCTTCAACATGAGCCTGAAACTGGGGAGGGTACCACAGCTGTGGAAAACATCTTGTGTGGTACCTGTACCAAAAACTTCCCACCCCAAAGACCTGAACAGCTTCAGACCGGTGGCCTTGACGTCCCACTTGATGAAGACCCTGGAGAGACTGCTCCTTGCTCATCTCCGCCCCCTGGTGGAACCAGCGATGGATCCACTCCAGTTCGCCTACCAGCATGGCATTGGGGTGGAGGATGCGGTGATCTTCCTCCTTCACCGTTCTCTGTCCCACCTGGAGAAGCCCGGGAATATGGTGAGGATCATGTTCTTTGACTTCTCCAGTGCTTTCAACACCATCCAACCGATGATCCTGAAGGACAAGCTGCTGCGCGCAGGGGTGGACCAGCACCTGTCATCATGGATCCTGGACTACCTCACGAACCGGCCTCAGTTTGTAAGAACCCGGGACTGTGTTTCCGACACGATCATCAGTAGCACGGGGGCCCCCCAGGGAACGGTGCTGGCTCCCTTCTTGTTCACTCTTTATACTGCGGACTTCTCACACAACACAACACATTGCCATCTACAGAAGTTCTCTGATGACTCTGCGATCGTTGGTCTCATCTCCAGCGGAGATGAAGCTGAGTACAGAGGGCTTATCCAGGACTTTGTGGACTGGTGCCATCGGAACTGCCTCCAGATCAACGCGAGGAAAACTAAGGAGCTGGTGGTGGACTGCCGCAGGCATGGGCAGCCCCTCACAGCACCAGTAAATATACAGGGAACAGACATCGAGATGGTGACATCCTACAAGTACCTGGGTATTCATCTGAACAATAAACTAGACTGGTCACACAATACTGACGCACTCTACAAGAAGGGACAGCGCAGGCTGTTCCTGCTGAGGAGACTCAGGTCTTTTGGTGTACAAGGGGCGCTGCTGAAGTCATTCTATGACACGGTGGTGGCATCAGCCATCACCTTTGGAGTGGTCTGCTGGGGCAGTGGCATTACTGCAGCCGATAGGAAGAGACTGAACAAACTGATTAAGAAAGCTAGCTCTGTCCTGGGGCAACGCCTTGATCCGATGGAGGAGATAGGAGAGAGAAGGACGGTGGCTAAACTGTCATCTCTGCTGGAGTCCGAGTTCCACCCTATGCAGGACATACTGGATGCACTGAGGAGCTCATTTAGCAGCAGACTACATCATCCCAGGTGCACAACCGAGAGGTTTCGTAGGTCCTTCCTACCAATGGCTGTCAGACTGTACAACCTAAGCAGGGCTGCTCGCAGAGATAGCAAAAAGACGTAACAAACTAATAGTTTTTTTTTTTTTTTTTTTTTTTTGAATGCAAAAGATGCAATAGACTTACACAATGGTCCTCTCCGGCATACAACTAGGAACATACCGGTCGCTATGGAGGGTGAGAATATGTATGGGCACATAATCATACCATGTAGGATAACTAAATAGACGGTTATGCTGTTTCATCCCACCTAGCAACAATGCTCTGCACTGTGTGTGTTTATATATTTACATATTTATTCCATCTAGCTACAATGCTCTGCACTGGGTGTGTTTATATTTATATATCTATATATTTATTCCATCTAGCTACAATGCTCCGCACTGTGTTTTTATATATCTACATATTATTCCATCTAGCTACATTGCTCCGCACTGTGTGTGTTTATATACTTGCATATTTATTCCACCTAGCTGCAATGCTCCATACTGTGGGTGTTTATATATTTACATATTTATTCCATCTAGCTACAATGCTCTGCACTGTGTGTTCATATATTCATATATTTATTCCATCCAGCTACAATGCTCTGCACTGTGTGTCTGTGTGTGTGTGTGTATATATATATATTTTATAGTAATATGTACATATGTATATTAGCTGCTCTTGCTTGCTTGTTTTTTCTTGCCTTCTGATTGTTGCTCTGAGTGTTGCTATCCCTGTGCTGTTGCAATCCTGGAATTTCCCCGTTGTGGGACTAATAAAGGCTTATCTTATCTTATCTTATCTTATCTTAAATGAAGCCTATAACACATTTATGAACATTGTAACCACTCTTTATGAAAAAAAATGTCCATTAGTAAAGAAAAAGCATAAACAGAAATTTGTCAACAAGCCATGGTTAACCAAAGGATTACAAAAAAAGTGTGTAAAAGCAAAAATCCATTATATAAAGCTTTTCTAAAGAAAAGGACAAAAGAAGCAGAGCAGCGGTATAAAACATCCAAAAATAAGTTAACATATATAATGAGATCTAGTAAAAGAGACTATTACAGTAAAGAGTTGGAGAAAAACTGAGATAATATTAAAAATACATGGACAATACTTAATAATATTCTTGGAAATAAAAACAGAAATACAAGCTACCAAACCAATCTTTCAAAAAAAAAAAAAAAAAACGACTCAAAGTGTGAATGCAGTCTCACCTGCAGATGAATTGAATAAATTTTTTGTTAACATTGGTCCTAATTTGGCTCGAGAAATACCCATTACGGCACCTACAGGTGATACAATGAGCAAAAACATTGTTATAAAAGATTCCATTTTCATAAAGAACACAGACAAGAGAGAGGTTATTGAAACTGTTAAATCGTTTAAAAGTAAAACATCTACTGATTGTGATGGTATTGACATGCTTTTAGTCAAAACTATTATAGAATGCTTAGTGAAGACATTGATGTATATTTGTAACCTGTCTCTCCAAACAGGTATATTTCCCAATGCAATGAAAATAGCTAAAGTAATTCCGATATATAAGACAGGTGACAGAGGGGAATTTTCAAACTATAGACCAATTTCACTATTGCCCCAATCTTCCAAGATACTTGAAAGAATATCCTGTGAGAGAATTGACAACTTCATAATGAAGAATAATTTATTGTGTGAGCAGCAATATGGGTTCAGACGCAAGAGGACAACTGCATTTGCTCTAATGGAATTTATAGAAAAAATATCAACTGCCGTTGAAAATAAAGATTATTCAGTTGGGGTATTCCTGGATCTTAAAAAATCATTTGATACAGTGGATCATATTTTATTATTAAAGAAACTACAAAATTATGGTATTAGGGGGGTAGCACTGTCCTGGTTATGTAGTTACTTAAATAACAGATATCAGTATGTATGTGTCGGTAGCAAAAACTCACAGTTACTGAAGGTTACTTGTGGAGTCCCACAGGGTTCAGTTTTGGGGCCATTGTTATTCAATATGTGTATAAATGATATATGTAAAGTTTCGGAAAAATGGATTTAATATTGTTCGCCGATGACACTAATTTATTATGCAGTGGAAGCAATTTGGAACAACTTTTGGACACACTCAGAAAGGAATTAGGAAAGCTTAAACTGTGGTTTGATTCAAGCAAATTAACGCTCAATTTAAGTAAGACAAAATTTATAGTTTTTAACAACCATCTCAACAACTCAGTATCTAAACTCAGTGTAAAAGGTGTAGAGGTTAAAAGGGTATCCGAAACTAAATTTCTTGGAGTAATAACTGATAATAAACTGTGTTGGAAGTCACATATTAATTATATTAAAGGTAAAATATCTAAATCAATTGCAATACTACACAGAGTGAAATATTTGCTGAATCAACCCATGCTATATACTTTGTATCATTCATTAATATTCCCTTACATGACATACTGTACTGAAGTATGGGGAAATACATATAAAACAAACATATATCCAATCTTTATGCTTCAGAAGAGAGCTATTAGAATAATAAACAAAGCTTCTTACAGGGAACCAACAAACCCACTTTTTCTTAAATTTAAAGCTCTCAAGCTGAAAGATCTGGTTGGCTTTAAAACTCCAGTAATAATGTTTAAAGTGAAGAATCTATCACTGCCCGCAAATATCCAAAAGTTGTTCCAAATGAGGGAGAAACAATATCATTTCAGAGGAATATGTATATTTCAAAAACCTTCGGTGAGAACTACCACCAAGCAACACTGTGTTTCAGTGCAAGGAGTTAGATTGTGGAACGCTTTTGGACCTCAATTAAAATCATGTACAATGCTTGGACAATTTAAACAAAAACTAAAGGAAGAAATACTCCAAACATATATACAAGATGACATGTAAAATCATATAAGGATTGTCATATTCAGTCTGTGTTGTGTTGTTGCTTAGATTTTTGTCACGTTTTGCCTTAGCTTTGTTCTGAATTGTAATCGCTCTTGTTTTTCTTTTGAATTCTTGGATGGAATATGGGTGGGCAATATAAGCTGCGGCTTCAGCCATTACCCATTTCGGATAACTTATGTTAAACTGTGTAATAAGAGGAGTTATTGTTTAATTTGACCTTGTAAGATGTTTTTTTCTTTCTTTCCCCTTTGTTGGCGCAGTGGTTAGCACTGCGGCAGCACAGTTTACCCTTGGCCGGGGGATTGTGGGGATCGTGGGATCGTGGGTTCGATCCCAGCCCCCGACCAATAGTGATCTGTGTGGAGTTTGCATGTTCTCCCCGTGTTGCGTGGGTTTACTCCGGGATTTCTCCGGTTTCCTCCCACATGCCAAAAACATGCATGTTAGGTTAATTGGCTCTTCTAAATTGTCCCTAGATATCTGTTTCCTATAGGCCCTTAGAATAGAGGGTTAGTATTAATGAAAGCGCTTTGAGTGGTCTTTGTGACTAGAAAAGCGCTATATAAGTGCAGGTTAGTTAGTTAGTTAGTTAGTTATATTATTCTGTTCCTTTCTTTTAATCTTTACTTTTAATCTATCCGGAATAAAGATTCATTCATTCAAAATCAGCCACAAATTTCTTCACAGTGTGATGATCACACTTAGGTTTTCATGAAAAATCTAATGTTTGCATACCTTGTCCAAGGCATTGCACTATTTGACTCTTTTCGGAAGCAGAGAGATCCTTTATCTTTTCCCATATTGCTTGAAACTGACATAATGTCTGGCCCAGGAAACACGCACGCAGGCTAAGGATAGATTTAACAGCTTTATTCAACAAGCAGGTGTGTCTGAATGGATGTATGCGGTATGTGTATGTGTTGGGGGGTGAACGCTGATGTGTAGGAAGCAGAGCAGCGTGCCATACAGCCGGACAACCCTATGGAGAGAGAGCAGAGGACAAGGGTAACGGGCACCACACCTGGACAGGGATAATGAGTCTGAGTGTTGCTTACTTGTGGGTACAGGTGGCTGGCGTTGGCAAGGGGAGAGCCCGGGAGACAGCGTACTGCAGAGCCTGCGTAGATGGTGAAGATGGGTCGGCGATGACGGGGGAAATCCACCGCCAGGGAATCCACCTGTGCACAGGGGTGAAGAACTTGGAGAAAGGTAAGGGATGCTTACGCGTAGTTGAAGTCTTGCTGGTGATCATAGGTTGATTCACGAGCTACGAAGTGCCGATGTGAACAGACGGCTCCAGACCGCAGCACTGGGCCGAGTGGGCTAAATAGCCCGCTGCTGACGAGGCGTAGGTGTGCACGCAGCTGAAGCCACTGATGAGCGGCGAGTCGTGACAGTACTTCCACCCCAGCAACGCCTCCTGGCGCTGGTTTGTCCAGATGCGCCCGGTGGAACTCCGTGACGAGACTCCTGTCCAACACCAAAGAAGAGCGCACCCAGGACCTCCACTCAGGACCGAATCCCTCCCAGTCCACCAAGTACTGCAGCCTGCGACCTCGGCGCCGGGAGTCCAAGATGGAGGTGACTCTCCAGGTCGGGTGGCCGTCGATCATCATAGGCGCGGGCAGTGCTGCGGGTGGGGTGCAGAGAGGGTCGGAGACATAGTAATTTTGGAAATGTGGAAGGTGGGACAAATGCGGAGGGAGGGGGGGAGGGCCAGATGCACAGCCACCGGGTTAACAATTTTAGAAATGGTGTGGGGGCCAACGAAGCGTGGGGCCAGCTTCCTCTTTTCTCCCTTAAGGTGGATATCTTGAGCGGCCAACCAGACCTGTTGACCCACCTGGTAGGCAGGGGCCGGTCTCCTGTGGCGATTAGCCGTGGTGCTGTTGCACGCCGCAGTGCGTAAGAGCGCGTCGCGTGTCTTGGTCCACAGAGCCCGACACCGTCTCAGGTGCGCCTGGAGGGAAGGAACTGCCAGCTCCGCCTCCTGCTCCGGGAACAAAGGTGGATCATAACCCAAGGACGCCTTGAAGGGGGACATCCCTGTGGCAGAAGACCGAGCTGTGTTGTGGGCGTATTCTACCCAAGACAGGTGTGTGCTCCAGGAGGACGGTTTAGAGGAAGTGACGCAGCGTAGGGCAGCTTCCAGCTCCTGGTTGGCCCGTTCGCACTGCCCGTTGGATTGCGGGTGGTGACCGGAGGAGAGGCTAACTGTGGCCCCCAGGGCGTTGCAAAAACACTTCCACACCTCTGAGACAAACTGGGGCCCCCGATCGGAGACGACGTCCACCGGTATCCCGTGTAGCCTGACCACGTGCTGAACCAGGAGGTCCGCTGTCTCCCGCGCCATTGGAAGACCCCGAAGTGGCACGAAGTGGGCGGCCTTGGAGAATCAATCCACGATGGTCAACACGGCGTTATAGGAGTTAGAGGTTGGGAGACCGGTGACGAAGTCGAGGACTATGTGGGACCAGGGTCTGCCAGGGGTCGGCAGGGGCTGGAGCAAACCCGCAGGGGGAGAATTTCCTGACTTGGCGGTGGCACACACAGGACACGCCCGGACGTAGTTGACGGCATCCTTCTGCAGACCTGGCCACCAGAAGGAACGCTGGAGGAGATCCACTAGCCGGGATACGCCAGGGTGACAGAAGAGTTTGGAGGAGTGAACCCAATGGATGACCTCCCCCCGGACAGAAGATAGAACGAACAACCTTCCCTCCGGTCCGCCGCCAGGGTCCGGTTCGGTCTCCTGCGCCCTCCGGATCTTGTCCCTGATGGACCAGGAAATTGCCCCTACCACACACGAGCTGGGCAGGATGGTATGGCCCGGCTCCTCTGACGTCTTAGGGGTGAACTGCCTGGAGAGGGCATCGGGTAGGCCGTTCTCAGAGCCAGGGCGATAGGTAATGGTGAAGCGGAACCGGGCGAAGAACAGGGACCAGCGCGCCTGGCGGGCATTCAGACGTCTAGCAGATCAAAGATACTCCAAGTTCTTATGGTCCGTCAGCACCACGAATGGTAATGCAGCCCCCTCCAGCCAGTGGCGCCACTCCTGCAGGGCGAGCTTGATGGCGAGAAGCTCCCTGTCCCCGACGTCGTAATTCTGCTCGGCCTGGGACAGACGCCATGAGAAGAAGGCGCAGGGTCGCTTGACCCCATCGGCGGGTGATTGCTGGGATAGCACCGCCCCCACTCCCATATCAGACGTGTCGACTTCCACCAGGCACTGCAGAGCGGGGTCGACCTGGGTCAGGACCCGGGAGGAGGAGAACTCCGTCTTCAACGCCTGGAACGCCGCAGCGACCTCTTCGGTCCAGCGGAAGGTGTTCTTGGGGGAAGTGAGACAGGTCAGTGGGGCAATGATGGCACCGAAGTTAGGCACAAAACGGTGGTAGAAATTGGCAAACCTCAACTCACATTGCATAATGAACCCCCGCGCTCCGCCGAGCTTCCCGCTGAAGCGGGCGGGGGTTGGGATCGGTGTGAGTCGAGTTGGCGTTCCCGAGGTAGACTGACCGGGCACCGGAGCGGTAGGAGCTAGCCCACCCTGGTGAGCCGAGGGGAACGCCTGCTGGGGGTCCAAGCGGTCTAACCGGTGAGTTATGTTAACCAACTGGTTTAAAATCACCTGCTGTTGATGGGCTATTAAATCCACCCAAGCCTCGAGGGTGGAAAGACGGCGTGCGAGCCCGCTGTCTGCTGAGCCGCTTTGCTGGAGCCGTACTGACATAATGTTTGGCCCAGGAAACACGCACGCAGGCTCAGGATAGATTTAACAGCTTTATTCAACAAGCAGGTGTGTCTGAATGGATGTATGCGGTATGTGTATGTGTTGGGGGTGAACGCCGATGTGCAGGAAGCAGAGCAGCGCGCCATACAGCCGGACAACCCTATGGAGAGAGAGCAGAGGACAAGGGTAGCGGGCACCACACCTGGACAGGGATAATGAGTCTGAGTGTTGCTTACTTGTGGGTACAGGTGGCTGGTGCTGGCAAGGGGAGAGCCCGGGAGACAGCGTACTGCAGAGCCTGCGTAGATGGTGAAGCTGGGTCGGTGATGACAGGGGAAATCCACCGCCAGGGAATCCACCTGTGCACAGGGGTGAAGAACTTGGAGAAAGGTAAGGGATGCTTACGCGTAGTTGAAGTCTTGCTGGTGATCATAGGTTGATTCACGAGCTACGAAGTGCCGATGCGAACAGACGGCTCCAGACCGCAGCACTGGGCCGAGTGGGCTAAATAGCCCGCTGCTGACGAGGCGCAGGTGTGCGCGCAGCTGAAGCCGCTGATGAGAGATGAGTCGTGACAGAAACCTGTGGCATGCTTAACAATGTGGAACATCCTTCTTAACGAATTTTCATTTAGTTGGGCTCACCTGGTAAACTAATTATGACATTTAATATTTTGTGGGTAATTTAGCTGATTTGCTACAGTGAACCATTATGATACTGTCATATCAGATGAACCACAAAAAAATGTAGAAATTGGAGAATAGAATCTGGATTAGCACCCTTATGTGTGATCTCAGATTCTAAAAATCACAGGAAATGAGATGACAGAAAGTTTTTTTCTGTCTCTGATGTCTGCTGATATCTGGGCTTGACAATGACAGCGATGTAACACGAGAGGTAGTCAGTACAGTGACCGGTTGTCAGTCTGTCATGCTTCTTTCATGTTTATGAAGATTGAGTTCAGCAGCACTGAAAATCATCTCCAAATATCACTTGAATGACCAGATTAACCACATTTGGTTATGTGTTGCCAAATGACTCAAAGTATAATGAAAAAAAATTGTCAACTATCCTTTGTGATGCAATGATGAGGAGAGTGATAAGTCATAATTAAAAAGATGTCATTTTTTATGATAATATATACAAGAGCTGTTCATTAAAGATTTCCCCTGACCCACTTACATTTATTGTAGGAAGCAGAAATTGGACGTGTGCAGTACATATAATAATCCATATCTCTGGTGCTAAGGGTAGTATTTCACTGGGCTGAGACAGCTTGAGACTACTTGGACAACGACATTCTCGAGGGAGTCTCCAAAATGTCTCCAAACATTCTTGGCAGTTCTCATTTTCTTTTCCTGAGTTGCAGGGTCTTGAACTCATCTTGCAGAAATTTTGAATATATTCAAAAAAATTGTGCCTCAGCTTTCTCTCAAAATAGTCTCAAAGTCCTTGCAGGTGTCTCAAACCAATGTTTTCCTCATCTCGAGTGTTGGGCAGCCATTGCAGGACCATCATGAGTGCAAAGAAACCCCAAATTTAGTCTTGCACAGGTTGCGAGAATGTCCTGTAACACTTGCATAACATATATGCAAGCACCTGGGGAACTTTGGCCAAAAACTTGCTGGGAGTTTGTGCAACATTTGTCATGATCAGGCGAGCGTGCCCTCCCCCCCCTTACTGTCTCTATTTTCCCGGTTCCGGAGCTCATCAAGCGCACCTGCATGATTACACACCTGCTGCCTCCTGATTCACCAGTGTATTTAAGGGCCAGTGTGTGAAGAGCTCTCCGCTGGATCGTTGGGTTTGTGCCGCCTCTCAACAGCAGATCTTTTTTTTTTTTTTGGCAAAACTGTTTTTCCCTTCATTTGTCTTACCTTTTTGTCCTCCTCTTCTCCCAGGTTTGCTGCTGCCCCCAGCGGTACGTCTCCAGAGCTGTGTTTGCTAGCTCGCCTGAATCATCTACCTCCTGGACAACGGCTTCTCCACCCAGGTCCTCCAGTCAGTCCTCCTCCTTCCTTGCCGTCATTAACTCCCCGTCTCTTTTCCCGTGCTTTAGTCACTGCCAGTACCATAAGATCCAAATCCTCTGTAGTTATTTTCCAGTACGCCATATCCATTATTAATTCCTCCTTTCCTCTCTTCCCCTCCTAGGCTGCATGAAACTCCAGCATGCAACTATTGTCTCGTATATACAGTATATACTGGAGTTTGGCTTCTTGGTTGTGGGTTTCATTAATTGTGGTGTGTGTATATATTCATTAAGTTAGCTTTTTTTTTTTTACAGGGTTTGGTACAGGTCTGTGGTGGACCACTCCTAGATACACGGGGTGAGACTGGACGTCCTGGCAGATAAGCACATCTGTTGCAAGGTCTGTGGTGGACTTTTGCCAGTCAGTGCATCGTGACATGCACTACAAAAAGAGCAGAGATAAACAAACCTATCATCTGGTCAGTCACTGCAACAGATACTGGAGTCAGTTTGTCTTGGCCTGTCCTTGCCACTGATAATACCTCTATCTGCCAAGAACATGCCGCTAGTCCAACAAAAGCTAGTGGCACTCAAATACTTTGCAAGCAGTTTCACGAAATGGTCAGTCAGAAAGCAATTAATACCAGCTCAGATGTCGCCCAGGTTAACAAGGTCCGGAGTTCCTGGCAGTGAAGGGCAAAGGACAGAGCTTCGTGGAGGAATCTGATCAGACCTAAATGAAACAGTCATTGTTGCCCCCGACAGACTGCTATGACGATGACGACGACAGTGTAACTTTTCATCTGCGTCTATGTGTTCTTCTGAAGTTGTTGCCTTGCACTTAAGCTTCCTCAACATCCCAAATCATAACAACATTATTGCAACATTCTTGATACAGTGTGATTCCAAGTGAAAGTTGTCACAAAGTCTTGGATTTGTCACACATTTTTTTTTTTTTTAATCTCCAACAAGCTGTCTCAGCCCAGTGAGATACTACCCTAAGGTTGAGTAAGGTGTGATAATGGAGCAAGCTTAATGCAGAGCGGTCATCAGGTTCCTGTACTCGAGAGGCCGCACACCACGGGACATGTTCAATGAGGTGAAAGACACTTATGGTGAGGACACCCCATCATATGGCGTGATCAAGCACTGGCATCGGCAGTTCAAGTGTGGTTGGACATCAGTGGAAATGGCACCAATTCCCTGGTGAACACAGTGCATCATTGATGAAGACACCATCCGGCAGATCAATTTCAGGTTCAGAGGGCATTTGATTGCATCCCACATGGCTTCTTGTGGGGGTGCTGTATCGGGCTTTCATTTGTGAGTTTGAACTCCACCAGGGATTCCCTTGGTGGAATCCAAAAAGGATTTCTAGATACAGCTAAGGAACGGAGGGTTTCAAATTTGGTGACCACAGGATCTCATGTCTGCTGTATACAGATTATGTGGTCCTGTTGGCTTCATCGAGCAATGACCTATAGGTCTTTCAATGATACAGATGTTGTTTTTGTCTCTTGTCGTGAAGAGGGAGCTAAGCTCAAAACAAAGCTGTCAATTTACTAGTCTATTATGTTCCTACCTTCACCTATATGGTCATGAACTTTGGGACTTCATCCTCTGAGACAGGATGTGGAGCTCCGTTATCTGGGAGAGGCACAGATGCTCAAAGGGAGCCAGTCGAGGTGGTTTGGACATCTGAGAGTTATGGACATGGAGCATCTGTTGGCATAGATGGATGCTTTAGGTCTGTAACAGCCCAACCAGCATGTCCAAGTGGGCCCCACAAAAGGTTTAATCTGGGCTGTCTTATGGGTACCATGTGGGTTTGTCCATGGTTTCCATGTTGGCCCCAGCTGTGTTTGTTCACATGGACTTTACCAGTTTACCTATTTTTCAAGCGATTTTTTCATAAATTAGCTATTTTCGTATAAATACGTGACTTTTTTCCTATAAATTTGACATTTTCTTTAAAAATTGAAACTTTCTGTCAAGGGCAGCGAGAGCGCGCCCTTCCCCTTCTGCTGCAAGTTCACCAATTCATCACAGCACCTGAGGCAGAGGACACACCTGCACCCGCTCATCAGCCAGCGTACTTAAGGAGGCCTCCTCCGCGCAGTCAACGCAGTCAACGCTGGCTCGTCTGGGTATACTGCCCTTAATTCAGGCAAGCAAGTCGTTTTTTGCTAGCTTTAGACACGTCATCTAAACTAATCTCACTTGTGTTGTTTCAGGTTGCTGCTATCGTGCAGGTGTGTCTCGGGACTGCGTGCTCTCTCCTGCCACCTCATAACCTCCCCAGCAACAGATCTTCACCTGGGTCTGGCACTCCAAGCTCATTCCCCCTACCCTACTGGTTCGTCTATTCCCCGCTGGAGTCCTGCCGGTCCTCCCTCAGAGTCCCGAGTAAGTGGCAATTTTGCTCACCCATTTCCCTTTCTCTGCTTCTCCGCTGACAGCTCTCGCTTTTCTCTCTGCAGGTGGATTGAATCTTCTGGCGAGTGGCTGTTTCTCTAACGTAGCGCTGGTTTCCACATTTAATAAATTATTGAACGTTCCCCCCTTGTGTGGTTTCATCTCGTGCTTGCATCGTGCACTTGAGTTGTCAGCTAATTATGACACTTTCTCTAAAAGTTTCTTCATTTTTTCTTGTAAATACGCAACTTTTTTCCTCATAAATTTCTTATTTTTTTCTTGTAAAATTGTGAGTTTTTTTCTTGCAAATTTGCTAACTTCTTGTAATTTTGGAGTGTTCTCATAAATTTGCTTCTTTTTTACTGGAATCTTGTGATTTTTTCTCATAAATTTGTTACTTTTTTCCTTGTAAATTTGCTATTTTCTCATAAATTTGTGACTTTTCCCCACAAATTTGTGACTTTTTTCTTGTAAATTTGGAACTTTCTTACTAATTTTCAGCTTTTTTTTACTGTAAACTTGAATTTTTCTCATAGATTTGTGACTTTTTCTTGTACATTTACAATTTTTTTTACTCATATATTTGCTACTTTTTTGTTAATTTGTAATTTTTTCAAGTTTTTTCCTCATAAATTTTTGACATTTTTCTTGTTAATGTGATAATTTTTTTGTTGTAAGTTAGTAACTTTTTTTCAAGCAATTTTACTATTTTTTTGTGTAAATTAGAGACTGTTTTTTCAAAAATTTCACAATTTTTGTGATAAATTTATGACTTTTTGGGAATAAATTTGCTACTATTTTTTGTAAATTTGTCTTTTTTCTCATAAATTTGCAACTTTTTCTCATAAATTTGTGACTTTTTTTCTCATAAATTTGTCACTCTTTTCCTGTAATTTTTGCCTATGGTGCCAGTGCTACTCCAACCTGCTCACCCATTTAAACTCATGTAGGGCCCAAATGAGTTTAAATCAGGTAAGCACATTACCCGCTCACCTGTACCACAGGCAAAGTCCATGTGGGCAAGCACAGATAAGCCAGCATGGAACCCACCTGAGCCACATTTCCACTATATAGTTCTGCGCTACTCTTTTCTTTTCTTTTTTACTTGTTTCTCCCGCGGCTGCGCCTCCATCACAACCGCGGAAAGCCGAGAATTGCTGGGGTGGGCGGGATCGAGGTGGCGCTACACTGCTGACGTATAAAGGACGAGACTGACTCCTCAACAACACAGAAAAAAATAGCGGATTACGAGCGGAGGATTTCCACGGTTTTTAACACAATGAATGTCTTTAACGAGACAAGAGAATTTTACAGGAGAAGACGACGTGGATTGAGACAACACACGTTGGAGCAGGAGAGGAGAATAGCGGTTGCCCAGGAGGAATCTGAAGCAGCTGCATATGAAGCAGAGATCATTTCATTTGTTCAGTGTTCATGTGCATACATATGTCAAATGTCTTTTTTAAATAAAATGTTGTGCACTTTTAAACTACGTCGCCTCTGTTGTTCAAAACGGTTAAATGTTAACAGACGGTTAATTAAATGCTGAAACACCGGGGTAATTTAAAATTATGTAGAAGCTTAATCCTAAACCCCTTTAACTTACCAAATAATTTATAATATTATAAAAAAAGCCAATCCAAATCTAGACCCATTTTGTGTATTGTGTAATAATGATACACTGATGATAAACTGACTTCCCAAAAAAAGCAGCAGCTATACAACGCACTTTTGGTTTGATGGAATTGCCAACTGACCTTGGAATTATATGTGGAAACTTGTTATACTTCCAGTTAACTTTAACTTACAAAATAATTAAAAATATTATAAAAAAGCCAATCCAAATCTAGGCCCATTTTTTGTATTGTGTATCATTTGAGTATCATTGTACAATCTATTGTTATTTATAAGGGTTATCTGTTCAGTGGTGGCTAATTACACACTAAAACAACGTAGAAAATGACTGCAAAGAAAATGCTGCAGCTAGCCAAGTCACTTTTGATTTGATGGAATTGCCAATTGACCTTGGAATTATATGTGGAAACTTGTTATACTTCCAGTTAACTTTAACTTACCAAATAATTGATATTATAAAAAAAGCCAATCCAAATCTAGGCCCATTGTGTATCATTTTTCCAATCTATTGTTATTTATAAGGGTTATCTGTTCAGTGGTGGCTAATTACACACTAAAACAACGTAGAAATGACTCAAAAAAAAATATGCTGCAGCTAGACACTTTTGGTTTGATGGAATTGCCAATGAACCTAGAAATTTTATGATGAAACTTTTTTTAATCCTACTAAATACACTGACATTGTCACACTGCCAACACCAAATTATAATTTTCTTTTTCAAACCAAAGATCACTATGGATCTATTGAATCACAATCGCATAGGTTTATCATATACATGTCAACGTTTACAACATCGAAAATGTTATATTTGGGTTTACATGTATGGGTATTTTCGCTTTATATTATACTAGACTGCTTATAATTTATTGGAATTCTCAGAATTTGGAATGCTGATATAACATTCAATTCACATGTACTTACCTTTTACCCAATTCGACTTTCACCTTTATCAGTGTCTACTGCTGAATGTAAATTACACCTGTGCAACTGCTTACAATTTTACTTAAAAACTGTACCCAATGTAGAGCAATGGATACAGCAGTGGTAATATTTATTAAATTTAACAATAACAATTACATTACCATTAAAAATCTTGACACCTTTATGGCTGAACAGCAGGATTAGGGTCATATGAGGCAATGGAATGTGTATGTAATTATTTGCCTTTATCATCCAGTGTTATAATATACAAACCACACTTTTATCCAAAAGACTAACATTTTATTACATTACAAATATTCCCAAAACATGTTAACAAATGGGGAGCTTTCAGTACTTCCACCAGACTGCCAAAATGGTTTCGGAAGGCTCCGTGGAAGGAAGCCGTCTCTGTCAGCTCATCCCTTCTTAATGCGGCTAACTGCAGGTGTCTTTCGCGCTGTTCGAGCATCCTTTCATGGATCCGCATCTCCTCAGCATGATTCCGGGCCATCAGTGATGCAAGGTCTGCAATGTTGCTGGACCTCTTCAGCTTGCCTATATGAAAGACAGAAGTCATTGTATTTAGATAACACCGGATCAAAACATGTCGGAAAAAATAATATGGAATTAAACTGTTGAAAGCCTGTGGTGGGATGCTTCGTTGCTGTATTTAAGCTCAACTGTCATGTTGTTGCCCCTCAGTAGAGTGGACTATAAGCAACTTCTGTGGTGATGTGGTTAGGCCCCCCTTCATTTCAAAAAGGATTAATTGTAAAAAGTATTTTGATTTAATGGGTTATTTTTAAAAGAATTTCTTTGTACTGTGGCCTCATAAATCAGAATGGGTTAATAGTGTTAGCTGACTTGAAGAATTTCAATCAAGCATTTTGATTTGAAGTCTGTACATGTGCTCCTTTTTTTTTGTGAAAATACAACAGTATTTCACCACCAACACACCTATAACACTGGGCCACTGTGGCTATGAACACCCCTGAATCTAGTATTTTTATAAACGTAGAAAGACATTTTAAATTCCTTGTTATGCGTCTATAGAAAACAATCACATATAAAAACAACCGGGTGGTAATTTTCAGTTTGTTGTGCCTTACCAGCACTTGACTGGGAGATGCCGGGGCAGTCCAGTGAGGCGGACCCAAGGGATTTGAAAACTGTGTATAGAAGGAAAAAAACATACAATAACGCTCACAAACAAAGTGCAACATGTACCGCAAACACAAAACTTTTTAACCAGAATACAATAAGCTTACTTCAGCGTTTTGTTCACGTGAATACTGAAATAAAAGCGCGATTCTGCAGCTTGATGCCAGGTAGCAGCAAGGTACAGAGGTAGCTAGCTATTAGCGGGCTAGCCATCACCACAATTGCCCACAATCAAACAACTTTCTTTATTGCTAAAATAAAGTGCGCTTTTGACCGAAAGGCAAGAAGACGGACAATAACAAAACAACACTCACCGTCACCGTTTTCCAATTCCGTGGCCGTGTCGAGTCCAAATAGCAGGCCGGACACTTCCTGGTATATTTTTTCATTGCAAGTTGCCCCACCAACTCGCTCTGGATGTAGTCATCGGCTACGAGGGACAGAAAAGTCCGCACCTCCTCGTTTGTTCATGGAATAAACTTGCGCGTGGACATCGTTATATGAAAACACAATTTTGAATCCAGTCACCGCGGTTACTCGCTGAAATTACAAATGGCGGACGTGTAGCTTCAACAGAAAACTAACGGACGCGTTTGGTGACGTTACGCCCTGACCAATCAGCGTTTAGCAGTCGATTGACGTCAATTCACACCTCGCTTTTCGCTCGCTTGTACCCTGCCTCTGAACAGGCACGAAAATCGTAACAGTTAAACCGTGAGGACTTGGGTGGAAATGGCGAAAAACCGAAACAAGTAAAAAAAAGTAAAGCCCAGGCGATACTGGTGGAAATGGGGCTCTGGGACCCATAAGACAGCCCAGATTTTACCTACAATGGAGCCCATATGGACGTGCTTGCTGGGAGGTTGTAAAGAAAACCTACCACATCAAAAAATGGTGTTTTCTTTGCTTTGTCCGTTAATTTCTTGTTTCATGTGTCACCATGCTAGGGACTTTTGCTGAACAGTGACTTCACTCATTATTTTCTCTCAAAAGCACAAAATGGTTGTTAAAAAGAGCAAGATACAAAGAGAGAGAGGCATTTATCTCTCCCAACATGGAGACTTCTTAATACACATACCCCCACATCACATGCAAACACACTCACACACAGACACACACAAATCCTCCGTTGGCAACAACAACAAAAAAGAAATAAGAGGCTCTTAAGCTCCTCTATTCTGAGTTCCTCACAGAGCAGGGGGGGACATTTGTTTACTGAAACGCTTCCTTCCTTTAAAACCTTAAGTAACACAGATTTCTATAAACACTCACTTACCCACATCCGCACACCAGCAACATTTGTAGTAACAGCCTAATCTTCACAGCCTGCCTGAGTCCTAACCTAACCTTAAAATGTCACATTTACCTCTGGTGAAAGGGAAGCTTTTAAACAGCTCCCCACACCCCTACCCCGGCCGTCTTTCAGTAAAATGTGACATCCGAGTTGTGGATGTGGAGATTTGATGGCGGCACAAGTGGGGAGACAAACAAGGGCTCTAATCATCATTATCATCATCATCACCATCATGTTTCCCTTTTCTGGGGTATATACCCCTTTAGGTGTGTCTCCTGTATCCATCAGGTGCTGAAAGTTTGCCCTGTCCATCATTACTTTCCTTAGCTGTTGGGCATCCATTCCATACAGTGTCTCCCACTCCGCCCAACTTGAGAAAAGTTCATCAAACAATATTTGTTTCCTAATATCTCCATTATTCAACCTGCAGATATGTGCTAGGTAATTTAGTTGTTGCTTGTGACAAAAGGACTTAATCAATTTTGTCCCAGTAATTTGGTGCAGATCTGCGATTGATAGTTTAAATCTCCATTCATTGTTGTCATCATCCACTCTTTATTCAGTCCTATCATCTCTCTGTCTTCTATATCCTCCTTTCACTATATTCCTCAGGAATTTGTTCCATTTGACCTTGATCCTTTCAACTTCTTTCACGGTTGTTTGCTAAGTCTGTACACTGTACAGGAGGCAGGGCCTCACACATGCAGTGAGGAACTTCATTCTGGTAGACAGGTGTATAAACTGATCTGTAAACACATGTTTAAGTTTGTTCCATTTTTAAAATGCAGATCCAATTCTCAAGCCAAGGGTTTGCGTTTCTTCACTGGAGTTTGTGATGGTGTAACCAAATTTTGGAAGCTTGTCTCATTCTTTATTTGGTTGCCATTTATGCAGATGAGGCTTTCTTGGTTTCTGACATCTTTGTCGACATTAAAAGGATTGTTTGTAGTTCCTCAGTAGACTCCGCAAAAATGGCTTGATCATCTGCTTATTAAAGCTCAGTTATTCTATTCTCCCTTCTTGCTTGAGCGTTTCTCCGAAGTACCCTTGGTGACTCTTCATTTGGAATACAGTACTTGATTTTGAAACCTGTCTCTGTCTTTGTCACCACCTCATGATGAGCAACCCTGACCACAAAGTCCAAGTAAATATTGAAAAGAATAGGAAATTCCAGGACACCTTGCCTGCATCCGACCACAATATCAGTCGGGTGAAACCTTTGATGTATGCCTTTGTGTCGGTATATAACGCTCTTAGGACTGCTACTATTTGAGGACACTTCAGTCTAATCTCGACATTTCATCAGGGGTTCACGAGGTATGCAGTCATATGGAGCCTGTAAGTCAACGAAAGCAATGAATAGTGGAGTCCCAGATTTACTGGACTTCTCAAGCATATGGCGTAATATGAAGATGGCATCATTAAGTTGACCAACTGGCACAGAATCCAAGTTAAGATGGCAGTAGAATGTATTCATAGGAATCTCAGAGTCTGTCAATGATGATCACTGATATCGTTTTTGAAAGAGCTGAAATAATACTCAGTATCTGTAGTTCTCAGTGAATGACCTCAGGCCATGTTTGTGTAAGCATGTGATGCTTGCCTTGAGTCATCAGACTGGTGCTTGAAAACATGTTCATATCAATCCCACTTGGAAAACAAGGTAGGCCAACAGATGCTCAGAGGTCACGTACTTCAGATGTTTGGCATATATTTTATCCGCCCCCCTGCATTTCCCATTCTTGAGTCTCTTCATTCCCACTTTAATTTCTGAGCTATCTGGGAATGATGTGTTGATGTTGAAGATCATCCAGTGGCAATATATGTTAATGGTTCTCTGGGTATTCAAGTTCTGGTTGGGGATCGTATGCGTGTGGACCAAAGTGCTCAGAAAAGTGGTCTTCTAGCTTGGATGGTGAAATCAGTAATTCATTAGCGCTTTTCAATGAAGTGTAATGATGAAATACGGAAGCTGTGAGGAATGGCGGGAAAATCAAAGTCCTTCGCAAATCTGACAGGTGTTTTTGTGTGTTTATTTCTTTTTCCTGTTTTCCCCAGTTTTGTCTCGCAAAGTTTAGGATACAGTGGCTGCGTGTGTCACGTCACCATTGGAATGACAAACATCTGTGTTGCATCACAATTGCTGGGGGGTGGGGAGGCTGCCCTCCTTTCTTTGATGTCTCTCCACCTCTTTTTTCATTCCCTCCATGCTTCTTTTTTTCCCTTTTTCCCTTTACTGCCACAAAGTCTTTTCTTTTCCTCTGCAAGATTGTTTCATTTCTTACACATCACCAGCCACCATATCCATATAGGCCTCACCTAAGGTTTAATCTGTGCTATTTTATGGGTCCAGTGTGGGTTTGTCTGTGGGTTCCATGTTAGCCCCATCTGTGTTTGCCCACATGGACTTTACCCGTGGTATGGTGAGCGGGTAATCTGTTCACCCGCCTTAAACCCAGCTGGGCCCCGCATGTGTTTGAAGTGGGTGAGCAGGTTTCAGTCACACTTGTGCCATAGGCAAAATTACGCCAAAAAAGTAACAAATTTATGACAAAAAAATGTTTTTTTGAAACATTTTTAAGAAAAAAATGACAAATTTACAAAAATGTAGCAAATTTATGAGAGAAATGCCACAAATTTACTAGAAAAAAGTTACAAATTTAACAATGAAAATTTAGGAGAAAAAAGTCATAAATTTACAAAAAAATAAGTACCAACTTTATGAGAAAATACTAACAAATTTATTAGAAATAAAGTCACAAATTCTCAGTGATCTTTCATTGAACTCTGTCGGTCTTTCATCCAATGCTCAACGATCACTCACTGATCTCACAGCCACCGCTACAGTCTGGGTGGAAAAATTTGGTGTTCATTGAAAGATTGATGAGAGACCACTGGGAGATCAACGAGATTGTGACATATTTCACAATATAGACCCAGTTGCAGAAACAAGCAGGAGACTCAATAGCAGTTAAAGTGAATTTAGTTCCAGGTGATGTTAAGGAGTATGTAACTGTGCACGACGAGAACCTGGCAACCTTGCGGGGAGAGAAGAGAGAGATGGTGAGTACAGGATGACAGCTGTTTTGCTGGTGAGTTAACTGTGTAATTTTTGTCTCTTACAAGTTATCTTGGAGAATGCGGCTGTGACTCTTCTCTCGCAGGTTGCTGCCCTTGCCTTGGGAATAATTGCAGAAGGCATTCCGATAGGAACACTTACAGTGACTAGACTGCAGGTGTAGATGGAGGGAAATCACACGGCCTGTGAGTAAAGTTCTATGACAAGGCTGGTATGGAGACTTATGGCAAGTGAGAGGAGATGGGTGTCCTTAATCCGGTCCACCTGTGCACATGGGAAATCCAAAAACAGATTAACGTTTGTAGAGACAAAGAAGTTGCAAAAGGTTGGCTTAAAAAAATCCCATGTTGGAGGGGAAGGTAGGAATGACAAAGATAATTTTGGTTGTGCAACGTCCTGGAGGAGCACTCCTGCCTGGAGGGTAGCACATCTAACATCTCCGTGTGGGACTGAAGACTTACTTCCTCCTTCTAAAGGCAGAGCTTGATTGTTACAGGTGAGTGTGGTTAGGCAGCTGCACTTGATTGCCTAGGAGGAAAAAACAGCTCAGAGATCATTGAAAGATTGTTTTGGAATGAGTCAAAAGGACTGTGGAGATCACTGAAGATCATTGAAAGATCATTTGGAAATCTGGCCATTTTGTCACCACTCAGCGATCTCTCAACAATCGCCACCCCTGTGTAACGGGATAATAAAACATAAAAAATTATGTTTTTTTTAACCGATTACTTAATTATTAACCCTCAAGCGACCGAGTGGGGTCATTTACAACCCCAGCCATATAATTTAAAGTGCCGTCTCTTTATTTTTTATCCAAATTTTCTTTCCTAGCATGAATTTGTCAGTCTACTAATCCTACACACTTTCATAGTTTTTTGCAGGGGTCAACCAATTGGTGTGGCGTAGACATCGCAAACTCTTGTGGGGTCATTTATGACCCCGAAGAGAAGCACTGGTTTTTAAACATTGGTTTTATAAATTTTATTCAAATGTTCCACTTCTAATAGTTAGTTAGTTAATCCCTTCACACCTGAAGGTGTATATGGGCGGCGCCTATCTCCGTTTCTCTGACCCTAGGCCACACAGCTACTGTAAGTAGTGAAAGCTACAGCGGGGGGTCAGTCCTCTGGTAGCTCTGTGTGTAACTTTACTTTCCCCATTCCATTATGCGGAGCACCACGCTGGAAGGCAGAAAGCACCATTTTTATATGGTCTTTTGTATGACCCGGCCGGGATTTGAACCCCTGCCTCCCGGGTGTGGGGCGGATGCTCTACCAACTGCACGGTGGCGCAGTGGTTTAGCACTGTGACAGCACAGTTTTACCCTCGGCCGGGGGATCGCGGGGATCATGAGATCGTGGGTTCGATCCCAGCCCCTGACCAACAGTGAGCTGTGTGGAGTTTGCATGTTCTCCCCGTGTTGCGCGGGTTTACTCCGGGATTTCTCCGGTTTCCTCCCGCACACCAAAAACATGTAGGTTTAGGGCGCTCGCGCACGCAGCGACCAGCAGCCGGTGGCTTGTCACCAGACTGCAAACCAAGTCTACCTACGGGTACAAATAAGTAACAAAAAAAAAAAAAAAAAAAACTGAGCCACCACTCCGGTTTCCACTTCTAATCAGTACTTTATATTGTATTGCAGTGAACCATGGCTAACAGACCTAGGATAGCAAGATTTACATTTGTCTGTTTGTCTGGATTTGTCTGTTTGTCTGTTTGTTTGTCTGTTTGTTAGCAAGATAATTCAAAAAGTTATGGACGGATTTTCATGAAATTTTCACAGATTGTCAGAAATGGGGTATCCTACAGATGATTAGATTTTGGTGGTGATCCAGATCACCGTCCACAAGAAAACAGCCATTACGCAAAATGCCATAATAGGTATCATGATCATCATCGTAACTACAATAATAGGTATCATCATCATCGTGATGATGATATGATGACTATGATGATGATGATGATGATGATGATGATGATGATGATACCTATTATTGTTACTACGATGATGATGATACCTATTATTGTTGTAACTATGATGATGATGATGATGATGATACCTATTATTGTAACTATGATGATAATAACTATGATGATGATGATGATGTTCCAAGAGTGAACTGACAAGGACTGTCTAAATAAATGTAATGTTGTTCTTACAGTCTGCGTCTTGGTTATTTCTTGCAATAAAAGTATTATTAGCAAACACATTTTACATTAGATCATTATAAAATACCTGTCTTAAATACAGGGAGTAGTTTTGGTATGATAAACCTCCAACCAGCCATTTATAATAAGGATCCCTGTACAGAGCACAATGGGGTCATAAATGACCCCACTTGGTCATTTCAGTCCATAAAATAGCTTGGTCGCTTGAGGGTTAATGTATAATTTATATTATTTATATAAATTCGCCCTGCTGACTGCACCCAGTAAACTTTTCTAAAAAAACACAATGAGAAAAGTGTGCAGTGCAATAGGCTTATTGTCATTTCACACCCATGTGCAGTGCAGCATTGATTTTTTGTATATGTGCCCTGCTCTTCTCCTGAGCCAGCTTTGTGGGTCACATGACTTATGCTGGAGGCCAATTAGCTTAATAGCTGCGCTGAGGGAGTCCCATGCAAAGCTACAAATGCGCTTCGGGACATGTTTGTTGAACATGTCCCTTTAAGTTGTATTATTATTACAAGTATTCTCCTTGTCCTTGGTTTATTTAGTAGAGTTTTTGATATTATCCCCTGTCTCTTCTTAGTTCTTAAGTTTACTCTTATTTTGAAGTATTTCCTGTTTTGCTCTGGTCTAATTGTGTAAGTTCCCCTTTTCCTGTCTGTTATTATGATCCCCTGCTTTACTTCTAGTTTCATAATCGTGCCTAGCTGTCTTGTGTTAGTAAATTTTGTGTTAGTTAATTATTAGTTTCCTTTATTCGTTGCAGCTATCTGGTTTCTCATGGCTGCCACATTTCTGGTTTACCCTCTGGGTCCTGGTTACGTTCTGGATTTTTCTCATTGTCTTCATAAGTATACCCAGTCTTGCCAGCTCGCTTTGCTTTCACAGCCCCCAGGCTGTATTTGTTTGTTGTTAATAAATCATGTTTAAAGTGGACGAAAGCCTGCAATTGAGTCCATTATGCATGCCTTCAAGCCCTAACAGCAATTGCGTTATCACCACACAGGTGTTGCAAGTCACTGACTAAGATGGTAACTCCAACCTCAGCTCCCCCATTTTGTTTTTCATCAGCTCATCCACAATGAGTGGCTAGCATTTAGAGGCTAACCGTGATTCAGCTTTGGCCCGTTGTGCTTCTGCACACTTTGGCTGCTTCTCTTTGGTGTCTTGAGATAAAATAAGGAGTCTACCACTACATTGGCCAATCAATCTGTTTTTTTTCACCCAGATGAGAAGTTGCTGGGCAGGTCACGTTGTGGATTTTGAGGACTGTCTCTTCCTTACAGGGCACCACTGAGGAAATAAAACACGACACAGCAGTACTGCTGTTGGAAGCCACAACCAGATACTATAAGCTGACTGATTATTGGCAAAGTGATACATACACGGTGAAAAATCAGCATGTGGTTATCATGGAATATCGTACTCTTTCTCCTGGAATCTCTGCAGTCCATTCACTCAGTTGGACCTCAGTGTTAAATATTCTTATGCCACAATCTGCCCCCCCACCCCATTCATCTCCTTGCTCAGCCTTCACCTCCAATTCTCTCCATGCTCTCTTTCCATCTCATCGTCACGCTCCCTGTCCCTTTCATTCCAAACCGTCTCCACCCACCCATCTGTCTTTCCCCGCATGTTGTTGTCTAATCTTTCCTCATCCTTCCCCGAACTTTGTTTTCTCCCAGGTCTCATCCCCCCTTCCTTCATCGGAGTCTTCAAATCCGTCCCCTGTCCCAACTGATTCTCGCCCCTCTGCCTCTTTCTGTCTCTTCTTCTCCAACATCCATCACCAATCTGTCTCCTTTACTCTGATCCTCCTCCTTCTTCTTGTCCCCATCTCCTTCTTTATACCCCCCCCCATCTTCTGTTTGAAATGTCTGTGATGTCAAGGCATGTCTGTTTGTTTGGCATTCCTTCAGCATTTTGACATACCGACAGTATGGAGAAGTCAGGTCAGAGATTAAAGGGACAAGCTTGTATGGAGCAGCCCGCGGAGGTTGCCTGTTTATCTCTCGTTCTCTCTCTGTATGTGGGAGAGGGAGAAAGAGGCATTTTCTGTGTTTAATGTTACTCTGTACAAAGAGAGAGAAAGGCAAAGAACCACAGTCCACATGGTGACTCATCCCTGGCCCCTTGTTATACCTCCCTGCATTCCTCTGTGAGCTTTAAGCAAACAACCAATGACTTATCCATCTTTTTGCACCTGTGTGCTTCTGGATTACCCACCCCATGACTGCTCCAAAAAAGAAAGTTGTCAATAGAAGTTTGGTTCAAGGACAAAAGTTACACAAAACACATCCAGAGACACACTTTCTTCCAGTCCCTCAAAGGTAAAGGGAGAACCCTGGTAGGTGTAAAATTGGGCCGGCCTCTTGGTGTTTTAGTTTTCTCTATTATCATATTGACTTCTCAGCAGGGCGGAACAGTGGGATGATGGTTGGCATTGCTGTCTCATGGCATTTGAATCCCCCCGGAGCTTCTCTTTTCTTGGTCTGTGTGGGTCTTTGTCTTCTGCGAACATCCTAGTCCATGGAGACTCCTGTCTGAATCTGTCTGTCAGCCTGTCTGTCACCATGGCAAAAAGTGCAAGGATGAAGAATGCATCTCTCCTACAGCACCCCTCACCACAATCTCACTTTCCTCCTACTTGTCCTGCACCACCTTCACATACAGTGGGGTAAAAAAGTATTTAGTCAGCCACCAATTGTGCAAGTTCTCCCACTTAAAAGATGAGAGAGGTCTCCAATTTTCATCATAGGTATACCTCAACTATGAGAGACAAAATGAGGAAAAAAAATCCAGAAAATCACATTGAAGGATTTTTAATGAATTAATTGGTAAATTCCTCGGTAAAATAAATATTTGGTCACCTACAAACAAGCAAGATTTCTGGCTCTCACAGACCTGTAACTTCTTCTTTAAGAGGCTCCTCTGTCCTCCACTCGTTACCTGTATTAATGGCACCTGTTTGAACTCATTATCAGTATAAAAGACACCTGTCCACAACCTCAAACAGTCAGACTCCAAACTTCACTATGGCCAAGACCAAAGAGCTGTCAAAGGACACCAGAAACAAAATTGTAGACCTGCACCAGGCTGGGAAGACTGAATCTGCAATAGGTAAGCAGCTTGGTGTGAAGAAATCAACTGTGAGAGCAATTATTAGAAAATGGAAGACATACAAGACCACTGATAATCTCCCTCGATCTGGGGCTCCACACAAGATCTCACCCCGTGAGGTCAAAATGATCACGAGAACGGTGTGCAAAAATCCCAGAACCACACGGGGGGACCTAGTGAATGACCTGCAGAGAGCTGGGACCAAAGTAACAAAGGCCACCATCAGTAACACACTACGCCGCCAGGGACTCAAATCCTGCAGTGCCAGACGTGTCCCCCTGCTTAAGCCAGTACATGTCCAGGCCCATCTGAAGTTTGCTAAAGAGCATTTGGATGATCCAGAAGAGGATTGGGAGAATGTCATATGGTCAGATGAAACCAAAATAGAACTTTTTGGTAAAAACTCAACTTGTCGTGTTTGGAGGAGAAAGAACACCATACCTACTGCGAAGCATGGGGGTGGAAACATCGTGCTTTGGGGCTGTTTTTCTGCAAAGGGACCATGACGACTGATCCTTGTAAAGGAAAGAATGAATGGGGCCATGTATCGTGAGATTTTGAGTGAAAACCTCCTTCCATCAGCAAGGGCATTGAAGATGAAACATGGCTGGGTCTTTCAGCATGACAATGATCCCAAACATACCGCCCGGGCAATGAAGGAGTGGCTTCGTAAGAAGCATTTCAAGGTCCTGGAGTGGCCTAGCCAGTCTCCAGATTTCAACCTCATAGAAAATCTTTGGAGGGAGTTGAAAGTCCGTGTTGCCCAGTGACAGCCCCGAAACATCACTGCTGTAGAGGAGATCTGCATGGAGGAATGGGCCAAAATACCAGCAACAGTGTGTGAAAACCTTGTGAAGACTTAAAGAAAACGTTTGACCTCCATGCAAATTTATTTTACTATCCACAGATTTTCTTTTTCCTTCTTTCCAAGAAAGACCGAAGATGGCTGCCACCGGATTAAAAAGTGGGCTGATGGGCACCACTAATAAGCCTTCTCTACTTCTCTACTTCCTCTTCGTTTTGTCTTTGTGTGTCTGGACCTGCAACAAGAAGGATTTTCCGACAAACTCAACCAAAGGTGAAGTTAAAAAGTCTTATCTGTATGGATTTGGGCTTGGACATCTCACCCTACACTCTATGTGGTCTTTAAAAGGCCTGAGCAAAAACTTCCAAATTAAGGCAAACATGGCTGTTAAGCAAAAATCACAATATGGCAGAGGATATACAATTAAAGTTCTGTTAGTTCTGCTACTTCTGGCAGGAGATATTCACCTTAACCCTGGACCTGCCACTATTAAACAGCAGACCACTGGGTTAGCACAAAACCGAGCTGTACAAAAGCAAAAACAACATTTATTTTTCCAAACTGTTAATCATGCACGAGTTCTTTGGGACACCAAGGCTAAACCAAAGGGGATCCTCGGCGGTCATTTAAACATACGGAGCATAATCCCCAAAAGAGATGAGATTTCGGTGTTGCTGTTGGACTCAAATCTGGACTACCTTTGTCTCTCAGAAAGCTGGCTACACAGGAACATAGACACTAATATGATCGATATTGTGGGCTACCAGTGTTTTAGAAAAGACAGGCAGGTAGGGAGGGGAGGAGGTGTTTTAATTTACATCAAAGAGAAATATAAATGTCAACTGGTTGATTTGAATACTTCACTTGAATGTTTAGCTGTTAATGTATGTCTCTCTCCGGTAATGGATTTCAACATTGCAGTAGTGTACAACCCACCGTCACACAACTCTTCCTTTTATAATGAATTAAGTGATCTGGTTAAACAACTTGAGAAGAACAGAGAAACAATAATTCATGGTGACTTTAATATCAACTGGTCTGATAAAAAAGACAAACAAAAACTGAAAAGCCTCATGACTAAATTTAATTACCAGCAAATCATCAAAGGACCCACCAGGATAACCAAACAATCCAGAACACTTATTGACATGGTATTTACTAATAAACCAGAACGAATAACCAGAACCTATAATCTTGTAACTGGTCTCTCAGATCAACACATGGTTCTTGCTGTCAGGAAACTTACTAAAAAGCGACTACAGTATTTTGGGGGAGTCGATATTGACAAATCAAATTTTATTATCCCCAAATCAAAAAATGAGGAGTTTGAACATTACTTAGAGAATCAAAATTGGGAGCAGCTCATGTCAACATGTGAAGTAGATGATTGTTGTAATTTTATAACTGCAACAATCACAAAGTCTATAGAAAAATTTTCAAAGCAAATTAAAAGTAGACAACAGAAGATTAGCCTACCATGGTTAAATAATGAAATAAGAAAACTTATGAAGAGGCGAGACTATGCACTGAAAACATCACTAACCTCCAAACTACAAAATGATCACCTTGTGTACAAAAGTTTAAGAAATAAAGTGGTACATGAGCTGCGAAAATCAAAAATATCTTATTACAATAAACTGATAGATCATGCAAAGGGTAACAACAGTTCCCTATGGAGGCATTTAAATAACTTAACTAATAAAAAAAACGATCAGAAGGGGGTAAGGGAACTTAGAATCAATGGCAAGACCGTCAGTGACAAGGCTACTTTGGCAAATGAATTTAATTCACACTTTGTGGGCTCTGTGGAAGACTTAACAAAAATTTTTGTGCTGCCAAATGTGCTCAACAACACAAATTCCATACTTCCAACAGATACTTTTCACATCGATGAGGTAAATGAGAAGTTAATTGCTGGTATTGTTAAAACACTGTCAAACTCAAAAACTAATGATATCTACAATATGAGCACCTCCTTTCTCAAAATGCACAGCAAAATATTAATCAAACCACTGACTCATCTCATTAATCTCTCCATTAGGTCTAGTACATTTCCATCTGGCTGGAAAAAAGCTGTCGTCATACCAGTTCATAAATCAGGCAGTAAAGACGATATATGCAATTACCGCCCAATCTCTATCTTACCAGTCCTATCTAAGGTTCTTGAAAAAGTTGTAGCTACACAGCTGATAGACTACTTACAAGACAGTCAACTTCTTCATCCACATCAATTTGGTTTTAGACCAGGATACTCAACAGAAACAGCAAATTGTTGCCTTATTGAAAACGTCAAACAGTCCTTGGACAGGGGTAATGTGGTAGGAGCTGTTTTTCTAGATCTCAAAAAGGCTTTCGATACTGTAAACCACAGTTTGCTTTTATCCAAAATGGTATCTTTTAACTTCTCCCCAAATACATTAGAATGGTTTGCATCTTATCTCCAGAATAGAGAACAGTGTGTAAAAGTTCACCAGGATAAATCCTCATTTTTAAACAACCGCATGGGTATCCCACAAGGGTCCATTCTTGGTCCTTTACTTTTCAGCATTTTTATTAATGACTTGCCGTTACACTGCTCAGCTGCAACATGCCAACTTTATGCAGATGATGCAGTTATTTACACAGCTGCCAAGACTCCAGCACAGGCTGCAGATGTACTGTCTACAAGTATGGTTGATGTCCAAGAGTGGCTCCTCAAGAACCATCTATTGCTGAACCTTCAGAAAACAGTCTCAATGTGCTTTTCAATCAAAAAATGTAACCTGCAACATTTTAAAGTTAATATACATGATCATGACATCAGTTTAGCTACAGAATTCAAATACCTTGGCATTGTACTAGATCCTCAACTCAAATTTAATCTTCATATAAAGAAAATTTCAAAAACAGTAAAAAAAAATCTGAACTGCTTTAAATTAATTAGATATTACATACCTTACGAAGCAGCTGCACTGTATATGCATTCTATGGTTTTTTTCTCATATATCATACTGTTTGACAGTCTGGGCTCAAGCAGCCCCTTCCACAATAAGACATATAGGTTCATTATATAATCAAACCCTAAAAATCTTGGACAAAAAGCCCATTAGGTGGCATCACTGTAATGTTTTAAAAAAATACAACCTATTGAGTTTTGAGAGCTTCATTGACCTCTGTCTTCTGAAATTAACGTTCAAATGTTTCCATAAATCAGCACCCGAGCCACTTGCTGGTTTCGTCCAAAGACAGGACAGCAGCAGAGCCACCAGGAGTTCTGTTAACAATAACTGTAAAATATTCCACCGCAGAACCACATTTGGACAAACAGCTTTCTCTATAAAGGGCAGTCACATCTGGAACACAATGCCAAATGAAATTAAAATAATAACGGACTTTAAAACATTCACTAAAAATGTTAAAAACTGGCTGAAAAATAAACAAGAATGTACTCATGTATGAATTAACTGTCTGCAAAGTGAGAGTGAATGAAGGGAAGGAATAAATGTGTTTGTTTATAGTGAGTGACGGAGGGAGGAAGGCCTGAAATAGGCAAATGTGAGTTATGTTATATGTGTTAAATGTGAGTCAGGCTGTTATATTTGTGTATTTATAATATTTATAATATTTATGTTAAATGTGAGTCAGGCTGTTATATTTGTGTATTTATAATATAATATTTATAATTGTGTATTTATAATTTTTCTGCATTGATGTATGTGATTATTGTGTATATTTTTTATCTTGATTCTTTTTTCTAAAGCCCATCCAGGGACAAGAGTTGCAAATTAGCTAATAGCTATACACTCTATGTGCAACACATCAGATTAATTGTCTTTGATTAATTGTCTATGTTTATTGCACTGTCCCTGTCAAATAAACTAATCTACTACTACTACTAACAAAGGGTATATAACAAAGTATTGAGATGAACTTTTGTTATTGACCAAATAATTATTTTACTGAGGAATTTACCAATTAATTCATTAAAAATCCTTCAATGTGATTTTGTGGATTTTTTTTCTCATTTTGTCTCTCATAGTTGAGGTATACCTATGATGAAAATTGGAGACCTCTCTCCTCTTTTAAGTGGGAGAACGTGCATAATTGGTGGCTGACTAAATACTTTTTTACCCCACTGTAACTCTCTTCCACTCCAGAATTCCTCATACAGAACTAAAGATGCAAATTAGCGGTATTGCTAAATCTGACATACTTACATTTATGTTAATGTTCATTAGCAGGTAGTGTCCCTTTCAAATAAACATTAAAATAAACTAAACTACTACAGTTCCTCTCTTGGGACCCTAGCATTTTCACAAGGATGAAATGATGACAGAACTCCATAATAATGTCTTTGAGCTTATAGTCTGAAGGTATGACTTGCACTTGACTTTGATTAAAGTGAAGGAATGTTGTACATGTCTTCCCTGCTTGCCTGGATCTAGAGACCAAATGTGGCCTTGATAGCTGGAGAAAGACGGGGATGCAGTGGATGATGGGAGTGTCCTTTCCTGTTGAACCAACAGGTGATTTCCCTTGCACCAGTCCTCACATCCCCGGGTAGACAAGCTCTAACTATGGATAGGAACTGAGAACGGGTTATAAATTTTCCGAGCCCCTGGAATTGTATGTCGCTGATGTTATCAGTTGCTCTTATCGATACTGTGGGTTTAAATACTTCCGTATTTTTTTTTAAAAATGGCATGCGTCATGGATGTCACACACTGCGTTACCAAGCAAGACCATGAGCCGGCGCTACCACAAGATAATGGCAGAAGTGTATGGTAAACATGAGCTGAAACATCTCTTGACATGGCAGGACGGGATAAACAAACTGAAAGACTTCAAAGTATTAGATAGTCTACGAAGTGCGCCCGCACCTGATTACCAAACAGCAGGACCTCTGTTAGTGATGGTAATATCAGCTTATTATTATTACCAGAATATTTGTCATAAACTCCCCGTGTGCATTTCCACAGTACATGGAGGAGGTGTGAAAGGACGAGGATTTATGCGCTGGGTTACACCACACACACATTTATTAAGCTCAACATACTGATAAATAGTTACAGTGTCTACAATACACAATGGCTCAGGAGTTCTCCAGAACACTCAACAGTCAGTGGTGAGAATACCGGGAAAAGCACACACACAGATTATACTCTCATGACTGGAGCTTGTCCGAGTAAGTCCAAAAACACGTGAACACAGTCCTTTAGACGAGACTCCATGCAATGCACAAAGACTGTAAATGAAGTGCATCGTCAACCACAGTTGCTGGTTTTATTTTATCGCTCTGCTATTGAGAGCATTTTGTCATATGGCATCACGGTTTGGTATGAGGGCTGTTCAGCCGCAGACCGCAAAGCCTTCCAGAGAGTGATCAAGACTGCGCAAAAAATCACTGGCTGTTCTCTCCCTTCTCTGGAAGAGATTTCCAGGTCTCGGTACCTCAACAGAGCTACTGCCATTATTAAAGACTGCACTCATCCAGGCCATGATTTCTTTCACTTGCTCCCCTCAGGAAAGCGGTACAGATCCCATAAAACCCAGACTACCAGGTTTAATCATAGTTTTTTTTCCAGCAGCAGTATGTATTTTGAACGGATTTATGTAACACGTACAAACTGCTAATATTATTTTATGTTATTTTAGGTTATTTTGTGGCAATAACCCTGTAT
This sequence comes from Pholidichthys leucotaenia, assembly GCA_020510985.1. Classification (NCBI taxonomy): domain Eukaryota; kingdom Metazoa; phylum Chordata; class Actinopteri; order Cichliformes; family Pholidichthyidae; genus Pholidichthys; species Pholidichthys leucotaenia. The sequence continues at coordinate 11,335,696 of CM035837.1, read as the reverse complement.
GTATAAGCTGGTCTTATATATTTATCGTACAGTATGTTTTTTGTTATTGCTATGTACATATTGTATTCAACTTTTAGGTAATATTGTTTCAAGCATTATTTATTGTTGTAATTATGAGAATGTTAAATGCATAAGGAAACTGTAAATGTGATAGTTTGTTTTTAGGGAGCAGAATCTCAGTTTTGTTGCATTGTTTATTAGCAATGGAATGACAATAAAGGCACTTTGACTTTGACAATAAACCTTGTCTGTATCCCGGGAGAGGGGCCAAGTTACAGCAGTCTGCTGGGCTCCCTCTACCAGCTGCAGCTAAAAACTCTTGTCCTACCCCCTCTGTGTTTCTTCCATATTCACCTGAGCGTCCGTCGGTCCCGGACCAGAACCACCGGACGGTGGAGGAGCCAGTGGCTTTGGTGGATCCTGCTCCGGAGCCAGCACGGAGGTGTTTCCCTGCGGCCATGCCGGTGGAGTCCCCTGCGTTGGAGCCGCTGCAGGGAGACGAAGGGACTGCTAACACCATCTCACCAGCTGCGGAGGCTTCCGCAGTGGGCTGGGAGCCTGAGCTGGACCTCCTTGAGGCCGGGCCCGAGTGTTCATCGCCAGGATCGTCAGAGTCCTGGACAGCGGTGGAGCTTGAGCTCAGTCAAGTTTTCTCTCTTGTTTTTCTGATAGCAGTTTTAGAGAAATCTTGTCTGGCTCTAGGTGAGGACAGTCAGGTGCACCTTGCAGTTGCGTTTGAACTTCCCTCACAAGGCTCCGCTGCTGCCGGCAACCCTAACTACCCTGTTTCTTCTCCCGCTCCTGAGCCACCTTCTAGGGCCACCGGAGAGGAACAACCATCCCCAGGGGTCCTCGTGGAGCTGGTCTCACCGCCGGACGACGTTGCGGGTCCAGCTCCCCTGGTGTCAGAGGGCGTTGTGTGGTCCCCTCCGCAGGCCGCGTTGCCATGGGTGCAGCAGGCTGGTTTTGGAGCCTTGTGTGCACCCCAGGATTAGACAAACATGGGTGCTGCGCTCCTGCTCGGACCATTCATGGATGCCACGCTCCAGCGCGGGGTCCACCATGGGTGCAGCTTTGGCCCAATTTGGGTCCACCATGGGTGCATCTGAGCCTCGGCCAGAGGTCACCGTGGGTGCAGTTGAGCCTCGGCCGAAGGTCCCCGCGGGTGCAGCTGAGCCTCAGCTGGAGGTCACCACGGGTGCAGCTGAGCCTTGGCTGGAGGTCACCGTGGGTGCAGCCCTGGTTGAGTCGGGTCCCGCTGCGAGTGCTATGGGGCCCCAGGCCAGGACTGCCACAGGCGTCACTCCCTCCCGGGTCAAGGTCGTCGGGGCCGCGGTTGGCCAGCCTGAGGACGCCGGGGCCTACACTCTTCTGCCAGATGCCATCGCGGACCTCTTCACTCCTCTCCAGTCTTGGTGGCTTTATGGGGGGGTGGGGGGGCGCCGGGAGGATTGAGTCCCAGGGTCTGGTGGCCCATGTTTTCTGGCAGGAGGCCGGATTCTGTCCACCATACCTTCTGCTGGGCCTGGGACTCTGGGCGGCCTCCTGAGCCCCAACACCCTTGGACTTGGGGCGGATAATTGAGGTCCCTGGGTGAGGTGCTGTGTTCCCACCTTTCCTGTTCCCCCTACCTCCCACCCGGGTTTGTGTTGTTTGTTCCTGTTGGGGGGGGGGGGGGGTTCTTTGGGGTGTCTGGGAATCCACCCCTTAAAGGGGTAGGGGGGGCCCTGTCAGGAACTGAGCTGGCTTGGTTTCCCCTGGCTCAGCCCTGGCCTCGCTGTGCGTTCGGTGCCACCTTGTATCTATGCTTATATGTATTTCTATGTGCTTTGCCGTGCCCATAGCCACTCCTTTCTGGCCGGCAGCGGTGAGGCAGCCTCTTGGGCTCATGCTGGTGTGAGTGCTGTCTAGTTGTCTGCCGGTCCGACCATGCCCCCTCTCTAATTATCATCAGCTGTTCCCATTCCCATGTGCCATCTTCTCGCTCCTCGCCCAGGAGTCCCTAATAATATCATCACCAGCGGTGCGGGTATTTAGGTGCCTTCTGCAAGTCATGCACTGCTGGATCATTAAATGAACTGTCTATTGATGTACATAGTCTTGTTTATGCTGCGTGCCACGAAGTGTTTGCCACTCCACCTCTGCCGTGGTCCTCCTACGCCACTGAAGCGATGTCACCTCTTGGATGCAATTGTGGTTAATTATTTCCCATCATGCGTTCGCTGGGCAATACCGGCCCAGGAACGCCCAATATAAGTGTGTTGTCTTTTTGTATGTTTTCACCGTTTGGGACTATTTGTGTTCTTTAATAAATGTGTGTGGTGTTAACCTGCGCATAAATCCTCATCCTTCACCCCTCACCGTGCGCATTGGGGAAGTGCACGGGAGGATTTATGACAATATTACCCTGATGCTAGCAGTCTTGCAGGCTAAGTTTAATCTGACTTTTAACTCACAAAACCCAACTAAAATGTCTGATATTTCACAGCGCTTCACTTTTTCCACATTTTGTATGTTACAGCCTTATTCCACAATAGATTACATTATTTTTTCCCCTCAAAATTCAATACCCCATAATGACAATGTGAAAAAAAGCTTTTTTGAAATTTTTGCAAATTCATTAAAAATAAAAATCTAAGAAATCACAGGTACATAAGTATTCACAGCCTTTGCTATGAAGCTCATAACTGAGCTCAGGTGCATCCTGTTTCCACTGATCATCCTTGAGATGTTTCTACAGCTTAATTGGAGTCCACCTGTGGTAAATTCAGTTGATTGGACATGATTTGGAAAGGCACACACCTGTCTATATAAGGTCCCACAGTTGACAGTGCATGTCAGAGCACAAACCAGGCATGAAGTCAAAGGAATTGTCTGTAGACCTCCGAGAAAGGATTGTCGCAAGGTACAAATCTGGGGAAGGGTACAGAAAAATTTCTGCTGCTCTGAAGGTCCCAGTGAGCACAGTGGCTTCAATCATCCGTAAATGGAAGAAGTTCGAAACCACCAGGACTCTTCCCAGAGCTGGCCTGCCATCTAAACTGAGCAATCGGGGGAGAAGGGCTTTATTCAGGGAGGTGACCAAGAATCCGATGGTCACTCTGTCAGAGCTCCAGCGTTGATCTGTGGAGAGAGGAGAACTTTCCAGAAGAACAACCATCTCTGCAGCAATCCACTAATCAGGCTTGTATGGTAGAGTGTCTAAACGGAAGCCTCTCCTTAGTAAAAGGCACATTGCAGCCCACCTAGAGTTTGCCAAAAGACACCTGAAGGACTCTCAGACCATGAGAAACAAAATTCTCTGATTTGATGAGACAAAGATTGAACTCTTTGGTGTGAATGTCAGGCATCATGTTTGGAGGAAACCAGGCACCACTCATCACCAGGCAAATACCATCCCTGCAGTGAAGCATGGTGTTGGCAGCTTTATGCTGTGGGGATGTTTTTCAGCGGCAGGAACTGGGAGACAAGTCAGGATAGAGGGAAAGATGAATGCAGCCATGTACAGAGACATCCTGGATGAAAACCTAGTCCAGAGTGCTCTTGACCTCAGACTGGTATTTTTTGTTTTTGTTCACAAATATGCAAACCTGCTCTTGTTTATGGTACACACCATCTCCTCTACAGATGCACAAGTTTGATCCAGAATTGTTTGCATTCTGCCTTAGTTACACACTTCTTCTGTGAGGCTGTAGTAATACGAAGGTTATTTGAGCAGGAGATACACTAATTTAAAGGTCCCATTCATTTCTACAATATTTTAAACATGTCACAACTGCTTAGGCTGAGCTAAGAATTACCTTCATCCAGGTGCCTGCCCTGCTAAGTCTTATACAGCATTCTGTGTGACCCCCCCCCCCAACTCTGTGTGACCCTTGATAGAGTGTAGAATATATGTAGAGCTGTGTTCGACAGAGACTGGTGGTCGACACCGCCAAGTATGGCGGCACTTTGGACACAGTCCAAGGATGTCCACCTCAGACACACCGCACCTTGGACACATTCCAAGAGATGATGCCATTGCTGCTGCTCTCCATCCAGCCCTCACCCACCTGGATTCAAAAAATTTGTACGTGCGTATGCTGTTCTTGGACTTAAGCTCAGCATTCAACACAATCATGCCCCAGCACCTAATACAAAAACTCAGACAATTAGGACTCAAAACCTCTCTCTGTAACTGGGTGCTGGACTTTCTCACAGGGAGGCCACAGAACGTGCGGGTTGGCAGCAACACCTCCCAGACCATCACACTGTGCACAAGGGCCCCACAAGAGTGCATGCTCAGCCTGCTGCTCTTCACCCTGCTGACCCATGACTGCATGCCAGCCTACAACACCAACCACATCATCAGGTTTGCAGATGACATGATGGTTGTTGGCCTCATCACCAACAACGATGAGGCCAACTACAGAAATGAGGTGAGCCAACTGGTCCAGTGGTGTAAAGACAACAACCTCTTCCTGGACCTGGGAAAAACCAAGGAGATTGGAGTCGACTTCAGGAGGGGTCACACACATCACCCCCCTCTGATCATCGACTGTGCAGCTGTGGAGAGGGTGAACAGCACCAAGTTCCTGGGGTTGCACATCTCTGAGGACCTCACCTGGACCAACAACAACACATCACTGGCCAAGAAGGCTCAAACGCACCTCCATTTCCTCCACAGACTGAGAAGAGCACGAGTCCCACCCCCCATCATGCAGTCTTTCTACCGGGGTACCATTGAGAGCATCTTCACAAACTGCATCACGGTGTGGTATGGAAGCTGCACTGCCGCCCGCCGGAAGACACTACAACTCATAGTGGATGCAGCCAGCAAGATCATCGGTGCCCCCCTGCACCCCCCCCCCCATCTCTTGGACATCTACCCCACTCGCCTCACCCACAGAGCCACCAACATCACAGGCGACACCTCCCATCCCCAACACTCCCTCTTCAGCCCCCTGCCCTCGGCGAAAAGGGACTGTAGCCTCCGGGCCCGCTCCCCAAGACTGCTGAACAGCTTTGTTCATCTACTTTTTTTAAGGAGAAGAGAGAAAAATAGGTTGACCTTCCCTATGTTTCTTCACTACCAAGGTTTGGTTTCAATCTTCAACCCCCCCCCCCTTCCCCCACCACCACCACACACAAACACAAACACGAGGCTTGAGGTCTATCTGTTTGCATTCCTTGGTTCTATGGGAGACCCTGGTGTTAGACTCAGAGCTCAGGGGAACGTTGATAAACAGCTCCAGTAAGGACTTACAGGGTTTAACCACCCAGGTCATAAACACTGATTATCTTCAATGTTAGAACTATTTCTTCTTCCTCATTGCAGATTTTCTTTTCAATGACTGGTGAGATTCCAGTAGATCTGTCCTTTGGTGGTGAGCTTATGAATCAGACGAGTAACAGTGTCATGCCTCACCTTCGTTACACCTGGGAGTTCCACTTCACATGTCCTTATAAAGCTTAACCTACCTCTAATCCCCTTTGCTCCTTTCCTTTCTTTCTGTCTCTCCTCCCACCTAGCCTGCTCTGATGATGAAACTATTCACACAAACATAAGGGGTTTTTGTTTGTTTGTTTGTTAGTGTTCAGTACTACCATGTTCAGAAAAAAAAAATTTCCAAGATTAAATTTCAAATGTAATACAGCTGAATACACAGATTGATTTTAAGCAAATACAACAGATTTCAGAAGAGATTTAGCATTTTTTTATGCTGTACTGTGTTTTAACACGTATTATAGAGTCCTTATTGCAGCTCCTGTAGCTCTCTACAAGCTCAATCTCACTTCTCAGTCAGCAGAAAACATTTTAGTATGCAATATGTGTCACTGATAACAAACACATCTGTGTTCTATTACCACCCTCACACTAAAGATCACAGGAATGGCAATAATTCTTGGCATAAAAGCTAAAAGGCGGCGGAGTGGTTAGCACTGCGGCAGCACAGCAGCTCGCCCTTGGCCGGGGGATCCTGAGTTCAATCCCAGCCCCCGACCAACAGTGATCTGTGTGGAGTTTGCATGTTCTCCTCGTGTCTGCGTGGGTTTACCCCGGGATTTCTCCGGTTTCCTCCCACATGCCAAAAACATGCAAGTTAGGTTAATTGGCATCAAAACTGTGGATTCTAAATTGTCCTTAAGTATGACTGGGAGAGTGAATGGTCGTCTGTCTCTCTGTGTTGGCCTTGCGATGGACTGGCGATCTGTTCAGGGTGTACCCTGCCTCTCGCCCAAAGATGCTGGGATAGGCTCCAGCACCCCCGCGACCCAAAAAGGATTAAGTGGAAGAAAATGAATGAATGAATTGCTCACATTATCTGCACATCCTTGTGATCCCACTATCAACTGTAAAAGGAATCATGCCCAATAAATAACCCATATCTGCAACCAAATCCTGACCCCAGCTGAACATGTATTATTCATTGGTTTATTTCCAAACACCTGTCTAAAATATGAAGAGCATAATCACTGTCCCCGCTGGTCTGACTTCAAATGTAACATCACCTGTGTTAAAGGAAAAAAAATGTTAAAATTAAGATAATAAGGTGTAAACTAATGTGGACCGTCCTTCCTCAGGGTTTGCTCCAAGGCCCGGAGATCTGTATTATTAAACCAGCTCCGGAATATTCCCTGGATTATTCCTCCAGTGTTTCCAGCCAGAAACAGCAGTCTCCATTAATATCCCTCAACTAATGATCACCAGCAGCAATGCAAATCGTTATAATTAGCTACTTAGCTGATTTAGTATTTCTTGTTTGTTTGCTTAGTCCTGGGGGGGTGCTATTATTTTGTTTATTATAGTGCTTATTTTCAGAGCTACAAACAGGAAAAATAGATGCAGGATAACTTTGTTAATTAATTAAGGTTAGGGGTGGAATTGTGATGTGTTGTTTAATTTGTTTTTCTAAGATTCAAGATTCAGAGATTCAAAGATTTTATTTGTCAGTACTACTATACTTACAGGACATACAGGAGAATTGAAATGCCGTTTCTCTCTTCAGTGGTGTTCAGTGGTGGTTTTTACATCATATTGAAGGATTTCAATAATTCTGTGGTCTCTCGATCTGCTTTTCCCGTGACACACAATGGCAACAAAAGTTTTTGCTTATATCCCCTTGATGAAAAAATGGCCAGATCTCTCAACAGTTTTTCCATGATCTCTCAGTGATCGCCAAGATCCCTCAATGATCTCTCGATGATCCTCAGTGATCTCCAAGACTCAGTGATCCTTCATTAATCTCTCAGCCATTTCTACCTTTGGTGTGGGAAAAGATCGCTGAGAGATCGTTGAAAGATTGTTGAGAGATCTGGTCATTTTGCCATCGCTCAATGATTGCCAGATTATTCAATATTCTTTCAATGATCCTCAGCAATCAGACTACCCCAAGCTACAAGTTCACGTTCAATATTTTTTTGGGGGGGTGGGGGTGGGGGTGGGGGGAAGAGTTAAACTGTTTTCTTGTAAATTTGCAGCATTTTTTTCATAAATTTTCAATTATGCTCACACAAATTTCAAACATTTGCTGTTAAATTTGATACATTTTTCTAATATATTTTTTCAACTTTTTGCTTGTAAGTTTGGAAATTTCTGTAAATTTGAAACTTTTTGCATAAGTATTAAACTTTTTTTCTTATTAATTTCTGCATTTTTGTTCAAATTTATTACCATTTTCTTGTAAATTTGCAACCTGTTTCTCATGAATTTTCATTTATTTTCACATCAATTTCAAAACATTTCCTGGTAAATTTAAGGCATTTTTCTAAAACATTTTTTTTTTCCTTTTTACTTGTAAGTTTGGAAATTTCTGTAAATTTGCAACTTTTTTAATAAACATTAAACTTTTTTTCTTTTAAATTTATGCAGTTTATGCAATTTTCTCATAATTTTACTATGTTCTTGTAAAGTTTCAACTGGTAAATTTGTTCCTTTTTTTTTTTTTGTAAATTTGCTACTTTTACACTCTAACCCAAGTGTATTTTTCAGTATTTTTGATGGAAGTGGAGATATTCTTTTTTACCACATTTTAAAGGCTTTGAAGTTTTCACCATTCCTAAAGCAGGAAACGCTCAGTACTGAGGCTACACACTGCTGCTGGAGGCTCTACGGAGCTCCTACTGTGTGTCATCACAAGACAAATTTGCCTCACAAGGGCACTACAGTAGAACTGATCTCATCCCATCACTTGGCCTGCAAAAATAACCAGCCCGGCCTGTTTAAAGTTTGATTTACTGTGTGTGTGTGTGTGTGTGTGTGTGTGTGTGTGTGTGTGTGTGTGTGTGTGTGTGTGTGTGTGTGTGTGTGTGTGTGCGTGCGTGCGTGCGTGCGTGCGTGCGCGCGCGCGTGTGCGCACACTGTTATGTGTGCGTACAGCTGTCTTCTCATTCGGGGGTAAAATGTAAAACACCTGCACCGGATACGGAGAATATAAAATCAGAGATAAATGGCACTCTGATTGCTGCGTCTCAGCTATGTTTCTGTCCTCGGGAATCACACCTCATTATGTACAAACTACTTCCCCCCCATCCTGATTTCAAAGCGTCGCATACATGTCGGTAATGTGTGTCTGAGTTGGTTTTGTAACTCTTTTGAGGGGTAATTTCTCATCTCTCTGTGTTGCCTCTCCTGTGCTGCTGCTGTTTGATGTCTACCTGTGGTGGAGTCCTGGCAGTTTGGGACCAGTACTTTGTGGTTCATTAGAGCTTTATTGGAGCCGTTCCATGTCCCACCTGCCTGCACCACACCCACACACCTCCCTGAGCCAAACTGAGGCCTACCATAAGGTCTCTACTTTGAAAAATTTAAATTTCAAGGGTGAATTAATGATGTGATAAGAATGGTAGAGATATTTCTACATAAAATATTTGGGATGATGAAATGTACTGGCCGATATTCACCTTGTGTTGGAGCTGTATAGCACTGATTTTGCCCTGAAACAAACAAGAGTAGCCTATAGTTCTAAGGGCCACTTTACATAGCATGGAGATCTTTGGGTGACCACTGAGAGATCAAAAATTGGCCCAATTGCTCAACAATCCCCTAAAGCCTGATAAAAACTGTTTCTGTGATCATTGAGAGATCACGGAGAAACCAGGAGCGACTGCTGAGGGATCACTGAGAGTTTCTTGGGTAACCGAGGAGGTTGCAGCATTTGAGAGGTTGCTAGTGCTGTTCTACCCCCCTTGACATAGGAGTGGAGATCATTGAGCAACAATCTTTCAATGATCTTCCAGTGATCTCTCACTTATCTTCTAGTGATCTACACAATCACCATGGTCTCATCAAATCTCTCAGTGATCACTAATGGAAAGAGATCTCTCAGCAAACTCTCAACAGACTCTGAAGGAGCACTCAGCGATCTCATCAACCACCCAGTGATCTCTCAGCAATCAAAAATGTGCTTTTTTTGCACATATGACTGTTCTGTAATGGCCACGCAAATCCTGTGCAACAATGGCATAATTATCTGGGACAATTGCAAAATGGGGACCATAACTCCACATTCCAGCAGTTATTTTATGATCAAACATTAACAGAGATCGACCGCGGAGAAGTTCAATTCCTCTGGGTCCTTGGACCAGCTGCACTTCCTCTGTAGTGGCTCATGGCAGCACGGTGGTGCAGTGGTTAGCTCTGTTGCCTAACAGCTAGAAGGTTCCAGGTTCAACTCCCCAGGGTGGCAGGGGTAGGAACCTTTCTGTGTGGAGTTTGCATGTTCTCTCTGTGCTGCGTGGGTTTACTCCGGGGGCTCCGGTTTCCTCCCACAATCCAAAGACATGCATGTTAGGTTAATTGGTTGTTCTAAATTATCCCTAGATATCTGTCTCCCGTAGGCCCTTGGAATAGAGGGTTAGTACTAGTGAAGCGCTTTGAGTGGTCTTTGAGACTAGAAAAGCGCTATATAAGTGCAGGTCCTTATCCCTTATTCTCATGGGGCAGTTTAGTTTCTGATATCCCCAACCAGCTGCAAAGTTGTCTCACTTTTCTCACACTTTCTGACTGATGGAAAACTAAATTGAGGCAGGTGTCGATGGGTTTGATATGGGTTTGTTGCACAAGTTTTTTGAACATGTTGAAAATTCCTGCGACATGAGAGCGAGGCCCTGCAACTCATGAGAGGACATCACGAGTGAGGAACTCTCTCAGCCCAGTGAGGTACTACCTGAAGATCAACTGATACACCAATGTGACTTCTGCATCGGTTTGAATCTGTCGATGAATATGTCTGTGACATAATGTCTGGCCCAGGGAACACGCACACAGGCTCGAGTGTGATTCAACAGCTTTATTGAACAGCAACAGGTGTTTGGATGAGTGAGTGTGAGATGTGGATGGATTGCAGGAGGACAGGGAGCGCTGAGGGCGGAACAGTTCACCGTGCAGCCAGGCAACCTTGCAGGTGTCGAGGTGGCTGGCGTTGGCTAGCAACAGGTCTCCTGCCTGGAGGACAGCGCCCAGATGCGCGCTCGGTGATGCAAGGAAGGGAAGAGCGAGGATGAGGCAAGGGAGAGGGAAATCCGCCGCCTGGAGGATCCACCTGTGCACAGGGGAGAATACTGGAGAGCAGGTAAGGAAATAACTGCTTACGTGCGTGAAGAACGAAGGCGCAGGCCGGGAAGGAATGGTCGTGCGCTGGAGTTGGGAGCGTAGACGAACAGACGGCTCCAGTCCGAGGCTCCAGGTAGAGCGGGTTAAATAGTCAGAGGCTGATGAGGCGCAAGTGTGCGCACCGCTGAAACAGATGACAGGCGAGAGCGAGTTGTGACAGTATGCTCCTTCTGAGGACACTAAGGTCTTTTGGAGTGCCGGGGAACTCCTGACGACCTTCTACAACTCTCTGGTGGTATCAATCATCCTGTATGGGGTGGTCTGCTGGGGCAGCAGGATCACAGCTGTTGACAGGAAGGGACTGAACAGGCTGATGAAGAAGGCCAGCTCTGTTCTGGGGCACTGCAGTCAGAATGCACAATCTACGCTGCTCATAGAGACCGCACATAGCACTGCTACAACTTGGACAATGAGGAACGCTCCTTCCAGTACTGTGAAAGATTTCCTAATTCTAGCTAAGAGTAGTAAGTTAGTGCAAGTGTCTTTTACCCCCACCCCCACCCATGCCATTTTGTGGAGGTTTTTGGCACTTGTTTAGTTTGTAGGCAGGCCACCCACGCTGATGGACTTTCAATTTAATTAGAGAGTGTTTAGTATATCTAAACTGGTGCCAGTTGGAACAAGGTGACTCTCCTTTAGCCTGGGTCAAGCAATAAGGTGATCAGACTGTGATCAAAAGACGGAAACTGTGAAAAATGTCCTTCTTTTATCAATTAATATCACACTGTGTCCCTGTTATTACAATGTTGTGAAAAGTGTTTTCCCCTTCCTGATTTCTTATTTTTTTCATATGTTTGTCACACTTAAATGTTTCAGATCATCAAACAAATTTAAATATTAGACAAAAATAACACAAGTAAACACAAAATGCAGTTTTTAAATGAAGGTGTTTATTATTAAGGGTAAAAAAACTGCAAATCTACATGACCCTATGGGAAAAAGTGATTGCTCCCCTTATAAAACATAAATTAACTGTGGTTTATCACATCGCTGGAAAGCTGAGTTCAGTTTCTCTAGCCACACCCAGGCCTGATTACTGTCAGACATGTTCTCAATCAAGAAATAACTTAAATAGGACCTCCCTGACAAAGTAAAGTAGACCAAAAGATCCTCAAAAGCTCGACATCATGCTGTGAACCAAAGAAATTCAGGAACAAAAGAGAAACAAAGTAATTGAGATCTACCAGTCTGGAAAAGGTTATAAAGCCATTTCTAAAGCTTTGGAACTCCAGTGAGCCACAGTGAGAGCCATTATCCACAAATAGTGAAAATATGAAACAGTGGTGAACCTTCCCAGGAGTGGCGGGCCGACCAAAATTACCCTAAGAGTGCGGCAATGACTCATCCAAGAGGTCACAAAAGACCCCACAACAACATCCAAAGAACTGTAGGCCTCACTTGCCTCAGTTAAGGTCAGTGTTCATGACTCCACCATAAGAAAGAGACTTGGCAAAAATGTCCTGCATGGCAGAGTTCCAAGACGAAAACCACTGCTGAGCAAAAAGAACATAAAGACTAATCTCAGTTTTGCCAGAAAACTTCTTGATGATCCCCAAGACTTTTGGGAAAATACTCTGTGGACTGATAAGACAAAAGCTGAACTTTTTGGAAGGTGTGTGTCCCATTACATCTGGTGTAAAAGTAACACAACATTTCAGAAAAAGAACATCATACCGATAGTAAAATATGGTGGTGGTAGTGTGATGGTCTGAAGCTGTTTTGCTGCTTCAGGACCTGGAAGACTTGCTGTGGTAAATGGAACCATGATTTCTGATGTCTACCAAAAAATCATGAAGGAGAATGTCCAGCTATCTGTCCGTGACCTCAAGCTGAAGCACACTCGGGTTCTGTATAAGGACAATGATCCAAAACACACCAGCAAGTCCACCTCTGAATGGCTTAAGAAAAACAAAATGAAGACCTTGGAGTGACCTCGTCAAAGTCCTGACCTGAATCTGATTAAGACGCTGTGGCCTGACCTTTAAAAGGTGGCTCATGCTTGAAACCCCTCCAGTGTGGCTGAATTATAACAATTCTTCAAAGATGAGTGAGACAAAATTCCTCCACAGCGCTGTAAAAGACTCATTGCCAGTTATGGCAAATGCTTGAATGGAGTTGTTGCTGCTAAGGGTGGCCCAACCAGTTATTAGGTTTAGGGGGCAATCACTTTTTCCACACAGGGCCATGTGGGTTTTTGATTCCCCCCCCCCCTTAATAGTAAACACCTTCATTTAAAAACTGAATTTTGTGTTTACATGTGTTATCTTTGTCTAATATTTAAAGTTGTTTGATGAGCTGAAACATTTAAGTGCTACCGATTATGTGGGATAATCATAAGACTTTGTAGATGTGGTAGAGATCGTAAATGATGGACAGGACGCAAAATAGTGACCACAATGGGTGAAAACACAGCAACCGCAGCAGTGAGCGAGTCCTGTTAGGCGCAAGTAAGTGACTTATTTCTGTTTTTTTTAATAATGTACTGATTTCTTGTTCATATATTTTGAAGATAAGATGATGAGGTACCTCTGTACAAAAAAACGGTGTCAAAAGACCGAACCATTCTTTGTGTAAATATGTCCAAATTCCAGTTTTGAGTGAGTAATGGAATTTAAAGAGCTGCCGCAACATTATGTAAATTAGATGCATAAATTTATTCCTATCTGAAACTTTGGATCATATTTTACATCTTTCTAATTGACAGTTAGCCATTATCTCTGACCACTTTCAAGTTATAGCCTTGAAAATCTGAACTATTTTATTGACAAAAATATTTACCACTCTTGACCACTAGGCGTTATGTCACAATTCGGTGACTGACACACTCAAACAGTTAAAAAGCTTTGCAGTCTGGACAGAGGACTCTCCGGGTCCGGATCCAGACCAGAGTCCACCAGTTGGTGACCCCTGCTATAGCAGATGTATTGTGCATTTTGCTAGTTTTCTGTAGTGAGAATGGTGAAGGTTAAGAATACATACAATCATGAAAAAATTAGGACACCCCTTTAAATATTCAGTTCTTTATTAAGAAATGTTCACATATCTATGTCTAACCTTCTTTTTGTTTTTATTTGCATTTTTTTTACATTCATTTTAGCAATTGTAAGTGGGAATGAATGTGGGGGTGTCCCAATTTATTCCTCACTATTTGTTTAAAATTACATTGTACAGAAAATTTGAAAAAAAATCTTTAATTCATTTTTAATTGTTTAGTTGTATTATATGAATCTCACAGTACTTTTAACATTGATGTTAAATATCCATATGTCCAAATATGTTAAAAAACATACAGGCTTACACAGGGTGTCCTAATTTTTTCACATGGCTGGAAGGTCAAAGTTTGGAATGGTGATGGCAGTGCCCTCCTCACTGATGCCAGAGAGACAGGAAATCCTCAACAGTTTTACCTCAGACACACAGCTTGTTGAGAATCGATAAACTAAAATGGCTTGTTTCAGAATTGGGTTTATTCACCTGAACAAGAATGCCAATAGGATGCTGAAATGAGCATTTTACTGTACCTGTTACAATTCAGGCTCTGAAGAGACATATCAGCTAGTATGTACAATTCTTGTTGTTCGTCCGTCGTTCTCGACAAGGACCAAGGACATCACAGGGAAGAGGACTGGGTGCTGTGTGTCCGGCTGTGGCTGATCAGTCCAATGTGGGCATGGAAGGCTCTGCCGCAGGTCGGGCACAGGTGGTTTGCATGGGCAGAAGGTACAGGGGTGGCTCTGGACTTGCAAAGCTCACATTTTCTCCGGGCCTTGGCAATCCTGTTCAGCTCAAAGGAGGCAGCACCTTTGCTGGTATGGCTACGCCAGTCTGGTCAGTCTAGCGCTATGGTCTCCCAGGTGTCAGGACTGATGTCAAAGCTCTTCAGGGAGGCCTAAAGAGTGTCTTTTTAGCACTTCTTCTGACCACCTTGTGAGTGCTTGCCCTCTGCTAGTTCACCATAGAACAGTCTCTTTGGTAGGCGTGAGTCAGGCATATGAACAAGGTGGCCAATCCACCTAATCTGGGCTTTCTTGAGCAGGGTGTAGATGCTAGGCTGCTCAGCTTGGGAGAGAACCTCTGTGTCAGGGATTTTGTCCTGCCAGGTGATCTTCAGGAGCTTTCTGAGGCAGTTCAGGTGGAAGCAGTTTAGCTTTCTGGCATGGCGTTCGTAGACTGCCCAGGTCTCACAGGCATACAGTAGCGAAGACAGGACAACTGCCTTGTATACCTTCAGTTTTGTGGTCAGCCCGATGCCTCTCCTTTCCCACACTGTTGCACGTAGCCATCCGAATGCTGAGCTTGTCTTGGCAGTGCACAAATGTTGACAGACCTGGAGAGTGTGCTGCTGAGGTATGTGAACTTGTCAACAGCCTTGAGGGTCTCCATGTTGACAGTGATGGCTGGTTCCACGTAAGTCTTCTGCAGTGTGGATTGGTGCAGGACCTCAGTTTTCTTCGTACTGATTGTGAGCCCAAAGTTGTCACAAGCAGTGGAGAAGCAGTTCATGCTCTGCTGCACTTGGGGCTCTGTAGTGGTGTTGAGTACGCAGTCGTTTGCAAACAGGTTGAAGAGCCTGTTGTCCATCCTGTACCTGATCCTGGTGTTGCTTTCTTCATCATCGGAAAAGCCATCAGACAGCATGGATGTGAATATTATGCTGAAAGTGTGGGCGTGAGTACACAGCCCTGCTTGACCCCGTTGTTGACTGGGAAAGCTTCGGAGGAGTCTCCATCGTCCAGTTCTCAAGCAAGCATGCTGTTGTGGAACGGGCGCACTATGCTGATGAACTTGTCTGTGCAGCCGAACTTCGCCATGATCTTCCAAAGCCCCTCTCGACTGACGGTATCAAAAGCCTTGGTCATATCTACAAATGTTGTGTAGAGGTCCCTGTTCTGCTCTTGACACTTCTCCTGAAGTTGTCGTGCAGCGAAGATCAAGTCAGCAGTTCCACGACCCTCTCTGAAGTCACACTGGCTCTCTGGCAGGTGACCGCTTTCAATGTGCTGAATGAGGCAGTTGAGAAGGACTCTTGCTAGGATCTTGTCAGCGATGGTGAGGAGAGCGATCTCATGGTAGTTGTCGCAGGACTTCCTGTTTCTTTTTTTCTTGTAGAGATGGACAATGGAGGTGTTCTTAAGCTCCTGGGGGATAACTTCCTGCTGCCACATGGTCTGAAAGAGCTCGGTGAGTTTCTGTATTAGAACTGGTCATCCTGCCTTGTAGATTTCAACTGGGATGGAGTCAGAGCCTGGTGCTTTGCCGTTTGAAAGGTGTTTGATCACATTTTGGACTTCTGATTCCGTTGGAGGTTCTGCCAGAGACGTGTTAACCTCTACTTGGGGCATGCGAGTGATGGCTTCTGCATTGATGGACAAAGGTCTGTTCAGGACACTGCTGAAATTTTCTGCCCATCTTTCCAGGATTGTGTTCTTGTCAGTGAGAAGAGTGGACCGGTCAGCACTGAGCAGTGGTGATGTTCCAGAAGACTGAGGCCCTTAGATGGGCTTAAGGGCATCATAGAAGTGTTTGGAGTTGTTGTTGTTGTTGTTGTTGTCAGCGTACTGCTGTATTTCATCTGCCTTTTTGCTGAGCCAGAAGTCATTCATCTCTCTGAGCTTTGCCTGCACCTTTCCTTTGATGGAGTTGAAGGTTGCCTTCTTAGAGGCAGATCTGCTGTCTTGCTGGTAGGCTCTGTGGGCTTCATGCTTCTCGTCAAGCAGTTTTTGGATGTCCTCATCGTTTTGGGCTGCACGGTGGCGCAGTGGTTAGCACTGCGGCAGCACAGTTTACCCTTGGCCGGGGGATTGTGGGGATTGTGGGATTGTGGGTTCGATCCCAGCCCCCGACCAACAGTGATCTGTGTGGAGTTTGCATGTTCTCCCCGTGTTGCGTGGGTTTACTCCGGGATTTCTCCGGTTTCCTCCCACATGCCAAAAACATGCATGTTAGGTTAATTGGCTGTTCTAAATTGTCCCTAGATATCTGTTTCCTATAGGCCCTTAGAATAGAGGGTTAGTATTAATGAAAGCGCTTTGAGTGGTCTTTGTGACTTGAAAAGCGCTATATAAGTGCAGGTTAGTTAGTAGTTAGTAGTTTTCATCGAACCAGTCTTAGTGTTTGTGTGTGTTCTTGCCTAGATGAGTAAGTAAGGTGTCATGCACCATGTCTTTGAAAGCTGCCAAGTCTTCTTGTACTCCATACTCCCCAAGGTCAAGCTGACTAAGCTTGCTGTCCAGGTCCTCACTGAGGTTCTGTCATACGGAGTGCTGTTCCAGCTTGCTGACATTGAGTCACTTGTTTGCCTTTTTCCCCGTGGATGCTGTTTGGGCTGGATGTGCATGTTGAGCTTTGAGAGAATGAGTCTGTGATCCGTCCGGCAGTCTGCACCACACATCGCCTTCATCACTCTAACGTCCTGCCTGTCTCTCCTTCTCACAATGATGTAATTGATCAGATACCAATGTTTACTGCGTGGATGCATCCAGGAGGTCTTGTTGCGATTTGGCAAGCGGTAGATGGTATTAGTCATCAGAAGGTCATGAGAGATGCACGTCTTCAACAGGAGAAGACCGTTGCTGTTGTACTTTCCAACTCCATTTCTCCCAAGGACTCTCTCCCATGTCTGGTAGTCTGTACCAATTCTGGCATTGAAGTCTCCAAGAACAATGAGTTTGTCCTTCTTCTCTACACCTTGAATGAGAGTCTCTAAGTCCTCATAAAACTTGTCTTTGATCTCATCTGGGTTCAACATGGTGGGGGCATATACACTGATGAATGTGGCATGATGTTTTCCTGGAAGGGGGGGCTGCAGGGTCATGAGGTGGTTGTTGGTTCCTTTGGGGAGGCTGGTAAGCTTGCTGATCAGATTGGATCTGATCACAAAACCCACTCCTGCTTCACGGCATTCTTCGCTGTCTCGGCCGCTTTAGAAAAGGTGTAGCCAGCTTTGACTTCTGTCAGCTGACCTTTGTCTGCAAACTTGGTCTCGCTCAGAGCTGCGATTTGGATGTTGTACCTGCTGAGTTTTCTTGCGACAAGTGCTGTCTCTCAGGGCTGTCTGTTTTGAAGCTGTCCATGAGCGTTCGCGCATTCCAAGTTCCAGTGGTGAGTGATGTCACCTTAGTTGATTTCTTCTGAGAATTTTGATCGCTAGGATGGGATCCTCGCCAGCCGTGGCTTGCTGGCCAGGGTGTAACGAAGCAGGCTATGTTTAGGGCACCTTTTCTAGCCCCTTCATCAGGCCATGGAGGTGACCAGAGCAAATCCCAAAGAGGGCTGCTCAGACACCCTGGTGGCTGCCGAACTCCATTGCTGCTTCGGTCCAGTAGAGAGAGCAACCCTATGCCCTGGGCCGCCTGTGTGTGGGATTGTGGCTACAGCTTCCAGTGCATCCGCACCTGCTGCTTCGTCACTTGCCCATCGCCACAGGACTTGGAGGGAGACTTGAGGGGGGAATGAGAAGGAAATTGGGGGGTGATGTCTTGACTTGCGTGTGAATTTGATTTAAGTGAGGGAGAGTTGCGCTGCCTCGCCCTCTCATCCCAGCCTATCTGGATCCAGTGGCAAGGCATAGTCAAGATGGCTAGAGATAGATTAGGATGCAGTGAATGGCCAGCAGTGTCCTACATGTCTCACTGTGCCCTAGTTGTGCTCCACAGTGCTTTGCTGGGTCTGCCTTCCTGCCCGTTGAGCCAATCTGGTGGTTTCCTCTGTGCAGTCCACTGGGTCCAGTCTACGCATGTGTAGGTAGACAAGCCCTACCTCACCGATGGTTTCAAACCTGTCATCTACCCTCACCTGGTTTTGCCCGCCAGTCGAAATGGTTTACCGGGGTGTGGCCGCTGTTGCATGTAAACAGCTACTTGGAGCCGCAGGTGAGAGTTGAGAGCCAAGTGGGAACCAAAGCGGACCGACCACCCGGAGGTGCAACTGCTGCCCCATCAGAGTTACTGTCCCTTCCTGACACTTCATAAATATCCCAACTCTTATTCACTGAGAGAATTTTTATATTACACCCTCATTTGCAACTATATTAAAATCCAGGCTATTGTATATATTGGAAAATACTAAATATGATAAATAGAATTATTATCAAGGATGCTTGAGTTGGAAAATTACCAAATCTGTGTATTAATGGAGCTTCTGTTAAAGGTCCCCTTAACTGAAAAAAAAAGTGTTAACCTTCTGAAATGCATCTATTGGTCACATGATTTTCAAAAAAAAAACCCATCAAAAATGCTTCAGAGCTAGGGCGTTAGCTTTCCCAGCGTTGTTTATATTGTAATTTTCTTTAAATTTTAATAACTCTAACAAACATCCCTGTTTCCACCTGGTTCACTAATAGTCACTAACAGTAAATAATATATCTCACGTCATTCTTGTATGTTTTGTTCTATTTTTGCCATTGATCCCTTAGCATTAGCTTGACTAGGTGGTAAGGATTGATCTGTCCCAGGGCCCGTATCCCATCTACCGCTAAAACTGCACATGCCTGTCAAGCAGTGACTGTAGTATCTCAGGTTTGAGCCCAAATTTTTCTACTGCTGATTACCTGATCATGTCCAGCTGCTCTGATTAACCACCTGTCTCTCATCAGCATCACCCTTTATAAGTGGGTGTTTCCACTTCCTCATTATGGGAACGTTGGACTTTGTAAGTCAGCAACTTGGCATTTCTCCCCAGCCCTCGTGTGCCTACCTCTAGTGCTCTTGTTCCTATCTCCTCCACCTTCTCCAATGCTGGAATCCATAAGAACAAACATTCTACTCTAACCTTGTCCTCTGCCTCCTTCCTGTCCTAGGATAAACTTTTACTTATTGTTTCTTGGTGAACTTGAATCCCTTCCTAGGTAGAACTGCAATCCAGAAATCCCCCTACCCACCAAGTATGTCAGAACTCATTATACACAAAACCTGCAATACACTCATTGATCCTCACAGCATCTCTTCATTAGATATTTACACTTACTTATTTACACTCATAATCTTGTGGAAGAAGAAAGCAGACGAGGCAGCGAGCTGAACGACACATGAATTTTATTCTTCTTCCAACATCAAGTACAGAAAATCTAAACCTGGGTCTGTGGGCACCTCCTTTTTATAACCTTTATTTCCATCCCATGAGAACCAGGAAGCCAAAAACAATACCCTCAGTGAACAAAGACATGTGTGGCACATTAACATCACATGACGCCAGTCCCGCTTCTCACACCCTCTCCCACCAGAGCCACACTCCAGTGGCTCTGGTGTCTCCTGAACTCCCCGTGTGGGGGGGGGGGGATAGTCCTTTCTGTTATGTCTGAGACCCCCCCGGTTCCACTTCCTCCTTCAGTCCTTTTTTCTATCTTCCCCCGGCTTCTGACTCTAGGTGGAGAACCCCCCACAGAGTGCCACCACAAAGCCCCCCCTGAACACCCAGAAAAGGCACTACCCCCCCCCCCCCATTCTTTTGATGGGAGTCAGTGCCATAGCGGTTGTAGCGGGGGGTTGCCGGTCTGGTCAAAACACCCTGGTGGCGAGATGTGCATGCGAGCACATTAGTCTGTGGAGGGAAAGAGGGTGGGGAGGGGGGGGGAGATGTTAGCTTCATGAGTGCAGTTCTTTACCGAGGGAACACCACCTTGTGGAGCCACCAAAGGTGGCCATCCGCGCCGGGAAGCTTTGTCCAACACCGCCTGCTCATCTGCTATCACAAAAGCGGGCTTCAGCCTGTTGATGCAGACTGTCTCCCTACTTCCCCCAAGTCTAAAACAAAATGCTTTGCCCCAATTTCCCGCACCCTGAATGTTCCGTCATAAGGTGGGCGCAGCGAGGTCTGGTGTGCATCGTGCATGACAAAAACAAAACTGGCGTTCTGTAAGCTTTTCGGGAAAAGGCGCAAGGAAAACAATGGTGGGCTGGGCCCGGCATGTTTACAGCCTCTGTACTGTGCAAAAATTGCGTGGGCGGATTGGCCCCAGGCGTGGGGTTAAAAATTCCACAGGGATCCGCAGTGGCTAAGAAAAAAACAAGTTCTGCTGGGGAGGCTGCAAGATCCTCCTTAGGCACGGAGCACAACCCTAAAAGAATCCAGGGCAGGTGGTCGACCCAGTTTGCATCCATGAGCGAAGACCTGAGCACTGCCTTAATCGACCTATGAAAACGTTCGCATAACCCGTTAGCCTGGGGGTTGTACGTGGTAGTGAGGTGGATTTTGACCCCCAGGCTCTGGGCCATCGTGGAACAGAGTTCAGAAATGAATTGCAGACCCCTGTCAGAAGTGATGTCCTATGGGGATCCAAACCATGCAACCCAAGCCGACAAAAAATATGAGTCACTTCCACAGACGTGGTTGAAGCCAGCGGGACCACTTAAGGCCAGCACGTGGTGCAGTCCACGATTGTCAAAAGGTGTGTGAAACCTTGCGATGGCTGGAGGGGTCCCACCAAATCCACATGGACGTGGTTGAACGTCCTTGCTGGAATTTGGAACGGCTCGAGGGGGATTCTGGTGTGCTTGTGCACTTTGGCCCGCTGGCACGTGACGTACGGTGCAGCAAACTCTTTCACGTCCTTACACAAGTGCGGACAGACAACTTTCACACACTCCAGTTTAACTGAAGCGCGTACTCTGGGATGCGAAAAGGAGTGGACTGACTCAAAATGCAGCGGCGCCAAGAGCTCGGAACCACTGGGTGCGGGCAACTGGTGGAGACGTCGCAGAGCAAGGCAGGGCACCTTTTTGCACCACTCTGCTCTCCAGCTTTAACCCAGTAGGTGCAGACTGGAGCGCGCAAATGTCCGGGTCCCCGGTTTGCTCCACGGCCATGGCAGGGGAAATCTGTTTCCATGTAGACCGGGGAGATTAACGCTCGCCACAAGCAATCAGCCACAATGTTGAGCTTACCGGCAACATATTGAATGTCGGTCGTGAACTCGGAGATCGCAGCCAAATGCCATTGCTGCCAGGCCGACCACAGTTCCGAGACCTTGGACATTGCGTATGTTAGCAGTTTATGATCAATGAATGTGGTGAACTGACGCCCTTCTAGCCAAAACTGGAAATGGCGCGTCGCCAGGTGGAGGGCCGATAATTCTCTGTCGAACATACTGTATTTGTGCGCTTTGTCGCGCAAAGTATGACTGAAAAATGTGAGCGGCTGCCATGAACCGGAGACGTACTGCTCCACCACTGCCCCTTTGGCAACATCAGATGTGTCAGTGGTTAGCGCTATCTGCGCTGACGGGGCAGGGTGGGCTAGCAAGGTGGCGTCAGCGAGCACTGTTTTGGCATTTGCGAAAGCCTGGACTTGCTCGGGGATCCAGTCAATGTTTTCCGCGGGCTTCTTTTTCTTAAGCGTGGCATACAATGGCTGCATCAGCTGGGCGCCCGGGGGAGGAAACGGATATAAAAGTTGACCATTCCCAAAAACTCCTGTAGGGCCCTCACGGTCCACGGATGTGGAAAGTTCGACACGGCGAACATTTTATCAGGCAGCAGAATCACACCCTCCGGCGAAATGAGGTGGCCCAAGAAATCAATGACTGGCACACCGAACTGACACTTCGCCTGGTTAACTATAAGCCCGTGGGCTTCCAACCTCTGGAAAACCTTTGAGATGGGCAAGGTGCTCTTCCTCGGACACACTAGCCACCAAAATGTCATCTAAGTAGACAAAAGCGAAAGGCAGGTCACGGAGCACTGCGTCCATCATTCTCTGGAAGGTTTGCTTGGCACCCTTTATCTCGAAAGGCATGCGTAAAAACTCAAAAAGGCCAAAAAGAGTTATTACCGCTGTTTTGGGAACATCCTTCGCACGCACCAGGACCTGGTGGTAGCCATGGAAAAGATCTACTTTCGAAAAAACACACGTCCTGGCCAGGTGCACGGAAAAATCCTGGATGTGTAGGATGGGATACCGATTTTGTTCTGTGGCGTTGTTCAAGAGCCGGAAATCGGTGCAGGGTTGCCATGCACCGTCGGCCTTAGAAATCATGTGTAGCAGGGATGCCCATGGGCTGTTGGAGCGCCTGACAATGCCCAGCTGCTCTAAGTTGGCAAACTCCTCACGTGCTGGCCAATTTAGCCGCGTCCAGGCGCTGAGGTCACGCAAACAGTGGCAGGCCTTTTGTGGTTAGGAAATGTTTGACCCTGTGTTTGATTACCGTAGCCGAAAAAGTCAGGACCGTGAGTGCTGGGAACTGTGCAAGTAAATGCTGGTACTTACCCCCTGGAGCTATAACGTTAGCCAGTGTTGTTGACCCAGCTCCCTGAGCTGTGCAGGGCAGGGAGGTGAATTAGACAGCGTTCACTAAACGTCTGTTAGTGTTACACCCAGGAGGGGCGAAGGGGAGGAAGGATGATTGAGCCAAGCTGTTAGACTTTGCAGCAACCGTTTATTGACTTCTCAGCACACACGGCACGGCCCACAATTACATAGCACATCGCTAGACACCATCTTGTCTCATAACACTCTCGAACATTCTCTGGAACACTCACACTAGAACACATACTACTCTTCTTCTATGGTGTTCTAACACTATATAGTGTCTTAACACTACAGAGCGCCACCTCTGGCGTAGAAACGCTACTGCTTTCACTGACAGTTTATATAGAACAGTGCATATTCAGTCCTTTAATACATTCCCTATAAATGCTCCCATTTACTATTAATCATTAAATTATAGTCTCTTAGGTACATTTATTAAGAATATTTATATTTGCCATTAGCATCTAATCCACACTGTTTCCTGAGGGTTTACTAAAGATTGTCCAAAATTGACGTTTTCCTACACTCACCCCTCAAAAAGTTAATGTCGTCCCGACATTACACCTTTCTTAAAAAACAATAGTTTTTTTCCTCTTTTCTTCTGTCAGTTCACATTTGGTAATCATGTATTACATGTAAGTAGGGTATTACTACACAGGATTCAGAGTTCATTAAAGTCTATAAAAGATGCAACTGGTAATTGTCCTTAGTACAGCATGTATCTCCTATTCCATGCAATACATTTGCAGAAGAGGTCTTTGTGCACGATAACCTTCAACCGCTCCATCCATCATGGTGGGTATCTGCATCTTTCCTGAGAGTAAGGGTACTCAATCTAGTCATAACCTACCAAATAAACCTTGGTGTGGTGCCTGTGCCTTAGTAACACACTGCAAGTCTCTTTTTGTGTTTTTAAATTTTTTTGTTCTTTTTTCAATTTTTTAATCAACCATCACAGCAACTACCAAGTTACTTTTCAAGACATTTATGTCTGACCAATGGTTATCTTTAGCTTCTACACCTTTGTGCTAGACAGATGAAATGCAATGAAGTGCAAGGTTGGCCTAACTTATCATAAGTCAATCTCAATGGCTGTTTTCTTATTCTTGAAGGATACGTTTTAACAGGAATCTCATCAGGTCCCTCCTGGTCACTGGAACTGGACTCCAACACCTCATCACTCTGGTCCTGGTCTGCCTCAGCTGGATCTGGAACCACCGGATTGTCGACCTCTGGTGCCAGCTGCACCTGCGTGACGTCATCTGGGTCCTGGTCCTCATCCTCTGGAGTAGTGTCACTGTGCGGGTAGAACTCCAGTGCATCGGCTTTCAGTAGACGCTGCTCTTGATCCTTCCCACCTCGTAATCCGATTATGGCATTCCAACCCTCTTCATCTTCATCATCCGTGTCGTTTTGTCTGTCCACATGCCTTTGTCTTTTAGAGTTTCTTTCTCTCATTTTCTTAGAGGCATGCTCCACTGTTTCCATGGGAAGAAAGTCACAAGGTAGCAAAAGGTTTCTGTGCATGACCCGAGTGCGTCCCTTGACATTTTCAGGTCTGATTTCATATACTGGACTGTCTGGGTACTTCTTTTGGGTCACGACATACACCTTGTCTTCCCAGAATGATCTTAATTTTCCTGGCCCACCTTTTTCGGTCAAGTTTCGAACCAATACTCTGGATCCAGGGAGTAACTCAGCACCGTGAACCTTTTTATCATAAAGTGCTTTACTTCTCATCCCTTCTTTGTTTGCTGTTTTAGAAGTGAGTTTGTAAGCTTCAGTCATTGTAGCTCTCCACTTTTCAGCATAGTCCTGCTGAGACACACTCTGCTCTCTTGTTGTGAGGCCAAACATCAGATCAATAGGCAACTTTGGACTACGGCCAAACAACAGAAAATATGGTGCGTACCCCGTAGCTTCACTACGCGTACAATTATAGGCATGAACCACTTTTACCAGAGAGGACTTCCAGTCTTCCTTAGCTGCTTCAGGCAAATTTCTGAGCATTGCCAACAGTGTACGATTAAATCGTTCCACCTGCCCATTCCCTTGGGGATGGTAGGGCGTTGTTCGGGACCCCTGCACACCACTGTACTCTTGGAGTTTTGCAAAAAGTTTATTTTGGAACTCTCTTCCCTGATCATGATGGAGTCGTGTGGGGAAGCCAAACTTGAGGGCAAAATCTCCAAAGATCTTCTCAGCAGCGGTGTGGGAAGCTTTGTTACGACATGGGTAAGCCTGGGCAAAATGAGTGAAGTGGTCCATTACAACCAGGATATACTCATATCCTCCTTTGCACTTCTCCAAATGCAGGAAATCCACTGACACTAATTCAAATAGGTACGTGGTGACAATGTTAGTCAGTGGTGCCCTTGTTATCTTATTGGGACGCTTGTTCTTCAAACAACTGCAAACTCTCGTGATGTAGTGCTCCACATCTCTTTGCATGTGAGCCCAATAAAAACGCTCTCTTATCAAGTTCATCACTCTCTCTACCCCTAAATGGCCCATGTTTTCATGGAGCTCTTTGAACACGAGCTGGTGAAACTTCTGAGGTAGGAGTAGCTGGTCATGTGTTGCCGTTCTCCTGTAAAGCAGTCCATCATCTTCCAAGTACAGCTTGTGTTTTTGTCTGACTATAGCTGCAATTTTACTGTTCTGCTGCTTTACACTTCTTGGCCATTGTTTTGATAACACATAGCGCAACACCTCTCCAATCACGGAGTCTTCCTCTTGAGCTCTTTTTAGATCAGTCTTTGATATTTCAGCTATAGAGCTGGCTTCTTGATCTGCTTCACTAATGAGAGTAGAAATGGTGACTGGGCAGAGCCATGGTTCACTTTCTTGTGACTTTACCTTGACTGCCTGTGTCACACAATTCATCACATCAGGATCAACATTCTGTGTACATTTGTTCATGTACTGCTCCATATCTAGAGGCATATGTGAAAGTCCGTCTGCATCGCTGTTTGCTTTTCCAGGGCGATACTTAATCACAAACTGGAAATCAGCTAGTTCTGCTGCCCACCTCTGTGTGGTTGCATTTAACTTTGCGGTGGTGAGCACATACGTTAGGGAATTATTGTCTGTATAGACAGTGAATGGTGGAGAATAGTACAGATAATCCCGAAACCTCTCACAGATGGCCCACTTCATGGCAAGAAACTCCAGCTTCCCTGAATGAAGGTGGTAGTTCTTCTCTGAATTTGACAGTGTCCGGGAGCCATATGCTATCACCACCAGTTTGTCTTGTTGTCGCTGGTATAACACCGCCCCAAGCCCCTCCTGTGAAGCGTCACAGTGTAAAATGAAGGGTTCTTCAAAGTTCGGGTAACCTAACACTGGGGGTTGGGTAAGAAAGTCAACAAGCTGACAAACTACTGATTGATGCTCTGGGCGCCACCTGATCACATGAGATGAGGGTAAGTGGCCACCATCGTTCTTTTTGACATGTTTCTTTGAGTTTTTCTTTGCTTTGTCTGTGTGGTCGTTAGCCAGAAGGTCGTAAAGAGGCTTTGCTATACGAGAGAAGTTTGGAATATAGCTGTGGTAATATGAAATAAAACCTACAGTGGGGCAAAAAAGTATTTAGTCAGCCACCAATTGTGCAAGTTCTCCCACTTAAAAGATGAGAGAGGTCTCCAATTTTCATCATAGGTATACCTCAACTATGAGAGACAAAATGAGAAAAAAAAAAATCCAGAAAATCACATTGAAGGATTTTTAATGAATTAATTGGTAAATTCCTCAGTAAAATAAGTATTTGGTCACCAACAAACAAACAAGATTGCTGGCTCTCACAGACCTGTAACTTCTTCTTTAAGAGGCTCCTCTGTCCTCCACTCGTTACCTGTATTAATGGCACCTGTTTGAACTCGTCATCAGTATAAAAGACACCTGTCCACAACCTCAAACAGTCAGACTCCAAACTCCACTATGGCCAAGACCAAAGAGCTGTCAAAGGACACCAGAAACAAAATTGTAGACCTGCACCAGGCTGGGAAGACTGAATCTGCAATAGGTAAGCAACTTGGTGTGAAGAAATCAACTGTGGGAGCAATTATTAGAAAATGGAAGACATACAAGACCACTGATAATCTCCCTCGATCTGGGGCTCCATGCAAGATCTCACCCCGTGGGGTCAAAATTATCACGAGAACGGTGAGCAAAAATCCCAGAACCACATGGGGGGACCTAGTGAATGACCTGCAGAGAGCTGGGACCAAAGTAACAAAGGTTACATCAGTAACACACTACGCTGCCAGGGACTCAAATCCTGCAGTGCCAGACGTGTCCCCCTGCTTAAGCCAGTACATGTCCAGGCCCATCTGAAATTTGCTAGAGAGCATTTGGATGATCCAGAAGAGGATTGGGAGAATGTCATATGGTCAGATGAAACCAAAATAGAACTTTTTGGTAAAAACTCAACTTGTCGTGTTTGGAGGAGAAAGAACACCATACCTACTGTGAAGCATGGGGGTGGAAACCTCATACTTTGGGGCTGTTTTTCTGCAAAGGGACCAGGACGACTGATCTGTGTAAAGGAAAGAATGAATGGGGCCATGTATCGTGAGATTTTGAGTGAAAACCTCCTTCCACCAGCAAGGGCATTGAAGATTAAACGTGGCTGGGTCTTTCAGCATGACAATGATCCCAAACACACTGCCCGGGTAACGAAGGAGTGGCTTCGTAAGAAGCATTTCAAGGTCCTGGAGTGGCCTAGCCAGTCTGCAGATCTCAACCCCATAGAAAAGCTTTGGAGGGAGTTGAAAGTCTGTGTTGCCCAGCGACAGCCCCAAAACATCACTGCTCTAGAGGAGCTCTGCATGGAGGAATGGGCCAAAATACCAGCAACAGTGTGTGAAAACCTTGTGAAAACTTACAGAAAACGTTTGACCTCTGTCATTGCCAACAAAGGGTATATAACAAAGTATTGCAAGCAAAAGCGAGGAAAAAGGGCCAGGATCCATGCTAGGCTAAAGGCTAACCCCTCCAGACCAGCGGTACCGTCGCTTCTTCTATCAAACGTCCGCGCCCTCGAAAACAAGGTAGACGAGCTGCGTTTGCTGAAAGAAACCCGGAGAGAATGGAAGGACTGCTGTGTGTTTGTTTTCACCGAGACATGGCTCCACGACAACATTCCTGACGAGGCCATTCAGCTGGAAGATATGGCGATGTTCCGGGCCGACAGGGAAACAGCGAGCTCTGGTAAGAGCCGGGGGGGTGGGCTATGCATCTATGTTAACAAGAACTGGTGCGTTAATGCCACGTTAGTGTCTAAACACTGCTCTCCGTTGACGGAGTTCCTTATTGTTAATTGTCGGCCTTTTTATCTGCCGAAGGAATTCAGCAACGTGTTTGTAGTTGGTGTTTACATAGCGCCGAGCGCTAACGCTAAAGCTAATGCTAAGAAGGCACTCGGGGAACTGCACAATGTAATCAGTAAAATCCAAACGTCACACCCGGACAGTTTTGTGGTGGTTGTGGGGGATTTTAACCACACCAGCTTAAAGACTGTGCTCCCCAAGTTTAAACAATGTGTAGACTTTAAGACCAGAGGAGAGAATATGTTGGACTTAGTGTAAACAAACACAGATGCATATAAAGCGTTACCCCGCCCCCATCTCGGCCGTTCTGATCACATGTCCGTGATGCTGGTTCCTGCCTACAAACCTTTATTGAAGCGCAGCAGGCCAGCAGTGAAACAAATCAGGATTTTGCCAGAGAGTGCAACCTCTGCACTGCAAGACTGTTTTCATCACACAGACTGGAGGATCTTCAAAATAGCAGCCTCCCAGGAAGACAGGACAGATGTGGAGGAGTATGCTGATTCGGTCACCAGCTACATCGCGAAGTGCACAGAGGATGTCACTACAGTGAAGACCATCACTATGCGGGGTAATCATAAGCCCTGGATGACTGCAGAGGTGCGCTCGCTGCTTAAAGCCAGAGATGCAGCGTTCAGAGCGAAGGACAGGATTGCCCTCTGCTCAGCCAGGTCTGCGCTTTCAAAGGGAATTAAGGTGGCAAAGCGCGCCTATGCGGAGAAAATCCAGGGACACCTCTGTGACACTAGGAACACCAAGCAGATGTGGCAGGGAGTTCGGACACTGACGGGCTTTAAGTCTAGGCAGGGGGTCGATGATGACGACGCTTCGCTTCCAGACAGGCTTAACGACTTCTTTGCACGTTTTGAAGCATCAAACTCGACAATCAGAGGGAGGGCCGGCCCACTCCCACCATCGGTCGGACCAGCTTTTACCATTAACACAGCGGACACACGGAGGACCCTATCCAGAATCAACCCACGCAAAGCTGCAGGTCCAGACAACATTCCGGGACGTGTGCTCCGAGACTGCGCGAGCGAGTTGGCGGATGTCCTGACTGACATTTATAACATCTCCCTGAGTCAGGCCATCGTTCCCAGATGCTTCAAGACCTCTATCATTGTACCGGTGGCAAAGAAACCAGTGGTGTCATGTTTGAATGACTATCGTCCTGTTGCACTTACACCAATTGTGATGAAGTGTTTTGAACGGCTTGTCAAACCACACATCACAGCCTGCCTCCCTGCATCACACGACCCGCTCCAGTTTGCATATCGTTTAAACCGCTCCACGGAGGATGCTATAGTCACCACCCTACACTCTGTCATCACCCACCTGGACCAGAAAGACACCTACGCCAGACTCCTGTACATTGATTTCAGTTCAGCATTCAACACCATTATTCCCCAGAGACTGATAGAGAAATTACTCCTTCTCGGTCTGAACACCGCCACATGTCTCTGGATCCTGGATTTCCTGACTGAGAGACCTCAGTCTGTCCGGGTTGGAAACAACATCTCCAACTCTGTCACGCTGAGTACCGGAACCCCTCAAGGCTGTGTACTCAGTCCACTGTTGTTTACACTTCTAACACATGACTGTGTATCCAAACACGAGGGGAACCAGATTATTAAGTTTGCAGATGACACCACGGTGGTGGGACTTATTCAGAGGGATGAGGAATCAATGTACAGGGAAGAAGTGAGAGACCTGGAGGGCTGGTGCAGGGAGAACAATCTGGTGCTCAACGTGGACAAAACAAAGGAGATGATTATCGACTTCCGGCGGTCACAGCCTGAGCACGTCCCCCTCAGCATCGGCGGCCGTTTAGTGGAGAGAGTAGAGAACATCAAGTTCCTCGGAGTGCAGATCTCGCAGGACCTGACCTGGAGCAAGAATTCCTTGGAGATCAGGAAGCGAGCTCAGCAGAGACTACACTTCTTGAGGAAACTCAAACAGGCCTCTCTCCCCATCTGCATCCTCAGGACCTTCTACAGAGGTGTGGTGGAGAGTGTTCTGACGTACTGCATTGCTACATGGTACTCCAGCTGCAGTATGTCAGACAAAAAAGCCCTGCAGAGGATAGTCAAGGGGGCGGAGAGGGTAATTGGAGTCTCCCTCCCCTCTGTCCAAGAACTTTTTCAGAACCGTTGTAGGAGCAGGGCACTGAACATTGTCAAGGACCGTTCTCACCCTCTGCATAAACACTTTGAACTTCTTCCATCTGGTAAACGATTCCGGAGCATCAGAGGCAGAACCACCAGACTGATCAACAGCTTCCTCCCACAAGCTGTCAGGATGCTGAACAGCTGACCCGGAATCTCACATACACACTACTGCACCTATGGACATTTTGTATATTATAGTTAGTTATTCTTTTTCCCCAAGTATGTCTCAGGGATGTGTGAATGGATGGGGGGGTGGGAGCTATGTGGGAGTGTGTCTTAATCATGCTGTTTCTTATATGGATGCCGAGAGAAACACAATTTCATCTTGCCTGCACTACAGTTGTATGTACAGCAATATGACTAACTAACTAACTAACTAACCTGCACTTATATAGCGCTTTTCTAGTCACAAAGACCACTCAAAGCGTTTTAATTTGATTTGATTTTTTGATTTGATTTTGATTTGTATTGAGATGAACTTTTGTTATTGACCAAATACTTATTTTACCAAGGAATTTACCAATTAATTCATTAAAAATCCTTCAGTGTGATTTTCTGGATTTTTTGTTACTTATTTTGTCTCTCATAGTTGAGGTATACCTATGATGAAAATTGGAGACCCCTCTCATCTTTTAAGTGGGAGAACTTGCACAATTGGTGGCTGACTAAATACTTTTTTACCCCACTGTAGCAATTTCCTTAGCTCTCCAACACTGGAAGGTTGCTGCTGTTTGAGTGTCTGCACTGGAGCAATGTCCGCAGGGTCCATGGTGTAACCCTGTCCTGTTACCATTTTACCAAGAAAATGTACCTGCTGCTTGAATAACTCACATTTCCGGGGAATCAACTTCACCTCATGGCTTTGATAGCGGTGCAGGACGCTTCTCAGGTCTCGCAAGTGATCTTCAAAAGTCTGTGAATGAACAAGGTTATCATCGAGGTAAGGCAGACAAACATCATCTCTCAACCCCCACAAGCACTCCTCCATAGATCTTTGGAATGCTGCTGGTGCTGAGGACAAACCAAATGGAATCCTTACCCACTCGAACAAACCCCAGGGAGTGATAAATGCAGTGAGGGGCCTACTTGACTCTTCCAGGAAACCCTGATGATACGCCTTCCCTTGGTCGAGAACTGAAAACCACACACTCCCCTTTAGACTGTTCAGCATATCTTGTATGCGGGGAATCGGGTGTCTGTCTGGGATAGACTTCTTGTTCAACTCTCTAAAGTCGCAGCACAAACGCAGACCTCCATCTTTCTTTCGCACACAGACGACTGGACTGGAATACGATGACTTGGATTTGATGATCCAGCCCCTGTTAAGCAGGTCTTCTAAATACTCCTTGACTTCTTTATGAAGTGGTTTGGGAACAGAAACATAAGTCCTTTTGACAGGATTGTGATCTTTCAGTCGGATCTTCAACTGTAAAGAGGGAATTGTCCCTACATCATACTCATCGCGGGAAAACGCTTGCCGTTCCTCCCGTAGTAGCTGTTTTACTTGCTCTTGCTGTATGGGTGAGAGATGATCAAGGGGAACTGGAGGGTCCCACATGTCCATAGTCTCTTTGACAGCACAGTTCATCTTGGTCTCTTTATTTCTTCCTGTTTCACTCGTCGTCGGGTCGACGGTCGCTTGGTTTACAGCAGGGGGTCTAATATCTGCCGGATAAGCAGTTTTAACTCTCTGCGTTTCCCCCAAAATGGTCTTAGCGGGCAGCTGGATATCACGGGACGTACTGTTTGTTACAGGTATTTTGAGCATAGATCGCTTCCCTTTCCATAACTGCACCAACCCACTTTGCATCTGCAAACCCTCTGGTAACTGGGTGTACTGACTCGGCTCAAATAAGACGTCTTGTGTGTCTGGAAGTGAGCCTGCTCTGACACAACCTTTGACTGTTTTGGTTTGGCCAGCAGGGATGGTAACCAACTCACTGCCAACTTTTACCATTCCTTCCCCCAGCCTATCCTCCTCACTTTGCATCACTTTCAAAAACACCTCTGTTTTCTTACAGTCAAATGAGAAGGCTGCGCTAACAGCTTCACTGATAGCACAAGGGGGTTTAATGCCCATCTTCAGGACATGGTCAATCACGTTGAACCCAATGATAGGTGGCTCTGCCACTCCGTCCTCCTTCACCACTAGCACAGGAACTAAAAGTTCCACCGGTGGGCGACTAACTGTCGGCAGCTTAAATGTGACTTCGACCCACCCTGAGAATGGAATCGTGTCTGGTTCACTGCCCTCCCACTCAGGATATTTGGACTCACCAACTCGGCTAAGTCTCTGACGGTGGTGTGTGGCAGGTGCTCCTGTCTCCAGGTGTCATTCATTAAACAAACCTGTGACCCTGTGTTCCACAATGCTTGTGTCTCCTTGTCATCAAGAAAGCAGGTGATGACATATTTTTTTCCAACCAAATTGAGTAACTGTAATTGGCGATTAGGGGACAGTAGATTAACACGGACCGTTTCTACAGGAGGTACCTCGGCCTGAGCTACCAGCCTTGCTTCCAACCTCCGAATGCTGTCAGTAACGAGCTCATACAGTTCTTGTGTGTTAGCTTGTTCTGATGTGGTTGCGACAGTATTGGCCGCCGTGTCTACTTGCCCTGTTCCTCTTCCGAGTCTCCTCCCTATTCGACATTCCCTTGACATGTGGCCGCTGACTCCACACCGGAAGCAGTGGTTGCATTGTTCGCCATTGCTGGTGGACTGACATCTCTTGCAGCCACGTGTCCTCCTGGCTCTCTGAGCGCGAGGTGCTCTTGGAGACTCACGTATGGCCTTCTTGATCTCCTCCATGTCACTCTTCAGCTGCGTGACTATGTCCAGGAGCTCAGATTCCGTACGGGTCACTGTGTTTTGGGACTTAAGGATTTTTCCTTTTGTCGATGGTAGGGGGCGCTCTTGGCCATCCACTTCTCTCTCGGTTGCATACTGACCCGTCAGATTTTCCACTCGGCATTCTCGAACTTTTGGTTCTTTTGTGTGCCTTCTAAATTTTTGGTGCCGTTCCCATTCAAGACTGGCTGCTGCATTCATCTTTGAAATCAGTAGCTCGTCGGTGACGGCAGGATCCTCTAAATAGTGCTTCAGTTGATATTTCACATCAACACTGATCAGTCCTGTTTCCACCGCCCTCAGAAACTTCCTCTGAATAAGATCAGAACTAAACTGCTCTTCCGTGCCAGGCTCTCTGGATGCTGCTAAAAGTCTTTCCTTTAGCTCAATGGCACGAAACAGGAAGTTCTGAGGTGACTCATTACTGTCTTGTGTGAGGTTTATCAGACGATGATACAAGTCAGTGGAACTATCTTCTTTATAATGTCCTCGCAGGATTATGCGCAGCTGTGGCAGTGTGAGATCTGACTTAATCTCCAGCATAGCGCGCAAACTCAATCCAGGACTCACTGCTCTGACAACAGCCTCAATTATCTCAGCCTCACTGTGCTTTTTCTTTAAGCCCATATCAATTTGGTGAGTGAGACTGGAATAAGACAACTTGTCTTTTTGGCCCCTCTCCCCTATCTGCCCATTTATTTTAAACTCCCGTTTAATGATCACTTCTGGCGGTAGGGGCGCTGTGGGGACCTCGGACTGTATCACAAAATGGCAGCTCTGTGGCTGCGCAGCCTCGGGCTGTGTCACAAAATGGCGGCCCGGTAGTGGCGCGGCCTGATCATCCGTCACTCTTATTATTTCCTCTTCAACCCTTTTAGCTGAATCAATGATACTTTCATGCAGAGCGGCATACTGGCTCTGTAAACTGGCGAGTGCCTCCGCCTCGCGGCTCATGCTGGCCGTTGTTGCTGCCTGCGTCAACGGTTCACTTAGCTTAGCTTCGTTAGCACATGCTATTAGCTTTAGCACAAACTCGTGGGCTACATCCTTCTCTTCGCTTTCAATGGCTTTTTCAACCTCCTCGATTAACAGTCGTATCAGCGTGTACTTCGTAGACGGTTCGGCTGGGCTTATCTTTGCAAATAAACAGACCTCATTTAGCTGTTCGGCCCTTAACGGCACCAAGG
Organism: Pholidichthys leucotaenia; assembly: GCA_020510985.1. Lineage (NCBI taxonomy): Eukaryota > Metazoa > Chordata > Actinopteri > Cichliformes > Pholidichthyidae > Pholidichthys > Pholidichthys leucotaenia. Next base: position 11,301,324 of record CM035837.1, on the reverse strand, counting down.
CCTCAGTTAGCTTAGCTTGTAGCTGCTCCAGCTCCATCATTAGTAGCAGCTCCAGCTCCATTGTTAAGGCCTCTCTTTTTTTTTTTTTTATTTGCACTGACTCACCGTCTCAGACACGACTGAACCATCCTCTGCTACCAAGTTTTGTTACACCCAGGAGGGGCGAAGGGGAGGAAGGATGATTGAGCCAAGCTGTTAGACTTTGCAGCGACCGTTTATTGACTTCTCAGCACACATGGCACGGCCCACAATTACATAGCACATCGCTAGACACCATCTTGTCTCATAACACTCTCGAACATTCTCTGGAACACTCACACTAGAACACATACTACTCTTCTTCTATGGTGTTCTAACACTATATAGTGTCTTAACACTACAGAGCGCCACCTCTGGCGTAGAAACGCTACTGCTTTCACTGACAGTTTATATAGAACAGTGCATATTCAGTCCTTTAATACATTCCCTATAAATGCTCCCATTTACTATTAATCATTAAATTATAGTCTCTTAGGTACATTTATTAAGAATATTTATATTTGCCATTAGCATCTAATCCACACTGTTTCCTGAGGGTTTACTAAAGATTGTCCAAAATTGACGTTTTCCTACATTAGCAACATCGACTAACAACCCAAAAGCACATAAAAAATCTGAGCTTAAAATGGGGGCAGAACATGCAGCTACCACAAAGTCCCACTGGAAATTGCGTCCGTGTAGGCATATCGTCAGCGTCTGTTCACCAAATGTCCTGATGGTAGATCCGTTGGCACCCCTAAGCTTGGGACCGCTGCCTCCTGCCGACCTGTTTGCACTGACCAGCAGGATGAGGCTCTTCTGGGTGCTGGAGTCCACCAAGAAATGTGTCCCCGAACGTGTGTCCATGATAAAAAAGCAGCTTGTTCCTGTCACCAGTGGTCGCAGCTGCTACTGACTGCTGGCCGTGCCGTTTCCTGGCTTCTTGAATTGTCATGGCGGCAGGCAGCATTGGGCGTTCAAGCCAAAGCAGCAATGATAGAAACAGATCACCCCGTTCCTAAGTCTCTTGGCGTCCGTCCCGGCTACCACCGACAGCTCCTCGACCTTGCTGGAGTCCCTCAAGGATGCCTGTGCCATTGCATTCACGCTGAGAGCTTTGGTTGCTAAAATGATGCTGTCCACTTCCTGCGCCAGGGCACGGTAGTCCTTGGTCACCAGTAGCGCGGAGTTGGCCAGGATCGCCCTCACTGTAGCTGGTAGGTTCCTAAGGAACAGGTGGGTGAACAGGAAAGATTTGTCCTTCTTCCCCATCAGTGCCAACATGCTCTCCATGAGCTCCACGGCTGATCTGTCACCTAACTCTGAATGTGTTAGGAGTCACTCTGCCCTCTCACTGTCAGACAGGGTATAACGCTGGAGTAGCATCCGCTTGAGCACTTCATATTTCCCCTGGGCCGGTGGCTCCTTGAGCAGGCTCGTTACCTGTTGTGTGGCGCTCACATCCAGCGCAGCGACCACATGGCAATATTTCGTGTTGTCCATTGTGATTCCACGGAGTGCGAACTGGGTTTCTCCATGCAAGAACCAGGTGGTCAGATTGTGAAGCCAGAAGTCTGGGACCTTGACTGTGACAGCGCATGTGGTGCTGGTGTTCTCCCTCTGGTTTGTCTTTGGGGCGGTGCTTGGCTCGTTCTCCATGGCATGTCTTAGGGGTTACCAATGTGGAAGAAGAAAGCAGACGAGGCAGCGAGCTGAACGACACATGAACTTTATTCTTCTTCCAACATCAAGTACAGAAAATCTAAACCTGGGTCTCTGGGCACCTCCTTTTTATAACCTTTATTTCCATCCCATGAGACCCAGGGAGCCTAAAACAATACCCTCAGTGGACAAAGACATGTGTGGCACATTAACATCACATAACGCCAGTCCCGCTTCTCACACCCTCTCTTCTTCCAGTGGCTCTGACTTCTCCTGAACTCCCCGGGAGGCGAATAGTCCTTTCTGTTACGTCTGAGACCCCCCGGTGCCACTTCCTTCTTCAGTCCTTTGTTCTAACTTCCCCCCAGCTTCTGACTCTGGGTGGAGAACCCCCACACAGTGCAACCACAGTCTCACCTTTTTATCTCCTGCCCATCTCCACAGGGTTGCCAGTTCTCTGTCATAGCACATCTTCAATTCAATAAGATGATTTGTTCCAACTCTTTTAAACGGTCTCTTCTCCTTACCTAAAACATGTCAGTGATGCATTATTTCATTCATTCTTTGAGACAAATTTACATTAGTTGGCATCAGGCTCACTATCCGAGCAAATAGCTAGCCAGCTAAGATTAGCAATAGTGACATAAGAGGGATGGCAAAGTTAACTGTGGCTCTTAGGAATTTAAAGAGACATGCACTGAAAAAAGTCATTCTGGATAAGGCTGCAAAAGATGATTCACAATGGTGCTGGAGTAGTTAATTATTTAAAGGCAATCTGACCAAAATATGTCACAAACATTTCATTAAGACCTGTGGGAAAAGTGCACCAAAAGATGATATAAAACTAAAGTGATGTTCCAGCATCAGCATCCAACCATAACAGATTTCTTTGTCTGAAGCCATGTCGTCCACAGGAGATAATCACATGTACCTTTAATCCGGCCCCAGGCTGCCCATCGTTCATCCAAACAGTGGGGAATTGAGCTGCCCGTTGTGACAGCAGAACTGGAAAGATTTCCAGTGTCAAACCCATTGTGATGGTGTTGCATGCTGACTTTTGTGCCAAGTGCAGTCCAAGAGATGTGCTGGATGGGATGATTTTTTTCGACATATCACCCCAGTCTAGTGTGGAATTTTGGGCATATGAAGTCCCGCTTCAGGCTACGTTTTCAGCCGACAGTGAAGCAGTTTGGGTAGAGCCCAAGCTCATTTATGCTTAATGAATGAAGCCTGTTCAAAGTGCTGATTCTCTGTGAGCACGAGTGTCATGTGATTATACAGCCTGTTGTGGCTAATGTTACCATCATATTACATTTGCCAGTGAATATGAACTTGATGTCATCATAGTAGCACAGTTCTTTCATCTCAAGTCGTACAGTAGAGGAAATGTGGACTGAACTGGCCAACATCTGTATTCACTGTTTTCACTACGAGGCTACTCACATGAGATCCTCAGCCAGCATGTTCATGTGGGTCCCATCAAAGGTTAATCTCAGCTGTCCCATTTGGGTTTGTCTGTGGGTTCCACATTGGCAACATCTGTGTATGCCACATGGACTTTACCTATTTATCTATTTTCAACTTATTTTCTCATAAATTTGCTATTTTCTTGTAAATGTGTGACTTTTTTTCCCATAAACTTGATACATTTTCTTGAAAAATTAAAACTTTCTCATAAGTGGTGGTCACTTGGAGATCGTCACTTCCTTGTGGTAACGTATCGTCACTTCCTGTCTTGCTGTCTGCCTGTGTGGTTTGCTCTCCAGCTCTCGAGCCACTAGCTATGGCTACTAGCTCTCTTTCCTCTCCTCCTCTGGTGTGCTCTCTCTGTCAGATGTTTAGCTACACCTCTGCCTCTTTTAGTGATAACGGTAAATGTAATAAATGTTGTCTTTTTGAGGCGCTCGAGGCGAGGTTGTCTGATTTGGAATCCCGGCTCCGCTGCATTGAAACACCGTCTGCGCCAGTTAATCTCGACGGACGCCCCTTAGCTGCAGCGGAGCTCCCTAGCTTAGGTCCCCCTGTCAGCGGTTCCCCGGCTCTCCTCTGCAGCGAGGAGACTGGGTGGGTGACGGTGAGAAGGAAGCCTAGTCGCAAAGCCCCGGTTCACCACCAACCTGTTCACGTTTCTAATCGTTTTTCCCCGCTCAGCGACACACCCGCTGAGGAAAAAACTCTGATCATTGGCGACTCTGTAGTCAGAAACGTGAACCTAGAGACTCCAGCGGCCATAGTCACATGCATTCCTGGGGCCAGAGCAGGCGACATCGAGTCAAATCTGAAAATGCTGGCTAAAAGTAACTGTAAATATTCCACAATTGTTATTCACGCCGGCATTAATGACATCCGTCTCCGGCAGTCGGAAGTCACGAAACTTAATATAGAATCGGTGTGTGACTTTGCAAAAACGATGTCTGCCACTGTAGTATTCTCTGGGCCCCTCCCCAATCTGACCAGTGATGACATGTTTAGTCGCTCGTCATCCTTGAACCGCTGGCTGTCTGTGTGGTGTCCTAAAAATGACGTGGGCTACATTGACAATTGGAGCTCTTTTTGGGGAAAACCTGGTCTTATGAGACGAGACAGCATTCATCCCACTTTGGATGGTGCTTCTCATTTATCTAACAATCTGGCATCTTTTTTATCCAAATTTCCAAAACCTTGACTACTCAGAGTTGGGACCAGGAAGCAGAGTCGCAGTCTTACACGCCTCTCTGCAGCTCCTCTTCATCCGCCACCCCTCAGCTTAGCCCCTGTCTTCCCCATCAGAGAATCGTTGTCTGCTCCCTCCAAAGTAAATAAAAATATAATGTATAAGCATCCCAAAGTGATAAAGCAAAATATTGGTAAAACTCAAATTAAACATAAAGCCTCTAAATTGAATGATTTGGCCTCTGTTCCTCCTCATAATTTAAAAATTAAATGTGGTTTATTAAATATTAGGTCTCTAACTCCCAAGTCTCTGCTAGTCCATGATCTGTTAATTGATCATCAGATTGATTTAATTTCCCTTACAGAGACTTGGTTAGGGCAAGAGGATTATGTTGGTTTAAATGAATCAACTCCCTCTGGTTATTTAAACTGTCAAAATCCCAGAAGTTCTGGTCGTGGAGGAGGAGTAGCATCAATTTACCATTCCAAATTACTAGTTAATGTAAAGCAAAAAACATGTTATAATTCCTTTGAGGGCCTGGTCCTCAGTATTGGGCACTTTAGCAATTCCAGGTTAAACCCAATTTTATTTGCCATAGTTTATCGTCCCCCATCAACCTATTCAGAATTTTTATCTGAATTTCCTGATTTCTTTGCTGATTTAGTGCTGAAATCTGATAGAATAATTATAGTAGGGGACTTTAATATACATGTGGATGTAGATAGTGACTGCCTTAATGTGGCTTTTAATTCAATATTAGACTCGATTGGGTTTTCTCAGAAAGTAGGAAATTCTACTCATTACCTCCACCATACATTGGACCTTGTTCTGACATATGGCATAGAAATAGAAAATCTTGTAGTGTCTCCTCATAACCCTGTACTGTCAGACCATTGTCTGTTAACCTTTGATTTTACTATTTCTGACTATTTGGCTCCTAAAGAAAAATATTATCACAGTAGATGCCTCTCAGATGATGCTGTTTCCAAATTTATGCAGATTGTTTCCTCTATGCCATGTGTCAACACAACGGAAATAAGCTATAGACAGCTTGCTCCTTCTGTAATTGATAACATGGTGGATAGTGTTTCAGCTTCTCTACATCAGGCTCTAGACTTGGTGGCCCCCTTAAAAAAGAAAAAGTCTAATCAGAGATTTTTAACTCCTTGGTTCAACACAGAAACTCGTAGCTTAAAACAGAAGACTCGTCAATTAGAAAGAAAATGGTGCTCTACTAATTTAGATGAAATCTATTTAGCTTGGAGAAATCATCTTTTAATTTATAAAAAATCTCTTCGAAAAGCTAGAACGAGCTATTACTCTGCATTAATAGAAGAGAACAAGAATAATCCCAGGTTTCTTTTCAGTACTGTAGCCAGGTTGACAAAGAGTCAGGACTCTGTCAATCCTAGCATCCCCTTAGAGCTTACTAGTCAGGACTTTATGAACTTTTTCAATAATAAAATTTTATCCATCAGAGATAAAATCAATCAGATTCTTCCCACAGTTAACTTAAATACTGTAACTACTACAACTCCTTCTATTGATGTCTGTCTTGATGAGTTTACTCCAATCGACCTTTGTGAGTTAGACAAAATAGTTTCCTCATCCAAACCTTCAACTTGTCTTTTAGACCCTATTCCTACCAGGTTATTTAAAGAAGTCTTCCCACTTATTGGTAGCTTTATTCTTCATATAATCAATTCTTCATTAACTTTAGGCCATGTACCGCAGGCTTTTAAAACGGCTGTAATTAAACCCTTACTCAAAAAGCCAACGCTAGATCCAGGAGCTTTAGCTAACTATAGACCAATCTCTAATCTCCCTTTCATTTCAAAAATCTTAGAAAGAGTTGTTGCTATGCAATTATTTGACCACCTGCAGGGAAATGGTTTATTTGAGGAGTTTCAATCTGGGTTTAGAATCCATCATAGCACTGAAACAGCCTTAGCGAAGGTCACTAACGACCTCCTCATTGCATCTGATAATGGACTAGTTTCTGTACTTGTCCTTTTAGATCTTAGTGCAGCTTTTGATACTATTGATCATAATATTCTACTTGATAGATTAGAACACTATGTTGGACTTAATGGAACTTCGTTGCAGTGGTTTAGATCTTATTTATCTGATAGGTTCCAGTTTGTTCATGTAAATGATGAGTTTTCTCTCAGCTCAAAGCTTAGTCATGGAGTTCCACAGGGATCTGTGCTTGGCCCTACTCTTTTTAGTTTATATATGCTTCCGTTAGGCAACATTATTAGAAAGCACTGTATACATTTTCACTGTTATGCAGATGACACACAATTATACCTGTCAATGAAGCCAGATGATACTAATCAATTAGCCAAGTTAGAAGCCTGTCTTAAGGAAATCAAAGTTTGGATGACTTGTAATTTCCTGCTATTAAATTCAGATAAGACTGAAGTCATTCTTGTTGGTCCAAAAAACCTTAGAAATTCCTTTCCAAATCAAACTTTCAGTTTGGATGCAGTTACTCTTTCTCTTAATAGCTCTGTGAGGAACCTTGGAGTTATTTTTGATCAGGATTTGTCCTTCAATTCACATATTAAATTTGTTTCTAAGACTGCCTTCTATCATTTGCGTAATATTGCCAAGATTAGGAGCATCTTGTCTCAGAGTGATGCTGAGAAGCTGATCCACGCTTTTGTTAGCTCGAGATTAGATTATTGTAATTCTTTATTATCAGGTTGTCCTAAAACATCTTTAAAAAGTCTTCAGCTGATCCAAAATGCTGCAGCAAGAGTTTTAACAGGTACTAGAAAGAGAGATCATATCTCTCCGGTTCTGGCCTCCCTTCATTGGCTTCCCATAGAGTTTAGAATTAAGTTTAAAATCCTTCTTCTTACTTACAAAGCTCTAAACAATCAGGCTCCTTTTTATTTAAAAGATCTGATACTACCGTATCATCCTAACAGAGCACTACGCTCCCAAAATGCAGGTTTACTTGTAATACCTAGAATCTCCAAAAGTACAATGGGAGGCAGAGCCTTCAGTTATCAAGCTCCTCTCCTGTGGAATCAGCTGCCAATCTGGATTCGGGAGTCAGACTCGATCTCTGTTTTTAAGAATAGGGCTAAAACCTACCTTTTTGATATAGCCTACAATTAGGGAGGGATCATGTGTTTTCTGAACCCTCCCTTAGTTATGCTGCTAATAGGTTTAGTCAGCCGGGGGACCTCCAGTAATGCACTGGGCCTCACTCCTTTCCTCACTCTCTATGAAATATTTTTTTTTTGCTGGTCATTAACATCTGTTTGTTCTCTCCCATAGATTGAGTCCCCATCGTGCTGTTTGCTCTCTACATGTCTGTTCTTTTCTTCTTCTCTATCCCCTCACCCCCCAGCCAGTCGCAGCAGATGACTGCCCCTCCCTGAGCCTGGTTCTGCTGGAGGTTTCTTCCTGTTAAAAGGGAGTTTTTCCTCTCCACCGTCGCCAAGTGCTTGCTCACAGGGGATCGCCCGATTGCTGGGGTCTTTCTGCAACTGTGGGGTCCTCCCTACAGTTGATAGTGCTATGAGATGACTGTTGTTGTGAAATGGCGCTATATAAATAAAGTTGAATTGAATTGAATTGAATTGAATAAATTTGTTAGTTTGTTTTGTAAAACTGTAACTTTTTTCTTGCAAATTTGCAAACTTTTTCTTGTAATTTTGGAACTTTCTTATAAATATGTCACTATTTTACTGTAATCCTGCAACTTTTTCTCATAAATTTATTACTTTTTTGTAAATTTGCTGTTTTTTTTTTTATACATTTGTGACTTCTCCACCATAAGTACTACTACTGGACTACCTCACGAACCGGCCTCAGTTTGTGAGAACCCGGGACTGTGTTTCCGACACGATCATCAGTAGCACGGGGGCCCCCCAGGGAACGGTGCTGGCTCCCTTCCTGTTCACTCTTTATACTGCGGACTTCTCACACAACACAACACATTACCATCTACAGTAGTTCTCTGATGACTCTGCGATCGTTGGTCTCATCTCCAGCGGAGATGAAGCTGAGTACAGAGGGCTTATCCAGGACTTTGTGGACTGGTGCCATCGGAACTGCCTCCAGATCAACGCGAGGAAAACTAAGGAGCTGGTGGTGGACTGCCGCAGGCATGGGCAGCCCCTCACAGCACCAGTAAATATACAGGGAACAGACATCGAGATGGTGACATCCTACAAGTACCTGGGTATTCATCTGAACAATAAACTAGACTGGTCACACAATACTGACGCACTCTACAAGAAGGGACAGCGCAGGCTGTTCCTGCTGAGGAGACTCAGGTCTTTTGGTGTACAAGGGGCGCTGCTGAAGTCATTCTATGACACGGTGGTGGCATCAGCCATCACTTTTGGAGTGGTCTGCTGGGGCAGTGGCATTACTGCAGCCGATAGGAAGAGACTGAACAAACTGATTAAGAAAGCTAGCTCTGTCCTGGGGCAACGCCTTGATCCGATGGAGGAGATAGGAGAGAGAAGGACGGTGGCTAAACTGTCATCTCTGCTGGAGTCCGAGTTCCACCCTATGCAGGACATACTGGATGCACTGAGGAGCTCATTTAGCAGCAGACTACATCATCCCAGGTGCACAACCGAGAGGTTTCGTAGGTCCTTCCTACCAACGGCTGTCAGACTGTACAACCTAAGCAGGGCTGCTCGCAGAGATAGCAAAAAGACGTAACAAACTAATAGTTTTTTGAATGCAAAAGATGCAATAGACTTACACAATGGTCCTCTCCGGCATACAACTAGGAACATACCGGTCGCTATGGAGGGTGAGAATATGTATGGGCACATAATCATACCATGTAGGATAACTAAATAGACGGTTATGCTGTTTCATCCCACCTAGCAACAATGCTCTGCACTGTGTGTGTTTATATATTTACATATTTATTCCATCTAGCTACAATGCTCTGCACTGGGTGTGTTTATATTTATATATCTATATATTTATTCCATCTAGCTACAATGCTCAGCACTGGGTGTGTTTATATTTATATATCTATATATTTATTCCACCTAGCTACAATGCTCCGCACTGTGTTTTTATATATCTACATATTATTCCATCTAGCTACATTGCTCCGCACTGTGTGTGTTTATATACTTGCATATTTATTCCACCTAGCTGCAATGCTCCGTACTGTGGGTGTTTATATATTTACATATTTATTCCATCTAGCTACAATGCTCTGCACTGTGTGTTCATATATTCATATATTTATTCCATCCAGCTACAATGCTCTGCACTGTGTGTCTGTGTGTGTGTGTGTATATATATATTTTATAGTAATATGTACATATGTATATTAGCTGCTCTTGCTTGCTTGTTTTTTTTTTTTGCCTTCTGATTGTTGCTCTGAGTGTTGCTATCCCTGTGCTGTTGCAATCCTGGAATTTCCCCGTTGTGGGACTAATAAAGGCTTATCTTATCTTATCTTATCTTATCTTATAAATTTGTGACATTTTTTATGTAAATTTGAAAAATTCTTAAAAAAAGTCAACTTTTTTTTGCTGTAAACTTGCTTTTTTATCTCATAATTTTGTCAGTTTTTTTATTGTAAACTTTCAATTTATTTACTGATATATTTGCTACTTTTTTGTTAGCTTGCAACTTTTTGTAATGTTTTCCTTATAAATTTTTGATAATTTTCTTGTAAATTTAATAAATTTTTCTTATAATTTTGTAACTTTTTTCAAGTAATTTTACTATTTTTTTCTTGTAAATTTGCAACTTGTTTCTTCTAAATTTTCACATATTTACTCATGAATCTGTGACGTTTTTCTAATAAGGCTGTCATTTTTGTCTCAAAAATTTGCAATTTTTTCCTCATAAAATTGTAATTTTTTCAAGTAAATGTTCATGTTTTTCTTGTAAATTTTCATCTCTCATCTCGGCCCAGTTGAGGTTAAATCAGGTAAACGGATTTCCTGCTTACCTGTAGCACAGGTAAAGTCCATGTGGGCAAACATAGATGGGACCAACATGGAACCCACAAACCAACATGGGATAAATAAGATAGCCCAGTTTTAGCCTTTGGTGGGGCCCACATGGACATGGTGGCTGGGTTTTGACCAGAATTTGGGATTAACTCAAGAAATCCACGCACACAGTGGTGTGAAAAAGTGTTTGTCCACTTCCTGATTTCTATATTTTTTGTATGTTTGTCACACTTAAATGTTTCAGATCATCAAACAAATTTAAATATTAGACAAAGATAACACAAGTAAACACAAAATGCAGTTTGTAAATGAAGGTGTTTATTATTAAGGGAAAAAAAAAGATCCAAACTTACATGGCCCTGTGTGAAAAAATGATTGCCCCATAAACCTAATAACTGGTTGGGCCACCCTTAGCAGCAACAACTACAATCAAGCATTTGTGATAGCTGGCAATGAGTCTTTTACGGTGCTGTGGAAGAATTTTGGCCCACTTATCTTTGCAGAATTGTTGTAATTCAGCCCCATTGTTTTTTTGTTTTTTTTTAGCATGTACCGCCTTTTTAAGGTCATGTCACAGCATCTCAATTGGACTCAAGTCAGGACTTTGACTAGGCTACTCCAAAGTCTTCATTTTGTTTTTCTTAAGCCATTCAGAGGTGGATCATTGTTCTGCTGCAGAACCCAAGTGTGCTTCAGCTTGAGGTCGCAAACAGATGACCGGATATTGTCCTTCATGATTTTTTGGTAGACAGCAGAATTTGTGGTTCCATTTACCACAGCAAGTTTTCCAGGTCCTGAAGCAGCAGAACAGACCCAGACAATCACACTACCACCACCATATTTTACTGTTGGTATGGTGTTCCTTTTCAATCAAACTTTATCAAACTTTATTTGTAGAGCACTTTTTAAACATTAGATGCTGCACAAAGTGCTTTACATAGATACAAACAATAGACACATTTAATTACATATTTTACACGATACATCCCCACCTCTTCCAACCATCCCATAAACACACACACACACACACACACACACACACACACACACACACACACAGAGGCACATACATCACCCCTTACTTCTCTTACACACATATAAAATAAAAGAGACATTGCTCGGCACCGAGCCACCACGTGAAGGGGCGACCATCCTGTGGAGCCCCCCATGCCGGGAGACCACGCAGCCCATAATCACAGGCCACCCTAACCAGGCCAGGCCGGGGCCTGCACCACAGCTGTAGGCAGCGGCATAAAGCCCCCACCCACCCAAGCTAGAGAAACCCACGAGACCAGCACCCCTGCAGATGGGCCAGGCAGCATCCGGCATGCGAGGCCCCACTGAAATGCTGTAACTTTTACGCCAGATGTAATGGGACACACATCTTTCAAAAAGTTCAACTTTTGTCTCGTCAGTCCACACAGTATTTTCCCAAAAGTCTTGGGGATCATCAAGATTTTTTCTGGCAAAACTGAGATGAGCCTTTACGTTATTTTTGCTCAGCAGTGGTTTTTGTCATGGAACTCTGCAATGAAGGCCATTTTTCCCAGTCTCTTTCTTATGGTGGTGTCATGAACACTGACCGTAACTGAGGCAAGTGAGGCCTGTTACTGTGGGGTCTTTTGTGACCTCTTGGATGAGTTGTTGCTGTGCTCTTGGGGTATTTTTGGTTGACCGCCACTACTGGGAAGGTTCACCACTGTTCCATGTTTTCACCATTTGTGGATAATGGCTCTCACTGTGGTTCGCTGGAGTCCCAAAGCTTTAGAAAAGGCTTTACAACCTTTTCCAGACTGCTAGATCTCAGTTACTTTGTTTCTCTTTTGTTCCTGAATTTCTTTGGTTCACAGCATGATGTCTAGCTTTTGAGGATCTTTTGGTCTACTTCACTTTGTCAGGGAGGTCCTATTTAAGTTATTTCTTGATTGAGAACACGTGTGACAGTAATCAGGCCTGGGTGTGGCTAGAGAAATTGAACTCAGCTTTCCAAAGATGTGATAAACCACAGTTAATTTATGTTTTAACGGTGGGGGGGGGGGGGTCAGTTTTTCATAAAGGGTCATGTAGGTTTGGATTTTTTTTTACCCTTAATTATAAACACCTTCATTCAAAAACTGCATTTTGTGTTTACTTGTGTTATCTTTGTCTAATAATTAAATTTGTTTGATGATCTGAAACATTTAAGTGTGACAAACATACACTTTAATTTTTGAGAAATCGTAAATTTAAAAAAAAATAAACAAAATGCTGAAAATTTATTTTTTACGTAAAGTTTACTCAAAAAAAATCATTTAATTTATTTAAAATTTATTTGGTAAGTAGTTCCCACATAAGTTTTTAGTTCTGTGAACTATTCGGTTTTACAGTGCACAAAAAATGAGAAATCAAGAAGGGGGCAAACGCTTTTTCACACCACTGTAGAAAGAAATTTGTAAATATTAAGCTGGAAGCTTAAGCTGGAATGGAATCTCCTTTGTTAGCGAGATAACCCAAAAGCATCCCGATTGCTAAGCCGCCATCACTCATCACCATAAAGCACGGCACCTGTCATCATGGATCCTGGACTACCTCACGAACCGGCCTCAGTTTGTGAGAACCCGGGACTGTGTGTCCGACACGATCATCAGTAGCACGGGGGCCCCCCAGGGAACGGTGCTGGCTCCCTTCCTGTTCACTCTTTATACTGCGGACTTCTCACACAACACAACACACTGCCATCTACAGAAGTTCTCTGATGACTCTGCGATCGTTGGCCTCATCTCCAATGGAGATGAAGCTGAGTACAGAGGGCTTATCCAGGACTTCGTGGACTGGTGCCATCGGAACTGCCTCCAGATCAACGCGAGGAAAACTAAGGAGCTGGTGGTGGACTGCCGCAGGCATGGGCAGCCCCTCACAGTACCAGTAAATATACAGGGAACAGACATCGAGATGGTGACATCCTATAAGTACCTGGGTATTCATCTGAACAATAAACTAGACTGGTCACACAATACTGATGCACTCTACAAGAAGGGACAGCGCAGGCTGTTCCTGATGAGGAGACTCAGGTCTTTTGGTGTACAAGGGGCGCTGCTGAAGTCATTCTATGACACGGTGGTGGCATCAGCCATCACTTTTGGAGTGGTCTGCTGGGGCAGTGGCATTACTGCAGCCGATAGGAAGAGACTGAACAAACTGATTAAGAAAGCTAGCTCTGTCCTGGGGCAGCGCCTTGATCCGATGGAGGAGATAGGAGAGAGAAGGACGGTGGCTAAACTGTCATCTCTGCTGGAGTCCGAGTTCCACCCTATGCAGGACATACTGAATGCACTGAGGAGCTCATTTAGCAGCAGACTACATCATCCCAGGTGCACAACCGAGAGGTTTCGTAGGTCCTTCCTACCAACGGCTGTCAGACTGTACAACCTAAGCAGGGCTGCTCGCAGAGATAGCAAAAAGACGTAACAAACTAATAGTTTTTTGAATGCAAAAGATGCAATAGACTTACACAATGGTCCCCTCCGGCATACAACTAGGAACATACCGGTCGCTATGGAGGGTGAGAATATGTATGGGCACATAATCATACCATGTAGGATAACTAAGTAGACGGTTATGCTGTTTCATCCCATCTAGCAACAATGCTCTGCACTGTGTGTGTTTATATATTTACATATTTATTCCATCTAGCTACAATGCTCAGCACTGGGTGTGTTTATATATTTATATATCTACATATTATTCCATCTAGCTACATTGCTCCGTACTGTGGGTGTTTATATATTTACATATTTATTCCATCTAGCTACAATGCTCTGCACTGTGTGTTCATATATTCATATATTTATTCCATCCAGCTACAATGCTCTGCACTGTGTGTCTGTGTGTGTGTGTATATATATATATTTTATAGTAATACGTACATATGTATATTAGCTGCTCTTGCTTGCTTGTTTTTTTCTTGCCTTCTGATTGTTGCTCTGAGTGTTGCTATCCCTGTGCTGTTGCAATCCTGGAATTTCCCCGTTGTGGGACTAATAAAGGCTTATCTTATCTTATCTTATCTTAAAGAGTGCGAGGATAGTTGATGCAGTGCAACTGAAAAAGTCACAAATCGGAGCAAAGGTAACTTGCAAATGTACGACAATGATGGTGAAAAATTGTGAGAAAAATGCTGGAAATTTAATTTACTTTTTTCAAATTTTTAAAGACAGCTATAAATTTGTGCACTGTAAAACTGAATTAGTTCACAGAACTCAAAATTTATGTGGAAATCAATTACCTAATAAATTTTAAGTAAATGAAATGATTTTTGGAGTAATCTTAAATTTAAAAATACATTTTCAGCAACTGTCTTTTAAAATAATATTTGCTGAAAATATATTTTGATTATCTAATCAGTTTCCACATAAGTTTTGAGTTCTGTGAACTCTTGGGTTTTATAGTGTGTAGGGGAAAGTTAGTAATAAATCAAACCCAGCTACAGGGGGTGCACAAGCCAGGGTACTCCTAGTGCCGGTCCAAAGCCCGGGTAAATGGAAAGGGTTGTGCCAAGAAGGGCAGCCAACATAAAACTTTTGCCAAATCAAACATGCACATCATGACGAATGAATCTTTCATACTGGATCAGTCAGGGCCCACGTTAACAACGACTGCCACTGTTGCTGTTAACTGACAGGGTTCTGGTGGAAATTGGGCTACTGTTGGTCAAAGATAGAGGAGGAGGAGAGGGGGAGAGGGGGAAAGCATTTTCACAGGGAGAGAGAGAAAAGAAAAGGTAGAAGTGTGGAGGTGAGAGTAGGGGCGTTAAATGTAGGGACTATGACTAGTAAAGACAGAGAGTTGGCTGATATGATGGAGAGAAGAAAGGTAGAAATATTATATATTCAAGAAACCAGATGGAAGGGAAGAAAGGCTAGGAGCATTGGAGGTGGATTTAAACTGTTCTGCCATGGTGAAGACAGGAAGAGAAATGGAGTAGAAGTAATCTTGAAGGAAGAGTATGTGAAGAGTATTCAGGAGGTAAATAGGGAGTCAGAAAGGTCATATGTTTGAAGCTAGAAGTCATAGGTGAGATGTTGAATGTTGTCAGTGTGTATGCCCCACAAGTTGGATGTCAGGTAGAAGAGAAAGAGGATTTCTGGAGTAAGTTGGATGAAGTGGTAGAGAGTGTTCCCAAGGGGGAGGGAGTGGTGATTGGAGCGGACTTTAATGGACATTTAGGTGAAGGGAACAGAGGTGATGAGGAGGTTCTGGGTAGATATGGTCTTCAGGATAGAAATGTGGAAGGACAGATGGTTGTGGATTTTGCTGAAAGTCTGGAAATAACTGCGGTGAACACATACTTTAAGAAGAGAGAGGAACATAAGGTGACTTAACAGAGTGGAGGAAGATGCACACAGGTGGACTACATCTTATGCAGAAGGAGAAATCTGAAAGAGATAGAAGACTGCAATGTGGTGGCAGCGGAGAATGTAGCTAGACAGCATCAGATGGTAGTCTACAGGATGACTTTGGAAAGCAAGAAGAGGAAGAGTGAAGGCAGAGCCAGAGATTAAGTGGGCAAAGTTACAGAAGGAAGAAGGTGGCACAGAGATCAGGAAGGGGTTGATACAGGCTTTGGGTGATAGGGAAGAATTACCAGATGACTGGGAAAGTACAGCAAAAGTATTGATGGAAATGGGTAGAAAGGTATGTGGTGTATCCAGTGGACAGAGGAAGGAAGACAAGGAGACTTGGTCTTGGAATGAGAAGGTACAGGAAAGTATCCAGTGGAAGAGGTTAGCAAGGTTAGCAAAGAAAAAGTGGGATAATCAGTGAGATAAAGAAAGTAGACAGGCGTATTTGGAATCTAGGCACATGGCAAAGAAAGAGGTGGCAAAGGCAAAGGAAAAGGCAAAAACTGAGTTGTATGAGAGGCTGGACACTAAGAGAAAAGGACTTGTATCGATTGGCTAGACAGAGAGATTGAGTTAGAAAGGATGTACAGCAGGTTATGTTAATTAAGGACAGAAACTTTAATGTACTAACAAATGATGAGTGTGTTGAGAAGGTGGAAAGAATACTTTGAAGAGCTGATGGATAAAGAAAATGAGAGAAAGGTGGATGAATGAAAGAAAGATGGTGAAAAAGGAAGTCCTGAGCAAGGCAGAAGAGAGGGCAGCTTTGAAGAAGATGAAAAATGGAAAGGGGGTTGGTCCAGTACCTGTGGAGGTATGGAGATGTTTAGGAGTGATGGCAGTAGAGTTTTTAACCAGATTTTTTTTAACACAATCTTGGAGAATGAGAGGATGCCTGAGGAGTGGAGAAGAAGTGTTTTGGTATCAATTTTCAAGAACAAAGGTGATGCTCAGAGCTGTAGTAACTACAGAGGCATAAAGTTGATCAGCCACACTAAGAAGATGTGAGAAAGAGTTGTTGAAGCAAGGTTAAGAAGAGAAGTGACAATCAGTGAGCAGCAGTACGGTTTCATGCTAAAAAAGAGTACTGCAGATGGAATGTTTTATCTAAGAGTGCTGATGGAGAGGAATAGAGAAGGTCAGAAGGAGCTGCACCCTGTCTTTGTGGATCTAGAGAAAGCGTATGATAGGGTGTCAAGATAGGAAGTCTGGTACTGGATGAGAAAGTTAGAAGTGGCAGAGAAGTATGTGAGAGTTTTGCAGGACATGTATGAGGACAGCGCGACTGTAGTGAGGTGTGCTGTAGAAGTGATGGATGGATTCAAAGTGGGGGTGGGATTACATCAGGGATCGGCTCTAAGCCCCTTCTTGTTTGTCATGGTGAAGGACAGTCTGAAATATGAGGTCAGGCAGGAGTCTCCATGAACCATGATGTTTGCAGACAACATTGTGATATGCATTCAGAATAGGGAGCAGGTGGAAGAGAACCTGGAGAGGTGGAGGTATGCTCTGGAGAGAAGAGGAATGAAAGTCAGCAGAAGCAAGAGAGAAGACATGAGTGTGAATGAGAGGGAGGCAGGTGTAATGGTGAAGATGGAAGGAGTAGAGGTAGTGAAAGTAGATGAGTTTAAATACTTGGGGTCAACCATCGAAAGCAATGGAAAATGCACAAGAGAGGTGAAGAAGGGATTGCAAGCAGGGTGGATTAGGTGGAGACGAGTGTCAGGGGTGATTTTTGACAGAAAGGTAGCAGCAAGAGTCCATCCATCTTCTTCCGCTTAAGCCTTTTTGGGTCGCGGTGGCGGGTGGGGGTGGGGGTGGGGGGGCTGGAGCCTATCCCAGCATCTTTGGGCGAGAGGCAGGGTACACCCTGGACAGATCGCCAGTCCATCACAGGGCCAACACAGAGAGACAGACAACCATTCACTCTCACAGTCATACCTAAGGACAATTTAGAATCCCCAGTTTGATGCCAATTAACCTAAATTGCATGTTTTTGGCACAAGACAGTAGTGAGACCTGCTATGATATATGGTTTGGATATGGTTGCGCTGACAAAAAGACAGGAGATGGAGCTGGAGGTACTAGAGCTGAAGATGCTAAGATTTTCATTGGGAGTGACTAGGGTGGACAAGATTAGAAATGAGTATGTTAGAGGGACAGCTAAGGTTGAACAGTTTGGAGACAATTCAATTCAATTCAATTCAACTTTATTTATATAGCGCCATTTCACAACAACAGTCATCTCATAGCACTATCAACTGTAGGGGGGACCCCCACAGTTGCAGAAAGACCCCAGCAATCAGGCGATCCCCTGTGAGCAAGCACTTGGCGACGGTGGAGAGGAAAAACTCCCTTTTAACAGGAAGAAACCTCCAGCAGAACCAGGCTCAGGGAGGGGCAGTCATCTGCTGCAACTGGCTGGGGGGTGAGGGGATAGAGAAGAAGAAAAGAACAGACATGTAGAGAGCAAACAGCACAATGGGGACTCAATCTATGGGAGAGAACAAACAAATGTTAATGACCAGCAAAAAAAAAAAATATTTCATAGAGAGTGAGGAAAGGAGTGAGGCCCAGTGCATTACTGGAGGTCCCCCGGCTGACTAAACCTATTAGCAGCATAACTAAGGGAGGGTTCAGAAACACATGATCCCTCCCTAATTGTAGGCTATATCAAAAAGGTAGGTTTTAGCCCTATTCTTAAAAACAGAGATCGAGTCTGACTCCCGAATCCAGATTGGCAGCTAATTCCACAGGAGAGGAGCTTGATAACTGAAGGCTCTGCCTCCCATTGTACTTTTGGAGATTCTAGGTATTACAAGTAATCCTGCATTTTGGGAGCGTAGTGCTCTGTTAGGATGATACGGTAGTATCAGATCTTTTAAATAAAAAGGAGCCTGATTGTTTAGAGCTTTGTAAGTAAGAAGAAGGATTTTAAACTTAATTCTAAACTCTATGGGAAGCCAATGAAGGGAGGCCAGAACCGGAGAGATATGATCTGTCTTTCTAGTACCTGTTAAAACTCTTGCTGCAGCATTTTGGATCAGCTGAAGACTTTTTAAAGATGTTTTAAGACAGCCTGATAATAAAGAATTACAATAATCTAATCTCGAGCTAACAAAAGCGTGGATCAGCTTCTCAGCATCACTCTGAGACAAGATGCTCCTAATCTTGGCAATATTACGCAAATGATAGAAGGCAGTCTTAGAAACAAATTTAATATGTGAATTGAAGGACAAATCCTGATCAAAAATAACTCCAAGGTTCCTCACAGAGCTATTAAGAGAAAGAGTAACTGCATCCAAACTGAAAGTTTGATTTGGAAAGGAATTTCTAAGGTTTTTTGGACCAACAAGAATGACTTCAGTCTTATCTGAATTTAATAGCAGGAAATTACAAGTCATCCAAGCTTTGATTTCCTTAAGACAGGCTTCTAACTTGGCTAATTGATTAGTATCATCTGGCTTCATTGACAGGTATAATTGTGTGTCATCTGCATAACAATGAAAATGTATACAGTGCTTTCTAATAATGTTGCCTAACGGAAGCATATATAAACTAAAAAGAGTAGGGCCTAGCACAGATCCCTGTGGAACTCCATGACTAAGCTTTGAGTTGAAAGAAAACTCATTATTTACATGAACAAACTGGAACCTATCAGATAAATAAGATCTAAACCACTGCAACGAAGTTCCATTAAGTCCAACATAGTGTTCTAATCTATCAAGTAGAATATTATGATCAATAGTATCAAAAGCTGCACTAAGATCTAAAAGGACAAGTACAGAAACTAGTCCATTATCAGATGCAATGAGGAGGTCGTTAGTGACCTTCGCTAAGGCTGTTTCAGTACTATGATGGATTCTAAACCCAGATTGAAACTCTTCAAGTAAACCATTTCCCTGCAGGTGGTCAAATAATTGCGTAGCAACAACTCTTTCTAAGATTTTTGAAATGAAAGGGAGATTAGAGATTGGTCTATAGTTAGCTAAAGCTCCTGGATCTAGCGTTGGCTTTTTGAGTAAGGGTTTAATTACAGCCGTTTTAAAAGCCTGCGGTACATGGCCTAAAGTTAATGAAGAATTGATTATATGAAGAATAAAGCTACCAATAAGTGGGAAGACTTCTTTAAATAACCTGGTAGGAATAGGGTCTAAAAGACAAGTTGAAGGTTTGGATGAGGAAACTATTTTGTCTAACTCACAAAGGTCGATTGGAGTAAACTCATCAAGACAGACATCAATAGAAGGAGTTGTAGTAGTTACAGTATTTAAGTTAACTGTGGGAAGAATCTGATTGATTTTATCTCTGATGGATGAAATTTTATTATTGAAAAAGTTCATAAAGTCCTGACTAGTAAGCTCTAAGGGGATGCTAGGATTGACAGAGTCCTGACTCTTTGTCAACCTGGCTACAGTACTGAAAAGAAACCTGGGATTATTCTTGTTCTCTTCTATTAATGCAGAGTAATAACTCGTCCTAGCTTTTCTAAGAGATTTTTTATAAATTAAAAGATGATTTCTCCAAGCTAAATAGATATCATCTAAATTAGTAGAGCGCCATTTTCTTTCTAATTGACGAGTCTTCTGTTTTAAGCTACGAGTTTCTGTGTTGAACCAAGGAGTTAAAAATCTCTGATTAGACTTTTTCTTTTTTAAGGGGGCCACCAAGTCTAGAGCCTGATGCAGAGAAGCTGAAACACTATCCACCATGTTATCAATTACAGAAGGAGCAAGCTGTCTATAGCTTATTTCCGTTGTGTTGACACATGGCATAGAGGAAACAATCTGCATAAATTTGGAAACAGCATCATCTGAGAGGCATCTACTGTGATAATATTTTTCTTTAGGAGCCAAATAGTCAGAAATAGTAAAATCAAAGGTTAACAGACAATGGTCTGACAGTACAGGGTTATGAGGAGACACTACAAGATTTTCTATTTCTATGCCATATGTGGAAGGCGTATCAGTGGGAGAAGCAGGGTTTGGGGACGAGGGGGATGACTCGCCTATCACAGGGGCTGAGGTCGCCAAGGTGGTTAAAAATCTCCTTGGTGGCCGGGCCCCGGGGGTGGACGAGATTCGCCCCGAGTACCTCAAGGCCCTGGATGTTGTTGGGTTGTCATGGTTGACACGCCTCTGCAACATTGCGTGGAGGTCGGGGGCAGTGCCTTTGGCATGGCAAACCGGGGTGGTGGTTCCTCTCTTCAAAAAAGGGGACCGGAGGGTGTGCTCCAACTTTAGAGGGATCACACTCCTCAGCCTCCCTGGGAAGGTCTATGCCAAGGTATTGGAGAGGAGAGTCCGGCCGTTGGTCGAACCTCGGATTCAGGAGGAGCAATGTGGTTTTCGTCCTGGCCGTGGCACATCGGACCAGCTCTTTACCCTCTCGAGAATTCTTGAGGGTTCGTGGGAGTTTGCCCAACCAGTTTACATGTGTTTTGTGGACTTGGAGAAGGCATTTGACCGCGTCCCTCGTGGATTTTTGTGGGGGGTGCTTCGGGAGTATGGGGTATCGGGCTTGTTGTTACGAGCTATTCGGTCTCTGTACGACCGTTGTGAGAGTTTAGTTCGCATTGCCAACACTCGGTCGGAGTCATTCCCAGTGAGAGTTGGACTCCGCCAGGGCTGCCCTTTGTCACCGGTCCTGTTCATAATTTTTATGGACAGGATTTCTAGGCGCAGCCAGGGAATGGAGGGTGTCATGCTTGGTGACCACAGGATCTCATCTCTGTTGTTTGCAGATGATGTTGTCCTGTTGGCTTCATCCAGCAATGACCTACAGCTCTTGCTGGGACGG
Organism: Pholidichthys leucotaenia; assembly: GCA_020510985.1. Classification (NCBI taxonomy): domain Eukaryota; kingdom Metazoa; phylum Chordata; class Actinopteri; order Cichliformes; family Pholidichthyidae; genus Pholidichthys; species Pholidichthys leucotaenia. Next base: position 11,279,854 of record CM035837.1, on the reverse strand, counting down.
TTTGCCGCTGAGTGTGAAGCGGCTGGGATGAGAATCAGCACCTCCAAGTCCGAGTCCATGGTCCTCAGCCGGAAAAAGGTGGATTGTCCTCTCCGGGTTGGGGACAGGCTCCTGCCCCAAGTGGAGGAGTTTAAGTATCTTGGGGTCTTGTTCATGAGTGAGGGGAAAATGGAGCGAGAGATCGACAGACGGATTGGAGCAGCATCTGCAGTGATGCGGACGTTGTACCGGTCTGTTGTGGTGAAGAGGGAGCTTAGTTCTAAGGCAAAGCTGTCGATTTACCAGTCAATCTACGTTCCTACTCTCACCTATGGTCACGAGCTTTGGGTAATGACCGAAAGAACGAGATCGCGGATACAAGCGGCTGAAATGAGCTTTCTCCGTAGGATTGCTGGACTCACCCTCAGAGATAGGGTGAGGAGCTCAGTCATCCGGGAGAGGCTCAGAGTAGAACCGCTGCTCCTCCACATTGAAAGGAGTCAGTTGAGGTGGTATGGGCATCTGATTAGGATGCCTCCTGGACGCCTCCCACTTGAGGTGTTTCAGGCACGTCCCACTGGGAGGAGACCCCGGGGCAGACCCAGGACTCGGTGGAGAGACTATGTCTCCCAGCTAGTCTGGGAACGCCTTGGTATCCCCTCTGAAGAGCTGGAGCAGGTGGCTGGGGAGAGGGAAGTCTGGGCTTCTCTGCTTGAACTGCTGCCTCCGCGACCCGGACCTCCGGAAAAGCGGTAGAAGATGGATGGATGGATGGATGGATATGCCATATGTCAGAACAAGGTCCAATGTATGGTGGAGGTAAGGAGTAGAATTTCCTACTTTCTGAGAAAACCCAATCGAGTCTAATATTGAATTAAAAGCCACATTAAGGCAGTCACTATCTACATCCACATGTATATTAAAGTCCCCTACTATAATTATTCTATCAGATTTCAGCACTAAATCAGCTAAGAAATCAGCAAATTCGGATAAAAATTCTGAATAGGTTGATGGGGGACGATAAACTATGGCAAATAAAATTGGGTTTAACCTGAAATTGCTAAAGTGCCCAATACTGAGGACCAGGCCCTCAAAGGAATTATAACATGTTTTTTGCTTTACATTAACTAGTAATTTGGAATGGTAAATTGTTGCTACTCCTCCTCCACGACCAGAACTTCTGGGATTTTGACAGTTTAAATAACCAGAGGGAGTTGATTCATTTAAACCAGCATAATCCTCTTGCCCTAACCAAGTCTCTGTAAGGGATATTAAATCAATCTGATGATCAATTAACAAATCATGGACTAACAGAGACTTGGGAGTTAGAGACCTAATATTTAATAAACCACATTTAATTTTTTAAATTATGAGGAGGAACAGAGGCCAAATCATTCAATTTAGAGGCTTTATGTTTAATTTGAGTTTTACCAATATTTTGCTTTATCACTTTGGGACGCTTATACATTATATTTTTATTTACTTTGGAGGGAGCAGACAACGATTCTCTGATGGGGAAGACAGGGGCTAAGCTGAGGGGTGGCGGATGAAGAGGAGCTGCAGAGAGGCGTGTAAGACTACGACTCTGCTTCCTGGTCCCAACTCTGAGTAGTCACGGTTTTGGAAATTTGGATAAAAAAGATGCCAGATTGTTAGATAAATGAGAAGCACCATCCAAAGTGGGATGAATGCTGTCTCGTCTCATAAGACCAGGTTTTCCCCAAAAAGAGCTCCAATTGTCAATGTAGCCCACGTCATCTTTCACAATGTAAAAGAGGCAAGGCTGAGATGGTTTGAACATGTGCAGAGGAGGGATAGTGGATATATTGGACAAAGGACGTTGAAGATGGAGCTGCCAGGCAGGAGGAAAAGAGGAAGACCACAGAGAAGATTCATGAATGCAGTGAAGGAGGACATGGAGAGGGTTGGTGTTACAGAGGAAGATGCAAGGGATAGGGTGAGATGGAGGTAGATGATCCCCTGTGGAGACCCCTAAAGGGAGCAGGCAAAAGAAGAAGAAGAAGAAGAAGAAGAAGAAGAAGAAGAAGAAGAAGAAGAAGAAGAAGAAGAAGAAGAAGAAGAAGAAGAAGAAGAAGAAGAAGAAGAAGAAGAAATCTGCAGCTTTTTTCTGATAGGTCTGGATTTTTTTTCCTCAAAATTTGTGACTTTTTCCTCATAAATTAGATTTTTTTTTGTAAATTTTTTTCTTGTAAAGTTTCAGCTTTTTCTCATAAATTTGTGACTTTTTTATCAGAAATTTGCAACTTTCTCCTTGTAAATAAACAGTTTTTCTTGTAAATTTTCATTTTATTCTCAAAAAAATAATGATTTTTTTTTCTCCTTATAGATTTGAAACTTTTTTGTCAAAAATATGACTTTTTGCTCATAAATTTTCAACTTTTTTCTTTTAAATTTTTATCTTTTTATCATAAATTTGTAACTTTTTTCCTCTAAATTTTCTTCTTTTTTCTCAAAAATTTGTGAACTTTTTTCATAAATTTTTAACTTTTTTCCTCAAACATTTCGTCTTTTTTTCTCATAAATTTGTTTTTTCTGCAAATTTTCATCTTCTTTCTCATTAATTTGCAGTTTTTTCCAGTAAATTTTATTTTTTCCTTATAAATTTTCAGCTTTTTTCTCATAAATTTGCATTTTTTCACATTTGCAATTTTTTTCCGTAAATTTTCAACTTTTTTTATCATAAATTTGTAACTTTTTTCGTCTAAATTTTCATCTTTTTCCTGAAAGTCTTCTTTTTTCTTTCTCATTAATTTGCAGTTTTTTCTTTATGTGAATTTTCATCTTTTTCTCATAAATTTGCTGCTTTTTTTCTCATATATCTGTAACTTTTTCATTTAAATTGCCATCTTTTTTCTCATAGATTTGATTTTTTGTTGTAATTTTTTTTCTTGTGAAGTTTCAGCTTTTTCTCATGAATTTGTAACTTTTTTTATCAGAAATTTGCAACTTTCTCCTTGTAATAAACATTTTTTTCTTGTAAATTTTCATTTTATTCTCAAAAAATTATGATTTTTTTTCTCCTTATAGATTTGAAACTTTTTTTGTGAAAAATATGACTTTTTGCTCATAAATTTTAAACTTTTTTCTTTTAAATTTTTATCTTTTGATCATAAATTTGTAACTTTTTTCCTCTAAATTTTCTTTTTTCTCAAAAATTTGTGAACTTTTTCTAATAAATTTTTAACTTTTTTCCTCAAAAATTTTGTCTCTTTTTTTCTCATAAATTTTTTTTTTCTGCAAATTTTCATTTTCTTTCTCATTTATCTACAGTTTTTTCCAGTAAATTTTATTTTTTCCTAATAAATTTTCAACTTTTTTCTCATAAATTTGCATTTTTTCACATTTGTAATTTTTTTCCGTAAATTTTCATCTTTTTTATCATAAATTTGTAACTTTATTCCTTTTAACTGTAATCTTTTTTCTAAAAAAAACTACAACTTTTTCATCATAAATTTGTAACTTTTTTTCGTCTAAATTTTCATCTTTTTCCTGAAATTCTTCTTTCTCATTAATTTGCAACTTTTCATGTGAATTTTTATCTTTTTTCTCATAAATTTGCTGCTTTTGTCTCATATATCTAACTTTTTCATTTAAATTGCTAACTTTTTTTTCATAGATTTGCAACTTTTTTCTCATGAAGTTGTAATTTTTTTCCTCCAAATTTTTGATTTTTTTCCTCATAAATTTGCAGTTTTTTCTGTAAATGTTAATCTTTTTTCTCATAAATTTTCATCTTTTTCTCATAAATTTTTTCTCACATAATTTGTATTTTTTCCTGTAAATTTTTATGTTTTTTTCATAAATTTGCAACTCTTTTTTTCGTAAATTTGCAGCTTTTTTTCCCTTGTAAATTTTCAACGTTTTCTCATAAATTTGCAGCACTAGTCTGGATGCTGTTTAGATTTTTATTCTGCGTAATTAAATTGTAATTTGTGACTTTTTAAATTTCAAAACCGGCATTTTTAATCACTGCTTTGCACCTTGATCCTTGCAAATTTACTCCTAATTTAAATTTACAGGTTTGTACCTAATGCTGAATTGGTGCGTACCCTCATCCCCCTTGTTAAAAAAATAAGCTACTGCATACATGGTTTTTCCACAAATTGGAAACACGATAAAATGTGCAGTATAGTGACAACCTGCTCAGCTTTCCAGCACATTTACCCCATCCTCTGATAACCACAAATGTGACCACACTGTCACTTCGGCTCCACCAGGTTGATTCATGCAACAAAGATTACTGCAAGACCAAACCTTCTGGGAATTTCTCTGGCATGCTGAGCATGCAAAGATGAAATTTACCACAGCAATGAGCAGTGTGAGTAACGTGCTGAGGAAACGATGTGCTGCATCAGAGGGAAAAAGGCAGTAAACCAACAGCAATGAAAAAGGGGGAAAACCAGGGAGATAATTATGGTCACAGCAGGAGTGGCATACAGACAGACAGACAGACAGACAGGCGGGCAGGCAGTGGCATAAACACACAGAGATGATGAATGTGTTCCAAAGCTCTTTCATGTCTTCAGGGAGCAATGAATCTCTTCATCCAGCTGTTCCATATTTTCTCTGCTCCATTTGCAGTGGGTGGACATCAGTTGTGAACCTGCTGAAAAGCCTCACAAGTATTCCTTCTCACCTGAAGCGACATCTGGGTCTGAAGAGAGGAGGGCTGGTGGGTGGGAAAGAGGGCATTTAACAACGGGTTAGACTCCACAGGGTCCACGCACCAGAAATTTGCCGTGTGCATTTTAAGGTTCAGTTCTGACTCCTCTGACATTTAGCCAGCAGTAGTTTTTTGCTGCAATTAAAGCTGAGAGATTAAGAATGAGATGGACGTACCCGCAGGAGGTGTTTGGAGGATTGTGTAACCGAGTCTTCAGGGTTCATAGAACTGATCAGGTAGGGAGGCATAATGACATGGGTGATGAGGGTAGAACACACAGCTCTTTTCTCAGGCTTCTTTATTATCTTTTTTTTTTCACAACACTTGCTGTCACATAACCAACACCCGCCTTATGGCTACACCAGAGGGCCATTTCTGCTACGACATATAACATAAAAGATTTGTTTCATACGTCCCCCCACCTCCACCACCCCTCATTTAGAAAAATCCCCATTTCCATGCAAAAATAAATTTCTGTGCATGAAATTGACGTTGGAGAGGCTCTTCCTCAGCCTCCTCAGACCCCAGGTGCAACACGCCCAGGACCGCCTGCAGTTTGCGTACCAACCAGGTGTCGGTGTGGAGGATGCCATCCTCTACCTGCTTCATCGAGCCCACTCCAATCTGGATAAGGGAAGTGGCACAGTGAGGATCCTCTTTTTGGATTTCTCCAGTGCCTTCAGTACCATTCGGCCCCCCTTGCTTAGGGATAAATTAAGCAAGATGGGAGTGGACTCCCACCTGGTGGACTGGATCTCCGACTACCTCACTGGCAGACCACAATATGTCGGGCTGAAGGATATTACATCTGACACCGTTGTCTGCAGCACTGGAGCCCCCCAGGGCACAGCAATGGCCCCTCTTCTCTTCACCCTGTACACCTCGGACTTCTGCTACAACTCGGAGCTGTGTCATAAGATAAGATAAGATAAGATAAGATAAGATAAGATAAGCCTTTATTAGTCCCACAATGGGGAAATTCCAGGATTGCAACAGCATAGGGATAGCAACACTCAGAGCAACAATCAGAAGGCAAGAAAAAAACAACATCTAGTAAACATATGTCCATATTACTATAAATGTATATATATATATAGAGACACACAGTGCAGAGCATTATGGCTGGTGAATGTGCAGCAGAAAGTCTAAGCTCTCTCTCCGCGGATGCAGCGGGCCAGCTGGAAGTCTTTGGGCATGATGGTGACCCCCTTAGCAAAGAAGAGACCACCAGGTGGGCCTCGCTGGTCTCCTGCAGAGCCATGACGGCGAAGCTCAGGAAACGCAGGACGGTCTTGAAGTCCTGAGCGATCTCCCTCACCAGGCGCTGGACGGGCAGCTTACGGATGAGCAGCTCCGTGGATTTCTGGTAGCGACGGATCTCTCTCAGAGCACGGGCCTGTGACGGCGAGGCCTCTTCACTCTGACGGTGGCCAGAGCGCCTCTCCGAGCAGCCCTGGTGGCTAGCTGTCTCCTGGGGGGCTTCTTCCTCCAGTAGATTTTACGGGCGGTCTGCTTGGTTCTTGCCATCACTCTTTATTATTCTGTCTTATATTTCTTTCACGCCGCCTAAACTCCAGCCCGGCACCCGCGTCGTTTTCGCTACAGCTCCCGGTATGTCGAGTTTCCCATTAGCACCGGGCGGCGGCCAAGTGCTAGCTAGCACTAGCTCCTCCCCGCTGTAACGTCTCCCGCTGCAAACCGTGGCTCCGTCCGCCGACCCGGGAGACCCCCGGGGCGATCCGTGCGTCCGTGATATATATACAGAGTGAAAGGTGTAGAAAGAAGAAGGAAGAAAAAAAAAAGGCTGTTGCAACAGGCAGCCGACTCGTGTGGCGCCGCCGGTCCGGCGGAACCGGAACCGGAAAATATTCAGAAGTATGCCGATGACACAGCCATTGTTGGGTGTATCAGGGATGACAGAGAGGAGGAGTATCGGAGACTGGTAGGGGACTTTGCTGCATGGTGCCACACTAACCACCTACAGCTAAACACCTCTAAGACGAAGGAGCTGGTTATTGATTTTGGGAGGTCTAGACCAAGACCTCAACCAGTCCTGTTAGAGGGAGCTGAGGCGGAGGTTGTGGATTCATACAAATATCTCGGGTTGTGGTTGGATAATAAATTGGATTGGACAACATACATTAGCCACTTGTATGGGAAGACACAAAGTAGGATGTACTTCCTAAGGAGATTGCGGTCCTTCAACATCTGCAGCAAACTTCTGCGGATGTTTTACCAGTCGGTGGTTGCCAGCGTCCTCTTTTACTCTGTGGTGTGCTGGGGGGGCAGTATAACCAGGAAGGATGCGTCCAGACTGGATAAACTGATCAGGCGGGCCGGCTCTGTGGTCAGCGCGAAGCTGGACCCCCTGGTGACGGTGGCAGAGATGAGGACTCTGGATAAACTGTTGGATATAATGGACAATGTCAGCCACCCTCTGCACACCGTCATCAGTGACCAGAGGAGCCTGTTCAGTGAAAGACTGTTCCTTCCCAAGTGTCGGACCAACAGGCTCAAGAACTCTTTTGTCCACCATGCCATCACACTCTATAACTCCTCACTTGGTGGGGGGGACATAGAGTACAGAGGACAGTAGGGCATTCATAGGGCAATAACCTTAACTTAACCACACTTGTACAAGCCATATTTAGCCTTGTATTTATAAGTGTTTATTTTTTTCTTTTTTGCTTTTCTGATCTGTACGCTCCTTTTATGTGCTGCTGGAAATTTTTAATTTCCCAGAGGGAGTCATCCCAAAGGGATTAATAAAGTTAAGTCTAAGTCTAAGTCTCTAAGTCTAAGTCTAATTAAACAGCAGGCATCAAATATAGAATATCACAACTCATCTAAATAACAAAGTCAACGGAGAAAGCAAGTCAAAACACCTGCCCCAATGGACCATCCAGAATATCAACATGGCAAACTCAAAATACACAAAACAGATGGGGGGGAGCAGAAGCAGTAGATGAAACGGGGGTGGTGGAAAGGGGAAAATTGTACGGTTTCAGTCTGTCATGATGAACCACCTGGGGCCGCTCCATTGGATCCAGGGGGTTAACAATGTGATAGACCAGGCCAACAGCCACACCTAAGCTTGGCACTTGATCAATCCGATAAGGGCCCTTCCAATGTGGTACCAGCTTTTTGCAGCTCTCATTTGGATTATTTAGCCACACCAATTCCCACACCTCATACAGCTGATGACAGACCACCTCATCATGATACAGTTTCTGTTTTCCTGGTGCCTCCACAGTGTAAGCCCTGCAGCACCGAAGGCAGCCTCCAAACGCTCCACCATGGATGACACAAACCTTGATAGAGATTCAGGATTCCATGAGTCCACTGTACGAGAAGGCGCAAGCAGATCAGCAGAAATACGGGCTTATCGACTATGCATGAGGTAAAAAGGGATGAAATGGGTGTTGCTGTATGTGGAGGTATTATATGCAAATGCCACGTGTTTCAGATAACTGTCCCACTCTCCCCCTTTGGAGAGCAACATCTTCACCAGCTGATCAATCAAGGTTCTGTTGTGATGCTCCACCATTCCATCTGACTTTGGATTGCAGGCTGTGGTGCTGGCAAAGTCTTTGAATCACCTCTGTTTCAAACTGGCTACCTTGATCACTGTGTAAGGCCTCAGGCATCCCATGCACCAGAAAATAATCCTGAAACAGGCACTGAGCCACAGTCTGTGCAGTCTGACTGGATAATCGCTCTATGAGATGATGTCTGTTGTGATAAGATAAGATAAGATAAGATAAGATAAGCCTTTATTAGTCCCACAATGGGGAAATTCCAGGATTGCAACAGCACAGGGATAGCAACACTCAGAGCAACAATCAGAAGGCAAGAAAAAAAAAAAAAAAAAAAACAAAAACAAGCAAGCAAGAGCAGCTAATATACATATGTACATATTACTATAAAATATATATATACACACACACAGACACACAGTGCAGAGCATTGTAGCTGGATGGAATAAATATATGAATATGTAAACACACAGTGCGGAGCAATGTAGCTAGATGGAATAATATGTAGATATATAAACACACAGTGCGGGGCATTGTAGCTAGATGGAATAAATATATAGATATATAAACATAAACACACCCAGTGCGGAGCATTGTAGCTAGATGGAATAAATATGTAAATATATAAAGACACACAGTGCAGAGCATTGTTGCTAGATGGGATGAAACAGCACAACCGTCTACTTAGTTATCCTACATGGTATGATTATGTGCCCATACATATTCTCACTCTCCATAGCGACCGGTATTTTCCTAGTTGTATGCCGGAGGGGACCATTGTGTAAGTCTACTGCATCTTTTGCATTCAAAAAACTATTAGTTTGTTACGTCTTTTTGCTATCTCTGCGAGCAGCCCTGCTTAGGTTGTACAGTCTGACAGCCGTTGGTAGGAAGGACCTGCGAAACCTCTCGGTTGTGCACCTGGGATGATGTAGTCTGCTGCTAAATGAGCTCCTCAGTGCATTCAGTATGTCCTGCATAGGGTGGAACTCGGACTCCAGCAGAGATGACAGTTGATGTGGTGCTTTACAAATAAAGCTGAATTGAATTGAATTGGATAATGCATACAAGTTGACAAACTTAGTGAAACAGTCTTTTACCACCAGCACATAACATATCTGTTCCCCTTGCTGGTTGTGGGAAGATCCAGAATGTCAGAAGCAACCCTTACCAGTGGACAGCCTGCTAAAGAACCCTCCATTGCGGCCCACCACCTGGGAAATGGAGGCCGCCATGTTTGATCAGCTATATATACCTCACACCAAATTTGAATGTCCCTCAACATGAATAGCCAGCAGTAGCATTGTTGGGCCTTTTCCCACCCACGCTCTGTTGAGAAATGAGCAGCGGTGTCACAAGGTGACCTGCCGATGCCCTGGTTCAACCAGTCAAATACCAATCCGAGATCTGGGTCTTCCTTTTGGAACGACTGTAACTCCCTGTCACTGTGACCCAAGGAATAGGTGGATTGCTGGTGCCCGCAGCACTGCCCCCCCCCCAACGTCAAAGTCAATTTTATTGTCAATTCTGCCATATGTTCTCAGTTTGTGAGAGCCCAGGACTGTGTGTCTGACACCATCATTTGCAGTATGGGGGCCCCCCAGGAAACAGTTCTGGCTCCCTTCCTGTTCACCCTCTACACTGCTGACTTTTCACACAACACACCACACTGCCATTTACAGAAGCTCTCTGACAACTCTGCAATTGTTGGCCTCATCTCTGATGGGGATGATGCAGAGTACAGAGGACTTATCCAGGACTTTGTTGACTAGTGCCTGCAGAACTACCCCCAGATCAATGCAAGGAAAACCAAGGAACTGGTGGTGGACTGCTGCAGGCGAGGACAATCCCCCACAGCACCGGTAAAAATCAAGGGAACAGACATTGAGATAGTGACATCTTACAAGTAAATGGGTATTCACCTGAACAATTAACTGGACTGGACACACAACACCAATGCACTCTACAAGAAGGGGCAGCACAGGCTGTACCTCCTGAGGGTACTCAGGTCTTTTGGAGCGCAAGGAGCACTCCTGAAGACCTTCTACAATTTGATGGTGGAATCAGCCATCACATTTGGAATTGTCTGGTGGGGCAGTAGCATCACGACTGCCAACGGGAAGAGACTGAACAGGCTATCAAAAAAGCTAGCTCTGTTCCGGGGCGACGCCTTGACCCATTGGAGGAGATAGGAGAGAGGAGGATGATGGCTAAGGTGTCATCTCTGCTGGAGTCCGAGTCCCACCCCATGTGGGACATGCTGAACCCCCTGAGGACCTAATTTAGTGGTAGGCTGTGCCATCCTAAGTGCACGAAGGAGAGGTTCCACAAAGCCCCAAAGACCTGAACAGCTACAGACCAGTGGCCCTGATGTCCCACATGATGAAGACCCTGGAGAGACTGCTCCTTGCTCACCTCCGCCCCCTGGTGGGACCAGCAATGGATCCACTCCAGTTCTCCTACCAGCATGGCATTGGGGTGGAGGATGCAGTGATCTTCCTCCTTCACCGTTTTCTGTCCGACCTGGAGAAGCCAGGGAATGCAGTGAGGATCATGTTCTTTGACTTCTCCAGTGCTTTCAACACCATCCAACCGATGGCCCTGAAGGACAAGCTGCTGTGCGCAGGGGTGGACCAGCACCTGTCACCATGGATCCTGGACTACCTCACTAACTGGCCACAGTTTGTGAGAACCCGGGACTGTGTGTCCGACACGATCATCGGTAGCACGGGGGCCCCCCAGGGAACGGTTTTGGCTCCCTTCCTGTTCACCCTTTATACTGCGGACTTCTCACACAACACAACACACTGCCATCTACAGAAGTTCTCTGATGACTCTGCGATCATCGGCCTCATCTCTAACGGAGATGAAGCTGAGTACAGAGGACTTATCCAGGACTTCATGGACAGGTGCCATCCGAACTGCCTCCACATCAACGCGTGGAAAACTAAGGAGCTGGTGGTGGACTGCCACAGGCAAGGACAACCCCTCACAGCACCAGTAAACATACAGGGAACAGATATTGAGATGGTGACATCCTACAAGTACCTGAGTGTTCATTTGAACAATAAACTAGACTGGTCACACAATACCGACGCACTCTACAAGAAGGGACAGTGCAGGCTGTTCCTACTGAGGAGACTCAGGTCTTTTGGTGTACAAGGGGTGCTGCTGAAGACATTCTATGACACGGTGGTGGCATCAGCCATCACTTTTGGAGTGGTCTGCTGGGGCAGTGGCATTACAGCAGCCAATAGGAAGAGACTGAACAAACTGATCAAGAAAGCTAGCTCTGTCTTGGGGCAGCGCCCTGACCCAGTGGAGGAGATAGGAGAGAGAAAGATGGTGGCTAAACTGTCATCTCTGCTGGAGTCCGAGTCCCACCCTATGCAGGACATACTGAATGCACTGAGGAGCTCATTTAGCAGCAGACTACATCATCCCAGGTGCACAACCGAGAGGTTTTGCAGGTCCTTCCTACCTACGGCTGTCAGACTGTATAACCTATGCAGGGCTGCTCGCAGAGATAGCAAAAAAAACGTGACAACCTGATAGTATTGAATGCAAAAGACACAATAGACTTACACAATGGTCCCCTCCAGTTTATACAACTAGGACAATATCGGTCGCCACGGAGGGTGACAATATGTATGGGTACATATTCATACTATGTAGGATAACTAAGTAGACGGTTATGCTGTTTATTCCATCTTGCTACAATGCTCTGCACTTTGTATATATATTTATATATTTATGTGTATGTGTGTAGTATATCCACTGCTCTTATTTATATCTTCCGTATCTTCTTAATTATTGCTCTGAGTGTTGCTATCCCTGTGCTGTTGCAATCCTGGAATTTCCCCATTGTGGGACTAATAAAGGCTTATCTTATCTTATCTTATCTTATCTTATCTTATCTTTTCTTATAATCTGGTCAAGTGGGGTTAAATAAAATAAAAACAGAGCAGGGCCCAGAATTGAGCCTTGAGGAACCCCACAGTAAAGTCCTTTAACCTCTGACATCTTCTCATTAAACAAAACACAAAACCCTCTGTCAGTTAAATAAGAAGAGAACCATTTCAGAACTAATCCTGAAATACCAAAAGTGTCCTTCATCCTATTTATCAATATATTGTGGTCCACCGTGTCAAAAGCAGCAGTGTGATCCAACAACACCAGGACCGAGTACTGACCAGAATCTGCTGCCATCATGATGTCACTGGAGACTTTAAATAGCGCTGTCTCAGTGTAGTGCATTTTGTGGAAACCAGACTGAAAGGTGTCTAAGATTTTATTTGTCTCTCTGAATGTAGTTAATTGATCAGCTACTACTTTCTTAAGCATTTTGGATAAGAAAAGAAGCTTTGAAATTGGCCTGTAATTGTTCAGTTCTGTAGGGTCTAAGTTTTGTTTCTTTAATTTGGGTTCAACCACTGCTTGTTTAAAAGAACTGGGAACAGTGCCTGATAAAAGTGACCAATTAATGATTTTGACAATTAAAGGCCCGATAGAGTCAAATATTTTTAAAAGTAGTGATATTGGGAGGATATCTAAGGGGCTTGAAGAGGGCTTCATAGAGGCCAGAAGACCATTTACATCCAGTAGCATGACTGGAGTGAGTAAGGACCACATGTTATAGAGGGCCTGATTCAGGCCAAGGTCCTCTGCAGATGGTGAAGTGCTTGCTCTAATATCATTCACCTTATTCACCATAAAATTTGCAGTCATTACATTCAGCATTAGAATAAGTGGGATCTATGGCTAAATCAGGTGAGACAATGGAGTTAATTGTGTCAAACAAAAACTTGGGATTTCCCTTGTTTAAGGATATAAGCTGAGCAAAGTAGTTAGTTCTCAAATCCTTCATCATATCGTCTAGTGAGGTTATGAGGTCTTTGGGGTGGAGTCTGTGCACCTCAAGCTTGGTGGCCTGCAACAAACGTTCCACCTTCCAACAACTTCTTCTAAGAATACAGATCTCATCATTTAACCAAGGGCATGGTTTCTTAGGAAAAGTATAGCTACATTTAATAGGATCCACTTTATCAAGTACCAATTGGCACGGCTGGTTAAAGCAATCAACCATAGAATTTACATCCTGACATCCCTCAACAAGATGAGTGTCAAAAGCTGAAATAAATCTATCCACGGCCTGCTGGTTAATAATGTGCCTCTGTCTTAATGTTTTACATTCCTGTTGTTCCACATTAACTGACAGCTCAAAGAAAAAACAGCAATGATCACTGACACAAACATCCTCCACTTTAACATTGTCCAAACTCAGTCCCAGTGAAAAGACAAGGTCCAAGGAGTGCCCCTTATTATGTGTAGAGCCGGAGACATGCTGTCTGAAATTATGAGCCTCTGTAATAGTTACAAAGTCTGCATCAGCATTAGAAGACATATCATTTACATCCATCCTTCTTCTTCCGCTTAATCCTTTTCGGGTCGTGGGGGGCTGGAGCCTATCCCAGCATCTTTGGGCGAGAGGCAGGGTACACCCTAGACAGATCGCCAGTCCATTGCAGGGCCAACACAGAGAGACAGACAGCCATTCATTCTCACAGTCATACCTAAGGACAATTTAGAATCCCCAGTTTGATGCCAACTAACCTAACTTGCATGTTTTTGGCATGTGGGAGGACATTTACAAGTATATTAAAATAACCTAAAATTAAAACTCTTTCTAGTATAATAATGGAAGATAAAAAAGTCTGAGAATTCCGATAAAAACACACCAGCTGGGCCGGGCGGGCGGTAGATTAAAACACAGTAAAAAGGAGTTGAGGCACTTATCTTCGATATCTGAAGTTCAAATGACAAGAAATGCTCAGCGTTCACAGACCGGCATTTGAAGCGGTTGTGGAAAATGACGGCAAGGCCACCTCCGTGTCCACTCAGGTGAGGGATCACAATGAAGGCACAGTCTGTAGGGCAGATCTCCTTCAGGCGACCGAAATCATTCTGTCATTGCCACGTTTCAGTCAGAAATAGAAAATCCAGGTTTTCTTTCCCAATCAAATCGTTCAGGAAAAACGATTTGTTTAAGATGGAGCGAGTGTTCAGCAGAGCAATCTTAATCCATGACGGCGGCACAGCGTCATGTCCAGCTGACTGAATGTTGACAGGTGTCAAACAGCAGTATCGTGGAGTAGAAATTCTCCAGGAGCAAAGGCAACGGTAGAACAGGTCATACCGGAGCGGTGGTGTGGAGTTTTAGTCCTCCTCAGGTAGTTTGCACATGGATGGGACACAAACAACTCGTGTATCCCTCTTGGTTTAGGCGGTTGGTGCACCTCAGCCTCACCTGAATGCCGGCTTGGGATCCACGCCTCCATGGCTTTCTACGCAGTGGATTTCCAAGTGACAGGTCAGCACAAACAAATGGTTGATCAAAGAAGCATAGGCCCCACTTCGCACTGTGTTGTTCCATAGATGCCTTAATTTGCATCAGCATTGTACGATCATAACGTAGCTCAGAAGGGTATGTTCAAATGGCTTTAGATAGACATAGTAGGAACAGAAACGCTGGCAGTGAAAGAGCAGCAGAAGCCGTACCAGTCACAGGCGCCATCTAGCCACCACTCATTTTCAGTCCAATTCAAGGGATCCAGCTCCAGAACCCACTTTCCTCTCTGTCCTGTAGGTTCTTTAGCAATAGCTTTGTCAATGTCTGAGGCCAAGTAGAAGGGGATGATCTGTTATGATGGTGAATGCTTCCATCCCCACATAATGTTTGAACTCACACACTGCCCATGTTATAGCCAATTATTCTCTGCCAAAACTGTACCATCGCTGCTGTGCTTGTGACAGGGCTTGGCTGGCAAAGGCCATCACTCTTTCCCGGCCTTCTATGTCTTGAGCTAGCACAGCCTCCACAGCAACTTTGGAGACATCTGTGTAAACTTTAAAGGGAACAAAAAAGTTGGGAAAAGTCACAACAGGAGAGGAGGTAAGTACTTGTTTGAGGTAGTGAAAGGCCTCCTAACACTCAGTAGTCCATTCAAAGGGGACATTTTTGCCGACTAAGTGGTTCAGGGGTGTTGCATGTTGTGAATTTTTTTTTTTCACTAACAGAATCAGAATCAGAATCAGAATCAGGTTTATTGCCATTGTTCATGTAGTACACAAACTAGGAATTTGTCTCGGTACAATGCTGCAACATTAAACATGATAAGATAAGAGAAATAAACTATACATGTAATAAAGTGTAGGATAAGATTAAGTGATACTGGTCAACAGTTAAAATATATATTAGCCAGCAGCAGATACTGTGGAGAACTATATAGTGCAGTCGGTAATGCAGGAAGAAAACAGTGATGATTGACATGAGTCTGGTTGAGCTGCTGTACATGGTGCACGAGAGTCACTTAGTGTTCAGCAGTCTAATGGCAGAGGGGAAGAAGCTGTTCATGTGACGGGAGGTTTTAGTCTGGATGGACCGAAGTCTTCTACCAGAGGGGAGGGGGGCAAACAGTACGTGACCAGGGTGTGAGGGATCGGCTATGATCCGGCCAGCACGCCTCCGGGTCCTGGAGATGTACAGATCCTGGAGAGATGGGAGCTTGCAGCCGATCACCTTCTCAGCAGTGCGCACGACGCGCTGCAGCCTTAGTCTGTCCCTGGCAGTGGCTCCTGCATACCACACGGTTATGGAGGTGGTGGGATGGACTCGATGATGGCTGTGTAGAACTGCACTAACATCTTGGTGGGTAGCTTGAGCTTCCTCAGCTGCCGCAGGAAGAACATCCTCTGCTGGGCTTTTTTGATGAGTGAGCTGATGGTCAGCTCCCATTTGAGGTCCCTGGTGATGGTAGTGCCTAGGAAGCGGAAGGAATCAGCAGTGGTGATGGGAGAGCCTGAGAGGGTGAGGGGGGGCAGAGGAGTAGTGACTTTCCTGAAGTCTACAATCATCTCCACTGTCTTCAGAGCGTTCAGCTGCAGGTTGTTATTGCTGCACCAGGACGCCAGCTGGGCCACCTCTCTCCTGTAGGCGGACTCGTCGCCGTTGGAGATGAGCCCGATGAGGGTGGTGTCGTCCGCAAACTTGATCAACTTGACAGACTGGTGGCTGGAGGTGCAGGAGTTGGTGTAAAGGGAGAAGAGTAGGGGGGAAAGTACACAGCCCTGGGGTGATCCGGTGCTGATGCTAGTATAGTCTGAGACAGTCTTTCCCAGCCGCACATGCTGCCTCCGGTCCGTCAGGAAGTCGATGATCCACCTGCAGAGGGAGCCTGTAACAGCCTGTAATATGAACACAGTCCCACAAAGGCTCTGACTTTGGTGGGAGTGCAAGGACTTGGCCATGATTTCACTTTTTCTCCATTTCTTGGGTCTGGTTGGAGACCTTGTCTAGAAATCACATGACCCAAGAATGCTACATGGTCTCTGGCAAACTGGCATTTCTCGAGGTTCAGTTTCAGGCTTGCAGATTGTATCCTGGATAACACCTCTTCCAGATGTGCCAGATGGTCCTCAAAGGTGTGACTGTATGTCTATGAGTATGTCATCCAGATACACCAAGCAGATATGCCATGGTAGATCCCTGAGAACTAACTCCATCATAAGTTGGAAAGTAGCTGGTGAGGTGGTTAGACCCATGGGCATAGCTTTCGATTGGTACAGACCCTTCCCAATTGTAAAAGCTGTTTTTTTCGTGTCCTCTTCGGGTACATCCACCTGCCTGTAGCCATTAGAAAAATCCAATGTGCTGAACCACATAGAGCCTGCCAGTGCATCTAAGCTTTCACCCACATGGGGAAGGGGATGGGAGTCTTCAGTGGTCACAGCAATGAGTCTGTGATAATCAATAAAGAAACGCCACTGTCCCCCTTTCTTTCTTACCAGGACCACCGGGGAGGTCCATGGACTGCAACTCTCTTCCACCACACCATCATCCAATAAACAGCAACTTGGCGCTTAATTTCTGCTTGTTTTTCTGGAGAAGTTCAATACCACCGCTGTTTAATAGGGGTGGTCATCTGTTCGAATGTGATGTTTGATAAATGGGCACCTGCCTGCATTCCTGTCTGCCCGACCAAAAACACTCAAATTTCTGTAGGAGGGTAGACAATGCTGCCTTTTGGTCTGCAGTGATAAAGGACTCAGCCAGTAGGAGGGGGAAGGTGCGGTGGCACCAATGACCACGGCTCCTTGATAACCTCTGAAAGCAGAGGCAATGATGCAAGCTCATCCTCTGTCACTGGATAAATTTCACCTAGATGAAGCCCCCCTTTTAGTTCTACCTTTTCCCAGTGGTGTTGAGGAGGAAGGCCACCATAATGCCATCATCTACTCTCATTAGGGCATGGGCTAGCACCAGCCCTGTCGACTCTGGAGTACTGGGCTCCAAGTATCCCTGGAAGTGGGAAGCAGTTATGTCTGTCCCTGTTGGGAAGTTCACCTTGGCTGGAACCAAGGAATCACTCAAGGGCAATATGATCATTTTAGACTTAGACTTAGACTTGGACTTAGACTTAGACTTAACTTTATTAATCCCTTTGGGATAACTCCCTCTGGGAAATTTAAAATTTCCAGCAGCACATAAAAGGAGCATACACATCAGAAAAACAAAAAAAGAAAAAAATAAACACTTAACATAATATACACAATATAAATACAGGGCTAAATATGGCTTGTTAGATATGTTAGAGGCCAGTGACACATTACAACATTCAAGAATCAGCTCTCAGGCCCGTAGGAGGCACCATCATGTCCCATAGCTGTAATACACCCCGCCTTAAGTGCAGCAGTGCATGATTCCTGGTCTAGGCCCAGCCCCATGGCCTGTGTGGACTACCACAGTACATAAAACATGTGCTGCCAGAATGTAGGACCCATGCGAAAAGTCACTGAAATGGTGCCTAATGTGTCCAATATTTGTCCATTCTCTGTTCTAAAGCAGGAGTGTCCAATCATGTACCACTGAGGGCCAAGACATTGCAGGTTTTCTCTTCTACCCATTCTCCTCAGCAGGTGTTTTCACTTACCAGCAATCAGTGAGAATGAATTCACTGAAATCTGCTGTTGAAAAGACTGGTTGGAGATAAAGCCTGCAGGTTCTTGGACCTCCATGGCACCTGCTTGGACACCCCTGCTCTAGAGTCAATTTTGTACTGTGTCAGCGGTCTGCTCCGCAAGGCAGGGATTGCCATACAGAAATTTGTGCTAACCAAGGACACTGATGCTCCAGAGTCTGCTAATACAGAAGCTTCTGTGCCTTCCACCAACCCTTTCACATAGGCTGTAGGCCAGTCCCCAGTGTCTAGTTTATCAATGTTCATGGCAGTACTCACATTTGTTGGGCCCTCATCGGAATAAGCTGATGTGTGGGCCTTCACATCAGCTGCAACCAGTTTCTTTGATGGTGATTTCCTGGACTCTGTTCTCATGGCAGAAAACACACTCATCTACTTTCTCTCTCCTCCTCTAGGTGTGGGCACCACCCTGGACTAGAGCTCCTACTGCCCAGCTTTACAGGACTGGCTGATATCCGCTGTCCTTGGCATCACCAGTATGACTGGTAGTTATCTGGGTCTAGTTCGTGGGCAGGGGAGTGATCATGAAGTTCACCACGGAACACATGTGACTGACTTCCAGATTCTCCACATGAGCATCCACATTTTCTTATGAAAGGTTAGTGGGGGCTCCATTCTCTCCTGACAGCTCTGTGTTTTCATTCTGTGGTTGTGCTCCCTCATCTCCTTCATCTCCATCTTGCTGAAGCTCAGCTCTTCAGACAGATTATCCATAACCCTTTTCAAACTGTCAGTGGTAGATACAGACTGCACAGTGCCACTTGGTTACTTGTACAGTCACTCTATAAAGTCTCTTGGGTGGTTTCACACCGCTCTGCAATTATCAAAGCTTCCTCCATGTCTGTGGCTCCTTGCTCCAAGCATTTGGCTTTCAGGGCTGTATCCAGGCCAGCTAGGAAGCGCCAGAACTTTTCCTCTTTGAGCGCACAGTCTTCATAATCAGAAAATGCCTCTTGGACCAGCCGGCTGATATCTGCAGCATAGCCCTCTAAGCTTTCACCAGGTGCGCACAGCCATGCAGAAATATTAGCTCTGAAGTGATTCATAAGCTGTCTTTGTCCAAAAGCTGTTTTCAGCTTATTTTTTATCAGCATCATAGTCCCGCATAACAGCATCAGGAAAACTGTTCAAACGCAGAAAGGCAGTTCCACCCAAGTGGGTAGGAAGGATTCTGACGAAATCATGGTGGCTCCCAGTAGCAGCCTCCACAGCAACCTCTAACTGTCTCACCCATTTCAGAAAGAAAACCAATTTTGACATTTTTGAAACTGAAATTCATTGCTAATATATGTTCTGCTCTGAAGCAACATGAAAACATATATCACATGACCTTCTTTAAAATTAACTTAAAACCAAAATATTCAGGCCAACATCTGAGTCTTTCTCATATGTGGGTAAAATAAACAAATGAAGAACTAGCCCACTTTGAAATAAAACCATAACAAACTGTTGGAGGTTTTCACAAAAAGAGAAATGATAAAAAATAGTTTGTTCTGTTAAATTAATTTCTCTTCTTTTTTCTTTGCAGTGAGCATGAATTTACTCCTAATATATTTTAATAAAACAAATGGAAGAAAAATGTGGCAAATCACATGGAAAAATAAAAATCAACAAATTCCTCTGAAAATGTTTGATCTGGGCATTCTTCTAGAAGACTGTAGCTGTCTCCAGGAAGGCTGATATGATTTAACTTGTTTTTACACATCATTAAGATTATACTTAAGCTGCTTTTAGAGCTGTACTGATTTTTTTTTGCATTGTTTTAACATGGTTTTTCCTCAGTCAGCTGTGTGTCAATATTTCCCTTACATCCCCTTCCTCAAAAGACTTTGCCTTTTGCCAGAATGCTATTGTAAATAAGAATATTTTCATCATGACTTGCACAGTTAAATAAAATAAAATAAAATAAAATAGCCAAAATACAGAGAATTTTAAACCGATAAATATTAGACTTGAAAATTGGAAACAACCTTACCCACTGTCTTCTCTGTTTTTTGCATTTTGTGGGTACTGCTCTGTCTGAGGTGTGGCGTGGCACAGGTGTCCTGATTATTGAAGCCAGAATGCAGGCCCCTGTGCTCGGCAGCAGCGGTCGTACCCCCCCCCCCCCAACTCGATGGCATGCACAGTGTGCTTGCAATGCCTCCAATGGGCATTTTGCCCCAGTTTGGCAGTTCTTGCATGCAGTTTGTAAGATT
This sequence comes from Pholidichthys leucotaenia, assembly GCA_020510985.1. Classification (NCBI taxonomy): domain Eukaryota; kingdom Metazoa; phylum Chordata; class Actinopteri; order Cichliformes; family Pholidichthyidae; genus Pholidichthys; species Pholidichthys leucotaenia. Next base: position 11,259,420 of record CM035837.1, on the reverse strand, counting down.
CTGCCAGCAAATATTTGATGAGTTTCATGATTTAAACTGCCCAGCCGGCTGCCATTACAGCGTTTGACTTCCGTTTTTTGTTTTTTTGTTTTCTCACCAAAACAAAACAGCAGTATTTTTTTTTTAATTTTTTTTTTTTACTGTATCAAAAGGCTTCAGGGCCTGGACTGGAGTCTTCCAGTTTGTGATCGCTGCAACACACAATAATAAAATAGAATAATTAAAATTACCATAAATCCCCATGTAATTTTAAGATGTAAGTGCAGGGAGCTATAGCATGAAGACTAAAGAACTGCATGCGGCTCTGGAACCGTGGGTTGCTGACCCCCGTGCTAGCTAAACTGAGGGAGCTAAGCTAAACTTAGTTGCACATTGGCACTCACATAAGCTGTAACTGACACACTAAATTAATGTTCAGCATTCCGTGGAAAAATAATCCCACTGCTGCCAGCAGTGAAACTGAGCCTTCAGGGTTCATAGAACTGATCAGGTAGGGAGCAATAATTTTTTTTTTTTTTTTTTTTGTTACTTATTTGTACCCGTAGGTAGACTTGGTTTGCAGTCTGGTGACAAGCCACCGGCTATTGGTCGCTGCGTGCGCGAGCGCCCTAAACCTACATGTTTTTGGTGTGCGGGAGGAAACCGGAGAAATCCCGGAGTAAACCCGCGCAACACGGGGAGAACATGCAAACTCCACACAGCTCACTGTTGGTCGGGGGCTGGGATCGAACCCACGATCTCATGATCCCCGCGGTCCCCCGGCCGAGGGTAAAACTGTGCTGCCACAGTGCTAAACCACTGCGCCACCGTGCATAATGACATGGGCGACTAGGGTAGAATACACAGCCCTTTCTCTGGCCTCTTTATTACCTTTGTTTCACAACATTTCCTGTTACATATCCAACACCCACCTTACAACAACACCAGAGGGTCATCGCCGTTACAGTATAAAACGTAAAAGATCTGTAATAATTGTTTTGTCCTATAACTGGTGCATGTTAAAAGGAAATTTTAGAAAAATCACAAAATAATTTTAAGTAAGAGAATATATCTACAATTATTGTGATACAATTAGTTTTAGTAAAGTTATTATTTTTCATTTTTGACAATTATCATCAAATTTTGGTTAAAAAAAGTAAATTATAGTGGCGTCACTTTGATCGTGATTAATCGCGACTAAAGCAGTCGTCGCTATTTGGTGCACACGGAGTGATACTGTCATGATCGCGCCTCTAACGAGGCGCAGGGAGAGACAGATTAACGCACAGGATTACACCCAAGACTAAATTTATTAAAGCAAAGAACTAAAGTCCCAAAATAGTGCAGACATAAAAAAATGTAGACACGGAAAAACTTACATTGGCGTCCCTGGGCCAACACAGCCCAGTGGACGAAGGAGGACCAGAGATACATGAATGAGAAGTGATAGGGAACCACGGCGAAATGTGGCAGAGATACACATGACAAGACATGTTGATTGACAAACAATAATCCAGCAATGAATAACAAATCAAGAGCAGAATACACAAACTAACGATAAGGAGACAAGATGCACCTGAGCGAGGACGCGGGGAGAGTAATCAGGGAACAGGAATCAGCTGAGTGTCATGGGGGGGTGGGGGTTGTCGGGCTGACAGCTGACAGGCAACGCCCACACAAGTGCAGGCCAAAGAGAGTTACCTGACATCTGCCAGCCAGAGAACGGTATACACAAACACAGAAACCGGACTAGAAATAACTTGCAAATAATACATGAAATGGCAAAAGCAAACTAAACAGTGCATTTGAAAACCATATGAAAACTGAAAACGCAAAACAATACACAAATAAATATGAAAACAGAAATCCCATGAGACTCAGCCTGGGAGAGCCCCGGCTCAGTACAAAACACACAATACATAGACAAATAAGAAACACAGAGGAAAGTAATGGAACTGAGCCTGGGAGACAAACCGGGTCAGGTCATGACAGATATGTTTCAAATGGGGCGCAGTTTAAAATTGTGATTAATCGTGAATAAAATGGCCACCATGGTACTGTTTTGATCGTGATGTAATTGCAATTAATCGTGATTGATTGCATCAAGGTCGGTTAATCCCGTTAATGCATGCAGGTTAGGTTAATTGGAGACTCTAAAGTGGCCCTAGGTGTGAATATGTGTGTAAATGGTGAAGAGATTGGCGCTGCACTGTGGCTACCTCATCCATCCAGGTGGATGCCCTGAATTTCAGGGAAATACTTTTCCAAATTATAGAAAATACAAAAAATTATGCATGAAGTGAGATTCGGCGCCTTGAGATTAACACACTTTGATGCGATTGGGCAGAATTAATTTGGATTAAATCACAATTAAAGTGACACCACTAAAAGAAAACATTCAAACTTTTGACTTTTTTCTTGTGCTGATGTAGTGTTTGAGGTTTGTGCACACTTTTTGTTTCCTGCTGATTACCTCATTCTTTAGACGTCAATGACTCACCTTCAGAGCGTGTTTGGAAGAAAACGTTTTAGCTGCAGAGGATGCGCGAGTGGCTACAAATTAGAGGCAATGCTACACTGGAAGACAACAAGCTGAGGGGTCTGCGGCTCTTCTCGGTTGAAAAATTAAAACATTTTCCAACAGACATCCTGCCACAAACACCATAATACCTATTTTGTAAAGGCAGCCCACACGTGGAAAGAACCCTGACATTTGCTGTCCTTATCAACAATCCAGCAGCAAAATGCATTAATTAGTTAATTAACTAATAATAGCAATAATATTAATAGTGTTATATGGATTATTACTGAATGCCCAGTATAAGGAGTTTTGCAATGAGCCACACAGAGGCAAAATAAATAAATAAATATTCCATCAACATCGCAAATAATGATTGGAAGACAATGAAAGTAACTAAACAGAAGTCTCCTTTTGTCATGAACCGAGCCTGGTTCACCTGTGGGCTCAGTTCTGACCATTCTTGGTCATATGTTGTGTTTTGTTTTCTCACCTGTGTGTTTGTTTCTGTGATTAGCCGCTGCTCTGGCCGGTGATCATTAGGCAGCTGTTTGACCCACTTTCGGGTGGGCACTGTCTAGCGTTCGCTGGTCCGACCATGCCCCCCTCTCTCTGACAGTCAGCTGTTTGCCCCGGTAATTATCTTTAGTCAAACACCGCTGGACCATTATATGAGTCACACGGTCGGTTCCTGTCGTGTGACCGTCACTTCCCGAAGGATTGGTCATTCGTGCTCCAGGGGAGAATTGGACTTTTTGGACTGCTCCTGCCCGTGAGTAAACTGTGTTGCGTTTCTCTGTGTAGTTAGCTGCTACGCTTTTCTGTTAGCGTTTCTCCCTGCAGCTCAACTGCTACGCTTAGGCTGTTGCCCAGTTTGCTCCCCTGAGTCAGTAGAGCTTCATAAAGTCTTCCTTGCTCTCCCAAGCGCATGAGTACTATTTTGTATTATTTTTCCTGTGGCCACGGTACACAGTGGTCTGCTCGCTGTATGCTCCAGCGTCAGCCTTTTGTTTACATCAGTTCCAACCTGTAAGTCTTTATTTTTGAACTGTGTGTTGTCAATAAATGTATGTTTGGTGAAAACCCTGTGCGGAAATCCATCCATCCTTCTCCTCCTCCATGCGCTGTGGAAAAGCGCACGGGGAGTTTATGACAGAATGGTCCAGCCAGCCAAGAGGATTTAGCAGGTTCACCCACACATCCCTTTCCCGCTTTTTTGTGTGCTAGTTTTTGGACTGACCGGTTCCTGGAGTTCACCATGCCCCGCTCTCAACGAGGCAGAAGAGGAGCGGCAGCGGAGTTTCCCATGGTGAAGGAGGGATAGGCCTCTGAATTTATCCGGAGCTTCGTAAATGAGGCCCTCGCCGCCCAGGGACCGAAGAAGAGGCTGGAGTGCCTGGAAGGAGCTGTGGAGGTCCTGGAGGAGTATCCCGGGTTATGGGACTACCCCGAGTTTGCCAACCTGCTGGCCACAGTGTGTTTGCTTCAGCGATCCTTCCCCAGGTTGACGTTCCCCACGGCACCGAGACGGAGACCCGGAGACAAGCAAGCCTTCATTCTCCGGGACTCTTCGCCCGACCCTCCTCCTTCTCCAGCACAGTCAATATCAATAAACAGGGGAGAGCGTCGTCTTGCATTGAAGCGCCGGGAGAAGCCCTCTCCTCCGTCAGCTGCCATCATCCCTTCGGCTGCTGAGAGGTCCGCTGAGGTCATCCCGGGAACGCCCACCTCCGTCGTCATACAGACGGCTCCTCCGCAAGCCCTTGAGAGGACCTACATCACCACTGGCACGAAGAGTGACGAATGTCTGCAGCCTGCAGCTGCAGATTGCATCAACCGGGATGACGGGCAAGTATTGCTTCATTCAAAATCATTCATTGACATTGAATCTTGCCTGTCTCCCAAGGGAGAGGCCCAGTATCAGCAGTCCACTGGGACCTCTCCTCCAGCTGCAAATAATGATTGTTTCCTTCCCCTCTCTGTGTCTCCTTCCTTAATTAATGAGGGCCTGCCAGTCCAAGAACCGAGCCGTCGGATGATTCGAGCCGTCGGATGATTGAGGAGGTTGAGGCCCTGGGTGAACCTGCCCAGGGGCCCGCATGGAGGTGGTTCCCTGCATCCATGCCAGCGGACGAGGAGTGGTCAGCTCTGCTCGCCACCCTCAACCGCCGGGTCGAAGAGGAGCGCCGTGAGAGGGAGGTCCGAGGACGCGCTTCCCCGGCTGTGATGGTTCCACCCCACAACTGCTCAACCCTCAGATTCTTTGTCGGATGAGGAGTGGGCGAATCTGCTCACCACAGTCAACAGCCGGGTCGAGGAGGAACACCAGAGGACCAGGACTACAACCACCATCACGCCCATTGCGGGGAGCACCACAGCAGAGTCATTCCCCGGACCAGACCCCCAGCCAATGGGACCGGGATCATTGTCGTCGGCAGCATCAGAGTCCTGGATGGCGGAAGAGCTCAAGCACAGGCAAGTTTTCTCTCCTGTAGTTCATTTTACTGTGATTGAGAAATCTTGTCTGGCTCTTGGGGAGGAGAGTCCGGTGCGGCTTCTGGCCGCTCCTGGGCTCCCCTCGCCGGGCTCTGCCGCTGCTGGCTACCCTAACCCTTCCTTTATTCCCATGCCTGTCGAGCCCCTCACTAGGGTCACCGGAGAGGAGCAGCCACCACCGGAGTGGCCTACTGATGACAATGGGAGGCTGGCAGTTCCTGAGGAGGTCAACAGGGGCACATCACTGGGCGAGACAACAGAGTCGATGCACCACCGAGTTCTGCCACTGCCGGTGACCCTGACCCGGTCTCTTTTTCTCTTCCTCGGGGTTCGGAGCCCCCTGCCAGGGTCGCCGGAGAGCAGCTGACCTTGCTGGAAGCCGCCGAGAATAGGGGTCCAGCACCAGGTGGTGCGAGGAGCATCACTTCCCTCGCTGGGGAGGCCACTGCGGGAGCAATGAGGCCCCCAATGGGGGTCACCACTGGTGCAATGGTACTCCAACCAGAGCCCACCATGGGTGCAGCTACATCCCAGACCGGGACCAGCACAGGTGCAGCAGAGCCTCAGCTGGAGGTCACCATGGGTGCTGCTGAGCCTCAGCCGGAGCTCACCGCGGGTGCAGCAGAGCTGGCCCAGTTGGGGTCCACCGCGAGTGCTGCTGAGCATCAGCCAGAGGTCATGGCGGGTGCTGCTGAGCCTCAGCCAGGGGTCACTGCGGGTGCAGCGGAGCCGGCCCGGTCGGGGCCCACCAGAGGTGCAGTTTTGTTCCAAGCTGGAACCACTAAGGGTGCTGCGACCACCCGAAAGACACCATGGTCCCCTTCCCCCTGCCTGATGCCGTGGAGGTTCCTTCGCCCCGATCCGGTTTCCCACCAGTGAGCCTTCTGGTGGGCAGGCCACCTCCTGCGTCACCCCTTCGGTCCTGGTGGCTTAATAACGCTGGCCGGCCACTGGAAGAATTGACTCCCCGGGTCTGGTGGGCCATGTTTTCCGGCAGGCCACCGGACTCCGTCCACCGGACCTTCTGCCGGGCCTGGGACTCTGGGTGGCCTCCTGAGCTCCAACGCCCATGGACTTGGGGGGGGGGGGGGGTTAAGTGTGGGCCCTGGGCAGGGTATTCTGTTCCCTCCTTCCTGTTCCCCCTACCTCCCACCCGGGTCTGTGTTGTTTGTTGCTGCTGCTCCTTTTGGGGGGGGGGGGGCCAATCTCTTCATGATGTTACCGTGGGTGTCTGGTATCCACCCCTGGGGGGGCAGGGCCCTGTTATGATCCGAGCCTGGTTCTCCTGTGGGCTCGGTTCTGACCATTCTTGGTCATATGTTGTGTTTTGTTTTCGCACCTGTGTGTTTGTTTCTGTGCTTAGCCATTGCTCTGGCCGGCGATCGTTAGGCAGCTGTTTGACCCACTTTCAGGTGGGCGCTGTCTAGCGTTCGCCTGTCTGACCATGCCCCCCTCTCTCTGACAGTCAGCTGTTTGCCCCGGTAATTATCTTTTGTCAAACACCGCTGGATCATTATATGAGTCACACGGTCGTTTCCCACCGTGTGACCGTCACTTCCCAAAGGATTGGTCATTTGTGCTCCAGGGGAGAATTGGACTTTTTGGACTGCTCCTGCCCGTGAGTAAACTGTGTTGCGTTTCTCTGTGTAGTTAGCTGCTACGCTTTTCTGTTAGCGTTTCTCCCTGCAGCTCAACTGCTACGCTTAGGCTGTTGCCCAGTTTGCTTCCCTGAGTCAGTAGAGCTTCATAAAGTCTTCCTCGGTCTCCCGAGTGCATGAGTGCTATTTGTATTATTTTTCCTGTGGCCACGGTACACGGTGGTCTGCCCGCTGTATGCTCCAGAGTCAGCCTTTTGTGTACATCAGTTCCAACCTGTAAGTCTTTATTTTTTAACTGTGTGTTGTCAATAAATGTGTGTTTGGTGAAAACCCTGCGTGAAAATCCATCCATCCGTCTCCTCCGTGTGCTGTGGAAAAGCACACGGGGAGTTTATGACATCTTTGCCTATGTAAAAGTTTGTTTTCTTGACTGACCTTCAGTTTTAGTTCTGAACATCTTAAGATAAGATAAGATAAGCCTTTATTAGTCCCACAACGGGGAAATTCCAGGATTGCAACAGCACAGGGATAGCAACACTCAGAGCAACAATCAGAAGGCAAGAAAAAAAAAAAAAAAACAAGCAAGCAAGAGCAGCTAATATACATATGTACATATTACTATAAAATATACAGTATATATACACACACACAGACACACAGTGCAGAGCATTGTAGCTGGATGGAATAAATATATGAATATATAAACACAGTGCGGAGCATTGTAGCTAGATGGAATAAATATGTAAATATATAAACACCCACAGTACGGAGCATTGCAGCTAGGTGGAATAAATATGTAAATATATAAACACACAAAGTGCGGTGCAATGTAGCTAGATGGAATAATATGTAGATATATAAACACAGTGCGGAGCATTGTAGCTAGATGGAATAAATATATAGATATATAAATATAAACACACCCAGTGCTGAGCATTGTAGCTAGATGGAATAAATATGTAAATATATAAACACACACAGTGCAGAGCATTGTTGCTAGATGGGATGAAACAGCACAACCGTCTACTTAGTTATCCTACATGGTATGATTATGTGCCCATACATATTCTCACTCTCCATAGCGACCGGTATTTTCCTAGTTGTATGCCGGAGGGGACCATTGTGTAAGTCTATTGCGTCTTTTGCATTCAAAAAAACTATTAGTTTGTTACGTCTTTTTGCTATCTCTGCGAGCAGCCCTGCTTAGGTTGTACAGTCTGACAGCCGTTGGTAGGAAGGACCTGCGAAACCTCTCGGTTGTGCACCTGGGATGATGTAGTCTGCTGCTAAATGAGCTCCTCAGTGCATTCAGTATGTCCTGCATAGGGTGGAACTCGGACTCCAGCAGAGATGACAGTTTAGCCACCGTCCTTCTCTCTCCTATCTCCTCCACCGGATCAAGGCGCTGCCCCAGGACAGAGCTAGCTTTCTTGATCAGTTTGTTCAGTCTCTTCCTATCGGCTGCAGTAATGCCACTGCCCCAGCAGACCACTCCAAAAGTGATGGCTGATGCCACCACCGTGTCATAGAATGTCTTCAGCAGCGCCCCTTGTACACCAAAAGACCTGAGTCTCCTCAGCAGGAACAGCCTGCGCTGTCCCTTCTTGTAGAGTGTGTCAGTATTGTGTGACCAGTCTAGTTTATTGTTCAGATGAATACCCAGGTACTTATAGGATGTCACCATCTCGATGTCTGTTCCCTGTATATTTACTGGTGCTGTGAGGGGTTGTCCTTGCCTGCGGCAGTCCACCACCAGCTCCTTAGTTTTCCTCGCGTTGATCTGGAGGCAGTTCCGATGGCACCAGTCCACGAAGTCCTGGATAAGCCCTCTGTACTCCGCTTCATCTCCATTGGAGATGAGGCCAACGATCGCAGAGTCATCAGAGAACTTCTGTAGATGGCAGTGTGTTGTGTTGTGTGAGAAGTCTGCAGTATAAAGGGTGAACAGGAAGGGAGCCAGCACCGTTCCCTGGGGGGCCCCTGTGCTACTGATGATCGTGTCGCACACACAGTCCCGGGTTCTCACAAACTGAGGCCGGTTCGTGAGGTAGTCCAGGATCCATGATGACAGGTGCTGGTTCACCCCTGCGCGCAGCAGCTTGTCCTTCAGGATCATCAGTTGGATGGTGTTGAAAGCACTGGAGAAGTCAAAGAACATGATCCTCACCATATTCCCGGGCTTCTCCAGGTGGGACAGAGAACGGTGAAGGAGGAAGATCACCGCATCCTCCACCCCAATGCCATGCTGGTAGGCTAACTGGAGTGGATCCATCGCTGGTTCCACCAGGGGGCGGAGGTGAGCAAGGAGCAGTCTCTCCAGGGTCTTCATCAAGTGGGACGTCAAGGCCACCGGTCTGTAGCTGTTCAGGTCTTTGGGGTGGGAAGTTTTTGGTACAGGTACCACACAAGATGTTTTCCACAGCTGTGGTACCCTCCCCAGTTTCAGGCTCATGTTGAAGATATACGTCACAATCCCACACAGCTGGTCTGCACAGCACTTGAGGAGCTTTGCGCTGATGCCGTCCGGTCCCGACGCCTTCCTCGCCTTGATCTTCCTCAGCTCCGTCCTCACCTGGGTCCTGGTCAGGGTCAGGATGGGGGGCTGTGTGTTGGGAGTGGGGGGGTGTTGGTGGAGTGGGGAGTGGGCAGCAGGACTTGATTTCTTTAGAGGCAGCAGTGGTTGTTGTGCAGTCAGGGGGGAGGGCGGTTGGTCAAACCTATTGAAAAACAGATTCAGGTTGTTCGCCCACTCCCTGCCCCCCGTGGCCTGGGGGGAGGTATTCTGGAGCCCAGAGATGGTTTTGAGGTTTCTCCAGACCCCGCTGATGTCGCTCTGTTGCAGCTTGTCCTCCATCTTCTTCCTGAAGCTGTCCTTGCCTACTCTGATCTTTCTCCTCAGCTCCCTCTGTACGGACTTCAGCATCTCCCTGTTCCCCGACCTGAAGATCCTCTTCTTCTCTCTCAGAAGTGTTTTTATCTCAGGGTTGATCCAGGGTTTGTTGTTTGAGTGACGCCGTATGGTCTTGGTGGGAACGGATTTGTCCACACAGAAGATCTCAGAAGATCTCCATCTTGGTGATTTTATCACAATTTGCTGCAGCTGTGCCAGTTGCTTTTTAACTTTAAATTTGCTCCCTCTCTGCTCCTCCTTTCCTTTCCTTTTGACCACCACGATGTTCCATTTTGGCCGCCGACAGGACATTTAGCTACGACTTTTATGATAGCAACAAATTTTTCTTTTTAACCAGCAGCTGAGGAAATTCGGAGCTCTGCTTTCCCATCCACCTTTACCACCATAAGGGACATTCACGGTACCTCAGACAACACAGAAATGCTGAACAATAACACATACCTGAACACAGCAAACACATACCAGATGGACCTCAAGCAGGTTTACACCATATAGGCTGTAGACTGTGTTGTATAGTTATTTACAGTGTTATGGTTCTTAGGCTTTTATTTGTGAGGCACGGTGTGGTGGTTCTGACTTCCAGTCTCTCCACCACCTGTGCCTATAAAGTGCAGCAGGCAGGAGGGGCGGGCCTCTTTGCCATCACTCCTGCCTGCTGGTCGTAGTGTGGTGTGTGTGTGCTACCAGTTAATAAACATTCATCCTATTCTACACCTGGCCTCATCCTTTGGGTCCACATCCAGACATAACATTTTGGCAACAAGGATAAACAAGGTATGGAAGTGTGTGGGTCTCCTATTTGTCCATTTCTGGAACTCCTGGGCGAGCCACCAGTGACCTGGCCGAAGTGGTACACTGCCTTCCAGACGTACTGTACATGGTGGCGCTAAATCTGGGAAGAATGGACAAGGTGAGGGCATGCGCGTTGTGTGTGCACAACTTAGGGATGGTGGGACAACGAATTTTGAGCATGCTAGGTGACTCTGACAGCTTCAACTACATGGTCGAGCTGATGGTGCGCATTTTTCATGCCCCTGACAACGTCATGGTTCAGAGGATCAAGATTCAACAGTGCCGCCAACAGGTGGGCAAGTCCATTAATTGGATCATGGCAGACTTGAGGCTACTGGCTAGCAAGTGTCGGTTCAGACCATTGGAGGAAGAGATGGCTCGCGACCAGTTGACAGAGCATACCAACTGCACTAAGGTTGAAGCTGCTCACTTTTCTGGGTGACTTAATGCTATCCAGGGCCATCAAGTTAGCTCTCCAGCTGGAAGCAGCAGATAGGCTGACATGGGAGCTGAGTGAGTGTTGGTCACACCGAAAGCAAGGCTTCCCCGTAACCACACAAGTAGTGGACCCAGTGAGCGATGGGAGCGTGGAGGATGATGGTGGAGATACCAGTGCTGTAGAGTTGAGATCTGCCCCGGGGAAGCCTATGTTTTTGGGCTGCGGGTCCGCGAAGCACCACTTCAATGCCAGGGACTGTCCGGCAAGAGGGAAACGCTGCGGCAGGTGTAGCAGCTTGAACCATGATGCCAGGGTGTGCCGCATGTTCGAGCAGGGAGGCCCGCAGAAGAAATTGACTCCTCCTGCCCTGACGGTTGTCCACACTGTGTTCCTGAACACCAACAGGTACATGTTCTGCACAGTGGAGTTGGGTGGTGTGGAGGTACCATTTCTGATCTATGGGGTGGAGGGCTCCCTACTGAATTGAGCTACTGTGAGAAAATTCTCCCTGCACTACAGGATTGAAGGTGACCCAGCACCGCTTTATGGCTATGGAGGAGGACGGCTAGTTGCGGTGGAAACAGTGAGACTGAAGGCCCGGTACAAGTCAGCGGAGATGTCTAATCTTGAGTTCACCGTGACAGCCCATGGCGATAACATCATGGTTTGCAACCTCTTTAATGGTCTGGGTTTCGCCATTAAGAGCGGCAGTGGGGAGGAGTGGTTGGGCTGTGGACTGAGGGACCGGCCAGTTCCGAGAGTCGAGGATAGTGTGGTTTGGGATTAGGAATTGCCCAGCACCCCGGAAGGTGAGCAGGACCAGTCTCGGTCAGGGTCATCGCAGGGGGGTCCCTGTGCCAGAGCCCAAGTTGCCCTGGACGAGGGTACTGGACGGCATGGCAGCACACCTGCGACAACGAGCGACGCCAAGCAGCTGGCACCAGTTGTTCCCGGAGCTCAGCTAAAGTGGGCCGGCGAACATGGGGCTACAACGACGATGGCTGCAGCGGATTTACAAGTGGTTGGGGCCAGACCGTTATGCACAGAGGGACCGCGTACCAAGCAGAGACTCTACAAGTCGAGCAGAACTTCTCTTGGAGTTGTGGACCTGGTTCGGGCTCGGAAGGAAGCACAATCACGGTGGGTACGGGCCAAACGGCAGTTAGAGGAGCACCAGGGACAGCTGTGCATCATGGCCAGATGGGATGATGCTTATCTCCAGCTGTCGGATGGCTCGTGGAGGCCCCCGAATGAGCTGCAGAGTGCCCGGGAGGAGACTGTGAGCGGTGGGCCTGGACTAGTGAAACATCTGATGGTGAAGAAGAGGAGGTGCACTGGTGCCGATAAAACCAGCTGCAGCCCGGAAGGAAGGCCGCCCCCAGGGGCAGACTGACGAAGGGATGATCCAGCAGGGCCCTCGGGCTTGTTTCTCCTTTAGCCATGTGTATTATATATTCATTTAATTGCATGTGTTCAGAGTATTTTGTTATGTGTATTGTATGTAGTTCGGGGAATTATTTTGTACACTTTATTTTTAGTTTAGAGCACGGCAGTTATTTTAACTTAGTACTGGACTTTCATTTAGTACAGGTGGCAGAATAATCCTCCTTGTTGTGTGGGGTGGAACGACAGTCCACCCATCCAAACTAGTTTTTAGTTGTTTTGGGTGTGAATGTGTTAGGCCACTTACAGTACATTGCTTTTTGTTATTTTAGTATGTGATGTGGATCCTAAATGGGGAGGGTCTGAATTGTGTATGTGTTTTGGACTTTTGTAAGGGGGGGAATTTTGTACAGTTATTTATAGTGTTATGGTTCTTAGGCTTTTATTTGTGAGGTACGGTGTGGTGGCTCTGACTTCCGGTCTCGCCACCACCTGTGCCTATAAAGGGCAGCAAGCAGGAGGGGTGGGCCTCTTTGCCGTCATCCCTGCCTGGCGGTCGTAGTGTGGTGTCTGTGAGCTACCAGATAATAAACGTTCATCCTGTTCTACACCTGGCCCCTGGGTCCACATCCAGACATAACAGACTGCTCGTTTGGGCCACTGTGGCTCCTGATTGACTGGGCTGGGAAATGTCCCGCCTCTCCCTATTCTCAGTCATTCACGAAGCTTTCTGTGCTTATCGTACTCCAGGGATCGGACATATCATATCGACCACTTAAACCACACACCCCTGTCCATCAGTGATGCTTTATTTCATTTCGTTCTTTAAGACAAATTTATGTTAGTGTGCCCAGATTCACTATGGTGGGTATCGTCAGAAAAATAAACAAATCTGGAGAAATATGGTTGGAAACCTTAACATAATGCTGAGGTGGGGAAAGAATTAACCTCTTTAAATTCCAGTGGTCTGCCTTTCAAATTTTTTAGGGCCTTCAGTAAAGAAAAAAAATTGATTTTCTTTGTATATGCTAAATTGAGACATTTTTAAGGAAAATTGGCTGAAATGCAAAGAGGTTAAACTAATTAGTGTATGAACATAACAGCATCCTTCAACTGCAGTCCAAGCTGTGTAAAATATTACTCCTTGCTAAAGTACTCCTAATACTGCATTCTTACCAAGCTTTGAGTCAAGCGGTGCTACAAGAATCAGCGGTTTTAAAAGAGGACAGGGTGTTTGAGTTAAAAAGCAGTCACACAGGACCTTGGGAATGTTGGATGCTTTTCACTTCATTTTGTTCTCAGACACGACAGCCACACACAGGCGAGAAAATTAAACTTTGATGGATGACTTAGTTCAGTGATTTTCAAACTTTTTCCTCTTCACTCAGACATGCAGACATACTTCCAAGCAAATAGTTCTTTGGACAATTTTTTACTTTAGGTGACACACTAATCCCAGTTTTGAAACATGTGAAAAAAACACGAGGTGACATGAGACTTGACTTTGTTGACCTGAGAATAACAGAGCCAAATATTACTGCGGATCTGAAAGCCTTGATGAAAAATAAACCAGCATTTAATCTTTGTTATGGACACTAGAATACAAGTAAATCTCCAAAGAGCCAATGTTATTGAAGAAATTAACTTTGTTTTTATTAATGTGACAGCTTCATGTCTGACTGACAGCAGGTGAAGCCTTCCAGAAGTCCAATGTGTCTTGAGCAGTCAAAGAAGCCCAAATACAGCGGGGAAAATAAGTATTTAACACCTCAGCATTTTTCTCATTGACCTGAGATTTTCATCAGATATCAGTAACAACCCAAGTAATGCATATACTGTACAAAGAAGTCAAGGCACTGAATAAGAGAGTAAGCGACAGTGAGGGATTGATGAATGGAGAAGGTGTTGGTGGGTCAGTTTTATGTGGCGCTTTGCGTGTCGGGTGGCATCTCTGAGGTGCCTGTGGGGATCTCCTGAACAGTTGCTTGGGTGGGCGCTGGGGGTGAGGGTCTACTTGTGTCACCACGGCCGCCCTGGGGTGAAATGGCGGTGGGGGGGGGGGGCGGCCGCTGGCCTGCACCGGCGTTCTCCTCGGCTACTGCAGGGAGCTGGTGCGCGTTCAGGCTCGCTGCATCTGCATCACAGTCACCCTAAGAAATAGGGGTGAATGAGGGTGGGTGAGTGTGAGGGGGAGAGCATGAATGGATGTGAGTAGGCCAGAGTGGGAGTGGGAGTGAGAGTGCGTTCATGGGTGAATGTGAAAGAGTGTGGGCGACCCTGAGGGCGAGTTGGAGCAAGATTGAATGGGTTCAGGAGTGAGAGAGAATGATGGGTCCGGGAGTGCGAGAGTGCGACTGTGTGGGGGAGTGAGAGTGAGTGAGTATTTGTGGGTGCATATGAGAGCAAAAGGGTGTGGTGTGAGAATGAGTGTGTCTGTTAGCTGAGAGGTGCTGGATTGAGGGGGGGGGGGGTAATGCTTCTTGGCTACGTGGCCTCCGTTGGACGGGGGTGGGGGTCCCTGGGGTGTGCGGCGGTGGTGCTGGGGGGGGGGGGGGCACCTGCTTGGGTGCGCGGTCTGGTCTCCGACCTGGGAGGTGGGGGCGCTGGCCTTCCGGCGCTTGGGGCCTGGGGGCTAGCGTTGGTCCCGCTGGGGTGGTGGGGGGTTGGCCGGCCCAGGGCTGTGGGCCTGCCGCATCGGCCGCCTGGTGGCCTTGCCTCCCTTGGCCGTCCCGCCGGGGGCGGATGTCTGGCGTTCCTGGGGCTTGTTGGCCCTGGGTATTTGTGCCCTGTGGGGGTTGATGGTGCTGTCTTGCCTTCTTGGGGTTTCCAGGGTAAATGGTAAACGGTAAATGGCGTTCACTTATATAGCGCTTTTTCTTATCTCTGGATGACCAACACACTTTACAGATCCTGCTATCCACCCATTCACGCACACATTAACACACTGATGGCGGCAGAGCCGCCATGCACACACAGGCGCTAGCCTGGCCACCATGAGCAACTGGGGGTTCAGTGTCTTGCTCAAGGACACTTCGACATGCAGACTGCAGACAGCACGGGAACTTAGACAAAACTTAGCCATAACTGATTCGACGTACACCAGCGTATTCTCCAAATTTTTCATTTGCTTTGCAAATGCTGCCTAAATCATTTACGTGTGACAGGGCCTTAACCAAGGCAGCAGCCAGACACCAAAGCACAGCCGCCAGCTGGACATTTATAAGCAACAGTACTTTAAAACCTTTGGGGAAACAAGAGTGGATCTGCAGCTCAATGCACAGGGAAATGGGGCTATACAATGACAAGGTAAAGATTTTTAAAACTTAAATTTTATAGTTAAAGTTATCTTTAACATGCTTTGTGTGGACAGCCCTACAGACTATTTTTATGGTGCTTGGTATGAATGGCACTTAAATCAGGTAGATCACCACTGAGGGCCTAGTTGTAAAATACACGGTCTGCCACTGATTTATATATAAGTATTGAGATATTAAATAATTATGTTGAGATTTGATTTTTGACCCATATCGTCCAGCCCTACATCAACCTTTGACTGGGTATATGTCACTTCCATCATAGCCTGAGTGGGCCTAGGAACACTGAAAGCACTACGACTATGGCGACCATGACCTCAGTCTCAACAGCCAATCACAGAATCTTTGCTGTTGGTGGCTAAAATCGTGCCCTGTGATTGCCTGCTGGGACTGAAGTCATAGTCGCCACAGTTGCAGTCTCCTCAGTGCACCTACCCAGAATAAGAAAATTGCATAGTACTGCTTTGAATTCTGAGTAGTGGACCACACTGCAGATATACAAGCAAACTTGTCCATGAAGTCAACACTCTCACTCCAAACAGTGATTCTCTCAAATGTCTCATCAATGATGTCACTGAATGTCTTGACCTTAACCTTGGCTGAGGAAATCCACAGTCATACAGCAAAACAAGATGGATACATAGAAATCTAATATTCAAATCATATTAAATCCTTTAACCTTAAACTGAATTTCTAACAAGAGACTGACAGCTGACCTTCAGTCTGATGTAGAGGGTTGAGGTTCTTGCAGATTTGATGACCCTGTAGATCTTCTCTGGAATCCTGGACTCCACGTTCAAAAGATGCAGTCTCCTCCTGATGTCAGATATGAAGAAGTCAAATGGTTTATCATTGGAGAGCTGTGGAAAGGTGGATCTCAGCAGTGCCAGAAATTCGGCCTCCTGTAGACCACGAGGAACCCTTAGGTTCTGTGAAAGGACTTTGCTTAAACACAACATTAGTATTTCCGGGGTGGCGGGGAATTGCTGCGACCGGCCCCCCTCTTCATATGTTTCCTGACAAACCACTCGCATGCACACACTTATTTTGCACTTGCTCTCATATACATGCACACGGACGCACATGCACAAATGTCTCCTTTTTAACAGATGCAGATACCAGACTCGTGTTGAGACCTCTTCGGTGGAAAAAGCAGTTTGTCTTCTGTTTTTTTTTTTTTGTTACTTATTTGTACCCGTAGGTAGACTTGGTTTGCAGTCTGGTGACAAGCCACCGGCTGCTGGTCGCTGCGTGCGTGAGCGCCCTAAACCTACATGTTTTTGGTATGCGGGAGGAAACCGGAGAAATCCCGAAGTAAACCCGCGCAACACGGGGAGAACATGCAAACTCCACACAGCTCACTGTTGGTCGGGGGCTGGGATCGAACCCACGATCTCATGATCCCCGCGGTCCCCCGGCCGAGGGTAAAACTGTGCTGCCACAGTGCTAAACCACTGCGCCACTGTGTTTGTTTTAGTTGTTGGTTTGTTTGTCTTTTGTGTTTGTTCCCCCCACCCCCACACACTCCCTTTCCCCATTCCCCATCCTGTTGGGTCCTTTATGGGTAAAATAATTTAAATAAAGTATTAAAAGTTTTAACAGGAGGAGTTTACAACAATATACAGTACATAGATAGGTACTGTATAAAGCTCCTTTTCGCAAAGTAAATCTGTTTTGGCACAATAAGGTTAACAAATCTCTGTTCTGTTTTCCTAGCTGCCTGACGGGACAAAGGGAAAAAAAAAATCAAGGCAACGGTATTCACAAAGCAAGTGATATTTAATAAAGTGGAATAACACAGGGAATTGGTATTGAACATGCTTGGTGAAATTCATTTAATATTTAGTAGAAATACCTTTGTTGGTAACAACAGCTTCCAGATGCCTCCTGTATGAAGAAACAACATCGCATCCGGAAACTATTCACAGCATTTCAATAACTAAAAAAAAAACAAACAAAAAAAACCCCCACTTAAATACAGACAGACATACAATTGTCATGAATTGCCCTCCGGGCAATGAATGGAGACCCATGTGCTGAACTGCTAGCTACCAAACATTTAATGAAGACACAAAAATCCAAAATGTGCATGAACAAAAACTTACAACACCAGATTCAACGGCAGGATGCAGTGGGAGGATGAAACTGATACAAATGAGGACAGGTGTGGGAAACCAGAGCGAGGAGTAATCAATACAAAATAGAGACAGCTGGATAAGACCGCAAACTGAACTTGAACGGGAAGTTGGACTCAAGTCTAAACACAGGAGGACAAAAATGAAATACAAGATGATACAGAAACATATGAAATAAATATACATGACTAAACCAAACTGAAATACAATAACAGGGAAGCACAAAAGGTAAAATGATATAACAAAATACAGGCAAAACCAAGCTCAAATACAAAATAAACCCGAGGTCAGGGAAATACCGACAAACAAAATTTCAGCTCAAGTAGGTTCATTTTGTCTTCTTTCAACCCCTTGTGTGGTCTATATTAATCATATATCCCATAACCTACATATGTATAAGCATGTGAGAATGTTTGGTGATTACATATGTAAAGCGACTTCACACCTCAGAACAGGACAAAGGGTCTCAACCGCCAGTGAAGATCAAAGAGCATCCCAGGCACTGCGGTGGAGACCAGATAGGTCGCCCTGACCTCCCAGGGCCAGGTGGAGGGGTACGGAGACAAAGGAGGATAATTAAGTTAATGGGGGATGTCAGCTTTGTATGCATGTCTTTTGTTGTGTGTGAGTATAAGTACACAGAGCCGAATGTGTTCGCTCTCTTACTTCTTCTGCTGCTGCACTAGATGAGACTTGTTAGAGGAGCAAAGCTGATAATAAACTTTGGTTTATAAGTCACATCGCCTCGTCATTCCGAGCTCTTCTACACCTTGCACTCCGGTCAATTTCCCTAAAAACACCAAAAAATAATGTGCCCAAAGTAAATCGAAAGCTGTTCTTCAACCCTTTGCAGCATCTTCATGGGGTTGGTCTCATTTAAAAGAAAACACTTTGAATGTTTTGGCAAAATAGTCATAATCTCTCTAAGTGCTCCGGCCACTGAGTTACAGTCATCTAAACATAGTGAACTTGAAGAAAATAAATTTGGCCTGGGTGTTTTTTCGGATACAAATGCTTGCAAATAACACACAGCTTCAGATCCGGGCTGGAAAATGCAACAGAAATGTAGAACCAAGTGTTATCCAGATGAGGTCAAAATTTTGTAACAATACCACAACAAATGAATATATTACACAGCTTTTTCCTCAGGTAGTTCCCAGGCGTTTTTGAACTGTGCCAAATTGTGCCAAATGGCACAGTTTGGAAAAATGTCTGTAACTTTTGAATGATTCAATGTAGAAGCTTCATCTTGGGCTCTAATGAAAGGTGACACTCAGGGCTGTGTGTGTATGTGGGGGGGTTGTCCCCCCCCTCGCTACAGAGGACGGGCATCGCCCGTTGCGCCACGGTCCGTCATGCAGCAATGACGCACAGCTGTAATTTACCGATCGGTCAAAAGTCATTTTGATTACAATTTTCAGGGATAAAGAATAATTTAGCTTAGAACACTTACCTCTTCACAGCAGAAGCGGAGCTGGCGAACTTCTTCCTCATTGTCAGACGAACGCGACGCTGGTCTTGCGACCCGATCAAAACATAATTCCAGTATTGTGGTTTTGCGCTTCCATGATTGCGGTTTTTGGCGAACGATTTTTCAAAACAAATAACAGTAGTAATTAAAAATAGACTGGTGAACGCGTGTGTGTCACTCAGCCTTCGTCGTCGGCCTCCGTCGGTCTATGATGACCATGGATGAGAATCCTAAACGTCTACTCTGCTGGGACAGCACCGCCTGTGGCCGAACATGCCGATGCGCGACTGGCAGTCCCTGTCACACAGGTTGCACTTGTGGATGGTCTCCGTGCTGCTGGGTCTGTGGCGGTTCTTCCTGCAGGTTCTTTGTTCATCTGCTGCAGCAGTCTCTCTTCACCCAGCCTTACACAAAAAAGCTCGCGAACTTCTGTGCTTCAATTGGCTCGCTGCATTCACAGCGTTGGTAGGCGGGTCCTTCTTGCTAGGTTTTCAGTCATTGGTTCTTCAAGGTTTCAGAAACCCAATTCAAGGTTCTTATTAGTCGAATGAGAGGTCAATCATATCTAATCTGTTCGCGGCTGTGTCTGTAGTGGAAGAACTTTTTTTTTTTAAAGTGCGCGCTTGGAGGCAGCGCCCTCATGCACTCTGGGACGCAGAGACTTGCCCGCCCGCGGCACAACGGAGTGCAAGAGGTTAATTATTTAAAAGAAGTCTTCGTCAGAAGAAAATTTAAACAAGCGTCAACATGCTTTTGCTTCAGCAATGGAGTTTTGTGTAGTGAGCGGGCATAGAGGCCAAATCAGTTTTTTTTTTTTTTTTTGTTACTTATTTGTACCCGTAGGTAGACTTGGTTTGCAGTCTGGTGACAAGCCACCGGCTGCTGGTCGTTGCGTGCGTGAGCGCCCTAAACCTACATGTTTTTGGTGTGCGGGAGGAAACCGGAGAAATCCCGGAGTAAACCCGCGCAACATGGGGAGAACATGCAAACTCCACACAGCTCACTGTTGGTCGGGGGCTGGGATCGAACCCACGATCTCATGATCCCCGCGATCCCCCGGCCAAGGGTAAAACTGTGCTGCCACAGTGCTAAACCACTGCGCCACCGTGCAGCACCGTGCAGTTGAGTGCATTACTTATTTTTTTCCTTGAAAAAACAGTACCTGCTAACTGTAGGTTTTTCTGGAGTTCTCCACAAGTGGTCTTTGGCTCTTGGATAACTCTTCTGATAATTCTTTTGACTCCTTTGTCAGAAATCTTGCAGTGAGTTCCTGGTTGTGGCCTGTTCATGGCAAAATTATGTTCTTTCCACTTCCGAATGATGGCTCCAACAGTGCTCACTGGAACATTCAGCAGTTTAGAAATTTGCCTGTAACCATTGCCATCATTATGTTTTGCAACAATAAGGTTGCAAAGGTCTAGCGAGAGCTCTTTGCTTCTACCCATCATGAGTTCTTTGTGGTGTAACAATCTTATATGCACAGAGCTTTTAAAAGGTTATCAGTCAGGACTTAACCAGCTGAAATTAATTTGCACTGATGTGGGATGGGATGGCTTCTTAAATTCTGATGGATTTCAGCTGGTTTCTTGGCTTTCTATTCCTTTTTGCACCTCGTTTTCTTCATGTGTTCAATACTTATTCCCTTTGTCATTCCACTTTATTAAATATAACTTGTTCTATGAACACAGTTGCCTTGATTTCTTTGTATGTATGGATTACTTGGGTTGCTACCAGTGTGTCGTGGTCTGGTGAGCGCACTCCTCCCCCGCCCGTCCGGTTCAACCTTCACCTACTCCCCGGGCAATCATCTCCACCTACATGACGAGACGCACTTGTTCCTCTGACTCGGCAGTGCTTAAATTGACCTTCTCTTCGACGCCTCGGGGTGGGCGCTGTCCTATCGCAGCGTTCAGCATCAGATCAGAAGCTCCACCCATGTGCGTATTTCTCTCGGCGGCTCACACCTGCCGAGGAGAATTACAACATTGGAGATCGAGAGCTGTTGGCCATTAAATTGGCCCGTGAGGAATGGAGACACTTGTTGGAGGGAGCGTCTCAGCCCATAATTCTGTGGACCATAAAAATTTAGAATATCTTCGGTCGGCCTGCAGGCTGAATGCCAGGCAGGCCTGCTTGGCTCTATTCTTTGCTAGATTCAATCTTAACATTATTTATAGGCCTGGCTCCCGCAATATTAAACCGGACGCCCTCTCCCTCCAGTTCTGTCCCGACCCCCCTACCCTTCCTTCCCTTCCCCAATCCATTGTTCCACCCTCCTGTTTCCTTGGAGCACTGCCGTGGGACATTGAACGGAAGGTCCGGCAGGCTCTATCCACAGAGCCCATACCAGAAGGTGGCCCTGATGATCGAATGTTTGTCCCGGACACTCTCCGCAGCAACGTCATCAAGTGGGCAACACCAGCTTTTTTGCTTGTCATCCTGGCATCATAATTCATAATTTTTATGGACAGGATTTCTAGGCGCAGCCAGGGAATGGAGGGTGTCATGCTTGGTGACCACAGGATCTCATCTCTGTTGTTTGCAGATGATGTTGTCCTGTTGGCTTCATCCAGCAATGACCTACAGCTCTTGCTGGGACGGTTTGCCGCTGAGTGTGAAGCGGCTGGGATGAGAATCAGCACCTCCAAGTCCGAGTCCATGGTCCTCAGCCGGAAAAAGGTGGATTGTCCTCTCCGGGTTGGGGACAGGCTCCTGCCCCAAGTGGAGGAGTTTAAGTATCTTGGGGTCTTGTTCACGAGTGAGGGGAAAATGGAGCGAGAGATCGACAGACGGATTGGAGCAGCCTCTGCAGTGATGCGGACGTTGTACCGGTCTGTTGTGGTGAAGAGGGAGCTTAGTTCTAAGGCAAAGCTGTCGATTTACCAGTCAATCTACGTTCCTACTCTCACCTATGGTCACGAGCTTTGGGTAATGACCGAAAGAACGAGATCGCGGATACAAGCGGCTGAAATGAGCTTTCTCCGTAGGATTGCTGGACTCACCCTCAGAGATAGGGTGAGGAGCTCAGTCATCCGGGAGAGGCTCAGAGTAGAACCGCTGCTCCTCCACATTGAAAGGAGTCAGTTGAGGTGGTATGGGCATCTGATTAGGATGCCTCCTGGACGTCTCCCACTTGAGGTGTTTCAGGCACGTCCCACTGGGAGGAGACCCCGGGGCAGACCCAGGACTCGGTGGAGAGACTATGTCTCCCAGCTAGTCTGGGAACGCCTTGGTATCCCCTCTGAAGAGCTGGAGCAGGTGGCTGGGGAGAGGGAAGTCTGGGCTTCTCTGCTTGAACTGCTGCCTCCGCGACCCGGACCTCCGGAAAAGCGGTAGAAGATGGATGGATGGATCCTGGCATCACCCAGACTATCAACTTCATTTGTCCGGTGTTATGGTTGTTCACCCTGTGAACTGATGTCTGGGAGTACGTCAGTGTTTGCCAGACCTGCTGCCACAACAAGATGGACTCCTTGCCCCCTTCTGACCTTCTTCATTCACTCCCCATCCCTCACCGACCTTGGTCCCACATTGCCCTGGACTTTGTGACTGGACTTCCTCCGTCTCAGGGTAACACTGTTATCCTCACCTGTGGGGATCGCTTCTCCAAGGCGATCCATTTGGTGCCCCTTCCCAAACTAACTACTGCTTTTGAAACGGCGAACCTCCTCCCCAACCACGTCATCCAGTTTCATGGCATTCCCATGGACATTGTGTCTGACCGGGGCCCGCAGTTCAAGTCTCAAATCTGGAAAGCCTTCTGCCGCTCCTTAGGCGCCACTGTCAGCCTCACATCTCGGTACCATCCACAGAGTAACGGGCAGGCTGAGCACACCAACCAATCCTTGGAGGCCACCCTGAGATGCCTGGCAGCCTGCAACCCAAGTTCATGGAGTACTCACCTGACCTGGGTGGAGTACTCCCACAACACTGCTGTCTCAATGGCCACCGGGTTGACCCCATTTGAGGCATCCATGGGGTACACCCCTCCTTTGCTACCCATGGCGGAGGGGGATGTGGTAGTTCCATTGGTGGGGACCCACGCACGCCCCTGTCACCGGCTATGGAAAGCCACTCATGCTGCCCTTGCTCAGTCAGCCGAACTTAATCACCAATACGCTGATCACAGGCGAGCTCTGGCTCCAAAGTATTCCATCAGGCAGCAGGTGTGGTTATCAGCAGACCAGGTACCATTGAGGACGGAGTACAGGAAGCTCTCTCCTCATTTCCTGGGCCCATTTCACAACTCCAAGATCATCAACGACGTCACGGTCCGCTTAAAGCTCCCTCCGGCGATGCGGATAAACCTCTCCTTCCACGTCTCCAAGATCAAACCCCTCTCCGCCAGCCCTCTCTGTCCTCCCCATAAGCTGCCTCGTCACCCTCGGATCATCGATGGCCAGACCACCTACATGGTCCAGAGGATTCTGGACATTCACCATCGGGACCGGGGGCTCCATTATCTCCTCCACTGGAAGGGCTACGGACCAGAAGAAAGATCATGGATTCCTGGTTAGAACTTCCATGACAAGGGGATTGTATTGTCTGGGCCTGTCACAAGGCACATCCACCAAGCCCAGTGGACCGCCTGGAGGCGTTCCTTGAGAGGGGGACACTGTCATGGTCTGGTGAGCGCACTGCTCCCCCGTCCATCAGGTTCAACCTTCACCTACTCCGCGGGCAATAATCTCCACCTGCGTGATGAGACGCACCTGTTCCTCTGACTCAGCAGTGCTAAAATAGACCTTCTCTTCAACGTCTCAGCGCTGGCTCCTTTGGTATACTACCTGCCTCAGCAGTAAATGTTATTTATCCTTTAACTTGAAAAATCCTTTAATCTTCTGCTACAAGTTGCGATTTCCTTTGTGGTTTGTCTCAAGGGTTGCTGTGTGCTCACCTGCCCGTTTCCATCACCACATCAGTGACCATCACCACCCGGTCAGACACCTCACCCAGCTCTACTCCTTCCATCCTGCATCATCAGGAGGTTCACCGTAAGTGCTGGGTTCTTCTGTCGGGCTATCTTATACTCCCACATGAGTGTAGTCCTATTTTCCTTTGTTTGAGTCTCCCTCCTATTCACCTGCTCTCGTCTCTCTTCTCAGGCTGTGTGTTCCCCAGGCAAGTGGCATTTTTCTCTTGCGGAAGTGTTCCTTTGCATTAATAAATTCAAACCAAGCTTGCTACAAACCAAGCTTGCTTGTGTTGTCACTCCCTGCACGTCAGCTGTCAATTTATTGCCAATCATGACACAGTGTTGGGAGTAACGCGTTACAAAGTAATGCGTTACTGTAACACCACTACTTTTGCAGTAATGTGCTGTGTAATGAAATTATTATTTAAAAATTCAGTAATACTCAACAGTTACTGAAATTTGATCAGATGCGTTTCTCGCGTTACTCGTTTTATTAATATGGATAGATTTTTTTTAGCGGAAATAGACAGTCATACAACTTGCAGTTGCTAATTGCCAACTAGGGATAAATACACAGTTTTGGTGGCTACTGGGGGGACTGCCATCCCCTGCGCCACCAGAAGCCTCAACATACTGGGACAAGCACAGCGCTCAGCTGGGGCAATTAGCAGAGCAATGAGATGTGTGTATTGAGATCAATAGGCAGCCTAGCTTTGTCTAGTTCAGGCCCCAGTATCCCGCTGTTATGTATGACTCAAATGCAAACGTTCATGCTTCCTGCTCTCACTGTGATGCAAATGTCCCATGCCTTTCATGTATTGTCTGTAAGTGGGTATAAAAACTGCATTGCTCTGTAACTCTTTCTCTCTCTGACCACTGCTTCTGATGACACGCATTCTGTGTCTCCTCACGAGAGCCTGAGGACCCGCTCCAGCCCGCCTGCACAGGGCTGGAGTGAGTTCTATGATGGCGGGATGAATGATAATAAACTCCCTCAAAAACTCTCAGTTCGCTGCATATTATTCTTCCGCCACATTGGTGACCCCGAAAAAAGCATACGCTTTGTGCAGCAACCTTCTGACCTGGACATCCACGCTGGAACCGGCCGAGGGACACAAAGATCGTCTACTCCCTCTCACCGCTCCAACGCATCGACACGAGCCCGAGGGACAGAGATCGTCTCCTCCCTCTCATCGCTCCTCCGCATCGACACGAGCCCGAGGGACAGAGATCGTCTCCTCCCTCTCACCGCTCCAATGCATCTGCACGAGCCCGAGGGACAGAGATCGTCTCCTCCCTCTCACCGCTCCAACGCATCTGCACGAGCCCGAGGGACAGAGATCGTCTCCTCCCTCTCATCGCTCCTCCGCATCGACACGAGCCCGAGGGACAGAGATCGTCTCCTCCCTCTCACCGCTCCAACGCACCATGACCCGACACAGCGAACGACGCAACAGCTTACAGGGATGACCATCGGCGCCAACGACGCTGATCTCCAGCAAGCTCCCTGACCCTGACTCGCCTCTACAGCGGTCCTGCCATGCACTGAACCCCGCACGCACACCGGGGGTTATGAGGACAGCGCACCACGCACGGGACAATACCGGCTCCACACAGACTGCCATCGTCCTTCGCCGCTGCACACAGAACCTTCAGGGCTGCTCTCACACCTGAAGCACACACGCAGCTCACTCACAGGATTTTGTAATGGTCTCAGCCACGGCGCACAAGGGAATTCAGCCGTCAGCTGTCCCTGAGGACTTTAGGACTGCACGCGCACCTAAAGTCAACACGCCAAGTCCCTCACAGCTGCAGCTCCTTTTTTCTTCATGACCGCGAGAGGAGTCAGAGACTAATTTTTCTTCTTACAGCTGCTGTGGACCTCCGCACGTTCAACGGGACAGCCCCTCAACATCGTGGATCCATAGGCAATTTTTGTGCGGCCCAGACAATTTCGCCGTCCTGGGCCGGCACTGGCTACCCCCACCCCCCTCCCTCCACCGCCACCTGCAGCGAGCTTCCCCCGCAGCTCGCTCCCAAAGCCAGACTATCGAGGCCTCAGCTTCCCGCTGAGCCCTCTGGGGGGGAGTGTATGGGTAACCCCCACAACATACTGGGACAAGCAGAGCACTCAGCTGGGGCAATTAGCAGAGCAATGAGATGTGTGTATTGAGATCAATAGGCAGCCTCGCTTTGTCTAGTTCAGGCGCCAGTATCCTGCTGTTATGTATGACTCAAATGCAAACGTTCATGCTTCCTGCTCTCACTGTGATGCAAATGTCCCATGCCTTTCATGTATTGTCTGTAACTGGGTATAAAAACTGAATTGCTCTGTAACTCTTTCTCTCTCTGACCACTGCTTCTGACGACACACATTCTGTGTCTCCTCACGAGAGCCTGAGGACCCGCTCCAGCCCGCCTGCACAGGGCTGGAGTGAGTTCTATGATGGCGGGATGAATGATAATAAACTCCCTCAAAAACTCTCAGTTCGCTGCATATTATTTCATGCCGCCACAGATAGATTTTTTTTTAGCGGAAATAGACAATCATACAACTTGCAGTTGCTAATTGCCAACTAGGGATAAATACACAGTTTTGGTGGCTATTGGGGGGAATGCCATCCCCAGCGCCACCAGCGGCCTCAAGCCACTGGAGGTTGTCATGCCAAAGGCAAAGGCAAGCAAATTAATAATTCAATTCAATTCAATTCAGCTTTATTTATATAGCACCATATCACAACAATGGTCATCTCATAGCGCTTTCAAATGTAGAGGAAACTCCACAATTGCAGAAAGACCCCAGCAATCAGGCGATCCCCTGTGAGCAAGCACTTGGTGATGGTGGAGAGAAAAAACCTCCCTTTTAACCAGAAGAAACCTCTAGCAGAGCCAGGCTCAGGGAGGGGCAGTCATCTGTTGCGACTGGCTGGGGGGTGAGGGGATAGAGAAGATGAAAAGAACAGACATAAAGAGAGCAAACATTAAAGGAGAGAAGCACATTATTGGGGGTGACCTCCACATTATTGGAGGTCACCCAGCGGTCTGACTGTATTAACAGCAAAACAAAGGGAGGGTTAAGAGACACATGATCCCTCCCTAATCGTAGGCTATATTGAAGAGGAAGGTTTTAACCCTATTCTTTAAAACAGAGATCGAGTCTGACTCGAGTCTGACTCCCGAACCCAGAGTGGTAACTGGTTCCACAGGAAAGGAGCTTGATAGCTGAAGGCTCTGCCCCTCATTGTACTTTTGGAGATTCTAGGCATTACAAGTAATCCAGCATTTTGGGAGTGTAGTGCTCTGTTAGGATGATAGGGTAATATCAGATCTTTTATATAAAAAGGGGCCTGATTATTAAGAGCTTTGTAAGTGAAAAGAAGGATTTTAAACTTAATTCTAAACTCTATGGGAAGCCAATGAAGGGAGGCCAGAACCGGAGAGATATGATCTGTCTTTCTAGTACCTGTTAAAACTCTTGCAGCAGCATTTTGGATAAACTGAAGACTTTTTAAAGGTATTTTGGGACAACCTGATAATAACAAGTTACAATAATCTAATCTAGAGCTAACAAACGTGTGAATCAGTTTCTCAGCATCACTCAGAGACAAGATGCTCCTAATCTTGGCAATATTACACAGAGGCAGTCTTAGAAACAAATTTAATATGTGAATTGAAAAACAGATCTTGATCAAAAATAACTCCAAGGTTTCTCACTGAACTATTCAGGGAAAGAGTAGCCGCATCCAAATTAAGAGTTTGATTTGGAAAGGTATTTCTAAGTTTTTTTTTTTGGACCAACAAGAATGACTTCAGTCTTATCTGGGTTTAAAAGCAGAAAATTACAAGTCATCCAAGCTTTGATTTCCTTAAGACAGGCATCTAACTTGGCTTTATTGATTACTATCATCAGGCTTCATTGACAGGTATAATTGTGTGTCATCTGCATAACAATGAAAATGCTTTCTAATGATGTTTTATTTGAAACTCTTCAAATAAACCATTTCCCTGCAAGTGGCCAAATAATTGCATAGCAACAACTCTTTCTAAGATTTTTCAAATGAAAGGCAGATTAGAGATTGGTTGATAGTTAGCTAAAGCTCCTGAATCGAGCGTTGGCTTTTTGTGTAAGGGTTTAATTACAGCAATTTTTAAAGCCTGCGGTACATGACCTAAAGTTAAAGAAGAATTGATTATTTGAAGAATACAGTTACCAATAAATGTTTTTTTAGACCCTATTCCTACCAGGAATTTATCTCTAATTTTATCTCTAATTTTATCTATCCATCCATCCATCTTCTTCTGCTTCATCCTTTTCGGGTCGCGGGGGGGGGGGGGTGGGGTGCAGGAGCCTATCCCAGCATCTTTGGGCGAGAGGCAGTGTACACCCTGGACAGATCGCCAGTCCATCGCAGGGCCAACACAGAGAGACAGACAACCATTCACTCTCACAGTCATATCTAAGGACAATTTAGAATCCCCAGTTTTGATGCCAATTAACCTAACTTGCATGTTTTTGGCAATGTGGGAGGAAACTGGAGAAATCCCAGAGTAAACCCACGCAGACACGGGGAGAACATACAAACTCCACACAGAGCACTGTTGGTCGGGGGCTGGGATCGTACCCAGGATCCTCCGGCCAAGGGTGAGTTGCTGTGCTGCCGCAGTGCTGACCACTTTTATCTATTAGAGATAAAATTAGAGACAAAATTTTATGATTGAAAAAGTTCAAAAAGTCCTGACTAGAAAGCTCTAGGGGGATGCGAGGATTGTCAGAGTCCTGACTCTTTGTCAGCCTGGCTAAAGTGCTGAAAAGAAACCTGGGATTATTCTTATTCTCTTTTATTAATGCAGAGTAATAACTTGTTCTAGCTTTTCTAAGTGATTTTCCATAAATTAAGAGATGATTTTTCCAAGCTAAATAGATTTCATCTAAATTAGTGGAATGCCATTTTCTTTCTAATTGATGAGCCTTCTGTTATAAGGTACGGGTTTCTGTGTTAAACCAAGGGGTTAGAAATCTCTGATTAGACTTTCTCTTTTTTAAAAGTCTAGAGTCTGATGCAGAGAGGCTGTAACACTATCTACCATGCTATCAATTACAGAAGGAGCAAGCTCTCCATCTTTTATTTCCGTTGTGTTGACACATGGTATAGAGGAGACAATCTCCATAAATTTGGTAACAACATCATCTGAAAGACATTTGCCGTAGCAGTATTTTTCTTTAGGAGTCAAATAGTCAGGAATAGTGAAATCAGTGGTTAACAGACAATGGTCTGACAAGTACAGGATTATGAGGAGACACTACCAGATTCTCTATTTCTATGCCATAAGTCAGAACAAGGTCCAATGTGTGGCGGAGATAATGGGTAGAATTTTCTACTTTCTGGGAAAAACCCATTGAATCTAATATTGAATTGAATGCCTTATTAAGACAATCACTATCTACATCAGCATGTATATTAAAGTCCCCTACTATAATTATTCTATCTGATTTCAGCACTAAATCAGCTAAGAATTCGGCAAATTCGGATAAAAACTCTGAGTAGGCTGAGCAAGGATGGTAAACTATAGCAATGAAAATTGGGTTTAAGCTAAGTTTGCTAACATGCCCCATACTGAGAACCAGGCCCTCAAAGGAATTAAAACATAATTTTTGCTTTTCATTAACTAGTAATTTAGAATGGTAAATTGCCACTACTCCACCTCCACGACCAGCACTTCTGGGATTATGATAGTTTAGATAACCAGAGGGAGTTCATTCATTCATTCATTCATTCATCTTCTTCTGCTTAATCCTTTTTGGGTCGCGGGGGGCTGGAGCCTATCCCAGCGTCTTTGGGTGAGAGGCAGGGTACACCCTGGACAGATCGCCAGTCCATCGCAGGGCCAACACAGAGAAACAGACAACCATTCACTCTCACAGTCATGCTTAAGGTCAATTTAGAATGCCCAGTTTTGATGCCAGTTAACCTAACTTGTATGTTTTTGGCATGTGGGAGAAAACCGGAGAAATCCCGGAGTAAACCCACGCAGACACGGGGAGAACATACAAACTCCACACAGATCACTGTTGGTTGGGGGCTGATTCATTTAAACCAACATAATCATCTTGCCCTAACCAAGTCTCTGTAAGGGATATTAAATCAATCTGATGATCAATTAACAGATCATGGACTAGAAGAGACTTGGGAGATAGAAATCTAATATTTAACAAACCACATTTAATTTTTAAATTATGGGAAGGAAGAGAGGCCAAATCATTAAGTTTAGAGACTTGATGTTTAATTTGAGTTTTACCAACTTTTTGTTTAATCACTTTGGGATGTTTATACATTACATTTTTATTACCTTCGGGGGGAGTAGACAAAGGTTCTCTGAGGGGGAAGACAGGGGCTAAGTTGAGGGGTGGTGGATGAGGAGGAGCTGCAGAAAGGCATGAATTTTTCAAATTATGTTGTATTTGTCTGGGGTTATAATATTTTGGGTAAGGGGAGACAGACACAATCTCTATGGGGTTATAAATTGAAGACTGATCTAAAAAGAGGAATAATAGGATTAATAGGATTAATATGAGAAGTGGAAACAAAGAAGGGGCTGCACGGTGGAGCAGTGGTTAGCACTGTGGCAGCACAGTTTTACCCTCGGCCGGGGGATCGCGGGGACCGTGAGATCGTGGGTTCAATCCCTGCCCCCGGCCAACAGTGATCTGTGTGGAGTTTGCATGTTCTCCCTGTGTTTGCGTGGGTTTACTCCGGGATTTCTCCGGTTTCCTCCCTCATGCCAA
Source organism: Pholidichthys leucotaenia (assembly GCA_020510985.1). Classification (NCBI taxonomy): domain Eukaryota; kingdom Metazoa; phylum Chordata; class Actinopteri; order Cichliformes; family Pholidichthyidae; genus Pholidichthys; species Pholidichthys leucotaenia. The sequence continues at coordinate 11,228,685 of CM035837.1, read as the reverse complement.
AAACATGCAGGTTAGGGAGTTAAGGGGCGCTTGCGCATGCAGCGACCGGCAGCTGGTGGTTTGTCACCAGACTGCAAAACAAATCTACCTACGGGTACAAAATAAGTAATAAAAAAAAAAAAAGAAGGGCTGGTTGACAGACCCAGGAACTTCGGGGTGAGTTAACACACCAAATTTCAGTCACTGTACTAAAAAATGCTGAGTGGAATATAACAGATTGTCCCTTAAAACACATGCACCAAGTCTATTTGGATGGATGCCATCTGGCCTCATAAATGATGTGCGGTTCCAAAACAGGTTGAAATTGTCTACAAAACCAATGTTAAAAGTATGACATGTAGAACACAACCAGGTATTAAGGCTGAGAGTTCTGCTAAAATAATTGCAACCTCGTCTGGAAGGTGCCAACGGCCCAGAAATAAACACACGTCTGCCACAGTTCATAAGAGTGGACAGAAGGCTTTTGAAGTCACACTTTAAGATCTCCAACGCTTCGTCTGGGATGTTGTTGCATCCAACATGTACAATGACAGTTTTAGCGTGGGGGAATTCACTTAATAGGTCAGGGGTAAGAGCCTCAATGTCAGATACTTTAGCCCCGGGAAAAAATTTAATGACACAGTACCTGCTTCTGACGTTCCTCATAATCGAATCACCAATTACCAACGTCGTCTGGGGGGGCCTTGCCGATGGCTTCTGAAATGGTAGATAATTTTGCCATTGTTGTTGTTGTGATGGCGGGGTGATGCGCTTTCTTCTTTTTGGAGCTGGTGCATAGTTTGGCACACCTAAAGTAGTTTTAATCCTGGGCTTGTGGGTTTTGGCCGCTGCTGAAGGAGGAGGGGTGGCCATGGGAGGATGATAGACGTCCAGGTGGGGAAAATCTCCCAGGGAAAGGATGTCAAATCTGTTTTCCAGTAACGGGGAAAAGAAGAAGCGCGGCCATGTCTGGTCAATCCCCGATGTTTGCTAGTTGGCCCAACCAAGGACCAGGGCGCACATTGAGGATGTGAAAAACCACCCGAGGCTTTGGGTTTCGCTCCGAGCTGAAGCCAGTGTTTATTGCTGGGGTCCTGGACAGCTGAGGAGACCAGAGCAGGGGTGGAAGTGGATGGCGATGTGTTAAATTCACCCAGGTAAGTAGCTGTCTCTGCCAGTTGCAAGTTGGTTGACGGGGCCGATGTCCACCCCAGAATTATAGTATCTAGGTGGTCTTCAGCCTCCCAAATCTTATAGAGGTTGGAGAGTCTCAATTCCAACTCAGAAACCTTCTTAAGGAGGGACACACAGCTGACACACATCGGGGATGGAGTCATGGTGTTCCAGGCGAGAAGCGGATAGCTATCTAGCTAAAAACAGCTAAGAACAGCTAAAAACAGGTTAGCCTAGCCTGGTGAAAAAGCCCTGCCCGGGGTCTGATTCACCCGTGTGCCTGATCGGGCTTTCCGCTAGGCCAGGGGTGTCCAATCATGTGCCATGGAGGGCCAAGACCCTGCAGGTTTTCTCTTCTACCCGGTCTCTTTAGCAGGTGTTTTCACTTATCAGCAGTCAGTGGGAAGAAATTCAGTGAAATCTGCTGTTGAAGACAGTGGTTGGAGGTAAAGCCTGCAGGGTCTTGGCCCTCCATGGCACATGATTGGACACCCCTGCGCTAGGCCAACACTAAGCTAACACTAAGTAAAAAGCTAATGTAAGTAAAAAGAGATAAAAAATTAAAAACAAAGTTAATAAAAACAAAGTGGACAAGATAATGCTTAGACGCGACGTGACGTTTACAGACGCCGACACAATAATAGAATAAGCAATAACAGAATAAGCAATTGTCAGGAACCGAGCCGACTTGGCTTCCCCCGGCTCGGTCTTGGCCACTCTGTGGGTATGTGCCATATTGTATGTATGTTAGTATGTATTTCTGTGTGCTTTGCCGTCCCCATAGCCACTGCCTTCTGGCCGGCAGCGGGGAGGCAGCCTCTTGCGCTCACGCTGGAGTGAGTGCTGTCAAACTGTCTGACGGTCGGACCACGCCCCCTCTCTATTGCTACCTGCTGTTCCCACTCCCTTATGCCATCTTCCCATTCCTCGCCCAGGTGTTACTAATTTGGGAAACCAGCAATGCATGTTTTTAAGGAGTCTGTCTTCAATCATGCATTGCTGGGTCATTGTACTCCATCAATGGTTCTCGGATGGAGGCATGTCAATGAAGGACTGTGTTTCACTGAGCACTTTCGGACTTACTCGGACAGCTCCAGCCTCATGAGTACTATCTGTGTGTGGTCTTTCCCTGGTCTTCTCACCTAGACTGTTGAGCGTCCTCCATAGCCAGTGTGACTTATAGAAACTGTGACTGTTTGTGTGCTCGCCATATTAATAAATGTGTGTGGTGTTAACCTGTCAGGAATCTGAAACTCAAGACTCACAAAATAATAGTACTCTGTTAGGTTCGTACCTTAATAAGATTCGAGACACAAAATGTGTTCAAAGTTTTTACTTGTACAAGGAGCAACACACCTCTGATTACAGATGGGAAATGCGCGCTGCCATACAAAGCCAGCACGTCCCTTTTATACTGAGCAGGTCAGACACAGGAAACATCTACTGCAACTTTATGGGCACCTTTGTGGTGACTGATAAGACCGTGAAACAGTCAGGCTTTGTGGTGACTGATAAGGCCGTGGAACAGTCAGGCTTTGTGGTGAAACAGTCAGGCTTTGTGGTGACTGATAAGGCCATGAAACAGTCAGGCTTTGTGGTGACTGATAAGAACATAAAATGGTCAGGCTTTCCTGTGTAACACAAAGACAACTCCATGTCAGCACATGACTTCTTGCACTCCAGTTTCTAAACTTTAAGTAAATACAGATTATTCCGGTCTGTTGAGGTATGTCTGTTACAGGGTGAGTTAAACCTTCCTGATGCAGCATTGTTGCAGCCATTGTAAGGGAAAAAATACAGAAAAGTTCAGCTAAAAACTAATTATGAAATGATAACATATCTGTACATATATACAATTTCTGACAATTTCCTCCTGTTTATCAGTTCATAATTTTTATCACATACAGACATCAGAACAATGTAACTTCAAAAGATTTCCTACATTGTCTTCATAGAGTATCATTTCCAAATTTAAACAGGAGCACAATTATCATTGTTATCCACCTCTTCGGTATTTAAAGGAGTGTTTTGGTCTTGGAACATTTGTTGTATCATAAATGTATGTTGAGACAGAGTGCGAGACATCATTGATTTGACACAGGGAATCACAAAGCAACATGACAGAAACATGCATATCATTATTATAATAAAAGGCATAAAGGCTTTAAGAAGCACCTGCCACCAACTTCCTGTAAATAACCAGTCTAACCAACCAGATTGTAGCTTCTCATCATAATCATTCATGATTGCCTGCTGCACTTGTTCCATGACGGTAATAGCGGTATCCATACTTTCAGAGACAGAGGGAATGTAAGTGCAACAGGACCCGTTAAACATAGCACATACACCTCCTTGGACGGCTAAAACTAGGTCCAATGCTATTCTGTTTTGCATAACCATAACTCTAGTCTGTTCAGTTACATTGGATAAAACCTTCAAAGCAACAGTAGTGGCATTAACAAACGTTAACAGTCTGTAGTTCATTTCTTCAAATTTTGTCATTAACTGGCCAACTCCATATGGGGCGAAAATTGAATGTCCAACCTTGTCACCCAGTGTCCATAATTTATATTTCTGTGGGACAGTAAGTCCAGCAGCACTAAAAAGGGACTGAATACTTCTTTTCTTCTTAGCGTGTCCTGAGGAGTTGTCATCAGAGTAGAGAACAAATGATCCATCAGTAACAGTCACTGGGGCACAAATTCCTCCCCAATTGGGAGGTAGTTGAGCGTAGAGTTTAGAACCACATAACCAATGAACTTCTTTGATAACATAGGTGCCATTACTTTGAACTGTGCCCGTAATGCTAGTCTTCCTGACAGTGTAATTTTGTGATCTATACCTTGGACTAGGTAATATAGGTGTAAAAGAACAATCTGTTGCTCCGCTGCACTGTGAGGTACAAGGTAACAACACTGTTAAACATTGTCGTGGAAGAAGTTTCCCCAACGCTGTGGTACCATTTGAATACACACATGCTGGGAAAGTCACATTTTTTTTTTGTAAAGGCAAATCTAGTTAATGGTTGTCTTACATTCATAGCTATAATCTGATCAGGACATGTCATTTGATAAGAGGTGTTATCATGATTTTTCATGGTAATATCGGGTAGGAATCCCCAGGCTGAAATCTCAAGTATACAGTCAGACACGTTTATAGGAAAGGGTTCAGCCTTTAGGATTGGTCCCTTAGTGGTTAAAGGCAACAAAGAACAAGCCCAACAACTGCCGTTTCCTCTTGTCAGACGAGCATTGAGGAACATATACTGATACCACTGATTAGTCATAAACAGTGTTTCTGTGACATGTTCCTCTATATTCCTATTATCTCTTCTCAAGGGTGGTGAGGTGATAATGATGAGGACCAAAAGCGGGATGCTCAAGAAGGTCAGAGTCAGTCTCAGGATTACCATGGTGCCTGATTCCCCTGGGAGTGTGCCTATAGACTCAGGTCACTGTCTTCACCGGGTTTGAGACAAGTCTTATCCTTAAAAGGACTAGACTCCCCTTTGTAACCGGACTTACCCTAGGGGTGGCTGGAGGTCACCAAGGGGCACCTGAAGTCTTTTAACATGTGACAGATGAATCCAAGAAGGTCTTTCAGCAATCCTCACTGCGGTAGGTGTGGTCAATAATACTTGGTATGGTCCAAGCCACCTCACGGAATTCCAATTCTGTCGGTGATGGTTCTTTATGAAGACATAATCACCAGGCTGGAGGGAATTTTCTGGGCCCTCCTGTGGAGTAGAGAAAGATCTGACAGATTCAACATAATCTTTCATTTGTTTACATTCTTTCAAATGCTCTCCAAGAGTCTTATAAGGGTTAGTGGCAGTTAATGGGAGTAGATCAGGTAGAATATAGGGCCTATGAAAGGCGCATCCAAATGGAGATAACCCACTCTTCTTTTCTGGGATGGTGTTAATGGTTAGCTTCACTACAGTTAATGCTTTAGGCCATGAAATTCGTTGGTCATGCATTACTTTGTTTAGCATTTGCTTAACAGTACCATTTTCCCTTTCCACTAGACCTGCACTTTGTGGGTGATAAGCAGTGTGAAACTTCAGCTGTGTTCCAACGGCAGAAGTAAGATCCTTAACCATTTGTGCTGTGAAGTGTGTGCCATTATCTGCATAAATGGTCTCTGGTATTCCAAACGTGGGAAATATGTTGTTTTGTAAAACTTTGCAAACAGATTTAGCATCTGCCTTTGCTGTAGGATGAATTTCTGTCCATTTAGTATAGGTGTCAATGAGGACCAGACGATACTGCAGCTGTCCCACTTTAGATAGTTCAATAAAATCCATACACCATTGAGGAAAGGGCATTTTAGGTGGTGGGAAACTACCATGTCTCGTCCTCATTGCACCTTGTGCATTGTTTTGTATGCAGATTAAACATTGTTGGCACACTTTTTTCATTTCTTTCAAAATTCCTGGGCAGAAAAAATGTTTTTCAGCCTGTGCCTTCGAGTCAAGATCGACAGCCAGCGATACAAGGAGGGAGGAAGGATTATTTTACCATCAGTAGTGCAATAAATTCCATTGTTTGAAACAATTGCTCCAGGGAGCATAGTCATTTCCTTCTGTGCATCAAGCAACACAGTAATATCTACATTGTTAGGTGCTGTAAAATGAGTTCCATTATCTGCACAAATCAGTTGTGGAACCCCAATTTCAATAGAGTTTTACACACAAATGCGGCATTTGCTGAGGATGTGGGATGAATTTTTGTCCACTTTGTAAAGGTGTCAATCAACACCAAGCAATATTGTAGCTTTCCATTGCTCCTTGAGCATTATTTTGTAAACAAATGATGCACTTTTTAGCATGTTTTTGTTACTTCTTTCAAAAACTAGGACAGTTTTCCAACATCCTCACAGTTTTCCCTCCTGTTGGCACATGATTGGCCATGTGCCACCAGGACAGCTCATTTGTATAATGTGGGTGGCAGAGCAAATTTACACATGAAACAGGAGGAAGGTCCATATTATTTCGATAGCCTTTTAAAACATCAACATCAACATTATTAATAAGACAGACGGTTCCTAAAAGACCAATAGCAGCACAGTGAGTAGCGTTATCAGCCAAGCGATTACCGCAGCTAGACAAGTCAGTGCCATTAGTGTGGGCAGGGCAGTGAATAACTGCCACAGAACATGGTAGCATCAGAACATTACATAGTTACAATAATTGCTGTCGATGTTTTGCTGGTTTTTCTGTGGAGATGACAAACCCTCGCAGATTCAAGGTAACAGTATGCAGGTGGCATGCGTTATAAGCATGCTTACTGTCTGCACAGATGTAAGTGCTGTAATCAAAGATGCAGGTTGTGGAATTTTTACACAATCAGGACCCCAGACAACATTGTTACAGCATAAGCAGTGGATGTTGGCCCATCAGGCCTTTTTTACAGAGCAAGCCTGTCGCTCGCTTCTTCCCTTGCTAAGTAGAGAGAGAGAGCTGCCGTTCACCCCCCTTTGCTGATGGGAGAAAGAACCACCGCTCGCCCCTCTGTTGCCTTTTTTTTTTTTATCAAAAAAATGGGCCACCAGTAAATAACCACAAGGAATTTGGTACAAGCTTAAGGTGTGGCTGTGACAACAAGGTTATAGTGTACGATAACAGTCTAGCTGGCAACAATATGGAATGGTTGTCCTGCTGTAAATAGAGGGCATGATCTTATTATTTGTATTATCCCATGAATAATAAAAAGTGGTCTGTATTGCCCAGTATGTATTTTAGTTATAAACTGCAGCCATATGTTTATCCTGGGTACTACAGAAAATGAAATGAAAAGCGCTTATGTAAATAAAGTCGAATTGAATTCATCATCAATCATTTATTGATAATTTTTATGCATTATCTATTTTTCTAAGGATTGCTAATTATTTGCTAATTAATTTCTTTGATACCCCCTGTTTTGATACATGGAGGCTCACATGCAGCAAAGTTACAGGGTATTTGATTCTTTTACTGAAAGGAAGTGTGCTACCATTTTTAACTTTAAATAAAATCTGCAGGTAGCCCAGTTTCTTCAAAAATAGATTTCAATAATTATAGCTTCTTTTTGTGACATCTCTTAAAATAGTTTACAAATTCCATTTAAGAAAAACAAAATAACTATCTGTGCATTTTTAACATGCTTCAGCATTGATAAATAAGATCAGTTTGTCCAGTTGAACACAGATGGGTTGAATTTGAATAAATGAATAAAGATTGCATCACACTCTTTCAATCAATGGAAAGGTGGACGTTTTGCCTAATTAGAATTTGATTTAAATTTTTCCCAGGAATGCCTCATTTTATATATTCCTTGGTAAATTATGGGGTGAATGTAGTTTACCCTGACCCAGCTTGGCCACCGCCGAATCAGGAAAAACACATTCCTCATTACTGTCACATTTCTGAAATATATTGTTACCACACCATTATGTGGTGAGTAACATCAGTATAAAATCATATAAACATTATATTTGTAAAGTCAAAGTCATTTGAATCAGTACACCTTATGTTATCTACAATGTCATACAAAATCATACTTGGCTTCAAAAAATACCCATCAATTTAAGGATTCTTTCTCCAAGACCTTTGTCTGATAATCCATAGCCTCTGGCAGATCATATGCACAGACACATTAATCATCAATCTCTTTTGATCCTCTGTGCTCTAAATCATGTGATATAGGGTAAACATAATACCTTCAGTGATTAGGCATTATTAAATGACATCATAATATGATCATAGTATGGCCTGTAGTCACATTGTCACATGTCAGTCCTTTTTTCTATAAAATGCACTGTCATGTTTCAGTCAAGGACAAAGGTCAGCAATGCGTCAAAATTGCTTTTTTTTTTAAATATGTAAACAGTTTATCACGTACGCAACATTAATCAAGACCCCACAGAGTTAAATTGAAAAAATAAAAACCCAAAACCTTATACCCATATTTAGACCACTTTCTTCACAGATCAATCACACACACAAACAGAGAAAGCAGAGGAGTTTTGTTCTCTCTACACTGCCTCTATCTAAGGCTCACACACAAAGAATAGATAAGAGATAAAATAACTTTCTCATTGTCCATTTTAACGTTATCCAGTTCTGCTGCCATTTAATCCGTCCGTCTTTAAATATTATGGTCTAATTATTATGATTTTATTTGCCTCCTCCTTTTCCCAACCTCTTGGGCTTCTTTAAATAATTTGCCGTATAGACCCTCCTTAGGATCGTGGCATTGATAAGTTGGGGAAGGATTATCTTTTTCATTTAATAATGGTTCGATGCTCAGTTGGTTTTGATATTTATCTCTTTTTGTTGTAAGTTTTTCCATTGACGCTAAGACTGTGTATTCATCCACATCCAGTGTGGGTTTAAAGGAATAATCTTTTTTGTTTAAATATTTTTCAGGATCCTTTATCTGATCTTTTTCTTTTAGTCGGTTATTGTAATTTTTTTTTTTACCGTTCGGCGCGCAGTTTCCTTTTTTTTATTTTTCGCTTTATCTGTTTATATAGTCAGGAACGTTGTCAGTACGCCCACTGCAACAATATTACTGCCCAATTTTTTTTTAAGTGCGCTCACTTGTTGATGGGGCTAGATCTTACGCAACGTATATTAGGGCTCCTGTAATTTCTTACAGGATCATTACCTGGTATGACTGGCGCCTAGTGGCTGCCCCGGCCTTGGATGCACTCTGCAGAGCGTGCCCAAATGCCAAGTCACGTTTCGTTACCTTACATGTGTAATGACAATAAATTTGAATCTCATCTCATCTCATAGGAAAAATATAAAGGACGCCGCCTTATATTACCATTACTTAGCTAAAGCTTGACCTATCAGTCAATACGCAGCACCTTTTACTTTTTGAAACCTGACTCTTCGGCCGGAAAACAACACAATATTTTTCTGTTTACTCTTCTGTCTATCCGGTTTTCCAGCACAATTGCCCATTTTACTTGTAGTTGTGAAACGCCGTCACACTACCTCATAAAATTATTGCATTCACCTTTTGAATGGAACTAGATGCTCATACAATAATTTTAACCACCAGGAAAAGTACAGGGCGTCACCTTATACTACCATTACTTGCATTTAGCTGACCTGTGGTTTTCAACAATGACAATTACTTTCCGCGATCAGACAAATAATTTTCACTTACTTTTCAGACTCTGTGCGGATGACCGTCACCAGACAGAGTTAGGACTCCGACGAGGCTCACAGAGTTCCCTCAAGGCGGGTTTTCAAAGCTGACTATAAGTCAGACCATGCGCATGGTTTTCAACCTGGAGTCTGTCCTGGTCCTCACCCAGTCTGGATATTGGTCATCCGGGTCACGGCACCACGCATGTCAGGAATCTGAAACTCAAGACTCACAAAATAATAGTACTCTGTTAGGTTCGTACCTTAATTCGTTCCGGTTCCGGTTCCGGAACCGGCGCCGGACCGGCGGCGCCACACGAGTCGGCTGCCTGTTGCAACAGCCTTTTTTTTTTATCTTCCTTCTTCTTTCTACACCTTTCACTCTGTATATATATCACGGACGCACGGATCGCCCCGGGGGTCTCCCGGGTCGGCGGACGGAGCCACGGTTTGCAGCGGGAGACGTTACAGCGGGGAGGAGCTAGTGCTAGCTAGCACTTGGCCACCGCCCGGTGCTAATGGGAAACTCGACATACCGGGAGCTGTAGCGAAAAGGACGCGGGTACCGGGCTGGAGTTTAGGCGGCGTGAAAGAAATATAAGACAGAATAATAAAGAGCGATGGCAAGAACCAAGCAGACCGCCCGTAAAATCTACTGGAGGAAGAAGCCCCCCAGGAGACAGCTAGCCACAGGGCTGCTCGGAGAGGCGCTCTGGCCACCGGCAGAGTGAAGAGGCCTCGCCGTCACAGGCCCGTGGCTCTGAGAGAGATCCGTCGCTACCAGAAATCCACGGAGCTGCTCATCCGTAAGCTGCCCGTCCAGCGCCTGGTGAGGGAGATCGCTCAGGACTTCAAGACCGTCCTGCGTTTCCTGAGCTTCGCCGTCATGGCTCTGCAGGAGACCAGCGAGACCCACCTGGTGGTCTCTTCTTCGCTAAGGGGGTCACCATCATGCCCAAAGACTTCCAGCTGGCCCGCTGCATCCGCAGAGAGAGAGCTTAGACTTTCTGCTGCACATCCACCAGCCATAATGCTCTGCACTGGGTGTCTATATATATACATTTATAGTAATATGGACATATGTTTACTAGATGTTGTTTTTTCTTGCCTTCTGATTGTTGCTCTGAGTGTTGCTATCCCTGTGCTGTTGCAATCCTGGAATTTCCCCATTGTGGGACTAATAAAGGCTTATCTTATCTTATCTTATCTTAATAAGATTCGAGACACAAAATGTGTTCAAAGTTTTTACTTGTACAAGGAGCAACACACCTCTGATTACAGATGGGAAATGCGCGCTGCCATACAAAGTCAGCACGTCCCTTTTATACTGAGCAGGTCAGACACAGGAAACATCTACTGCAACTTTATGGGCACCTTTGTGGTGACTGATAAGACTGTGAAACAGTCAGGCTTTGTGGTGACTGATAAGGCCGTGGAACAATCAGGCTTTGTGGTGAAACAGTCAGGCTTTGTGGTGACTGATAAGGCCATGAAACAGTCAGGCTTTGTGGTGACTGATAAGAACATAAAATGGTCAGGCTTTCCTGTGTAACACAAAGACAACTCCATGTCAGCACATGACTTCTTGCACTCCAGTTTCTAAACTTTAAGTAAATACAGATTATTCCGGTCTGTTGAGGTATGTCTGTTACAGGGTGAGTTAAACCTTCCTGATGCAGCATTGTTGCAGCCATTGTAAGGGAAAAAATACAGAAAAGTTCAGCTAAAAACTAATTATGAAATGATAACATATTTGTACATATATACAATTTCTGACATAACCTGTGCTTAAATCCTCGTCCTTTCTCCCCTCGCCATGCACGTTAGAAAAGCACACGGGGGAGTTCATGACAAGAATAAGCAAATAAATATATACTGACCCTACCGTAACTGATGCAGCCATCACACAGTCTCCTCTGCGGGTCCGTTTCCTGTAATGCCCCAGTTCACATCACAACCCGGTGAAGCAATGCCGTGGCTGTGGCGACTTCTCATATCGAAACCTGATCACCTGTTTTCCAAGCAGTGAGTAGCCCCTAATAGCTCCTGCCTCTGTTGTTAAACATGAGTATTTGTTGAGCAAAAAGCTCACATTCAATGTCTGCATTAAATGCATTAAAAGTTTTCTTACACACAGAGAAAAAAGTGACTGTGAATTGTTGCAGTAAAGAACAGCTTCTTCAAAGCGGTGACCTTTCATTTATCTGTGCTTTCTGTTTTATTTTATCTCATTCATTTACATGCTGTTGTGGTTTGCAACTATTCCATGCAAGTAAATCCTCTTAATATGCATTTTGAATGAGCTGGTCCAGGGGTGTCACCATATGGCTCGTGGGCCAAAAATGGTCCACCACACGGTCCAAAATTTTCTCTGTGAATTCACAGCTTTATTCCTAGTAAATTTCTGACTTTCTACTGATTACAATAGTTTCTGTAAATCTGAGACATTTTTTTCTCTGTAAGATGAGACTTTTTTCTCATGTTTTCTTTTTCTTCTTTTTTCTGATGAGAACAAGAGGCCCTTGATCTTGCTGTGTGTGCACGATGATTTAAAAATGCATTTAAAAGTAATGTGAGAGTTATTTTTCCAAGTAACTAGTTACTTTAATCATGCAGTAACTCAAAAGTAATTAAGTTACTATTGAAAATAAGTATCTAGTAACTGTAACTAGTTACTATCTTTTAGTAACTTGCCCAGCACTGGTTGTTACTGATATCTGGTTAAAATCTCAAGTCTGGCTCCATCAGAAATATGTTTAATGAGAAAAATGTTGACATGTTCAATATTTATTTTGCCTGCTGTAGACTACCAGTGTGTAGTAAAACTGCTTAAAAAATTGTTATGATTACCAATTATAGACAGCTCACGCACACGATGCAGCAACAGAAGGATAATCAAAGACACAAACACACATTTGAGAAGTTTATTAAATATCAAGTTAAAGCACAGCTTATGGAAAATGTCACTTGCCAGAGGAAACAGCCTGTGGAGAGAGAACAAGAGCTGTGAGTGGAGAAATGGAGACAGGGGAAATGGCTCACCAAATTGCCACTTACGTGGGATAATAGGGAGAACCAGCAGGACTCTGAATGGGGGAAGAGACGAACCAGCAGGGTGAAGTAGGTGGAGTCGGTGGTGCCCTACCGGGTGGAGAATGATTGCAGCTGAACAGAGATGGTGGGACAGTGAGCGCATGCATTCCCCGGAAACACATACACACGGTAGCAGCAACCTGGAAAGGAGAAGAGATACAGGTGAGTACGGAAACTACACCTCAGGAAAATAACGCTTGCTACAATTGTACTCTGCTACGGCAGTATACCAAAATGATCCAGCGTCAGCACACTGAAGAGATGCTCCTTATAAACGCTGGCTGATGAAAGGCAGCAAGTGTGTCTCCTCACCCAGATGCGTTGATGAAGGAAACAACGGGAATGAGGGGTTGTGCGTTCACGGCCATAACAGTGCCCCCCCTCTCCCCCCTCCCCAAGGAGCACCTCCTGGCGGTCCCTTGGGCTTGTCGGGATGGGCTTGATGGTAGGCCCGGAGCATCCCCTTGTCCAGGACGTGTGATCTGGGGACCCAAGAGCATTCTTCCAGATTGTAGCCCTTCCAATGGACCAAGTATTGTAGACCCCGGCCCAGACTGCGAACATCCAAGATGCACTGCACAATGTAGGCAGTGTGGCCATCGATCAGATCATCCGGGGAGGAGGAGGCGGCTTCGTGGGGGGGGGCAGAGGGGGCCGACTGAGAGGGACTTGATATGGGAGACGTGGAAATTCGGGTTCACCCGCATGGTCCGTGGAAGTTTCAGCCGGACCATGATGTCATTAATCACCCCGAAGATGGTGGAGGGTCCCAGGAAGCGGGGAGAGAGCTTCTTTGAATCCGTCTTCAGCAGAATCTGGTCCGCTGCCAGCCAGACCTGCTGACCAACAATGTACTTTGGAGCAGTGGCCCGCTTCCTGTTCGCCATCAGGCAGTTGCGCTCAGAGGAGCGGGTGAGGGTGGCAAAGGTAGCCCTCCAGATACGTCGGCAGCGTCGAGCATGGGACATCTTGGGTGGCACCGCGACCTCCCTCTCAGCCATGGGTAGCAAAGGCGGGGTGTACCCCAACAAGGCTTCAAAGGGGGTGAGCCCCGTGGCTGCAGAGATGGCAGAATTCAGAGAGTACTCCACCCAGGTCAGATGCATGCTCCACAAAGAGGGATTTTTGGCAGCTACGCACTGCAGGGTGGCCTCCAAGGACTGGTTGCCGCACTCGGCCTGCCCGGTAGTCTGAGGATGATGACCTGAGGAAAAGCTGATGGTGGCCCAGAGCGTCCGGCAGAAGGCCCTCCAAACCTGGGACGTAAACTGGGAACCCAGGTCAGACACGATGTCAAGAGGGATGCCATGGAGACGGATGACGTGGGCGGTGAGGAGGTCCGCAGTCTCCATTGCCGAGGGGAGTTTAGAAAGGGCAACCAGATGAACAGCTTTCGAGAAGCAGTCATCGATAGTTAGGATGACTGACTTTCTGTGAGAGAGATGAAGTCCGGTTATGAAGTCCAAGGCGATGTGGGACCACGGACGGCCTGGGATGGGCAGGGGGTGAAGGAGTCCAGCAGGAGGAGAGGAGTCGGACTTGCCTTGAACACAGATCTGGCAGGCCCACACATAGTTCTGCACGTCTCGCCGCAGCGTGGGCCACCAGAACACCCGCCGAATCAGGATGGAAGTGTGGGTGATCCCAGGATGGCAGGCAAAATGGCTGGTGTGATCCCAGTGGACTACGTTGCTGCGGAGGCCTGGAGGGAAGTACAGGCGATTCCAGCCAGGATGGATGTTTCCGTGAACAGGCCCTTTAATTTAGTAAAGGCCTGTTCAGCTGCAGGTGGCACTCGTCCAGATTGTGCTTCCTAGAACCACAATACATGCACGCGACCACCCTCCTCCTCCGCCGACGCTCTTCATCGGTCAGCTGGAAACGACTGAGCTCCATTGGCTCGGGAGGAAAGCCAGCGCCACCTGTGCCATTCGCTGCAGAGGGTACCCGCGAGACGGGCAGGCGAGAGGAGGACTGTCACTCCTTCGTGCGTTCATGGTAGCAATTATCCAATCCCACGGCCTGATCAATAAAACCACCCAGGGTGTCAGGAACAGCATAAACCACCAAGTCGTCGCGGAGGTGTGCGTTTAAGCCAAAGAGGAACGCGTTGCATAGGGCAATGTCGTTCCACCCCGACTCCACCGCTTCGACCAGGAACTCCACCGAGTACTCTGCCACCGACCAAGTGCCCTGATAGAGTGACAAAAGGCTGCTCATAATGTTCCCTTGACTCTCGGTACGGTCAAAGGTAAAAGTGACCACAAATTGCTCAAACATGTAGGGAGACCCAACTGAGGGCCCGGTCCCGCAACAGCAGGATCATAAACTGAATCTTAGCAGTGTCCGATGGGTACTCCCCCCCCCCACCTGCTCCAAATACATCCGTACATGAAGAAGAAACTCCTTGCACTTCCCAACCTCCTCTGCGTACGGTGCAGGTGTGGGAACGGAGGTGGTATGGTGCACAGGAGGTTGAATAACAGGAGCGGGCCGAGGAGGAGGATTCGGCAGAGCCAAATTGGCCAAATGTTGGGTAACTGTGCCCAATTGCTGTGAGATAGTCTGCAGCTGCTGGGTTAACACGGCCACCAGTTGCTCGGTCACCTCTAAGTGATCCAGAGCAGTTTGTCCTGATACTGTTGCACCTGCTGAGCTGTGATCATGGCTGGCTCGTTCTGTCATGATTACCAATTATAGACAGCTCATGTGCACAATGCAGCAACAGAAGGACAATCAAAGACACAAACACATGTTTGAGAAGTTTATTAAATATCAAGATAAACCACAGCTTATGGAAAATGTCACTCGCCAGAGGAAACAGCCTGTGGAGAGAGAACAAGAGCTGTTAGTGGAGAGCTGGAGACAGGGGAAATGGGCGAGCCAAATTGACACTTACGTGGGATAATAGAGAGAACCGGCAGGACCCCGAACGGGGAAAGACACGTACCAGCAGGGTGAAGTAGGTGGAGTCGGTGGTGCCTGACCGGGTGGAGAATAATTGCAGTTGAGCGGAGATGATGGGGCAGTGAGCGCATGCAGTCCCCGGAAGCACACCCACACAGTGGCAGCAACCTGGAAAGGAGAAGAGAGACAGGTGAGTACGGAAACTACACCTCAGCAAAATTACGTTTGCTACAATTGCACTCTGCTACGACAGTATACCCAGATGAGCCAGCGTCAGCACACTGAAGAGATGCTCCTTATAAAAGCTGGCTGATGAAAGGCAGCAGGTGTGTCTCCTCACCCAGGTGCGTTGATGACCTGAGGAAGGAAACAACGGGAAGGAGGGGGCATGCGTTCACGGCCATGACAAAAATGCTGTCCAAGCAAACATTGGCCCTCATTTACCAATAAGAATGATGCCTGTTCATTAAAGATATCCCCTGACTAGATTCCCACAGGATGACAGGAGCCAAACTTTGCACAGTTATAGGTGCCACCAAGGGTCACACACTTCCCCTATCGCTTTATGCAGCTGTGGAGACCTCACCAGTGGAAGTCTACATGTTGT
This sequence comes from Pholidichthys leucotaenia, assembly GCA_020510985.1. Lineage (NCBI taxonomy): Eukaryota > Metazoa > Chordata > Actinopteri > Cichliformes > Pholidichthyidae > Pholidichthys > Pholidichthys leucotaenia. The sequence continues at coordinate 11,212,786 of CM035837.1, read as the reverse complement.
GCCATAAACAACGACCTGGCCTGAGAAATCAGATTTTCACTGACTTGGAAGTTGTTGCCCTTCAAATATGACCTTAAGGTTGGACAGAGGTGGAAGTAAGATATCTTGAGGTCAGGTGAGTAGGGGTGGGGGTGGGGGTGGGTGAGGAAAGATTTCACAGCTGCAGGACTGTGCTTCTGTCTGGGCAACATGCAGGTTGTGAATCAGGCATTGTGTTGCAGGAGGTGGACACCTTTGTTCAGCATTCCACACCTCTCAGTTTTAGAAGGCCTTACATAATTTCTGAAACAGTGAAGCATAGTAAGTCCCGGTAATTATGGTACAGTATGCCAGGAAATCTATAATCAAAACTCCATCCTGGTCCCAAAAGACCGTGATCGTGACTTGCCGGCTGAGGGTTGGACATGTGCCTTCTTCAGAAGTGGTGAGTCATAATCCTTCCATTGCTTTGATTGGGCTAAAGTCAGTGGATCATAGTGATGGACCTGTGTTTTGTTCTGTGATATTAGTCTGTTGAACAAGTCCTCCTGGTTTTCTTGGCACATGCAGAGAAAAGAGCCTAGGAGTACTAGACTCATTCTTGTTTCAGGAAAACTAAGAGCAATCGGGGAATCCATCATGCAGACAACTTCCTCGTGCATGGCCATGGATGAATTTTTTCCCCACAGACCCCGCACGGATCTTGACATCTTGGGCTAGTTGATTAGTTGATGAATGGTTATGCAACGATCCTCCAAAATGGTAGCCTCCACTTGCCAGATTCATGTTCACTGATCTTTATCAATGCCGTTTCCACCAATGTTCGACCACACGAGCTGTTGATGCCAGTCATAGCTGTTGTTCATACGGTGGGGCGTCCTCCTCATAAGTCTTTTTCATCTCATGGAATGTCTCTCATGGTGTGTGGTCTCTCAACTACAGGATACCTGATGACCACTCTGCATTCACCCTTACTCCACCTTACCGCCTGTAAAAGAGAAACTCTTAGGAGTTCAGAACTGCAAATTACCATGTGACCTACATAGAAATAGATTATTATACATGTGCAATTTCATCTTTAATGATCTGTCTTTATATTTTGTTGTTTTGTTTTGTTTTTTTGTTTTTTTTCTGGTTCTAAGTAACAAACTAAGAAAATGCCACATCAGATTCATCAACTTGTTCTGAAATCACTGATTTGTGCCATTCTCCTTGAAAACTCAAAACATGTCAGTTGGCCCTCACCAGCATGTGTGAGTCCCCCAGATAGGGTTGTGACAATAAGGGGTGTGAAATTTCATAAAGGGTAAGGTTGCATTTTACACCAATAATATTTGTGAGTGGTTGTGTCATCATGTCAGTGAATGGCTAAAACAGTAACAAGTCATAACTGAGGAGTACGGCTGTCTTAGTCACCTTCTGTGCTGATATTTCATAGTATTTCATGCACTGTGCATTAATAAAAAATACACTTACACACATTTTCTTTTTATCATTAAGCCCATGCAATACCAATTGCCCCGATGCAACAGCCGGTGGTTTCAAAGGGTAGATGAAATGTCAGCGGTGGCAACTGATCATCCACTAGGTCCATCAGTGTAAGTTATGCTAGCACTTAGACAGGTTTGGGTGGTAATGACTGTTTTACACTGCTGCAATGTGAAAACGTGAGCAGAAAATCTACTTTTTGTTTTGTCCTATTCACAGTTGGATCTTATTTTTATTTTTTATATATTTTGTTTTCCCTCACTAGACATCCCTGTTTAACTATCAACACTTGACCACATACACTACTGTTCAAAAGTTTGGGGTCACTTAGAAATTTCCTTATTTTTGAAAGAAAAGCACTTTTTTTCAATGAAGATAACTTTAAACTAATCAGAAATACACTCTATACATTGCTATTGTGGTAAATGACTATTCTAGCTGCAAATGTCTGGTTTTTGGTGCAATATCTACATAGGTGTATAGAGGCCCATTTCCAGCAACTATCACTCCAGTGTTCTAATGGTACAATGTGTTTGCTCATTGCATCAGAAGGCTAATGGATGATTAGAAAACCCTTGTGCAATCATGTTAGGTCTGCAATGCTGTAATTGCTGCAAATGGAGGATTCTTTGACGAAAGCAAAGTTTGAAGGAAAAAAATATTATTTCAAATACAAATCATTATTTCTAACCTTGTCAATGTCTTGACTATATTTTCTATTCATTTTACAACTCCTGGTGGTAAATAAGTGTGACTTTTCATGGAAAACACAAAACAATTGTCTGGGTGACCCCAAACTTTTGAACGGTAGTGTACATTATGTCATTCTTAGACGTTATTTTAGCATGTGTTGCTGTAGTTTAATATATTCTATCTACTATATCAAGAGCAGCTAGCTGTAATAAGTTGTTTCCTTTTAACTTACTGACAGTTGCTTCTGTGCTTATTGTACTCCAGGGTCTGGTCATATCCAACATCAAAGCAACCACTGAAACCACACACCCACGTCCACCAGTGATGCTTCTTTTCATGCATTCATTCAGATGATTTAATCATCATCATCATCATCATCATCATCATCATCATCATCATCATCATGAATATAAAACCTAGATCATCATCATAATGGAGTCAAAATTATTTTCATCATGGATTCCAAATAATCATCCTGAATTCAAAATTATCATCATTATCCTCATCATCAACATTAATTTGAAATTATCATGGAATGAAAATCATTATTATAAATTCAAAATTATCATCATTACCATCATGAACTCAAAATCATCATAACATCATCAAAATCATCATGAATTTAAAATCCTCAATGTAAACATCAACATAGTCCAGATCCATGAATTCAAAAATCATTATGAAATAAAAATTATTGTCATAAATTCTAAATCATCACCATCATCATCATCATCATGAACTGAAAATAATCATTAGGAATTCAAAATCCATCATCATGAAGACATCAGATATCAGTCATACGCCCATGCCACAGTAGGACTGAGTGGTGAAGATGCACCCATGAGTGAGTCAATGTCCTTAGAAAATCAAGTGCTTCAGTTCCTTAATGATAAAGACATTAAGGTAGAAGCCAATGCAATCTCAGCCTGTTATGCTCTACAGAAGAAAGATAACAAAACAAAGAAATCAATTGTGATGCCCTTTGTGAACAGAAGGGTAAAGAATAACATACTGAGGCAGGCCAAAAAGCTAAAGGAAACTCAAGTTTACATAAATGAACACCTGACAAAAAAAAACGCTGAATTAGCACAACAGGCACGGATGCTAAAAAAACAAGATAAGATACAAGCAACCTGGACAAGAAACTGTAGAATTTGGATTAAACTAAATGGATCACCTGAGCAAGCAAAAAGTATTATGATCAGAGATGCTACTGACTTAGATAAATACAGATGAACACTGATTAGAAAATTACAAGCCAATGATAATCCATACTCATACACACGATAAGAATAGTTCTTTTGATACACCATGCCAAAGTACTTGAATAAAAATAACCAAAACAAACAAAAACTTATGACCGACTCAAGTAGACATCAATTATCCCCAGTTGGAGGAAGTCATTTGACACAGAATGAGGAAACTCAAACTCTGAAAACATACCATTATGCTGAACATAAACCACAAGAGATGGAGAATGATATTGATCCTGATAACCACTTTTTCAACAATATTCATAACCACTGTGAATATTACACTGAAAAACAATTCAAAAGTCAAATGCAATTAGATGGTAAACTGTCAATAATACACTTCAATAGCAGAAGTCTTAACAAAAACTTTCCACAGATTCAGGACTATTTAAAACAGCTAGACAGAAAATTCACAGCTATTGCAGTCTCTGAAAGATAAGATAAGATAAGCCTTTATTAGTCCCACAACGGGGAAATTCCAGGATTGCAACAGCACAGGGATAGCAACACTCAGAGCAACAATCAGAAGGCAAGGAAAAAAAAAAAAAAAAAAAACTTGCTTAACTTGGCTTAACAAAGAACAGGCTCCCCTGATGGCAATAGAGGGATATCAGATGTTTTATATTAACAGAACTCAAAAAAAGGGTGGTGGTGTTGCACTGTATATTGATGACCTGTACAGGTGTAAGCTTGTAAATGAAATGTCCTCAGCACTACCAGGGATTTTGGAATGTGTTACTGTTGAGATTGACCTAGACAAAACAAAAAATCTAATCATAAGCTGCATATATAGAACGCCGGGAACTTGCATTGAGACATTCAGAGATAAATTAGTCGAGCTGTACAATAATATTACTAGTAAGAAAATGGTAGCAATTTGTGGAGTTTTCAATATTGACTTACTGAATCCTCATCAACAAAATGTAGTTACAGAGTTCATGAACTCTATGTACAGCATGAGTCTATATCCCACAATAACACATCCCAGTAGAATCACAGTTCACTCTGCTACACTTATTGACAACCTGTTTGTCAATGTTTTCGATAAGAAAATAGAAAGTGGATTATTGATAAATGATATAAGTGACCACTTGCCAACCTTTGCACTTATCCATGGCCACACGGGGCCCAACGCAGAAAAAACTTCAAAATCGTTCAGACACAAATCACCAAATGCAATCAGTTCTCTTAAAGAGGACTTGCTGAAGCAAGACTGGACAGAAGTCTATGTATCAGATGTAAATGAAGCCTATGACACATTTATAAATATTGTAACCACTCTTTATGAAAAAAACTGCCCATTAGTAATAAAAAAGCTTAAACACAAATTTGCTAATAAGCCATGGTTAACCAAAGGACTACAAAAGGCGTGTAAAAAGAAAAATTCATTATATAAAGCTTTCCTAAAGAAAAGAACAAAAGAAGCAGAACAGCGGTATAAAACATACAAAAATAAGTTAACATATATAATAAGATGTAGTAAAAGAGACTATTACAGTAAAAAACTGGAGAAAAACAGAGACAATATTAAAAATACATGGACAATACTCAACAGTATCCTTGGAAATAAAAGCAGAAATACAAGCTACCCAACTAATATTCCAAAAAATAATAAAACGACTCAGAGTGTGAATATCGCTTCACCTGCAGATGAATTTAATAATTTTTTTGTTAACATTGGACCTAAACTGGCCCGAGAAATACCCACTACGGTGCCAACAGGTGATACAATATGCAATAACACTGCTGTAAAAGACTCCATCTTCATAAAGAACACAGACGAAAGAGAGGTCATTGAAATTGTTAAATCGTTCAAAAGTAAAACATCTACTGACTGTGATGGTATCGACATGCTACTAGTCAAAACTGTTATCGAATGCATAGTAAAACCACTGACGTATATCTGCAACCTGTCTCTCCAATCAGGTATATTTCCCAATGCAATGAAAATAGCTAAAGTAATTCCAATATACAAGACGGGCGATAGAGGGGAACTCTCAAACTATAGACCAATTTCACTATTACCACAATTTTCCAAGATACTTGAAAAAATATTCTATGAGAGAATTGACAACTTCATACTGAAGAATGATTTATTATGTGAGCAGCAATATGGGTTCAGACACAAGAGGACAACTGCATATGCCCTAATGGAATTTACAGAAAAAATATCAACAGCCATTGAAAATAAAGAGTATTCAGTTGGAGTATTCCTAGATCTTAAAAAAGCATTTGATACAGTAGATCATAATTTATTATTAAAGAAACTACAAAATTCTGGTATTAGAGGTGTAGCACTGTCCTGGTTAAGTAGTTACTTAAAGAATAGATATCAGTATGTATGTGTTAGCAACAAAAACTCAGAGTTGCTGAAGGTCACCTGTGGAGTCCCACAGGGTTCAGTTTTGGGACCATTATTATTCAATATGTATATAAACGATATATGTAAAGTCTCAGAAAAAATGGACTTAATATTGTTTGCCGATGACACTAATCTGCTATGCAGTGGAAACAATTTGGAACAACTTCTGGATACACTCGGGAAGGAATTAGGAAAGCTTAAACTGTGGTTTGATTCAAACAAATTAACGCTCAATTTAAGTAAGACAAAATTTATAGTCTTTAACAACCATCACAACAATCCAGTACCCAAACTCAGTGTAAATGGTGTAGAGATTGAAAGGGTATCTGAAACCAAATTCCTTGGAGTAATAATTGATAACAAACTGTGTTGGAAGTCACATATTAATTATATTAAAGGTAAAGTCTCCAAATCAATTGCAATATTACACAGAGTGAAATATTTGCTGAATCAACCCACACTATACACCTTGTATCATTCATTAATACTCCCATACATGACATATTGTAATGAAGTATGGGGAAATACATATAAAACAAACATATATCCAGTCTTTATGCTTCAAAAGAGAGCTATTAGAATAATAAACAAAGCAGCTTACAGGGAACCAACAAACCCACTTTTTCTTAAACAAAAAACTCTCAAGTTGAAAGATCTGGTTGACTTTAAAACCGCAATAATAATGTTCAAAGTGAAGAATTTATCACTGCCTGCAAATATCCAAAAGTTGTTCCAAACAAGGGAGAAACGATATCACTTCAGAGGAACATGTATATTTCAAAAGCCTACAGTGAGAACAACCACCAAGCAACACTGTATTTCAGTGCAAGGAGTCAGATTATGGAACGATTTTGGACCTGAATTAAAATCATGTACAACGCTTGGACAATTTAAACAAAAAGTAAAGGAAGAAATACTCCAAACATATTTACAAGACGACATGTAAACTCACATAAGGATTGACATTCCCAGCCTGTGTTGTGTTGTAGCTTAGTTTTTTGTTTTTTTTTTTCTCTCTGTGACATTCTGTCCTAGATTTGTCTCGAATAGTAACTGCTTAACTTAGCTTAGCTTAGTTTTCTTTTTTTTTTTTTTTTTTTCTCTCAGTCACACTTTGTCTTAGCTTTGTTCTAAATTGTAATCACTCTTGTCTTGTTTACTCTTTTTTCTTTGAATTCTTGGATGGAATATGGGTGGGCAATATAAGCTGCGGCTTCAGCCATCACCCATTTCGGATAACTCACGTGGAATTGTTTAGTAGAAGGAGTCTTTGTCTAATTTGACCTTGTTGTTATATTATACAGTTTCTTCAACCTGTACTGTATTATCCGAAATAAATTCATTCATTCATTCATTCATTCATTCATTCATTCATTCATTCATTCATTCATGACTTTCAAATCATTATATATTCAAAATCATAATCATGAAATCAAAATCAGCAGCAGCAACAACTGGATATTATCCTGAATACAAAATCATCATCATCATCATCATCATCATCATCATCATCATCATCATCAGTTCAAAATCATTCATGCCACGGTTTCATGCCAAGAAAGAGTACTACAGATGCAAAGTTTGCTCTAAGAGTGCTGATGGAGAAGTACAGAGAAGGTCAGAAGGAGTTGCCCTGTGTCTTTCTGGATCTAGAGAAAACATATCCGGTTCCGGCGCCACACGAGTTGGCTGCCTTTTGCAACAGCGGCTCAATTCTGAGTCTTTTTATCTTCCTTCTTCTTTCTGATCCGATGATAACTTTCTGATCCGGCACACCTTTCACTCTATATATATATCATGGACACACAGATCGCCCCAAAGGTCTCCCGAGTCGGCGGACGGAGCCTGTGTTTACAGCAGGAGACGATACAGCAGGGAAGAGCTAACTAGCACTCAACTGCCACCCGGTGGTAACGGAGAAACTCGACATACCGGGAGAACTGAAGCGAAAACGACGCGGGTGCCAGGCTGGAGTTTAGGCAGCGTGCAAGAAATATAAGACAGAATAATAAAGAGCGAGAACCAAGCAGACCACCCGTAAATCTACTGGAAGAAAAGCCCCCAGGAAGCAGCTGGCCACCAAGGCTGCTCGGAAAAGCGCTCCGGCCACCGGCGGAGTGAAGAAGCCTCACTGTTACAGGCCTGGTACCATGGCTCTGAGAGAGATCCGTCGCTACCAGAAATCCACGGAGCTGCTCATCCGTAAGCTGCCCTTCCAGTGCCTGGTGAGGGAGATCGCTCAGGACTTCAAGACCGACCTGCGCTTCCAGAGCTCCACCGTCATGGCTCTACAGGAGGCCAGCGAGGCCTACCTGGTGGGTCTGTTCGAGGACACCAACCTGTGCGCCATCCACACCAAGAGAGTCACCATCATGCCCAAAGACATCCAGCTGGCCCGCCCCATCCGCGAAGAGAGAGCTTAGACTTTCTGCTGCACATCCACCAACCACAATGCTCCTCGCTGTGTGTCTATATATATATATATATATATATATATATATATATATATATATATATATATATACACTCACCGGCCACTTTATTAGGTACACCATGCTAGTAACGGGTTGGACCCCCTTTTGCCTTCAGAACTGCCTCAATTCTTCGTGGCATAGATTCAACAAGGTGCTGGAAGCATTCCTCAGACAGTTTGGTCCATATTGACATGATGGCATCACACAGTTGGCGCAGATTTGTCGGCTGCACATCCATGATGCGAATCTCCCGTTCCACCACATCCCAAAGATGCTCTATTGGATTGAGATCTGGTGACTGTGGAGGCCATTTGAGTACAGTGAACTCATTGTCATGTTCAAGAAACCAGTCTGAGATGATTCCAGCTTTATGACATGGCGCATTATCCTGCTGAAAGTAGCCATCAGAAGTTGGGTACATTGTGGTCATAAAGGGATGGACATGGTCAGCAACAATACTCAGGTAGGCTGTAGCGTTGCAACGATGCTCAATTGGTACCAAGGGGCCCAAAGAGTGCCAAGAAAATATTCCCCACACCATTACACCACCACCACCAGCCTGAACCATTGATACAAGGCAGGATGGATCCATGCTTTCATGTTGTTGACGCCAAATTCTGACCCTACCATCCGAATGTCGCAGCAGAAATCGAGACTCATCAGACCAGGCAACGTTTTTCCAATCTTCTATTGTCCAATTTCGATGAGCTTGTGCAAATTGTAGCCTCAGTTTCCTGTTCTTAGCTGAAAGGAGTGGCACCCGGCGTGGTCTTCTGCTGCTGTAGCCCATCTGCCTCAAAGTTCGACGTACTGTGCGTTCAGAGATGCTCTTCTGCCTACCTTGGTTGTAACGGGTGGTTATTTGAGTCACTGTTGCCTTTCTATCAGCTCGAACCAGTCTGGCCATTCTCCTCTGACCTCTGGCATCAACAAGGCATTTCCGCCCACAGAACTGCCGCTCACTGGATATTTTTTCTTTTTCGGACCATTCTCTGTAAACCCTAGAGATGGTTGTGCGTGAAAATCCCAGTAGATCAGCAGTTTCTGAAATACTCAGACCAGCCCTTCTGGCACCAACAACCATGCCACGTTCAAAGTCACTCAAATCACCTTTCTTCCCCATACTGATGCTCGGTTTGAACTGCAGGAGATTGTCTTGACCATGTCTACATGCCTAAATGCACTGAGTTGCCGCCATGTGATTGGCTGATTAGAAATTAAGTGTTAACGAGCAGTTGGACAGGTGTACCTAATAAAGTGGCCGGTGAGTGTATATATATATATATATATATATATACTAGCTGCTCTTGTTTTTACTTGCCTTCTGATTGTTGCTCTGAGTGTTGCTATCCATGTGCTGTTGCAATCCTGGAATTTCCCCATTGTGGGACTAATAAAGGCTTATCTTATCTTATCATATGATAGTGTGCCAAGAGAGGAAGTGTGGTACTATATGAGAAAGTCAGGAGTGGCAGAGAAGTATGTGTGGGTGGTGCAAGACATGTATGAGGACAGTGAGACGGTGGTGAGGTGTGCTGTCGGAGTGATAGATGGATTCAAGGTGGGGGTGGGATTAGGTGGGATCTGCTCTGAGCTCCTTCTTGTTTGCCATGGTGATGGACAGGCTGACAAATGAGGTCTGGAAGGAGTCTCAGTGGAACATGATGTTTGCAGATGACATTGTGATTTGTGGTGAGAATCGGGAGCAGCTGGAAGAGAACCTGGAGAGGTGAAGGTATGCTCTGGAGAGAAAAGGAATGAAAGTCAGTAGAAGCAAAACAGAATACATTAGTGTAAATGGCTGGGGACAACCATCCAAAGCAATGGAAAATGTACGAGAGAGGTGAAGAAGAGAGTGCAGGCAGAGTGGAGTGGGTGGAGACGAGTGTCAGGGGTGAATTATGACAGAAGGATAGCAGTTAGAGTGAAAGGGAAGATTAATAAGACTGCAGTGAGACCTGCTCTGATGTATGGTTTGGAGACAGTGGCACTGACAAAAAGACAGGTGATGGAGCTGGAGGTGGCAGAGTTGAAGATGCTGAGATTTTCATTGGGAGTGTCTAGGAGGGACAGGATTAGAAATGAGTAAATCAGATGGACAGCTCAGGCTGAGTTGTTTGATACAAAGTAAGAGAGGCAAGGCTGAGATGGTTTGGACATGTGCAGAGGAGGGATAGTGGAGATGCTGGACCAAGGATGTTGAAGATGAAGTTGCCAGGAAGGAGAAAAAGAGGAAGAGCACAGAGAAGATTCATGGATGTAGTGAAGGAGGACATGGACAGGATTGGTGTTACAGAGGAAGATGAAGCAATAGGGTGAGATGGAGGGAAGTGACATACTCAGATATGTGCCATGTGGGTGGGCACCAAGGATGCCATTCTTTTTAGAGTGTCATGGGAATCAGAAGGATAAAAATAATAATAAAATATTCATAATTACTATGTGTGTACTTAGTGTATATTTGTGCCAAATGGGCACCCTCTACAGGCAGGATGCTAGCGCCCTCTGTCTGCAGCTGGCAGACTCCAGTATGGCCGACATTCAAATCGGGGTAAAGGAGGAAAAAAATGTTAAAAGTAAGTTGTTGTTTTTTTTCTTTAATTTTGCAGCGGTTTGAATTTTAAAACATCGATCCCTAAATCGATCCCTGGGCTGCACGGTGGCGCAGTGGTTTAGCACTGTGGCAGCACAGTTTTACCCTCGGTCGGGGGACCGCGGGGATCATGAGATCGTGGGTTCGATCCCAGCCCCCGACCAACAGTGAGCTGTGTGGAGTTTGCATGTTCTCCCCGTGTTGCGCGGGTTTACTCCGGGATTTCTCCGGTTTCCTCCCGCACACCAAAAACATGTAGGTTTAGGGCGCTCGCGCACGCAGCGACCAGCAGCCGGTGGCTTGTCACCAGACTGCAAACCAAGTCTACCTACAGGCACAAATAAGTAACAATAAAAAAAAAATAAAAATAAAACAGCAACATTTGGTTATCGCAGCTTATGTTATGTAACATAATTGTTTTCCAGTGTGTTGTAGTCGTCTTCAGTTTAGTGGCTACATGAATTAATTTCAGGCCTGTGCAGACACCATTTGAGAGGCAGGGGTGCAAATTAATTAAAAAAAGGCCACATGAAATGAGATTTGTTTAAAATATATGTCAGCTTTATATGTTACTTAGTTGGTATCTATTTTACTTTAATAACTATACACTCGTGGACATACTTAATACCCCACAGATTTTTACAAATTTTCAACTGCCACAGAGACCACAGTCTTCATCATTAATTATGTAAAGATCAATGGCAAAAAGCAGTTAATTAATTTATTAATGGGCAGTATAAAGTTATCTCTTCAAAACAAAAACATCTTGGCAAAAATCTGAAAAAGTTTTTCTTTCAATAAATAAATTATTATAACTTCCATCAAATGACTAAATTGTTGCAAAAAATTGAAAGTCAGCAAAATAAGTCAAAACCATCCCCTCTGTTAAACTGCCGCCCTCCATCTCCACAAAGACTGCAAGGATAGTTTATACAGGATAACATAGTGTCATGAACCTGGGTGTGGTGGTCCCAAACCCAGTTCTGACACTGTGGCTATTTTGTCTCTTTTCATTGTCTATTTTCCATCAGGCGCTTCAGGGAGCCCTTTGGGTCCTCCACTCCCTGACAGCTCGGCCACGCCCCCTCCTCCTGTCAGTGTCATCAGCTGTTTCTCATTGTCGGTGTCTCACACACATACACACACGCCTCTTTCATTTCCATTCACATGCTCAGACACTCACTCATGCACACCTGGGTTTAATTTGGCCCAGCCCACACTCTTCCTCACCAGCGGTCTCTTCCCTCATTAGTAATGTCATTACTTAAGCTCTGTTTGAGTGGGAAATGATCACCGGAGCATTGTGCATTATACACTGTAGTGTGTCCCTCTGTGTATTTAAGCCTTCACTCCCTGCATCCTACTTTCAGCCTGACTATTTAAGTCTTCTCTACCACTTCTTAACTGTAGTTGGTTATCTGTGTTAGCGGCTGTTCCTGCCTCACCCTCCTCCACCAGACAGTGCGGACTGCCTTGGACTGCTCCAGCCTGTAAGTTCATGTTTGCCTTTCTCCCTGTGCCGACAGATGAACTACAGCACTAGGCATTCCCCTCCCTCGGGCTGTAGTGTCTGTGTGGCGTCCCCGTTTTCCTGGTGGCCTTTAGCACAGTTATTTCAACTCTCTGTTTACAGTATATACTGTGACTGTTTGCTGGACCAAGTTTGGTTTATGTTAACTAAAGTGCACAAAACTACTTCTGCTCCTGGGTTTCTATTCCTCCCTCTGTGCGCTACGTAATGGCACACAAGGTGCCATAACAACATAGCACAGGTGCATCTCAATAAAAAAGAATGTCATCAAAAAGTTGTTTTATTTCAGTTATTCAGTTAAAAAAAATCAATCATATACGTATTATATAGATTCATTACACACAGAGTGATATATTTCAAGTGTTTATTTATTTTAATGTTGATGGTTATGGCTTAAAGTTCATGAAAACCCCAAAGTCAGGAGAGTTTGCTGGCCAATAAAGCACAGTGATTCCATGGTCATTAAACCAGGTATTGATACTTGTGGCAGTGTGGGCAGGTGCCAAGTCCTGCTGGAAAATGAAATCAGCATCTCCATAAAGCTTGTCAGTATAGAGGAAAGCTTGAAGTGCTCTAAAATTTCCCAGTGGATTGCTGCACTGACTTTGAATAAAAAACAAACATTTTTTTTTAAATGAATTGTATGTAATATTCTGTTGTTGTTGTGTTGTTTTTTTGTTGTTGGTTTTTTTTTTTTTTGAGAAATTGACTTTGGGGTTTTCATTAGCTATAAGCCATAACCATCAAAATTAATATTCAATTCAACTTTATTTATATAGTGCCATTTCACAACAACAGGCATCTCTAAATATCAGGACTCTTACTCCCATGGACCTTCTCCCAGTTTTTTTAGCTCCTGCCGCCGATCTGATTCATTGTTTGGCTCAAAGAGTAAGACGGCGAAAAAGAGGGAAGCGAGGGGGGATTCTCGCTCGGCTGCATAGGAGAGGCACGCAAACAGCCTTGCCTGGCATATTTCTATCCAATGCCAATTCTCTCTTGAACAAGGTAGAAGAACTAAGACTGCTGATGCGATTTAAGGACCTCGCTTCCTCGTCTGTCATCTGTTTCTCTGAGACCTGGCTTAAAAGGAACATTCCAGATGACGCGATCAGCCTCGAGGGATTTCAGCTGTTTCGTGCTGATCGCGTCACAGAGCTCTCCGGTAAGTCTATTGGAGGAGGAGTGTGCTTCTATATTAACAACAGCTGGTGCTCTGATGTAACGGTGATTTCCAAACACTGTTCTCCCGCCCTGGAATTTCTTTTTATTAACTGCAAGCCATTTTATTCCCCGCGGGAGTTCGCCTCATTCATCCTCGCCGCTGTGTACGTCCCTCCCGACGCGGACACGCGCGAAGCTCAGCGCGTGCTCGCGGATCACATCCAACTCACGGAGCGGAACTTTACAGACTCCCTGGTTATTGTGGTGGGCGATTTTAACCAGAGCAATCTGAGTCACGAGCTCCCCCGCTACAAACAGTTTATTAAATGTCCAACCAGAGGAAATAACACGCTGGATCACTGTTACACTACAGCGAAGGACGCATATCGCGCTGTTCCCCGCGCTGCGCTGGGACTATCTGATCACGTGATGGTCCACCTCATCCCCACATACAGACAGAGACTGAAACTCACTAAACCTGTTGTGACCACTACGAAGAAATTGACCAGTGAAGCTGGAGAGAAACTGAACACATGCATGGAAATAATTGACTGGGGCATGTTTAAAGGAGCCACACATGATCTTAATGAGTACACATACACTGTGAACTCATATATCAACTTCTGTGAGGAGAACATTCTCCCATCGCGCACCAGGGTGAGGTAAGCCCTGGTTCACTGCCAAGCTCAGACAGATCAGGAAGGAGAAGGAAGCAGCGTTGAAAAGTGGAGACAGGGACTGCTACAGAGAGGTCAAATATCGGTTTAACAGAGAGCTGAGGAGAGCTAAATCTGTGTATTCTGAGAGACTCCAGCAGCAGTTCACTGCTAATGACTCGGCTTCTGTGTGGAGAGAACTGAGGCAAATCACCAACTATCTGCCTCAGGCTTCTAAAGGTCAGGATGACAAATCCCTTTGTCAAAAACTGTCCCAACATTACACCCGTTTTGACACCTTGTCAGCTGTGTCCAACTCACCCACTCCACCCAGCTCCACTGCCTCCTCAGCCCCTAATTCATCAAAAGCGGTCCCCCCCTCCTCCTCCTCCTCCTCCCCCCCTGCCTTTGTCATCAGTGAGCAGGACGTGCACAGACAGTTCTCCAGACTGAACCCGCGCAAGGCCCCCGGGCCGGACGGTGTGTCTCCCTCCACCCTGAGACACTGTGCGAAAGAGCTGGCTCCTGTCTTCACAGACATTTTTAACACCTCCCTTAAGCAATGTCACGTGCCGACCTGCCTCAAATCCTCCACCATCATCCCTGTCCCCAAGAAGCCACGGATTACTGGACTTAACGACTACAGACCTGTAGCGCTCACCTCTGTAGTCATGAAGTCCTTTGAGCGCCTGGTCCTGTCTCACCTCAAGTCCATCACCACACCCCTCCTGGACCTGCTGCAGTTTGCCTACCATGCTAACAGGTCTGTGGACAACGCAGTCAACCTGGCCCTCCACTCCATCCTGCAGCACCTGGACTCCCCAGGAACCTACGCCAGGATTCTGTTTGTGGACTTCAGCTCCGCATTCAACACCATCCGCCCCGATCTGCTCCAGGACAAGCTGTCCCTGCTCAACGTGCCTGACTCCCTCTGCAGGTGGATCACCGACTTCCTGACGGACCGGAGGCAGCATGTGCGGCTGGGGAAGTCTGTCTCGGACTCTGTTAGCATCAGCATTGGATCACCCCAGGGCTGTGTACTTTCCCCCCTACTCTTCTCCCTTTATACCAACTCCTGCAACTCCTCCCACCAGTCTGTTAAGCTGATTAAGTTTGCGGACGACACCACCCTCATCGGGCTCATCTCCAACGGTGACGAATCTGTCTACAGGAAAGAGGTGGCCCAGCTGGTGTCCTGGTGCAGCCATAACAACCTGCAGCTGAACGCTCTGAAGACAGCGGAGATGATTGTGGACTTCAGGAAAGTCACAACCCCCCTGCCCCCCCTCACCATCACAGGCTCTCCCATCACCATTGCAGATTCCTTCCGCTTCTTGGGCACCACCATCACCCGAGACCTCAAATGGGAGCCAACCATCAGCTCCCTCATCAAAAAGGCCCAGCAGAGGATGTTCTTTCTGCGGCAGCTGAGGAAGCTCAAGCTACCCACCAAGATGTTAGTGCAGTTCTACACGGCCATCATCGAGTCCATCCTCACCTCCTCCATAACTGTGTGGTATGCAAGAGCCACTGCCAGGGACAGACTAAGGCTGCAGCGCATCGTGCGCACTGCTGAGAAGGTGATCGGCTGCAAGCTCCCATCTCTCCAGGAACTGTACATCTCCAGGACCCGGAGGCGTGCTGGCTGGATCATAGCCGATCCTTCACACCCTGGTCACGTACTGTTTGCCCCCCTCCCCTCAGGTAGAAGACTTCGGTCCATTCGGACTAAAACCTCCCGGCACATGAACAGCTTTTTCCCCTCTGCCATCAGACTGCTGAACATTAAGTGACTTATTGACTCTCGTGCACTTTGTACAGCAGCTCAACCAGACTCATGTCATTCATCACTGTTTTTCTGTTGCATTATCAACTGCACTGTGGCACCCCATATTATCTGCTACTTGCTAATTTTTTTAAAACTGCCTTGACTAGTACTACTCATTATTACTATTATTATTATGATTATTACTTATTTTTCTACACTTATTGCACGTTTTTAGTCCTTTAGTTTTTTAGTTTATCTCTTTATCTCATCATGTTTTTAATGTTGCAGCATGGCACCGAGACAAATTCCTAGTTTGTGTATCACATGAACAATGGCAATAAATCTCATTCTGATTCTCATAGCACTATCAACTGTAGGGGGAACCCCCACAGTTGCAGAAAGACCCCAGCAATCAGGCGATCCCCTGTGAGCAAGCACTTGGCGACAGTGGAGAGGAAAAACTCCCTTTTAACAGGAAGAAACCTCCAGCAGAACCAGGCTCAGGGAGGGGCAGTCATCTGCTGCGACTGGCTGGGGGGTGAGGGGACAGAAGATGAAAAGAAGGTGGAAAGGCTAGAAGGTGGAAAGTACCATTTTTACCGTCTTTGGTATGACCCAGCTGGGGCTTGAATCAGATTTATTGCCATTGTTCATGTAGTACACAAACTAGGAATTTGTCTTGGTGCAATGCTGCAACATTAAACATGGAGTAGCACTAAGATAAAAATAAAAAAACTATGCATGCAATAAAATGTAGAATATGAGTAATACTAATCTATGCAATTTTAAATATTAACAAGCAGCAGATATTGTGGAGATCCACATAGTGCAGTCAGTAGTGCAAAAAGAAAACCATGATAATTGTCATGAGTCTGGTTGAGCTGCTGTACATAATGCACGAGAGTCTAATAAGCCACTTAGTGTTCAGCAGTCTGATGGCAGAGGGGAAGAAGCTGTTCATGTAGCGGGAGGTTTTAGTCTGAATGGACCGAAGTCTTCTACCTGAGGGGAGGGGGGCAAACAGTACGTGTCCAGGGTGTGAAGGGTCGGCTATGATCCATCCTGCACGCCTCCGAGTCCTGGAGATGTACAGGTCCTGGAGGGATGGGAGCTTGCAGCCGATCACCTTCTCAGCAGCGCGCACGACACGCTGCAGTCTTAGTCTGTCCCTGGCAGTGGCTCCTGCATACCACACGGTTATGGAGGTGGTGAGGATGGACTAGATGATGGCCGTGTAGAACTGCACCAACATCTTGGTGGGTAGCTTGAGCTTCCTCAGCTGCCCCAGGAAACTGAGGAACCCACAACATCCCAGCTGTGGGGCAGATGCTCGACCAATAGGCTACTACTCTGGCTCCAGTTTCAAATCATCAATAATTACTATTAATAATAGACAAGATAACGCCCCAAAATACAAAATGCTGTTTTTATCTTATAGAAATAAATACTAATAATCAGTGTTTATTTCTAATAGAAATAAACACTTGAAATATATCACTTTGTGTGTAATGAATCTATACTGTATAATGTCGGAGTTCTATTTTTTTAATTGAATTACTGTTTTAAATTAACTTTTTGATGGTAGTCTTAGTGTTGTAGTCAAGACCACACCAAACGAGACCAAGACATTGTCGAGACTAGAGTATCGAGACCAAGACAAGACCAAGACATTTGGAGGCCGACACCGAGACAAGACCAAGGTTGTATATATCAAAGAAAAATCATAACAAAACAGAACAAAATGACCAGTATCTTTTTTTTTTTATAATTTAAGTTTGCTTTTACATAAATGCAACAGCAACAAAAAAAAAAATGTTTTCAAACCAGCAAAATGAAACGAATCTCAAATCTAAGCAAATTTGTTTTTTCACTTGTACAAATTACGCAATTGTACTCATTAAAACTGCGTTGTCCTGCCAAGCCACGATAAATGTCATTTCAGAAAGAAAAAGTAAGGAATAACGCCTAAATTAAATGAGTGAAAAAATAACCCTGACATTTCTTTTCAGCAAGGTATTTTTTTTTTTAAATAATTTTCTTGAACATGGGTCCCTTTGACATTTTGCATTTTGGTGCTTTGCAAGCTAACTTAGGTGCACAGCCATGAAGAACATTCACAGTAACAGAACTTTCACAACAACAAAGAAAGCCAGATAATATTCTTTTTAGAAGTATTAATTCTCCTAGGCAGCCACAAGTTTCCTTCATAAAATTACAGCATAAATTAACTAGGAGTAATTTAACTGAAAATTATGGCATGCCAAGCATGAACAAAATGTGTTTTTAAAAAAAACACCCTTAAAAGTCTGAGCTGAACACTAAGAATACACTCACAAAAGGGTGGTTGTAAAAAACCTCAAAGGTCCCATTTCTGGGCCAAGGTTAGGGTGAGATGGATGGTCCTGCCTGGCTCTAGGGATGAGGAGGTTAAACAAAAGCTTGGTTGCATTTCAGAAAAATTAGAGACTGAAGCATTTTGTGACCTAAACGGGCTCGGTGGGGCCTCATGATGCCTCCTCTACTAAATACCCTCTCAACTGGTGCAGAGGATGCAGGGACTGACGACACCTTCGGTGCCAAGTTGTGGGAATCTGTGATGGTTTTTGTGCCAGAAGACAAGTGCATTGTCAGTGTCCTGTATGGCATCAAAGTATTTGCTTATCTGTGCCCTGACACTTGAATCTTGGCCTGTGCTGTGCTTTTTGTGAGCCTTGTAGCGAGAAAGAAGACGTGGGCATTTGACTGGAGGTGAATCCCCAGGTGACTCTCCATTTCTTGGTCCGTAGTCCATTGCAGTACCTTCACAGTCCATCAAGTTCTCAACCTCAGAGATCAAAGTGTCTGAAAAACACAAGCACATGGAAAAAAAGACCAGATTAGATTAAAGGATATACAGTGTCTGCAGGTATCAAATAATAAACTGCTCTCACAATATTTTTCTCTTGATGTAAAATGTATGTGTGTATACCTGTCAGTGTTTTCTTCAGCTCATCTCTAAACTTCTTGAGTGGCGTTGCATTTAGCCCATTAGTAACATCCAGATCCACCCAGCTTAATCCAAACTGTGGATCAAGCATTGTAGCTAAAAAATACACATTATGGCTAAAAGGTTCCTGTCTCCCACTGTCTTTAGTCATATTTGTTTTGCCAAAGATTCCACCGAATCTTGTAATCAGAGACTGACGGAGGGCCTTTACTAATGGCCAACACTGTATTCGTGTCTCCATCTTCACAAGGTGTGTATGCAGGTCCAGAACAGTCGGAACGACCATGCTAATGGTAACTGATTTCTCTCCCTCTGTCAGGTCTGTTGCCTCTGAGAATGGCGTGAGAACTGAAGTCAGTTCTTTAAGCTGGTTCCACTCACGAGTGCTGAATACCACTTCTTCATAGTCCTTGCTGCACATTTCAGTCAGAGCTTTATGGTCCAGAGCTGTGAGGGCCTTCACTTGTTTGAAAATGCTGTTCCAGCGAGTGTTGTTTGCAGCTGGAATAGTGTTGGAGTCAAATGCAGCCTCAAATTTGTCTTTGAACTGTGAGCTGCTGTGTAACAGAGTTGAGAAGTGTGATGTTTTGGCAATACTGCGAGACATGGCTTTAACTTCCTTCATGCCGTCATTCACAACTAACTGCAGGGAGTGAGGAAAACAAGAGAGACGCTCACCTGATGACCAGAGTGGCTCTGTGTCCTCCACAGAATTCATGTCCTCCCACAGGTTCTCATCATCTAGATTCTCCTCCTCACTCTCACTGCCATCTGACTGCTGTTGTGGCATCTGAACTTTAAAAGCACACTTCATATTGGCAGCATTGTCTGTGACAATATAACTTATCTTCTGACGGACACCATATTCGTCGGTGATCTCCTCAAAGGCAGAAGAAATTCGCTGTCCACTATGTTTGCCTGTGAAACGTCAACAGTCCAGCAAGTAGGATTCAAGGGCATAGGATTCCTTTGACTTGTTGCACACATGAGCAGTTACTCCGAGGAAGGAACGCAGTCTACGATCAGACCAGATATCAGTAGTTAAGGACACTGTTGAGCTTTTCTCCAACTTCTCAAGAACAGTCTCCTTAACTTTCTTTACCAAAACTGGAATGTGTTTCTCACCAATTGTTCTCCTAGAGATTGGTGTGTACTTGTTATCTACAATCTCAAGAAAGTGTTTAAAATGTTCATTTTCCACAAAGGACATTGGCAGGCAACACCCAATTATCAAATCTTTGACAATGGCATCGCTGATGGCTTGGTGTCTTGGGGAATGGAGACTGTAGATCTGCACTTTCTGGGCAAAGGATGCTATAGTTGGCTGTGTAGCATCTACCTGTTGTCCAGCCTTGTACTCCAGGAACCTGAAATTGAGGAGGATTTACAATTTACCAATACCAAGAGAGAATTCTCAGAAGATGCAAACGTTACATCTAACAAATATGTGCTTAGTGCAAACAAGCAACAAATTATAGAAGCCAGAGAAACACATCATGCATCACCATAGTTCATATATATTCACTTTTTTAAAATGAAGTCAAATTTCACTTTGAATTACTGCTTTTAAACAATCTTTAATTTTTAGCATTACCTTTTTCGGAGTCTTTATTGTCTTACAATATGCTTTTTATCTTTTTTTTCTTTTACAATATATTTTTTCAAACAAATTTGATGAACGTACTCATTCAGTGTTATTGACTTTGAACTAGCTAGCACAGCGTTAGCTTTCTAGCTCATGGCTGAGCCAAACGATCAACTTTCTGCAGCTGAAGACACTGTTGACTAGAAATATGTCCTGTTGGTCCCAGCTAAAGTTCAGCCCATTTACTGGTGCAGTGAACGTTTCCATTGCATAAGAACCTCCCAAGTAACGCCAGTGGCCTCGACTAATACCTGGCGTGTTCATTGTTTGTTGTTCTGTTATCTTGCTTTTGACAATGCTACGCAAGCTAACTTGGCTATAATATAAAGTCGGTGCTCTGAACGTTGGCAAAAAACAATTGTGGGAAGAAAAGAGCTTATTTTCGCTCAATGTTTTAAGATGGGGTGTTGAAATTTTTTGATTTTAACTTTCCCAGTGTAGCTAATTTAACGGTTAATTTACCTGTCTTTGCTTCCTCTCAATGTGACGATAAAAGTTTGACGTTGTCCCAGCGGTTTCTGTGAGTTGAGCACCGCAGAATTTACACACTGCAGAGTGTTTTCGCTTGCATGTCGTTTTGCAGATAAAGTCCTTATGGTTTTGGAAGCCAAACTTAATGACTGATGAGTTTGCCGACATTTTTAACGGCTAGTTTCCCCGGAGGCGCAGCGTCTCCAGTCGTCTTCATCCACTCTCTGTGTACAGGGGGCGTGTCACTCCGTGTGTCACACTGCGTGACTGGGAAGGCACCAGCTTGCATTCTACTTTTCTCACTTATCACAGATCACTTATCACTGGCCTGGTCTCGACCAGTCTTGATCAAAAATCCCGAGTCCACCCTGACCGAGACAAGACCGAGTAAAAATGCCTTCGATTCCGAGACGAGACCGAGACCCTTAAAAAGTGGTCTCAAGAATGATCCCAAGACCGATCTCGAGTACTACAACACTAGGTAGTCTATTATATTGAGATGCACCTATCAGTGAGAGGATAGGTGCAAATATACAAGAAACTCATGAAAATATAAAGAAAAAGGTGAAACATGACAAAAGTTGAAAAAAGTAATAAACTTTCCATGAAAAAGTTACAAGGAAAAACCCCACTAATTGTTAAGAGAAATAAAGTTTAAAAAAAAAATAAAAATAATCATATGTGTGTGTGGGGTGGGGTGGGGGGGCACTGGGGAGGCAGTTCGCCCAGGGTGTCATACAAGGCAGGACCCCCCCCTGATGGAGGCAGATGGTCAGCTGTGGAGACCCTAAAGGTTGATTCACACTACAACATTTGGACCAACTTTTAGTGACGTTTTGGCAAATGTCTGGCTCTGCTGGCAAAACTTAATGATAGCTGGTGTTTGTTGGCAAATGCTGGCAAAAGTTATGTTCTTTGAAAATTTTCACCCTGATTAAAATTCTCAACTAATACAACTTTTGCCAACAAACACCAACTATCATTAACTTATCAGCTTTTGCCAGTAGAGCCAGACGATGTCACTAAAAGTTGGTCCGAACGTTGTAGTGTGAATTCACCCAAAAAAGCAGTTCCAGGATGGCAGGAAGCCTCCACAAACACTGATCTTTATGAGCGTCTCATGACACTGATGTCAGCTGAACTGTGTTGAGTATTCATAGCTTAAGTTAACCTAAGTTGGCAACTGCTACATACGCTTGCCTAAGTTGGCAAAAGTTTGACAACGCTGAATGCAAAGCTGGGAAATGCTAGCAAAAATTCATAAGTTTGTAAAAGTTGGTGTGCACTGGATTAAAAAAAAAATAAATAAACTGCTCACAAATGTAATTTCCCCCACGTTTGGACTGATTTCTCTGATTTTTCAAAACATCGGTAAAAGTCAGTCCAAACATTAGTGTGATCAAAATCATTATCACCATAAATGGAAAATAATCATCATTGTGAATTCCAAATCACCATTAAATCCAAATCATCATGAATTTTAAAACATTACCATGAATTCAAACTCGTCGTCGTGAATTCAAAATCATCATCGTGAATTCAAAATCATCACCCTCATCAAGTCAACATCATTAAGTCATTGTGAATTCAAATTCATCATCACCCTCATCATGCATTCAAAATAATCATCATCAGGATTGTCATCATTCTATTTTACTGTAATATCCATCCATTTTCTACCACTTTTCCTGAAGTCTGGGTTACGGAAGCAGCAGCTGAAGCAGAGAAGCCCAGGCTTCCCTCGCTCCAGCTCATCAAAGGACACAAAGATGTACCCAGGCCAGTTGGGAGACGTAGTCTCTCCTGCGTGTCCTGGGTCTGCCCCGAGGTCTCCTCCCAGTGGGCCGTGGCCAGAACACCTCAAGCGGAAGGCATCCGGGTGGCATCCTGATCACATGTCCAAACCACCTCAAATGGCTCCTTTCTATGTGGAGGAGCAGCAGTTCTACTCTGAGCCTCTATCCAGCAATCCTACGGAGGAAGCTCATTTCATCTGTTTGTATCTGCGATCTCATTCTTCTAGTCATAGTTGGTAGAGCATCCGGACCACAAACAGGAGGTTGTGGCTTCAAGCCCTGGGCAGGTTATACCAAAGACCATATAAAAATGGTACTTCCCATCTTTGAGCTTGCAGCATAATAGAATGGAGGTAAGGAAAAGTTGTTTGTGGCAGCACCTTGCATGGCAGGGGCCCCTCTGATTCTAGATGCGATTAACACTGTAGATAGGAGAAACATAATTTCGTTCTACTGTACATGATTGGCTGTACGGATTGAATGACCATAAACTTGGCTTCTTCTTCTTACCCAAAGTTCTTGACCATAGGTGAGGATAGTAACGTAGATTGACCGGTAAACTGACAGCTTTGCTTTAGAGCTCAGCTCCCTCTTCACCGCAACAGACCAGTACAATGTCTGCATCACTGCAGAGGCTGCGCCAATCCATCGGTCAGTCTCCCGCTCCATTCTCCCATCACTCATGAATAAGACCCCAAGATATTTAAATTCCTCTGCCTGGGGCATGAGCTTGTCCATAACCCAGAGAGGACAATCCACCCTTTTTCAGCTGAGGACCATGGACTTGGACTTGGAGGTGTTGATTCTAATCCCAGTTGCTTCACACTCAGTAGCAAACCTTCCCAGCAAGACCTGTTGGTTATCACTCGATGAAGCCAACAGGATGACCTCAGATTCTGCGGTCACTGAGCATGACACCCTCCGTTTCTTGGCTGCACCTTGAAATCTTGTCCATAAGAATAATGAACAGGATTGGTGACAAAGGGCAGCCCTGATGGAGTCCAACTCTCACTTGAAATGAGTCGGACTAATTGTTGGCAATATGAGCCAAACAACGGTCATATAGATACTGGATAACTTGTAGCAATAAGCCCAATATGTCATTCTCCCAAAGCACCTCCCACAAAAAAAAAAAAAAAAAAAAACACGAAGGACGCAGTTGAATGCTTTCTCAAAGTCCACAAAACACATGTAACCTAGTTGGACAAACTCCCACTAACCCTTGAGGATTCTTGAGAGGGTAAAGAGCTGGTCCGATGTACCATGGCCAGGATGAAAACCGCATTGCTCCTCCTGAATCTGAGGTTCAACCAACGTCCAGTACTCTGGCATAGACCTTCTCGGGGAGGCTGAGGAGTGTGATTTCCCCCTAAAGTTTACTGTAATAATAAATAAAAATACCTTATGGTAGTTGATGTGAAGCATTATGGGATAGATGGGCTAATGTATCCATTAGGGATGGGCATTCGGTGAAATTTTCTTCGCCGATCGTCGGGAGAATTAATGATTAATAATCGGTTAATCATTAACATTTTTAGGTAGGTAACAAGGCAGGTAGACTACATTAGAACATCAGGTATCAACACGGAGAACTCGCACAACTCAAATCCACCTCGCTGTTCGCTGTTCTCGTGTTGGCTCGGCTCGGGAATCTCGCAAGCTGTTTGGCCGAGACGTTTCACCCCGCAAGCTGATTGGCCGAGACGTTTTACCCAGCTTCTCTCCCTGCCGAGCGGCCACCCAGCAAACGAAGACCGCATTCATTGCTCTTTATCGCTAAGTGAGGGATCACTGTACTCTTATGTATTGAGAATAGTAATAAAAAAAATAGTGTTTTTCTTCGAGGATGAATTTATTAACAAGACAAGTTTGCAGTAAAACGTGAACACATGCGCATTGCGCAAACGAGGGAGGCTTCAAGTTGCGAGCCAGACAATAACGGGAGACACGTACAGGACACATAACGGAACATATATTTCTTTCTTTTACTTTTTTCTTTTGTATGCTGCATTGCAGTGATTGCAGTACACCTGGTAATTTTTTAAATTAAAATGGTCCCACGCAACACTTCGCCGCAACCTCTTCATGATTTGGCGATTGCCCTACGGAAGCTCGCATGTATCAACTGAGGCATGCCAGGGTACGGCGATGGTGTAATCTTGCCCCCTGGTGCCCAAATTTTGCCAGTGGCACAGTTGAATGCATTGCATTGTTTGAGGACGGCCGTGCACTAGGCCTAATAACCTACATTTGGATTGTTAAAAAAAAACAAAACGGTTTGTCGACGAATATGAACTTCCTCGGTGAAATTCTTAATGATCAATTATCGGTTAATTATGCCCATCCCTAGGATCCATCATTGGTTCTACTTCTCAATCAATTGTGGGATATTTCGAGTGCACTAAATAGTGAATGAAATTATCATTTAAAATTTTGAACAGGATTAAAAATGTCTTATTCACGATATTGGGTGCTATGTAGGGAATGGGTAAACATTTCCAACACAGTGCACTACCCTGAAACCAGAAGTTAGCTGTTAGTCAGCCACTCGTTGAAGAGATTCGTTCATCGTTGTCTGTCCTTTTAAGGTCTAATTAAATGTAATCTATGGTCAAAATGTACGCATTGTATTACAGCAATACTCCCAAAAATTGAACATCCAGAATAAAATTTTTATCATGTGTCATGCTAAAGACCATTGTTGAGTGTTTTAAGTTCCCCGATAACAGGCAGTGCCGTGGGGGCACTGACATTTTTTAATCCGTTAATGGAACTACTGTCATGGGCTAGGTTGGACGTCTCTAATCCCGTTCATATGTGGCTGTGTTTTCCCTGATCATTGTTTTCTTAATTCTCAGCTGGCAGGTTTTAGGAGCCTCCAGGTCCTGGGCTCCCTGCCAGTCTACAGCAATGCCTCCTCCTCTCTGCCTGCATCCACCAGCTGATTGCCATTATCATTTGTCCACTCCCCGTGCACGCTCACCCACTCACACACACACACACACACACATCCATTCTTACTGACATTCGCTGACATGCACTCATGCACCAGCTGCCGCCGCACACCTGCATCCACTTGTCACTCATTAAGTACACAGGGTATTTATGGGTGACAGTGTGAGCACTCAGTGTGGCAGCGTTAGTCAACATTTGATGTTCAGGCTCACTCCTTGTTGGTTTCTCTTATTTTTTTGGACTTCAGGCGGTGTTTTTCCAGAGCCAACTGCGCTGTGATACCCTTATGCAAGTCTTTCTCCTCATTATATTTGCCCTTCCTCTCCACTGCCCAGTTCTGCCTGGGAGCGTGTGGGGCTCATCTCTCCTCCAGGCAATGGAGCTTGAAGCCAGTGCATCTTAATCATTACTCATCTTGGACTGTTTTCATGGACGCTTTTGTATGTTGATTTTCTGTTAATAAACATGATCACTTCACCTGCGATTGGGCTCGTATCCTTTTCACCTGTGCTCTGCGGAGCACGTACATGACAACTACCCTAAGAATATTGCTCATGTTCAAACTATACTGACTGGAATGGATGTGTACATCGATAAAGTGTCCCATATGAAGGGGAAAAAAAACGTCTTTGACAGGTTGTACTTAACTATGAGAGGACAAACTGAATAGCTCAAGCTGTTTCACATCCTTGACCTATTCAATACATAACCAACCAAAGCCCAACACTCTTCACAGTGAAGTGTCACACAGTACTTACCTGGCTGAAAGCATCCCACTGTGAGAAATGCATTAATGCACAAAGGAAACCTGGCATACGGAATAAAGTAATAACCACTCAGAAACATGGGCGTCATGCTCTGAATAGAGAGGGAGTCATGAAGGGCTGACATAAGGGGAGGGAGGTCTGGAGCCATGAGGAACAAAGACCCAGAGAGCCACATGCTGGTGGGGGGTGCAGTTATACACTGACTGGTGGAGAGAGACTGAGAGGCAGAGCAGAAAGGTTTGAGGTTTTTATATTTAGGGTCTGCCCTACAGCGAGGAAAAACTGCTACTCGGCGACGAACATCAATCTTACATGGGGTCAGCAGTGTGAGGAACACACACACACACACACACACACACACACACACACACACACACACACACACACACACACACACACATATGGTGATTCAGGGTCCAAGACACATGTCCAAGTGCACAGCCAGTGGGACTCATAGACACAGGTGTTTCTAGCTAAAAGCAGAGTATGCAAATGCTGTGGGTCCCTTCAGACCCTAGGGGACTCCAAGCTACGAGTTCACCCTCAACATTTTTTTTTTTTTTTTAAATTAAAATTTTTTGTGGAAGATGAAAGCAGACAAGGCAGCGAGCTAAACGACACACAAACTTTATTCACCTTCCAACATCAAGTACAGAAAATACTCTCCGGGGGTCTCTGGGCACCTCCTTTTTATACCCTTTATTTCTGCCCTATGAGACCCAGGGAGCCAAAGACGGTGCATAAAGAATGCATGGCACATTAACATCATACAACATCAGCCCTGCTTCTCACACCCTCTCTTCCTCTAGTGAACTCTGGTGTCTCCTGAACTCCCCAGGGGGTGGAGAGTCTTTTCTGTTACATCGGAGACCCCCCGGTGCTATTTCCTCCTTCAGTCCTCTGTTCCATCTCTTCAAGGCCACTCCGTCTTCAGTCCTCTGGTCCATCTCCCCCCCCCCTTCCCCCGGCTTCCGATTCTGGGTGGAGAACCCCCCACACAGTGCCAGTGCCACCACAATGTCCCCCCCAACACCCAGAAAGGACCCCCCCCCCCCGTCCTTTGGGCTTGAGCCGGCGCCCGTAGCGGGGGTCGCCGGTACGGTCGAAATGCCCTGATGGCCAGGTGTGCAGGAGGGCACATTAGTCTGTGGAGGGAAAGAGGGTGGGGGGAAACGTGTTAGCTTCTCGAGCGCAGGTCTCTACCAAGGGAACACCAACTTACGGAACCACCGACGGTGGCCGTCCGTGCTGGGAAGCTTGGGCCAACACCACCTGCTCGTCTGCCAACACAAGAGCAGGCTTCAGTCTGTTGATGCAGATGGTCTCCCTACACCCCCCCGCCCCCCAAGTCTAACACAAAATGCTTTGCCCCAATTTCCAGCACCCTGAACGGTCTGTCGTACGGTGGGCACAGCAGGGTCCTGTGTGTATCTTGCCTGACCAAAAACAAACCTGGTGTTCGGTAAGCTTTTCGGGATGAAGGTGCGGGGAAAGCAATGGTGGTCCGGGCCCAGCACATTAACAGCCTCCGTACTGTACAAAAATTGCGCGGGCAGGTCGATCCTGAGCGCGAGGTTGTCCGGTACAAATTCTCCGGGGATCTGCAGTGGCTGAGAAAAAAACGAGTTCTACCGGGGAGGCTGCCAAATCCTCTTTAGGCGTGGAGATCAACTATAAAAAAAAAACCCAGGGCAGGCGGTCGACCCAATTTGCATCCTTGAGCAAAGCACTAAGCGCTGCCTTAAGAGACCTATGAAAACGTTCGCATAACCCGTTAGCCTGGGGTTGTACATAGTAGTGCGGTGGATTATGACCCCCAGACTCTGGGCCATCGCGGACCCAAGTTCCAAAATGAACTGTGGATCCCTGTCAGAAGTGATGTCCGACGGGGATCCGAACCGTGCAACCCATGCCGACAAAAAAAAT
This sequence comes from Pholidichthys leucotaenia, assembly GCA_020510985.1. NCBI lineage: Eukaryota > Metazoa > Chordata > Actinopteri > Cichliformes > Pholidichthyidae > Pholidichthys > Pholidichthys leucotaenia. The sequence goes on along the minus strand of CM035837.1, from coordinate 11,184,279 downwards.
GTGAGCCACTTCTGCGGACGTGGTGGAAGCCAGAGGGACCACTTCAGGCCAACGCATGATGCGGTCCCAGATTGTCAAAGGGTGCATGAAACCTTGCAACGGCTGGAGGGGTGCCACCAAATCCAGATGGACGTGCTCGAACCTCCTGACCGGAATTTGGAATGGCTCGAGGGGGGGCTCTGGTGTGCTTGTACACTTTGGCCCACTGGCACGCAACACACGCTGCAGCCCACTCTTTCATGTCCTTGTGCAAGTGAGGCCAGACAAATTTTGCTGCAAACCAATTTAACCTAGGCATGCACGCCGGGATGCAAAAGGGAGTGGACTGATTCAAAAATGCTGCGGCGGCAAGAGCTCGGAACCACTGGGCGTGGGCAACTGGTGGAGACATTGAAGAGCAAGGTGAGGGGCACCCTTCTTCCACCACCCTGCTCTCCAGCTTTAACCCAGTAGGCGTGAGCACGCAAATGTCCGCGTCCCCGGTTTGCTCCACGGCAATGGCAGGGAAATCTGTTCCCAGGTAGACCGGGAAGACTAATGTGATGTTAAACTTACTGGCAACGTGTTGCATGTCGATCGTGAACTCCGAGATTGCGGTCAAATGTCGTTGCTGCCGGGCCGACCACGGTTCAGAGACTTTGGACATTGCATACGTTAGCAGTTTATGATCAACAAATGCAGTGAACTCATACCCTTTTAGCCAAAACTGGAAGTGGCGCATTGTCAGGTGGAGGACCAACAATTCTCTGTCAAGCATACTATATTTGCGTTCATGGTTGCACAAAGTACGACTGAAAAAATGCAAGCGGCTGCCATGAACCAACGACGTACTGTTCCACCACTGCCCCTATGACAACGTCAGACACATTTGTGGTGAACGTTATTCATGGGCTAGCAAAGCGGAGCTAGTGAGCACTGTTTTGGCATCTGCGAAAGCCTGGACTCGCTTGGGGGTCCAGTCGATGTTTTCCACGGACTTCTTTTTCTTAAGGGTGGCATACAACAGCTGCAGCAGCTGGACTGCTCGGGGGGGGGGGGGATAAGAGTTTTCCATGCCCCAAAATTCCTGTAGGGCCCTCACGGTGTGCAGGATGGGATATCTATCGTGTTCCATGGCGTTGTTCAAGCACCGGAAATCGCCACATGGTCACCACGACCCATCGGCCTTAGGCACTATGTGTAGTGGGGATGCCCACAGGCTGCTGGAGCGCCTGACGATGCCCAGCTGCTCTAAGTTGGCAATTTCCTCACGCGCGCTTGCCAGTTTAATCACGTCCAGGTGCCAAGGGCGCGCAAACACCAGCGGCCCGTTGGTTGTTTTGAAATGCTCGACCCCGTGTTTGGTTACCGTAGCCAAAAAAGACGGGACCGTGAGTGCTGGGAACTGTGAAAGTAAATGTTTGTACTTACCCCATGGAGCTAAAATGTTAGCCAGTGTTGTTGGCCCAGCTCCCTGAGCTGAGCAGGGCAAGGAGGAAAAAGACAGCATCCACTAAACGTCTGTTGGCAACATCGACTAACAACCCATAAACGCATGAAAAATCTGCACCTAAAATGGGGGAAGAACATGCAGTTACCACAACGTCCCACTGGTAATTGCGTCCATTGTGATCCCACGGAGTGTGAAATGGGCTTCTACATGTAAGAACCACGCAGTCGGATTGTGAAGCCAGAAGTCTGGGAGCTTGACTGTGACAGCGCATGTGGCACTGGTGTTCTCCCTCTGGATTTTCTCCAGGGCGGTGCTCGGCTCATTCTCCATCGCAGGTCTTAGGGTCACCAATGTGGAAGATGAAAACAGACGAGGCAGAGAGCTGGACAACACACAAACTTTACTCACCTTCCAACATCAAGTACAGAAAATACTCTCTGGGGGTCTCTGGGCACCTCCTTTTTATACCCTTTATTTCTGCCCCATGAGACCCAGGGAGCCAAAGACAATACATTCAGTGCATAAAGAATGCATGGCACATTAACATCATACAACACCAGCCCTTCTTCTCACACCCTCTCTTCCTCTAGTGAACTCCGGTGTCTCCTGAACTCCCCGGGGGGTGGAGAGTCCTTTCTGTTACATCTGAGACCCCCCGGGGCCACTTCCTTCTTCAGTCCTCTGTACCCCGCCCCCCCCCCCCCCACCGCCCCAGCTTCCGACTCTTGGTGGAGAACCCCTCACACAGTGCCACCACAGTTTACTTTTTTCATGAAAATGTTCAACTTGTAGGAATTGCAGGAATGAAGAGACTGGCAATTTCACTCTTTTCTTGCATGAGCAGGCGTTGCTTTTTTATTCTCCAGCGGCAGTGACAAAAAGCAACAGCTAAAATGATGCTAGCTCTCTTTTCACTCTAATCTGAGGTCCTTTCCTAGCTGCCCAGAGAGGCACCTGATAAAGCCTGAGAGAACAACTATAACTGCCTTAACAGATCATGCGTGAAACAGATCATTCTGTACATGAACACATATTGTGGTGAATTATGTCTTTAATTCAATTCAATTCAGCTTTATTTATATAGCGCCATTTCACAACAACAGTCATCTCATAGCACTATCAACTGTAGGGAGGACCCCCACAGTTGCAGAAAGACCCCAGCAATCAGGTGATCCCCTGTGAGCAAGCACTTGGCGACGGTGGAGAGGAAAAACTCCCTTTTAACAGGAGGAAACCTCCAGCAGAACCAGGCTCAGGGAGGGGCAGTCATCTGCTGCGACTGGCTGGGGGGTGAGGGGACAGAGAAGAAGAAAAGAACAGCCATGTAGAGAGCAAACAGCACGATGGGGACTCAATCTATGGGAGAGAACAAACAAATGTTAATGACCAGCAAAAAAAAAAATATTTCATAGAGAGTGAGGAAAGGAGTGAGGCCCAGTGCATTACTGGAGGTCCCCCGGCTGACTAAACCTATTAGCAGCATAACTAAGGGAGGGTTCAGAAACACATGATCCCTCCCTAATTGTAGGCTATATCAAAAAGGTAGGTTTTAGCCCTATTCTTAAAAACAGAGATCGAGTCTGACTCCCGAATCCAGATTGGCAGCTGATTCCACAGGAGAGGAGCTTGATAACTGAAGGCTCTGCCTCCCATTGTACTTTTGGAGATTCTAGGTATTACAAGTAAACCTGCATTTTGGGAGCGTAGTGCTCTGTTAGGATGATACGGTAGTATCAGATCTTTTAAATAAAAAGGAGCCTGATTGTTTAGAGCTTTGTAAGTAAGAAGAAGGATTTTAAACTTAATTCTAAACTCTATGGGAAGCCAATGAAGGGAGGCCAGAACCGGAGAGATATGATCTCTCTTTCTAGTACCTGTTAAAACTCTTGCTGCAGCATTTTGGATCAGCTGAAGACTTTTTAAAGATGTTTTAGGACAGCCTGATAATAAAGAATTACAATAATCTAATCTCGAGCTAACAAAAGCGTGGATCAGCTTCTCAGCATCACTCTGAGACAAGATGCTCCTAATCTTGGCAATATTACGCAAATGATAGAAGGCAGTCTTAGAAACAAATTTAATATGTGAATTGAAGGACAAATCCTGATCAAAAATAACTCCAAGGTTCCTCACAGAGCTATTAAGAGAAAGAGTAACTGCATCCAAACTGAAAGTTTGATTTGGAAAGGAATTTCTAAGGTTTTTTGGACCAACAAGAATGACTTCAGTCTTATCTGAATTTAATAGCAGGAAATTACAAGTCATCCAAACTTTGATTTCCTTAAGACAGGCTTCTAACTTGGCTAATTGATTAGTATCATCTGGCTTCATTGACAGGTATAATTGTGTGTCATCTGCATAACAGTGAAAATGTATACAGTGCTTTCTAATAATGTTGCCTAACGGAAGCATATATAAACTAAAAAGAGTAGGGCCAAGCACAGATCCCTGTGGAACTCCATGACTAAGCTTTGAGCTGAGAGAAAACTCATCATTTACATGAACAAACTGGAACCTATCAGATAAATAAGATCTAAACCACTGCAAAGAAGTTCCATTAAGTCCAACATAGTGTTCTAATCTATCAATCAATCTATCAGGGCTGCTCGCAGAGATAGCAAAAAGACGTAACAAACTAATAGTTTTTTTTTTTTTTTTTGAATGCAAAAGATGCAATAGACTTACACAATGGTCCTCTCCGGCATACAACTAGGAACATACCGGTCGCTATGGAGGGTGAGAATATGTATGGGCACATAATCATACCATGTAGGATAACTAAATAGACGGTTATGCTGTTTCATCCCACCTAGCAACAATGCTCTGCACTGTGTGTGTTTATATATTTACATATTTATTCCATCTAGCTACAATGCTCAGCACTGGGTGTGTTTATATTTATATATCTATATATTTATTCCATCTAGCTACAATGCTCCGCACTGTGTTTTTATATATCTACATATTATTCCATCTAGCTACATTGCTCCGCACTGTGTGTGTTTATATACTTGCATATTTATTCCACCTAGCTGCAATGCTCCATACTGTGGGTGTTTATATATTTACATATTTATTCCATCTAGCTACAATGCTCTGCACTGTGTGTTCATATATTCATATATTTATTCCATCCAGCTACAATGCTCTGCACTGTGTGTCTGTGTGTGTGTGTGTATATATATATTTTATAGTAATATGTACATATGTATATTAGTTGCTCTTGCTTGCTTGTTTTTTCTTGCCTTCTGATTGTTGCTCTGAGTGTTGCTATCCCTGTGCTGTTGCAATCCTGGAATTTCCCCGTTGTGGGACTAATAAAGGCTTATCTTATCTTATCTTATCTTATCTTATCAAGTAGAATATTATGATCAATAGTATCAAAAGCTGCACTAAGATCTAAAAGGACAAGTACAGAAACTAGTCCATTATCAGATGCAATGAGGAGGTCGTTAGTGACCTTCGCTAAGGCTGTTTCAGTGCTATGATGGATTCTAAACCCAGATTGAAACTCCTCAAATAAACCATTTCCCTGCAGGTGGTCAAATAATTGCGTAGCAACAACTCTTTCTAAGATTTTTGAAATGAAAGGGAGATTAGAGATTGGTCTATAGTTAGCTAAAGCTCCTGGATCTAGCGTTGGCTTTTTGAGTAAGGGTTTAATTACAGCCGTTTTAAAAGCCTGCGGTACATGGCCTAAAGTTAATGAAGAATTGATTATATGAAGAATAAAGCTACCAATAAGTGGGAAGACTTCTTTAAATAACCTGGTAGGAATAGGGTCTAAAAGACAAGTTGAAGGTTTGGATGAGGAAACTATTTTGTCTAACTCACAAAGGTCGATTGGAGTAAACTCATCAAGACAGACATCAATAGAAGGAGTTGTAGTAGTTACAGTATTTAAGTTAACTGTGGGAAGAATCTGATTGATTTTATCTCTGATGGATGAAATTTTATTATTGAAAAAGTTCATAAAGTCCTGACTAGTAAGCTCTAAGGGGATGCTAGGATTGACAGAGTCCTGACTCTTTGTCAACCTGGCTACAGTACTGAAAAGAAACCTGGGATTATTCTTGTTCTCTTCTATTAATGCAGAGTAATAACTCGTTCTAGCTTTTCTAAGAGATTTTTTATAAATTAAAAGATGATTTCTCCAAGCTAAATAGATTTAATCTAAATTAGTAGAGCGCCATTTTCTTTCTAATTGACGAGTCTTCTGTTTTAAGCTACGAGTTTCTGTGTTGAACCAAGGAGTTAGAAATCTCTGATTAGACTTTTTCTTTTTTAAGGGGGCCACCAAGTCTAGAGCCTGATGCAGAGAAGCTGAAACACTATCCACCATGTTATCAATTACAGAAGGAGGAAGCTGTCTATAGCTTATTTCCTTTGTGTTGACACATGGCATAGAGGAAACAATCTGCATAAATTTGGAAACAGCATCATCTGAGAGGCATCTACTGTGATAATATTTTTCTTTAGGAGCCAAATAGTCAGAAATAGTAAAATCAAAAGTTAACAGACAATGGTCTGACAGTACAGGGTTATGAGGAGACACTACAAGATTTTCTATTTCTATGCCATATGTCAGAACAAGGTCCAATGTATGGTGGAGGTAATGAGTAGAATTTCCTACTTTCTGAGAAAACCCAATCGAGTCTAATATTGAATTAAAAGCCACATTAAGGCAGTCACTATCTACATCCACATATATATTAAAGTCCCCTACTATAATTATTCTATCAGATTTCAGCACTAAATCAGCTAAGAAATCAGGAAATTCGGATAAAAATTCTGAATAGGTTGATGGGGGACGATAAACTATGGCAAATAAAATTGGGTTTAACCTGGAATTGCTAAAGTGCCCAATACTGAGGACCAGGCCCTCAAAGGAATTATAACATGTTTTTTGCTTTACATTAACTAGTAATTTGGAATGATAAATTGATGCTACTCCTCCTCCACGACCAGAACTTCTGGGATTTTGACAGTTTAAATAACCAGAGGGAGTTGATTCATTTAAACCAGCATAATCCTCTTGTCCTAACCAAGTCTCTGTAAGGGATATTAAATCAATCTGATGATCAATTAACAGATCATGGACTAACAGAGACTTGGGAGTTAGAGACCTAATATTTAATAAACCACATTTAAATTTTAAATTATGAGGAGGAACAGAGGCCAAATCATTCAATTTAGAGGCTTTATGTTTAATTTGAGTTTTACCAATATTTTGCTTTATCACTTTGGGATGCTTATACATTATATTTTTATTTACTTTGGAGGGAGCAGACAACGATTCTCTGATGGGGAAGACAGGGGCTAAGCTGAGGGGTGGCGGATGAAGAGGAGCTGCAGAGAGGCGTGTAAGACTGCGACTCTGCTTCCTGGTCCCAACTCTGAGTAGTCATGGTTTTGGAAATTTGGATAAAAAAGATGCCAGATTGTTAGATAAATGAGAAGCACCATCCAAAGTGGGATGAATGCTGTCTCGTCTCATAAGACCAGGTTTTCCCCAAAAAGAGCTCCAATTGTCAATGTAGCCCACGTCATTTTTAGGACACCACACAGACAGCCAGCGGTTCAAGGATGACGAGCGACTAAACATGTCATCACTGGTCAGATTGGGGAGGGGCCCAGAGAATACTACAGTGGCAGACATCGTTTTTGCAAAGTCACACACCGATTCTATATTAAGTTTCGTGACTTCCGACTGCCGGAGACGGATGTCATTAATGCCGGCGTGAATAACAATTGTGGAATATTTACAGTTACTTTTAGCCAGCATTTTCAAATTTGACTCGATGTCGCCTGCTCTGGCCCCAGGAATGCATGTGACTATGGCCGATGGAGTCTCTAGGTTCACGTTTCTGACTACAGAGTCGCCAATGATCAGAGTTTTTTCCTCAGCGGGTGTGTCGCTGAGCGGGGAAAAACGATTAGAAACGTGAACAGGTTGGTGGTGAACCGGGGCTTTGCGACTAGGCTTCCTTCTCACCGTCACCCACCCAGTCTCCTCGCTGCAGAGGAGAGCCGGGGAACCGGTGACAGTGGGACCTAAGCTAGCTAGCTCCGCTGCAGCTAATGGGCGTCCGTCGAGATTAACTGGCGCAGACGGTGTTTCAATGCAGCGGAGCCGGGATTCCAAATCAGACAACCTCGCCTCGAGCGCCTCAAAAAGACAACATTTATTACATTTACCGTTATCACTAAAAGAGGCAGAGGTGTAGCTAAACATCTGACAGAGAGAGCACACCAGAGGAGGAGAGGAAAGAGAGCTAGTAGCCATAGCTAGTGGCTCGAGAGCTGGAGAGCAAACCACACAGGCAGACAGCAAAACAGGAAGTGACGATACGTTACCACAAGGAAGTCAGAGGGGTACCAACGGGTACCAGAGGGGTAACCAACTTTAGAGTCCGCTACACATGTCCCCCCAGAATTTACCACAACGAAAGAAATCAAAGTCAACGTGGGGGTGGAGGGCGAATTACCTGGCCCTAATGGCTCCGCTAAACAAGGAGAGCAGGGTCACCCATGTGAGGGGTCGCTGAAACTGATTTAGTTGGGATAGGGGGGCGCCCCTGGCAAGGGGATTGTGCAAGAGTGACAGATCTGTCCACATCCAGGTGGGCTGGCTTTAAGCGGTCCACTGAAATTTTCTCTGGCTTGCCTCCAACCTCCACAATAAAGTGTTTCTCTCCCGGTGTCAATACACAGAATGGACCATCATAAGGAGGTTTCAAAGGGCTACGATAAGCGTCATGGCAGGAAAAAAAACAAAATCCGCTGACTGCAGACTCATAGGAAAGTGAGATTGAGGGAGTCCGTGTTGCGAAGTGGGGACTGGAACAAAAGCTTTGGCATTCTCCATGAGCATTTGGCGTTGAGCAACCGCAGACCAAGGGGTTGTCATCCATCCATCCATCCATCCATCTTCTACCGCTTTTCCGGAGGTCCGGGTCGCGGAGGCAGCAGTTCAAGCAGAGAAGCCCAGACTTCCCTCTCCCCAGCCACCTGCTCCAGCTCTTCAGAGGGGATACCAAGGCGTTCCCAGACCAGCTGGGAGACATAGTCTCTCCACCGAGTCCTGGGTCTGCCCCGGGGTCTCCTCCCAGTGGGACGTGCCTGAAACACCTCAAGTGGAAGGCGTCCAGGAGGCATCCTAATCAGATGCCTATACCACCTCAACTGACTCCTTTCAATGTGGAGGAGCAGCGGTTCTACTCTGAGCCTCTCCCGGATGACTGAGCTCCTCACCCCATCTCTGAGGGTGAGTCCAGCAATCCTACGGAGAAAGCTCATTTCAGCCGCTTGTATCCGCAATCTCGTTCTTTCGGTCATTACCCAAAGCTCGTGACCATAGGTGAGAGTAGGAACGTAGATTGACTGGTAAATCGACAGCTTTGCCTTAGAACTAAGCTCCCTCTTCACCACAACAGACCGGTACAACGTCCACATCACTGCAGATGCTGCTCCAATCCGTCTGTCGATCTCTCGCTCCATTTTCCCCTCACTCGTGAACAAAACCCCAAGATACTTAAACTCCTCCACTTGGGGCAGGAGCCTGTCCCCAACCCGGAGAGGACAATCCACCTTTTTCCGGCTGAGGGCCATGGACTCGGACTTGGAGGTGCTGATTCTCATCCCAGCCGCTTCACACTCGGCTTCATCCAGCAATGACCTACAGCTCTTGCTGGGACGGTTTGCCGCTAACAGGACAACATCATCTGCAAACAACAGAGATGAGATCCTGTGGTCACCAAGCATGACACCCTCCATTCCCTGGCTGCGCCTAGAAATCCTGTCCATAAAAATTACGAACAGGATCGGTGACAAAGGGCAGCCCTGGCGGAGTCCAACTCTCACTGGGAATGACTCCGACCGAGTGTTGGCAATACGAACCAAACTCTCACAACGGTCGTACAGAGACCGAATAGCTCGTAACAACAAGCCCGATACCCCATACTCCCGAAGCACCCCCCACAAAAATCCACGAGGGACGCGGTCAAATGCCTTCTCCAAGTCCACAAAACACATGTAAACTGGTTGGGCAAACTCCCACGAACCCTCAAGAATTCTCGAGAGGGTAAAGTACGTGGGGTTGTCATGTTGGGGACAAAATCTCCTGGGACACGTAGCAGCTGACCATAAACCAACTCGGCAGATGAAGCTTGGAGATCCTCCTTGGGAGCAGTTCTAAGTCCCTGCATGACCCACGGAAGCCTATCTGTTCAACTGCTGTCTGTGAGGCTGGCCCAAAGAGCAGCCTTCATAGAACAGTGAAAGCGTTTGCATTGCCCGTTAGCTTGTGGGTGGTATGACACAGTGCGGTGGAGCTTTACCCCCAGGCTCTCTGCGACATCATTCCAGAGCTCTGAGGTGAATTGAGAACAACGATCGGAAGAGAGGTCGGATGGAGTCAAGCAACCCATGTCCCGATAAAAGCATGAGCCACCTCATCAGATGTAGCTGACACCAACGGGACAGCCTCTGACCATCGAGTCATCTTATCCACCATGGTGAGCAAGTACATGAAGCCACAAGAGGGGGGGCATGGGGCCAACAATGTCCACAACAATGTCCCACTTATATCACGGACACACAGATCGTCCTAAATGTCTCCTGAGCCGGTGGACGGAGCCACTGTCTATAGCAGGATACGATACAGCAGAGAACAGCTGCTAGCATTCAACCGCCACCCGGTCCCATTGGAAAAACTCGACATACCGAGTGAACTGAGGCGAAAACGCCGCGGCTGCCGGGCTGGAGTAAGGCGGAGGACAAAAAATATAAGGTACAGACCCTCCCTTCCATCTGTTGTCATGGGAAATGTACGGTCGATACTGGGAAAGTTAGATGAGCTAGCGGCTATCTCCCGTTATGATAGCACATACCGGGAGTGCTCTCTCCTTTTGTTTACTGAGACGTGGCTAACTGAACTAGCAGCAGATGCTAACATTGAGCTGGAGGGTTTTCACATGATACGAGCTGACCGAACACCAGACAGTGGCAAGGCTAGGGGCGGTGGAGTGATCATGTATGTTAACAACAACTGGTGCAGACCGGGACATATCACTGTTAAACAACGACACTGCAGCAAAGACATTGAGTTGCTAGCTGTTAGCATGAGGCCTACATATCTCCCGAGAGAACACTCACACGTGATCTGCATTGTTGTTTATGCAAATCCGACGGCGAACGCTGGGACAGCACGTGACGTCATCCATTCAGTAACCAGCAGGCTGCAGACAGAACACCCAGATGCTCTTCTCCTCATCTCAGGCGATTTCAACCATGTTTCACTGTCTCCCATTCTACCCACGTTCACCCAGTATGTCACATGCCACACTAGAGACAATAAAACACTGGATTTATTCTACGCAAACACTAAGGAGGCGTACACCTCATCACAACTCCCCCCACTCGGGAGATCGGATCACAACTTGGTTCATCTCCGGCCGGTGTACAAACCCCTAGTGCACAGACAACCTCCGGCCATGCACACTGTGGAGTTATGGTCTGAGGAGACAATGGACACCCTAAAGGGCTGTTTTGAAGCCACCGCCTGGAAGCAGCTCTGCGATCCACATGGTGAGGACATCGATGGCCTCATTCACACCTTCACGGGCTACCTCAGCTTCTGTGTGGACAAATCCGTTCCCACCAAGACCATACGGCGTCACTCAAACAACAAACCCTGGATCAACCCTGAGATAAAAACACTTCTGAGAGAGAAGAAGAGGATCTTCAGGTCGGGGAACAGGGAGATGCTGAAGTCCGTACAGAGGGAGCTGAGGAGAAAGATCAGAGAAGGCAAGGACAGCTTCAGGAAGAAGATGGAGGACAAGCTGCAACAGAGCGACATCAGCGGGGTCTGGAGAAACCTCAAAACCATCTCGGGGCTCCAGAATACCTCCCCCCAGGCCACAGGGGGCAGGGAGTGGGCGAACAACCTGAATCTGTTTTTCAATAGATTTGACCAACCGCCCTCCCCCCTGACTGCACAACAACCACTGCTGCCTCTAAAGAAATCAAGTCCTGCTGCCCACTCCCCACTCTACCAACACCCCCCCACTCCCAACACACAGCCCCCCATCCTGACCCTGACCAGGACCCAGGTGAGGACGGAGCTGAGGAAGATCAAGGCGAGGAAGGCGCCGGGACCGGACGGCATCAGCGCAAAGCTCCTCAAGTCCTGTGCAGACCAGCTGTGTGGGATTGTGACGTATATCTTCAACATGAGCCTGAAACTGGGGAGGGTACCACAGCTGTGGAAAACATCTTGTGTGGTACCTGTACCAAAAACTTCCCACCCCAAAGACCTGAACAGCTACAGACCGGTGGCCTTGACGTCCCACTTGATGAAGACCCTGGAGAGACTGCTCCTTGCTCACCTCCGCCCCCTGGTGGAACCAGCGATGGATCCACTCCAGTTCGCCTACCAGCATGGCATTGGGGTGGAGGATGCGGTGATCTTCCTCCTTCACCGTTCTCTGTCCCACCTGGAGAAGCCCGGGAATATGGTGAGGATCATGTTCTTTGACTTCTCCAGTGCTTTCAACACCATCCAACCGATGATCCTGAAGGACAAGCTGCTGCGCGCAGGGGTGGACCAGCACCTGTCATCATGGATCCTGGACTACCTCACGAACCGGCCTCAGTTTGTGAGAACCCGGGACTGTGTGTCCGACACGATCATCAGTAGCACGGGGGCCCCCCAGGGAACGGTGCTGGCTCCCTTCCTGTTCACTCTTTATACTGCGGACTTCTCACACAACACAACACACTGCCATCTACAGAAGTTCTCTGATGACTCTGCGATCGTTGGCCTCATCTCCAATGGAGATGAAGCTGAGTACAGAGGGCTTATCCAGGACTTCGTGGACTGGTGCCATCGGAACTGCCTCCAGATCAACGCGAGGAAAACTAAGGAGCTGGTGGTGGACTGCCGCAGGCATGGGCAGCCCCTCACAGTACCAGTAAATATACAGGGAACAGACATCGAGATGGTGACATCCTATAAGTACCTGGGTATTCATCTGAACAATAAACTAGACTGGTCACACAATACTGATGCACTCTACAAGAAGGGACAGCGCAGGCTGTTCCTGCTGAGGAGACTCAGGTCTTTTGGTGTACAAGGGGCGCTGCTGAAGTCATTCTATGACACGGTGGTGGCATCAGCCATCACTTTTGGAGTGGTCTGCTGGGGCAGTGGCATTACTGCAGCCGATAGGAAGAGACTGAACAAACTGATTAAGAAAGCTAGCTCTGTCCTGGGGCAGCGCCTTGATCCGATGGAGGAGATAGGAGAGAGAAGGACGGTGGCTAAACTGTCATCTCTGCTGGAGTCCGAGTTCCACCCTATGCAGGACATACTGAATGCACTGAGGAGCTCATTTAGCAGCAGACTACATCATCCCAGGTGCACAACCGAGAGGTTTCGTAGGTCCTTCCTACCAACGGCTGTCAGACTGTACAACCTAAGCAGGGCTGCTCGCAGAGATAGCAAAAAGACGTAACAAACTAATAGTTTTTTGAATGCAAAAGATGCAATAGACTTACACAATGGTCCTCTCCGGCATACAACTAGGAACATACCGGTCGCTATGGAGGGTGAGAATATGTATGGGCACATAATCATACCATGTAGGATAACTAAGTAGACGGTTATGCTGTTTCATTCCATCTAGCAACAATGCTCTGCACTGTGTGTGTTTATATATTTGCATATTTATTCCATCTAGCTACAATGCTCCGTACTGTGGGTGTTTATATATTTATATATCTACATATTATTCCATCTAGCTACATTGCTCCGCACTGTGTGTGTTTATATACTTGCATATTTATTCCACCTAGCTGCAATGCTCCGTACTGTGGGTGTTTATATATTTACATATTTATTCCATCTAGCTACAATGCTCTGCACTGTGTGTTCATATATTCATATATTTATTCCATCCAGCTACAATGCTCTGCACTGTGTGTCTGTGTGTGTGTGTATATATATATATTTTATAGTAATACGTACATATGTTTATTAGCTGCTCTTGCTTGCTTGTTTTTTTTTTCTTGCCTTCTGATTGTTGCTCTGAGTGTTGCTATCCCTGTGCTGTTGCAATCCTGGAATTTCCCCGTTGTGGGACTAATAAAGGCTTATCTTATCTTATCTTATCTTATGTCCATGGTCGAAATGCCTTTCTGGCACTTGAAAATCTATCAGTGGAGCCTTGACATGACATTGCACCTTGGAGCACTGACACTCGATGCAAGTATTGGCCAAATCTCATACAACCTTCTTGAGCCCCTGCCAGACAAACTTTCCAGCAACCAGTTTCTGGGATGGCTTCTGTCCAGGGTGGGAGAGGCCATGGATGGTGTCAAAAACTTGCCGTCTCCAACTGCCGGGAACAATGGGCTGGGGCTTGCCACTGTAAACATCACAGAGCAGTGTTGTTCCTGTATCGTCAAAATGTACATCTTTCAAACGGAGCCCAGTGACTGCCGTTCTGAATGCTTACACCTCTGGGTCAGCTGCTTGGTCCTCCGCCATGCGGGCATAGTCCAGTCCTAAGTGAACCGCTGCCGTGACAGCCCAGGAAAGACAATCGGCTACAGGGTTGGTCTTGCCAGCGACATGCTGTATATCTGTGGTGAACTCTGAGATGTAGGAGAGTTGTCTCTGCTGGCGGCTTGACAATGGCTCGGTCACTTTAGCCATGACAAATGTTAGTGGTTTGTGGTCCACGAACGCCGTGAATTTGTGGCCTTCCAGCAGGGTACAAAAGTGATGTATGGCCAGGTAGAGTCCAAGCAGTTCACGATCAAAGATGGAATACTTCGCTCACTGGGGCATAACTGTCTGCTGAAAAATGCAAGTGGTTGCCACATTCTGTTGACCCACTGTTCATGAACTGCCCCGATGGCATAGTCAGAAGCATCTGTGGTGATGGCTATGGGGGCATTGGGTGATGGGTGGGCCAGCATTGTTGCATTTGCCAGGGCCAACTTGGTATCTTCAAATACTTCTTCTCTCTCGGCTGACCACTCTGTGGCGAGAGCTCTTACCTTTGAGGGTCTCATACAAGGGACGTGTGAGTTTTGCAGTATGGGGAATGAAGCGATGGTAAAAAATTAACCATGCCGAGGAATTGGAGCTCATTTTGGGGAAAACCTGGACTTATTAGACGAGACAGCATCCATCCCACTTTGGATCATGCATGTCTTTTATCTAACAATCTGGCATCATTTTTATCCAAATTTCCAAAACCCTGACAACTCAGAGTTGGGACCAGGAAGCAGAGTGACATAATTTCTGGACCCAGGCGACAGAAGACAAACTTGAGGAGTTACAGTTATCCTTTTATTAACCCAGTGTGTTGTGTGTGAGTGTGTGTATGCATAATAGAGTGTGGAGTGCTGGTGTCGTGCTGGAGCTGAGCAGATCTCCTTTCTGCCTGGCAACCCTAAGGAGACAAAGCAGAGGTATTAGCACTGCACAGTAGCAGGAGGTGTAATTAAGACTGCTGCTTACTTTGCAGGTGGCAATGCTGAGCCGCAGCTTGTCTTGGGGGCAGCTGCCAGGAGAAGAGCATCCAGCTCGGTGTTGAGGAGCGGGGGAGAACCTCCGGTGCCAGAGAGGAGCTGCACCGCCGCTGGGGAGAGAGGATCCACCGCCTGGGGGGGTCCACCTGTGCACAGGGGAAAGGAACTTGACAAGGTGAGTGTTGAGATCGCTTACGTGTTTCAACGTGGTGAGCTTGGTCCGACAAGGAGCCTAGTTGTGGCTGTTGATGAGACGTGTCTCTGCAGATTTGACAGACGGCTCTGTGCTGAGTTGCTGGCAGGCCTGGCTCTTAAAGCCCGCTGATGACTGGCGACAGGTGTGCACGCAGCTGAAATTGATGATGGCCCTGTGGGCACCATGACAGTACTCCCCCCTCTAGAGGTGCCTCCTGGCACCTGTCCTATCTTACCTGGGTGCGTCCGGTGAAAGTCACGGATGAGCTGTTTATCCAGGATCAGAGACAGATGCGCACAGGAGAGATGCTCGAGGCCAAATCCCTCCCAGTCCACCAGGTACTGTAGGCCACGACCCCGCCGACAGACATCCAAGATGGTGGTGACTCCCCATGCCGGGTGGCCAGTGATCATCCTCAGAGGGGGAGGCGCCGTGGGGGGCAGGCAGAGGGGGTCGGTAACGACGGGCTTCACCTGGGAAACATGGAAGGTGGGACAGATGCGAAGGGAGGGGGGAGAGCTAGGCGAACAGCCACAGGGTTGATTACACGAACAACGGGGAAAGGCCCAATGAAACGCTTGGACAGCTTGCGTTTCTCTGCCTTCAGGATAATATTGCACATTGAGAGCCATACCTGCTGACCCACCTTGTATGCGGGGGCCAGTCTCCTGCGGCGATTGGCCATCCTGATGTTGCGTTCCGTGGTCCGGAGGAGAACCCTGCAGGTGGTGGTCCAGAGCCAGCGGCAGCGCCTGACATGGGCGTAGACAGAAGGCACCCCCGCCTCCTTCTCCTCCTCCAGAAACAGTGGAGGATTGTACCCCAAGGATGCCCTGAAGGGGGACATACTGATCACTGAGGAAACCGTGGAATTGTGGGTGTACTCAATCCACGGCAGGTGACTGCTCCATGAAGAGGGACTGGAGGCAATGACGCAGCGCAAGGGGGCCTCCAGCTCCTGATTCGCCCGCTCACACTGCCCATTGCTCTGAGGGTGGTATCCGGATGACAGGATCAACGGTGAGCCTAACGCTTGACAGAACACCCTCCAAACCTGCGACACAAACTGGGTGCCCCGGTCCGAGATGACGTCCGTGGGGATCCCATGGAGGCGACGACGTGCTGAACCAGCAGGTCCGCCGTCTCCTGCGCCGTCGGTAACCCCCGGAGAGGGACAAAGTGGGCCGCCCTGGAGAAGCGATCGACGATGGTCAGGATCGTCGTGAATTGATTCAATGGTGGGAGGCCTGTCACGAAGTCCAGAGCAACGTGTGACCAGGGGCGACTAGGAACCGGCAGGGGGTGGAACAAACCAGCCAGAGGTGAGGAGGAAGACTTCCCGGTGGCGCACTGAGCCCAGGCCCGGATGTAGTTATTGACGTCCTTCCGTAGCCCCGGCCACCAAAATGCCCTCGAGGAGCACAATTGTGTGGGACACCCCAGGGTGGCATGCCAGCTTCGAGGCATGAGCCCATTGAATGACCTCACCCTGGACCGGCATGGAAACGAACAACCGCCCCGTGGGGGGGGGGGGGATCAGGCTCAGCCTCCTGTGCTTTCAACACCTTCTCCCGGATGTCCCACAAGAGGGCACCCACGACACAGGATGGGGGAAGGATAGTTTGATCCTGGTCCACAGAAACCTCCGCTGAGAACTGCCTGGAGAGGGCGTCCGGTTTAGCATTTTTGGACCCAGGGCGGTAGATGATGGTGAAGTTGAACCGACCGAAAAAGAGGGACCAGCCGGCCTGACGAGATTTCAACCGCTTGGCCGTCTTCAGATATTCCAAGTTCTTGTGGTCGGTCCAAACTACAAAAGGCTGGGCTGCACCCTCCAGCCAGTGTTGCCACTCCTCCAAAGCAAGCTTCACTGCCAGCAGCTCCCTATCGCCGATGCTGTAATTCCTCTCCGCTGGCGACAGGCGGTGCGAGAAGAAGGCGCAGGAGTGGATCACCCCGTCTACTGGAGACCACTGAGAGAGTACTGCTCCCACCCCGGAGTCCGATGCGTCCACCTCAACCAAACACTGGAGAGCTGGGTCCACCTGCATCAGGACGCAGGATGACGAAAACTCCCTTTTGAGTGTATCGAATGCAGCCGCGGCCTCCTCCGTCCACTGGAAAGGGACCTTCGGGGACGTGAGACAGGTCAGCGGGCTAGCCACCGTACTATATTTGGGCACGAAGCAGCGGTAAAAACTGGCAAACCCCTAAACTGCTGCAGTTGCTTCCTGGACGGGGGTGGGGGGCAATCCACCACTGCCTTAACTTTGGCCGGGTCGGGAAGAACCTGGTTATGCGAGATCACAAAGCCGAGGAAGGACGTCCACTGAACATGAAACTCACACTTCTCAGCCTTCACATACAATTGGTTCTCCAGGAGTCGCTGGGGGACCCGCCTCACATGCACCCGGTGCTCCTCAAGCAATCGGGAGAAGATGAGGATGTCGTCGAGATATACAAAGACGAAGGCGCCCAGGAAGTCCCGAAGGACGTCATTGATTAAGCGCTGGAAGACGGCAGAAGCGTTGGTCAACCCAAACGGCATTACCAGGTACTCAAAGTGGCCGCTTGGGGTCCAGAAGCCCATCTTCCACTCATCTCCCTCCTTGATCCGTATGAGATGGTACGCGTTGTGGAGGTCCAATTTAGTAAACCAAGAAGACCCCTGGCGAGAGTCAAAAGCAGAGTCCATGAGAGGCAGGGTGTATTTGTCCTTTATTGTAATATCATTTAGGCCCCTGAAGTCAATACATGGTCGCAGGGAGCCGTCCTTCTTACCAACGAAGAAGAATCCCGCCCCCACCGCTGAAGAAGACGGGCGGATGATCCCAGAGCTGAGCGACTCCTTGATATACGTGTCCCGCTCCGGAGCAGACAAGTTGTACAAACGGCTTGACGGAAGCGGGGCGCCAGCCCGAAGATTGATAGCGCAGTCATAAGGGTGGTGGGGGGGAGGGACAGCGCCCGAGATTTACTGAAGACCGCCCCTAGGTCGTGATACTTCACTGGTACCTTGGACAGATCCGGGGGATGAGACACAGGTGGGGCCACAGACACAGACGGAGCACATGCCGCGGACTGCAGGCATGCGCTGAGGCAGATTGAACTCCATGAAGCGATGCTCCCTGTTTGCCAGTCAAATGAAGGATTGTGCAATCGCAGCCAAGGATAACACAGGATGACCGGGGAGGTGGAGGAAGGCAGCACCAAAAAGCGCAGATCCTCCCGGTGGTTCCCAGAAACAATCACTGACACCGGGGCAGTCAGAATCAGATTTATTGCCATTGTTCATGTAGTACACAAACTAGGAATTTGTCTCGGTGCCATGCTGCAACATTAAAAACATGATGAGATAAAGAGATAAACTAAAGGACTAAAAACGTGCAATAAGTGTAGAAAAATAAGTAATAATAGTAATAATGAGTAGTGTTTTAAAAAAAAAAAAATTGGCAAGTAGCAGATAATACAGGGTGCCACAGTGCAGTTGATAATGCAACAGAAAAAACAGTGATGAATGACATGAGTCTGGTTGAGCTGCTGTACAAAGTGCACGAGAGTCAATAAGTCACTTAATGTTCAGCAGTCTGATGGCAGAGGGGAAAAAGCTGTTCATGTGCCGGGAGGTTTTAGTCCGAATGGACCGAAGTCTTCTACCTGAGGGGAGGGGGGCAAACAGTACGTGACCAGGGTGTGAAGGATCGGCTATGATCCAGCCAGCATGCCTCCGGGTCCTGGAGATGTACAGGTCCTGGAGAGATGGGAGCTTGCAGCCGATCACCTTCTCAGCAGTGCGCACGACGCGCTGCAGCCTTAGTCTGTCCCTGGCAGTGGCTCCTGCATACCACACAGTTATGGAGGAGGTGAGGATGGACTTGATGATGGCCGTGTAGAACTGCACTAACATCTTGGTGGGTAGCTTGAGCTTCCTCAGCTGCCGCAGAAAGAACATCCTCTGCTGGGCCTTTTTGATGAGGGAGCTGATGGTTGGCTCCCATTTGAGGTCCCGGGTGATGGTGGTGCCCAAGAAGCGGAAGGAATCTGCAATGGTGATGGGAGAGCCTGTGATGGTGAGGGGGTCAGGGGGGTTGTGACTTTCCTGAAGTCCACAATCATCTCCGCTGTCTTCAGAGCGTTCAGCTGCAGGTTGTTATGGCTGCACCAGGACACCAGCTGGGCCACCTCTTTCCTGTAGACGGACTCGTCGCCGTTGGAGATGAGCCCGATGAGGGTGGTGTCGTCCGCAAACTTAATCAGCTTAACAGACTGGTGGGAGGAGGTGCAGGAGTTGGTATAAAGGGAGAAGAGTAGGGGGGAAAGTACACAGCCCTGGGGTGATCCAATGCTGATGCTAACAGAGTCCGAGACAGACTTCCCCAGCCGCACATGCTGCCTCCGGTCCGTTAGGAAGTCGGTGATCCACCTGCAGAGGGAGGCAGGCACGTTGAGCAGGGACAGCTTGTCCTGGAGCAGATCGGGGCGGATGGTGTTGAATGCGGAGCTGAAGTCCACAAACAGAATCCTGGCGTAGGTTCCCGGGGAGTCCAGGTGCTGCAGGATGGAGTGGAGGGCCAGGTTGACTGCGTCGTCCACAGACCTGTTAGCACGGTAGGCAAACTGCAGCGGGTCCAGGAGGGGGGTGTGGTGATGGACTTGAGGTGAGACAGGACCAGGCGCTCAAAGGACTTCATGACTACAGAGGTGAGCGCTACAGGTCTGTAGTCGTTAAGTCCAGTAATCCGTGGCTTCTTGGGGACAGGGATGATGGTGGAGGATTTGAGGCAGGTCGGCACGTGACATTGCTTAAGGGAGGTGTTAAAAATGTCTGTGAAGACAGGAGCCAGCTCTTTCGCACAGTGTCTCAGGGTGGAGGGAGACACACTGTCCGGCCCGGGGGCCTTGCGCGGGTTCAGTCTGGAGAACTGTCTGTGCACGTCCTGCTCACTGACGACAAGGGCAGGGGGGGAGGAGGAGGAGGAGGAGGAGGGGGGGGGCCGCTTTTGATGAATTAGGGGCTGAGGAGGCAGTGGAGCTGGGTGGAGTGGGTGAGTTGGACACAGCTGACGAGGTGTCAAAATGGGCGTAATGTTGGGACAGTTTTTGACAAAGGGCTTTGTCATCCTGACCTTTAGAAACCTGAGGCCGATGGTTGGTGATTTTCCTCAGTCCTCTCCACACAGAAGCCGAGTCATTAGCAGTGAACTGCTGCTGGAGTCTCTCAGAATACACAGATTTAGCTCTCCTCAGCTCTCTGTTAAACCGATATTTGACCTCTCTGTAGCAGTCCCTGTCTCCACTTTTCAACGCTGCTTCCTTCTCCTTCCTGATCTGTCTGAGCTTGGCCGTGAACCAGGGCTTGTCATTAGAGTATCTCACCCTGGTGCGCGATGGGAGAATGTTCTCCTCACAGAAGTTGATATGAGTTCACAGTGTCTGTGTACTCATTAAGATCATGTGTGGCTCCTTTAAACATGCCCCAGTCAGTTTTTTCCATGCATGTGTTCAGTTTCCCTCCAGCTTCACTGGTCAATTTCTTCGTGGTGGTCACAACAGGTTTAGTGAGTTTCAGTCTCTGTCTGTATGTGGGGATGAGGTGGACCATCACGTGATCAGATAGTCGCAGCGCGGGGAACAGCGCGATATGCGTCCTTCGCTGTAGTGTAACAGTGATCCAGCGTGTTATTTCCTCTGGTTGGACATTTAATAAACTGTTTGTAGCGGGGGAGCTCGTGACTCAGATTGCTCTGGTTAAAATCGCCCACCACAATAACCAGGGAGTCTGTAAAGTTCCGCTCCGTGAGTTGGATGTGATCCGCGAGCACGCGCTGAGCTTCGCGCGTGTCCGCGTCGGGAGGGACGTACACAGCGGCGAGGATGAATGAGGCGAACTCCCGCGGGGAATAAAATGGCTTGCAGTTAATAAAAAGAAATTCCAGGGCGGGAGAACAGTGTTTGGAAATCACCGTTACATCAGAGCACCAGCTGTTGTTAATATAGAAGCACACTCCTCCTCCAATAGACTTACCGGAGAGCTCTGTGACGCGATCAGCACGAAACAGCTGAAATCCCTCGAGGCTGATCGCGTCATCTGGAATGTTTCTTTTAAGCCAGGTCTCAGAGAAACAGATGACAGACAAGGAAGCGAGGTCCTTAAATCACATCAGCAGTCTTGATTCTTCTACCTTGTTCAAGAGAGAATTGGCATTGGATAGAAATATGCCAGGCAAGGCTTTCGTGTGCCTCTCCTACGCAGCCGAGCGAGAATCCCCCCGCTTCCCTCTTTTCCGCCGTCTTACTCTTTGAGCCAAACAATGAATCAGATCGGCGGCAGGAGCTAAAAAAATCTGGGAGAAGGTCCATGGGAGTAAGAGTCCTGATATTTAATAATTCTTCACGGGTGTATGAACCAGCAGACGCACAATCAATGAACAAAAACAAACAAATTATAAAAATTAAAAGGCAGTGAAGCACCATGGCGACCGCTGTGGGCGCCATCTTGGAAGGAAGTCTACTGAGAGATGGCTGTTAAAGGGGCCTTAGATAGGGCAATCAACTTGAGCGGTGGCTGGAGAGTTTGACATGGGAGCCCTAACCTGATATGAAACTCTGCTCAGCCCCCGAGTCAATCAGTGCTTGAGTGGAGTGTTCAGTGTGTTTGTCAATGAGTCGGAGCGGCACAAGACAGCAGGTGAGGAGTTTTGGCTGGGACTCGTCCGTGAGTCCCCCTACTATGACCCACGGACCTCCTCTTTTAACCGACTCGTACAGTTAGCCAAGTCATGTGAACTACTACCACAATAATGGCACAGCCCTAACTCTCTACGGCGCTCTCAGCAGGTGGAATCTTAGAGTGCCCGACTACCATATCCTCCTGCCCCGGAAGTTCCTCCGAGGAGGGCAGGGCCAACGGAGATGGCTGTGAGGAACGAAAGAACTTCGCGCTCAAGCAGCTAGAAGCTCTTCGCTCGGTGACTCGTTCCCTCAGCCTGTTATCTAAGCTAATGGTAAGTGATATTTGCTCATTCAAACGTTCCAGTTTATCCCGTGTAACTAGCTCATCCCTTAGTCCCGGGCATAAGCTACGGATAAATATGCTACATAATGAAGCGTCTTCCCACCCGACCTCAGCGGCTACTAACCGGAAATTGACCGCGTAATCCGCAGCACTTTTTTTTTTCTGTGTTGGGCACTTTGTCCTGCCAGGATATGTCCAGGATGTGGTGAATGCAGCGCAAGTGGAAGGAGTTCAGTCTCTTTTCCTGCCGGGCATATGTTGTCCACGTCTCACTCCCATAGAGCAGCGTGCTGATGACGCAGGCGTTGTACACTGCCATCTTCGTCTTGACAGAGAGTTTGGGATTCTCCCACACTCGTGTGGTGAGGCAAGCGAGTGTGAAGGCTGATTTTCCAATCCTCTTGTTGATTTCTGTATCAAGGGAGAGGTTGTTGCTGATCGTGGACCCCAGGTACGTGAACTGATTCACGACCTCCAGCTCGTAGTCGTCAATGGTGATGGTTGGTGGTGCTTCCATGCCTTGCGCCAAGACGTTAGTCTTCTTCAGGCTGATGGTAAGCCCAAAGTCCTTGCATGCCTGGGAGAAGCGGTCCATCAGGGTCTGAAGCTCCTGCTGTGTGTGGGTTGCGACTGCAGCGTCGTCTGCGAACAGCATGTTTCTGATTAGAGCCTCGCATACTCTGGTTCTGGCTTTCAGGCGGGCGAGGTTGAAAATCCTGGCAGGACAAAGTGCCCAACACAGAAGTTCTGTCCCACGCCGGCCTTCCCTCCATGTTCACTCTACTCAGGCAGCGCAGGTTCCGCTGGCTAGGCCACGTTCACCGTATGGAGGATGGCAGAATCCCCAAAGACGTCCTCTATGGAGAACTGGCAACTGGCAGGAGAGACGTTGGCCGCCCACAGCTGCGCTTTAGAGACGTCTGCAAGAGAGACATGAAGGCCCTGGATATCAACACAGAGCGCTGGGAGGACCTTGCAACGGACCGCTCCAAATGGAGAGGCACCCTGACCAGACAGCTCAAGGCGGGTGAAGAGAGACTGACTGCTGCAGCAGATGAAAAAAGGACCCGCAGGAAGAACCGCCACAGACCCAGCAGCACGGAGACCACCCACAAGTGTGACCTGTGTGACAGGGACTGTCATTCGCGCATCGGCCTGTTCAGCCACAGGCGGTGCTGTTCCAGCAGAGTAGACGTTTAGGATTCTCTTCCATGGTCATCATAGACCGACGGAGGCCGATGAAAAAAATAATCCGCAGTGGATCTACCGCCCTGTCGAAGGTTTAGCAACCGGGTAGTAAGCACTGTGTCCCGATCGGTATGGTCAAACACTTCGAGAAATTCGGCCAGGAATTGTTGATATGTTAAATTGGCATAGCTGGGCTTAGCCATAACGGCGTAGGCCCAGGCTAGCACCCTACCTTCTAGCAGATTAGCTATGTAGCCTATCTTACTATGGTCCGTGGGGAAATCCCCCGGCACCCGTTGGAAAACCGTTTCACATTGTAAGATAAACCCCCGGGCATCCCCGAGCTTCCCACTGAAGCGAGGGGGCGTAGGCACCGGTGTGAGACGGATTAAGGGAGTCTGGCTAACCTGGCTAGGCGAGGGGCTAGTGGGGCCCGATGGCGCCCTGGAAGCCGGTGGGAACGCCCGCTGTCCTTCCAGACGATCCAACCGGCTGTTAATTTGGGTCAATTGAGTTAGGATAACATTCTGCTGGTAAATTAACTGCTTGACTAGAGTGTCTAGGGTGTTAAGATGGCATGCTAGCATGCTGCCCGCTGGGTCGTCCTGACAGAGTCGTACTGACATAATTTCTGGACCCAGGGGACAGAAGACAAACTCGAGGAGTTACAATTATCCTTTTATTAACCCAATGTGGTGTGTGTGTGTGTATGTATGCGTAATGGAGTATGGAGTGCTGGTGTCGTGGTGGAGCTGAGCAGGTCTCCATTCTGCCTGGCAACCCTAAGGAGACAAAGCAGAGGTATTAGCGCTGCACAGTAGCAGGAGGTGTAATTAAGACTGCTGCTTACTTTGCAGGTGGCAATGCTGAGCCGCAGCTCGTCTTGGGGGCGACTGCCAGTGGAAGAACACGCAGCTCGGTGTTGAGGAGCGGGGGAGAACCTCCGGTGCCGGGGAGGAGCTGTGCTGCCACCGGGGAGAGAGGATCCACTGCCTGGGGGTCCACCTGTGCACAGGGGAAAGGAACTTGACAAGGTGAGTGTTGAGATCGCTTACGTGTTTCAACATGGTGCACTTGGTCCGACGAGGAGCCTAGTTGTGGCTGTTGACGAGAGACGTGTCTCCGCAGATTTGACAGACGGCTCCGTGCTGAGTCGCTGGCAGGCCTGGCTCTTAAAGCCCGCTGATGACTGGCGACAGGTGTGCACGCAGCTGAAACTGATGATGGCCCTGCGAGTGCCATGACAGAGTTACAGTCTTACACGCCTCTCTGCAGCTCCTCTTCATCCACCACCCTCAACTTAATCATTGTCTGCTCCCTCCAAAGTAAATAAAAAATATAATGTATAAGCATCCAAAAGTCATTAAACAAAAAGTTGGTAAAACTCAAATTAAACATGAAACCTCTAAATTTAATGATTTGCTCTGTTCCTTCTCATAACTTAAAAATTAAATGTGGTTTGTTAAATATTAGGTCTCTAACGCCCAAGTCTCTGCTAGTCCATGATCTGTTAACTGATCATCAGATTGATTTAATATCCCTTACAGAGACTTGGTTGTGACAAGAGGATTATGTTGGTTTAAATGAATCAACTCCCTCTGGTTATTTAAACTGTCAAAATCCCAGAAGTTCTGGTCATGGAGGAGTAGCAACAATTTACCATTCCAAATTACTAGTTAATGTAAAGCAAAAAAACACGTTATCATTCCTTTAAGGGCCTGGTCCTCAGTACTGGGCATTTTAGCAATTTTAGGTTAAACCCAATTTTATTTGCCATAGTTTATCATCCTCCATCAACCTACTCAGAGTTTTTAATCCAAACTTGCAGAATTCTTAGCTGATTTGGTGCTGAAATCAGAATAATTATAGTAGGGGACTTTAATATACATGTAGATAGTGATTGCCTTAATATGGCATTTAACGCAATATTAGACTCGATGGGGTTTTCTCAGAAAGTAGAAAATTCTACCCATTATCTCCACCATACGTTGCACCTTGTTCTGACATATGGCATAGAAATAAAAAATCTGGTTGTGTCTCCTCATAACCCTGTACTGTCAGACAGTACAGGGTTATGTTAACCTTTGAGTTAACCTTTGAGTTTACTATTTCTGACTATTTGGCTCCTAAAGAAAAATATTACTACAGTAGATGCCTCTCAGATGATGTTGTTACCAAATTTATGCAGATTGTTTCCTCTATGCCATGTGTCAACACAACGGAAATAAGCTATAGACAGCTTACTCCATCTGTAATTGATAGCATGGTAGATTGTGTTACAGCTTCTCTGCATCAGACTCTAGACATGTTGGCCCCTTTAAAAAAAAAAAAGTCTAATCAGAGATTTCTAACTCCTTGGTTCAACACAGAAACTCGTAGCTTAAAACAGAAGACCCGTCAATTAGAAAGAAAATGGTGCTCCACTAACTTAGATGAAATCTATTTAGCCTGGAGAAATCATCTTTTAATTTATAAAAAATCTCTTAGAAAGGCTAGAATGAGTTATTATTCTGCATTAATAGAAGACGACAAGAATAATCCTAGGTTTTTTTCAGCACTATAGCCAGGCTGACAAAGAGTCAGGACTCTGTCAATCCTAGCATTCCCTTAGAGCTTACTAGTCAGGACTTAATGAACTTTTTCAATAATAAAATTTCATCTATCGGAGATAAAATCAGATTCTTCCCACCGTTAACTTAAATACAGTAACTATTACAACTCCTTTGATATCTGTTTGGATGAGTTTACTCCAATTGACCTTTTAGAGTTGGACAAAGTGATTTCCTCATCCAAGCCTTCAACTTGTGTTTTAGACCGTATTCCTACCAGGTTATTTAAAGAAGTCTTCCCACTTATTGGTAGCTTTATTCTTCAAATAATCAGTTCTTCATGGACTTTAGGCCATGTACTGCAGGCTTTTTAAACTGCTGTAATTAAACCCTTACTCAAAAAGCCAATGCTGGATCCAGGAGTTTTAGCTGACTATAGACCAATCTCTAATGTCCCTTTCATTTCAAAAATCTTAGAGTTGTTGCTACGCAATTATTTGACCACCTGCAGGGAAATGGTTTACTTGAAGAGTTTCAATCTGGGTTTAGAATCCATCATAATACTGAAACGGCCTTAGTGAAGGTCACTAATGACCTCTTTATAGCATCTGATAATGGACTTGTTTCTGTACTTGTCCTTTTAGACCTTAGTGCAGCTTTTGATACTATCGATCATAATATTCTACTTGATAGATTAGAGCACTATATTAGACTTAATGGAACGTTGTTGCAGTGGTTTAGATCTTATTTATCTGATAGGCTCCAGTTTGTTTGTCAATAATGAGTTTTCTTTCAACTCAAAGCTCAGTCATGGAGTTTCACAGGGATCTGTGCTAGGCCCTTCTCTTTTTAGTTTATATATGCTTCCGTTAGGCAACATTATTAGAAAGCACTGTATACATTTTCACTGTTATGCAGATGACACACAATTATACCTGTCAATGAAGCCTGATGATGGTAATCAATGAGCCAAGTTAGATGCCTGTCTTAAGGAAATCAAAGCTTGGATGACTTGCAATTTCCTGCTATTAAAATCAGATAAGACTGAAATCATTCTTGTTGGTCCAAAAAAACCTTAGAAATACATTTCCAAATCAAACTTTTAGTTTGGATGTGGTTACTCTTTCTCTTTATAGCTCTGTGAGGAACCTTGGAGTTATTTTTGATCGAGATCTGTTTTTCAATTCACATATTTTTTTTATTTTTTTTTATTACTTATTTTGTGCCCGTAGGTAGATTTGTTTTGCAGTCTGGTGACAAACCACCAGCTGCCGGTCGCTGCGTGCGCAAGCGCCCCATAATTCCCTAACCTGCATGTTTTTGGCATGTGGGAGGAAACCGGAGAAATCCCGGAGTAGACCCATGCAAACATGGGGAGAACATGCAAACTCCACACAGATCACTGTTGGCCGGGGGCAGGGATCGAACCCACGATCTCACGGTCCCCGTGATCCCCCGGCCGAGGGTAAAACTGTGCTGCCACAGTGCTAACCACTGCACCACCGTGCTATTAAATTTGTTTCTAAGACTGCCTTCTATCATTTGTGTAACATTGTCAAGATTAGGAGCATCTTGTCTCAGAGTGATGCTGAGAAACTGATCCACACTTTTGTTAGCTTTAGATTAGATTATTGTAACTCTATCAGGTTGTCCTAAAACATATTTAAAAAGTGTTCAGTTGATCCAGAATGCTGCAGCAAGAGTTTTAACAGGTACTAGAGAGATCATATCTCTCCAGTTCTGGCCTCCCTTCATTGGCTTCCCATAGATGAATGAATGAGTTTAGAATTAAGTTTAAAATCCTTCTTCTTACTTACAAAGCTCTAAACAATCAGACCCCTTTTTATTTAAAAGATCTGATACTACCGTACTATCCTAACAGAGCACTACGCTCCCAAAATGCAGGATTACTTGTAATACCTAGAATCTCCAAAAGTACAATGGGAGGCAGAGCCTTCAGTTTTCAAGCTCCTCTCCTGTGGAACTAGCTGCCAATCTGGATTCGGGAGTCAGACTCGATCTCTGTTTTTAAGAATAGGGTTAAAACCTTCCTTTTTGATATAGCCTACAATTAGGGGGGGATCATGTGTCTCTGAACCCTCCCTTAGTTATGCTGCTAATAGGTTTACACAGCCGAGGGACCTTCAATAATGCACTGGGCTTCACTCCTTTCTTCACTCTATTAAATATGTTTTTTGTTTGTTTTGCTGGTCATTAACATCTGTTTGTTCTCTCCCATAGATTGAGTCCCCATCGTGCTGTTTGCTCTCTACATGTCTGTTCTTTTCATCTTCTCTATCCCCTCACCCCCCCAGCCAGTCGAAGCAGATGACTGTCCTTCCCTAAGCCTGGGACTGCTGAGGTTTCTTCCTGTTAAAATGGAGTTTTTCCTCTCCACCATCGCCAAGTGCTTGCTCACAGGGGATCACCTGATTGCTGGGGTTTTTCTGCAACTGTGGGGGCTCCCCCTACAGTTGAAAGTGCTATGAGATGACTGTTGTTGTGAAATGGCGTTATATAAATAAAGTTGAATTGAATCCCTGCAGGGACTTGACTGTGAGGGGGCGTGGGAAACTTGCATCCACTGTCACTTTTGATGGGAGGGGGACTGTGCCATCGTTAGTGACTCTGTGTCCCAGGAAATCGATGGTTGAAAGCCCAAACTGGCACTTGGCCACATTGACAATCAACCCATGCTGACTGAGCCACTCAAATAAGGTCTGTAAGTGGGATAGGTGTTCTGCCTTGGACGTGCTGGCGACTAGAATATCATCTAAATTGATGAAAATAAAAGGGAGGTCATGTACGGTGCACGGGCTGCACGGTGGTGCAGTGGTTAGCACTGCGGCAGCACAGATTACCCTTGGCCCGGGGATCGTGGGATTGATCCCAGCCCCCGACCAACAGTGATCTGTGTGGAGTTTGCATGTTCTCCCCATGTTTGTGTAGGTTTACTCTGGGATTTCTCCAGTATCCTCCCACATGCCAAAAACATGCAGGTTAGGTTAATTTGAGACTCTAAAGTGGCCCTAGGTGTGAGTGTGTGTGTGAATGGTTAAGGGATAGCGCCGTAGCGTGGCTGCTCATCCATCCAGGTGGTGGATACCCTCAATTTCTCCTCTGGGGATCAATAAAGTATACTAAATCTAAAAAAAAAAAAAATCTAAAAAAAAAAATGTAGCACCGAGTCCATCAGGCACTGGAATGTCTATGCCACATTTCTGAGGCCAAAGCGCATACGTAAAAACTCAAAGAGCCCAAATGGGGTGATCGCCACTGTCTTAGGAATGTCTTGTGGGTGGACTGGTACCTGATGGTATCCCCGGACCAGATCTACCTTGGAAAAGATCACCATTCCTGTTAGGTGGGCTGAGTAATCCTGAACGTGTGGGACCGGGTAGTGGTCAGGGGTCGTTGCGTCATTGAGTCAGCGGTAATCACTGCACGGGCGCCATACAGCCCCTGGCTTTGGGACAAGGTGGAGCAGTGATGCCCAGGGGGACTGTTGGAGCGGCGGATGATGCCAAGGCACTTCATATTTTCAAATTCTGCCTTGGCTACTGCTAATTTAGCAGCATCTACGCACTGAGAGTGTGCATAAACTGGTGGGCCCATGGTGGCGATGTGGTGCTCCATCCCATGCTTTGCAGCTGCAGATGAGAAGGTAGGCTGCATGACTGTAGGAAAAGTAGCAAGCAGCTGGAGAAAACTGTTGGGTGCAGAGAAAGAACTAGACAATGCATTCGAAGCTGGGCCGCCTGATGTGCATGCATATGAGCAGAACATGGTGGCGTCGATCAAACGGTGGTTTCTGACATCAACCAGCAAACCACAGGCACAAAAAAAAATCTGCTCCAAGGAGGGGTACAGCTACGTCACCCATGAAGTCCCAGCTGAACTGCTGTCCACCAAAACACAACTGGACATACCTGGTGCCATAAGTGCATTTGGGGCTTCCACTTGCTGCTTTCATAAGGGGGTCGTAGCCCCCAGCCAGAATGTCCAGCTTCGATGTGGGCAGGACACTCTTGTGTGCACCTGTGTCACACAGGAAACGGCGGCCGGAGTTGGTATCATGAATAAAAAGCAGCTTTCCATTTTGGCCGACAGTCATGGCCACTATTGACCGCCGGCCCCGGCGTTTCCCGCCACATTGAAATCACACGGAGGGCGGCAGCGCTTGGCTTTAGCTCCAAATCTTGCATGGAAAAAACACCAACCAGATGCATGTTGTTGTTTGGGGCGCAGTGACTGCAGCAGCCGTCATGTCCACGGGCAGCAGTGGAGTGTGTGTGGCGGGTAATAAAGCGGCTGCACAATGTTGCTGCCCGGCAAGGAAAAATTTGTCAGCTCCTTCCTCAGCCAAAGCACAACAGTCAGTGACGGTGGTATTAGATAAAGCAGCTCATACTTGTGTGGGTAGCTGTCGCAGAAAAAGCTGAACGAAGAGGAAACCTGGCTCGTGCTCACCCAAGAGATCCAGCATCCTGTCCATTAGTTCAGATGGTTTACTGTCGCCGAGGCCTTGTAGCGAGAAAAGGCAGCTGGCTTGCTCTGCATCAGACAGTTCAAAAGTTTTAAGCAGGTGGGTTTTGAGTGTCACATATTTATCCTGCTGTGGGGGATGATTGATCAAGCTCACCACCCTGGCTGCTGTAGAACTCCCAAGGGCCAAAACCACAGAATATTTTGTCATCTGCCGTGATCTCTCGTAGGGCAAACTGAGCGTCCGTCTGGGCAAACCAAGCTGAAGCCAATGACTCCCAGAACTCCAGTAGCTTGAGAAACACTGCATTAGCTGCCATGTCCATTCAGAGCTGACTGTGAATACGTTCAACAGACTGTCGTCAGGGTCACCAATGTAGGAATTGCAGGAATGAAGAGACTGGCAATTTTTCTTTTCTCGCACAAGCAAGTGTGCCCTTTTTATTCTCCAGCAGCAGTGACAAAAAGCAACAGCTAAAAAACGCTAGCTGTCTTTTCATTCTAAACTGAGGTCCTTTCTTAGCTGCCCAGAGAGGTGCCTGATGAGAAAGCCTGAAAGCACAACTATACCTGCCTAACCAGATCATGCGTGACACAGATCATTCTGTACATGAACACATATTGTGGTGAATTATGTCTTTAGAGTCCGCTACAAACTTTTATTTCTTAAATGGGCAATGTTTTTTTTTTTTTTCTTGTAAATTTGAATGTTTTTGTAAATTTGTACTTTTTTTCCTCACAGCAACTTACCCTTGGCTGGGGGATCCTGGGTTCGATCCCAGCCACCGACCAACAGTGATCGGTGTGGAGTTTGCATGTTCTCCCCGTGTCTGCGTGTGTTTACTCTGGGATTTCTCTGGTTTCCTCACACATGCCAAAAACATGCAAGTTAAGTTAATTGGCATCAAACTGGGGATTCTAAATTGTCCTTCGCTATGACTGTGAGGGTGAATGGTTGTCTGTCTCTCTGTGTTGGCCCTGCGATAGACTGGTGATCTGTCCAGGGTGTACTCTGCCTCTTGCCCAAAAACGCTAGGATAGGCTCCAGCCCTGCCGTGACCCGAAAAGGACTAAGCGGAAGAAGATGAATGGAATTTCAAATTTATTTTTGAAAATTTGTGATTTTTTTTTTTTTTGTGTATTTGGAACTTTGTCATAAATTTGCATCTTTTTCTTGTAAATTAGCATTTTTTTTTTGAATTAGCAAAAAAATTTCTCATTAATTTTTTTCCCCACATTTTTCATGGCAAATTTGGAACTTTTTCTCATAAGTTTTTAACTTATACGTACATTCATACAGGGTGGTGGGGAAGATCAGAATTGCCTCAATCTAATGTTGAATTCTGGTCATAAAAATGCTGCCAAACTGCACTTTACAGTCTAATAGGTACCACACATTTCACCCTGTACCCAAAAGTCCTGCATTGTACAGCGAGTACGATTCATGTATCCAAATGGGTACAGGGTATCTAGGCAAGTTTTGTAAAGGTATCTAGGCAGTTTTTACTTTCCCTGGGTAATTCCTTTTTCTATTATGCTGTGTGTGTTTCTGTCATTTTGTTCGTCTTCTGTCATGCTGCTGTTACATAGTATTTTCCCAGCTTGGGATCAATAAAGTACGTCTATCTATCTCTTTAATGAAAAAAGTTAAAGAAATAATTTGTAATTCTTTATTGTAAATTTTCAATTTGTTTGTAAATTAATAATGCATCAGATTTATATAGTGCTTTTATAGACACTCAATGCTTTATTCATTCACTCCCCAGACACTGATAAGCTACTACTGTAGCCACAGCTGCCCTGGGACAGACTGATGGAAATGTGGCTGCCAATCTGCGCCAACAGCCTCTCCGACCACTACCGAACATTTGTACACATTTATACATACACATTTATACCCATGTATACACATTTACGCCCAGTGTCATGGATGCTAGGTGGGTAAAGTGTCTTGCCCACGATCACAATTGTAACAATATGGTGATTAATAATTATGATCGGTATAAAAATTATTTAATTTATATTAATGCATGAGATGAATTCTCGGTTCATATACACAGGAAAAATTAACACTCGTGGGGCACCAGCTTCCTTTTAGGAAGCAATTCAGTCTTTAATTTTACCTTATACCTGTTTAATCACTCAAATTAATTAATAATCAGTCTCAAAATTTTAGTGAATTTGATACTGAGGACTTAAACCAGACTCAGAATGAAATAATATTCCCAACAACTTCTCTCATGTTCACATATTTATTAAATGAAATGATGATTAAAAGACATTGCAATGATTTCATTAACCATGAAATTCAACTTGTAAATGATAATTAACAATGTAAACATTTGCAGAACCAGGGTTAAACTGTGAAATGAATTTAGATTAGTTTGAGTTAACAGATTATGGAAAACAACGCAAATTTATGTGGAAAATGAAATTAATTATATGGAAAATTCTGGATTACTCACAAACAGAATTTTAATGAAAAGATGGGGTTATGTTAATGATTCCTTAATTTGCATCTGATTAGATATCAAATTATTATCTAACCTCAGACGTTTAATTCAGCAGATGAATAAAGTTGCAGCTCACGTGACTCCGGGCCTGATGGTCGGTTTCCTCTCGGTGGCGTCCTCCACTCAAGATTTCGTGGATGTAAAGGGGAAATATCTGCCCGCAGATATTTCAGGGTCCACAGTTCGACCTTTATAGTCAAGCGGTCAACAAGGCTGGATTTTGACTGTATGACTCACAGTTGGAGCTTAGGTCGATCAAAGATGGCGATAATTGTTCGCCAATTGTAATTAATTGTAATTGTAATAATTGTTCATTCCATCTAGCTACAATACTCCGCACTGTGTTTATATACTCATATATTTATTCCATCCAGCTACAATGCTCCGCACTGTTTATATATTTATATATCTATCTCGTCTAGCTACAATGCTCCGCTCTATCTATCTATCTATCTATACAGTGATCCCTCGCTACTTCGCGCTTCACCTTTCGCGCCCTCAGTGCATCGCGGATTTTTCAAAAATATTCATCAAAAATTCAAAATTGAGAAATAATGGGCGGGCGCTAGCAGAAGGCAGGGAGACTACATTACAACTTCAGGTATCAACACCGAGAGCCCGCACAACTCAAAATCCACCTCTCTGTTCGCTGTTCTCGTGTTGGCTCGGCTCGGGAATCTCGCAAGCTGATTGGCCGAGACGTTTCACCCCGCAAGCTGATTGGCCGAGACATTTTACCCAGCTTCTCTCCCTGCCGAGCGCCCACCCAGCGAAGGAAGACCGCATTCATTGCTCTTTATCGCTCGTGTTGCTTAGTCTCGCCGCGTGGAACTTTTTGCTGTTCTCTTGTGCCGTTTTGTGCGAAATAGTCTTCCCGTTGAGCCATTACGCCGCCTCCTGCAGCTTCTCCAGCTCTTTCGGAAGCTGCCCTCGACGATGCTGCGCCTCTAGCACCTGATGATGAGGCATCACCTGAGGAGCAGTAAAGCTCTCATTAACCTGTGCAGTAAATCATCTTCATCTTGAGTTACGTATCTTGTTATAAGAATAAAAGAGTTCTAAAAACATATTTATGTACACTTTATTTACATCTACGTATGTATGTACACTTACACACACACACACGTATCATATGAGAGAGAGAGTGAGAGAATGAACCTATGTATTATTTATGGGTGACGTCATTAGGGGTGACGCTACTTCGCGGTTTTTCACTTTTCGCGGTCAGTTCAGGAACCCATTAACCGCGATAAGTGAGGGATCACTGTATATATATATATACTTGCTGCTCTTGTTTTTTCTCTTGCTTTCTGATTGTTGCTCTGAGTGTTGCTATCCCTGTGCTGTTGCAATCCTGGAATTTCCCCATTGTGGGACTAATAAAGGCTTATCTTATCTTATCTTATCTTATCTTACTAAAAGCCAGTTTGGTAGAGGAATGCAACGTCTGAGCGGTTCAGTGGAGAACCGCTGCTCCTCCACATTGAAAGGAGTCACTTGAGGTGGTATGGGCATCTGATTAGGATGCCTCCTGGACGCCTCCCACTTGAGGTGTTTCAGGCACGTCCCACTGGGAGGAGACCCCGGGGCAGACCCAGCACTCGGTGGAGAGACTGTCTCCCAGCTGGTCTGGGAAAGCCTTGGTATCCCCTCTGAAGAGCTGGAGCAGGTGGCTGGGGAGAGGGAAGTCTGGGCTTCTCTGCTTGAACTGCTGCCTCCGCGACCCGGACCTCCGGAAAAGTGGTAGAAGATGGATGGATGGATATTCCTCTATACCCTTATGTATAAACTAACCTATTTCAGTGTTCATGCTACTTATAATCAGTGCTTTCTAAATTAGCATGCAAGAATAAACATTCATTTAAAATTTTAGCATACACATATTTAAATTAAGGATTAATAGATTTCAAACCCATTATTGTCCACATCAAACATCAGGGTCCATTTACTTGTCCTGGTGTCCTTGAAAAAGAGGAAGATGTTGAGAAGTGAGTTAATACAGATGTGATTAAAAGCTTCACTGGTTATCTCCAGCATGTCCCAGAGTTGCCAGTAGAGGGTAATGTTGAGCTGTGGATCTTTGTAGGCCATGGGGTACTCCAGGGTTCTGTTCTACGTCTCCAAGTTTATGGGCCATACAATCAAAACAGGAAGTGCATTAAGGTGAATTCCTTAGTGGTTTTAACAAAGGAATGTGAGTTCAGCTGTGGCCTGGGGTAAAAGAGCAGTTCCTGGCTGTAACAATGTCTTTAAGCTGAAGAATAATTCTTATTGATGAGCCAAAGTGAGATGATGCTACACAATGGCAGGATGTCTGGGGAGAACAGGATTCAAACCACCAACCCTCCGGTTACTAGATAACCCACTCTACCTACTGAGCCACTGGTCTTTTATATGACCCAGCCTGGACTTGTTAAATTTGTGACATTTATGTCACTAAAAAGTAATTTAACATTAGTGACTTTTGTGTACAAACCCTACAATGAAGTTTTGATGTTGTGTAAAACATAAATAAAAACAGAATACTGTCAGGTTTGGCCTCTTGCTGGCAGGAATTAATGGACTCAAGGTGCAGGTACTGTATCTCCATTCACAACAAGGGTTATTAAAAACAGTAAATACAGCACGGGGGCTATGGAAACCAAGGTAAACCACAAAGATGAAGTACTCACAAGGACAAACCAAAAACTTGGAACTGAAGCCAGAGGGTTGGCATGGGCGATATACTGAATATCTTCATTGTATCAATACAGTTGGCCACCCGAGATGCATATTTCATTATATCACCCATACTTGAATATTTGCCACGTTAATATGAGCTGCCGCTGCAAGACAGGTTTGTCTGCAGCTTGGCCACTGAAGTCTGAAAGTGGAAGCTCACTAGCTCAGCGTGGCTGCCTAGCCCCCCTGCATGCTCACAGAGAAATCTAAACTGCACTGAGCAGAGATGAAAAGGAAGATAATAGAATAAAAATAGGCTCACCTTTAGCAGAGAAAATGGGGGAAGCCAAGAAAAAAACTTTTTTGAGTATGAACTCTGCACGTTCTTTTACTAAGGGAACAAACTTTCAAAATAAGAGCTCCTATCCGGTCTCGGAACCCTTCAAAAAAAGAGTGAGTTGCTCTCCAAATGAACAACTGATGTAGACACATAAAAAAGTGATAAATTATACTTCTGTCACTTATTAGACCGCCAAGTGTGTTCATATATTCATATATTTATTCCATCCAGCTACAATGCTCTGCACTGTGTGTCTGTGTGTGTGTGTATATATATATATTTTATAGTAATACGTACATATGTATATTAGCTGCTCTTGCTTGCTTGTTTTTTTCTTGCCTTCTGATTGTTGCTCTGAGTGTTGCTATCCCTGTGCTGTTGCAATCCTGGAATTTCCCCGTTGTGGGACTAATAAAGGCTTATCTTATCTTAAGTGTTAACTATGTGTGGTAAACACTTTTTTTTTTTTTTTTTTTTTTTTTTTTCTCGGCGCCACACGAGTCGGCTGCCTTTTGCAACAGCGGCTCGATTCCGAGTCTTTTTCCCTTCCTCTCTCTTTTGATACGTCTTTTTTTTTTCACCCCACTTATATCACGGACACACAGATCGTCCTAAATGTCTCCTGAGCCGGTGGACGGAGCCACTGTCTAAAGCAGGATACGATACAGCAGAGAACAGCTGCTAGCATTCAACCGCCACCCGGTCCCATTGGAAAAACTCGACATACCGAGAGAACTGAGGCGAAAACGCCGCGGCTGCCGGGCTGGAGTAAGGCGGAGGACAAAAAATATAAGGTACAGACCCTCCCTTCCATCTGTTGTCATGGGAAATGTACGGTCGATACTGGGAAAGTTAGATGAGCTAGCGGCTATCTCCCGTTATGATAGCACATACCGGGAGTGCTCTCTCCTTTTGTTTACTGAGACGTGGCTAACTGAACTAGCAGCAGATGCTAACATTGAGCTGGAGGGTTTTCACATGATACGAGCTGACCGAACACCAGACAGTGGCAAGGCTAGGGGCGGTGGAGTGATAATGTATGTTAACAACAACTGGTGCAGACCGGGACATATCACTGTTAAACAACGACACTGCAGCAAAGACATTGAGTTGCTAGCTGTTAGCATGAGGCCTACATATCTCCCGAGAGAACACTCACACGTGATCTGCATTGTTGTTTATGCAAATCCGACGGCGAACGCTGGGACAGCACGTGACGTCATCCATTCAGTAACCAGCAGGCTGCAGACAGAACACCCAGATGCTCTTCTCCTCATCTCAGGCGATTTCAACCATGTTTCACTGTCTCCCATTCTACCCACGTTCACCCAGTATGTCACATGCCACACTAGAGACAATAAAACACTGGATTTATTCTACGCAAACACTAAGGAGGCGTACACCTCATCACAACTCCCCCCACTCGGGAGATCGGATCACAACTTGGTTCATCTCCGGCCGGTGTACAAACCCCTAGTGCACAGACAACCTCCGGCCATGCACACTGTGGAGTTATGGTCTGAGGAGATAATGGACACTCTAAAGGACTGTTTTGAAGCCACTGCCTGGAAGCAGCTCTGCGATCCACATGGTGAGGACATCGATGGCCTCATTCACACCTTCACGGGCTACCTCAGCTTCTGTGTGGACAAATCCGTTCCCACCAAGACCATACGGCGTCACTCAAACAACAAACCCTGGATCAACCCTGAGATAAAAACACTTCTGAGAGAGAAGAAGAGGATCTTCAGGTCAGGGAACAGGGAGATGCTGAAGTCCGTACAGAGGGAACTGAGGAGAAAGATCAGAGAAGGCAAGGACAGCTTCAGGAAGAAGATGGAGGACAAGCTGCAACAGAGCGACATCAGCGGGGTCTGGAGAAACCTCAAAACCATCTCGGGGCTCCAGAATACCTCCCCCCAGGCCGCGGGGGGCAGGGAGTGGGCGAACAACCTGAATCTGTTTTTCAATAGATTTGACCAACCGCCCTCCCCCCTGACTGCACAACAACCACTGCTGCCTCTAAAGAAATCAAGTCCTGCTGCCCACTCCCCACTCCACCAACACCCCCCCACTCCCAACACACAGCCCCCCATCCTGACCCTGACCAGGACCCAGGTGAGGACGGAGCTGAGGAAGATCAAGGCGAGGAAGGCGCCGGGACCGGACGGCATCAGCGCAAAGCTCCTCAAGTCCTGTGCAGACCAGCTGTGTGGGATTGTGACGTATATCTTCAACATGAGCCTGAAACTGGGGAGGGTACCACAGCTGTGGAAAACATCTTGTGTGGTACCTGTACCAAAAACTTCCCACCCCAAAGACCTGAACAGCTACAGACCGGTGGCCTTGACGTCCCACTTGATGAAGACCCTGGAGAGACTGCTCCTTGCTCACCTCCGCCCCCTGGTGGAACCAGCGATGGATCCACTCCAGTTCGCCTACCAGCATGGCATTGGGGTGGAGGATGCGGTGATCTTCCTCCTTCACCGTTCTCTGTCCCACCTGGAGAAGCCCGGGAATATGGTGAGGATCATGTTCTTTGACTTCTCCAGTGCTTTCAACACCATCCAACCGATGATCCTGAAGGACAAGCTGCTGCGCGCAGGGGTGGACCAGCACCTGTCATCATGGATCCTGGACTACCTCACGAACCGGCCTCAGTTTGTGAGAACCCGGGACTGTGTGTCCGACACGATCATCAGTAGCACGGGGGCCCCCCAGGGAACGGTGCTGGCTCCCTTCCTGTTCACTCTTTATACTGCGGACTTCTCACACAACACAACACACTGCCATCTACAGAAGTTCTCTGATGACTCTGCGATCGTTGGCCTCATCTCCAATGGAGATGAAGCTGAGTACAGAGGGCTTATCCAGGACTTCGTGGACTGGTGCCATCGGAACTGCCTCCAGATCAACGCGAGGAAAACTAAGGAGCTGGTGGTGGACTGCCGCAGGCATGGGCAGCCCCTCACAGTACCAGTAAATATACAGGGAACAGACATCGAGATGGTGACATCCTATAAGTACCTGGGTATTCATCTGAACAATAAACTAGACTGGTCACACAATACTGATGCACTCTACAAGAAGGGACAGCGCAGGCTGTTCCTGCTGAGGAGACTCAGGTCTTTTGGTGTACAAGGGGCGCTGCTGAAGTCATTCTATGACACGGTGGTGGCATCAGCCATCACTTTTGGAGTGGTCTGCTGGGGCAGTGGCATTACTGCAGCCGATAGGAAGAGACTGAACAAACTGATTAAGAAAGCTAGCTCTGTCCTGGGGCAGCGCCTTGATCCGATGGAGGAGATAGGAGAGAGAAGGACGGTGGCTAAACTGTCATCTCTGCTGGAGTCCGAGTTCCACCCTATGCAGGACATACTGAATGCACTGAGGAGCTCATTTAGCAGCAGACTACATCATCCCAGGTGCACAACCGAGAGGTTTCGTAGGTCCTTCCTACCAACGGCTGTCAGACTGTACAACCTAAGCAGGGCTGCTCGCAGAGATAGCAAAAAGACGTAACAAACTAATAGTTTTTTGAATGCAAAAGATGCAATAGACTTACACAATGGTCCCCTCCGGCATACAACTAGGAACATACCGGTCGCTATGGAGGGTGAGAATATGTATGGGCACATAATCATACCATGTAGGATAACTAAGTAGACGGTTATGCTGTTTCATTCCATCTAGCAACAATGCTCTGCACTGTGTGTGTTTATATATTTGCATATTTATTCCATCTAGCTACAATGCTCAGCACTGGGTGTGTTTATATATTTATATATCTACATATTATTCCATCTAGCTACATTGCTCCGCACTGTGTGTGTTTATATACTTGCATATTTATTCCACCTAGCTGCAATGCTCCGTACTGTGGGTGTTTATATATTTACATATTTATTCCATCTAGCTACAATGCTCTGCACTGTGTGTTCATATATTCATATATTTATTCCATCCAGCTACAATGCTCTGCACTGTGTGTCTGTGTGTGTGTGTATATATATATATTTTATAGTAATACGTACATATGTTTATTAGCTGCTCTTGCTTGCTTGTTTTTTTTCTTGCCTTCTGATTGTTGCTCTGAGTGTTGCTATCCCTGTGCTGTTGCAATCCTGGAATTTCCCCGTTGTGGGACTAATAAAGGCTTATCTTATCTTATCTTATCTTAAACTGAAACATTTCTGCCCATGTGGATAAAGTTGATCACTTCATAATGTGAGTTCTGGTAAGAAAAGATCAAAAGACACTTTGCTCAGTTAGATATTGTTGTGAAGAGTTTTGTCTGAATCAGAATCAGAATCAGGTTTATTGCCATTGTTCATGTAGTACACAAACTAGGAATTTGTCTCGGTACAATGCTGCAACATTAAACATGATAAGATAAAAGAAATAAACTATACATGCAATAAAGTGTAGAATAAGAGTAAGTGATACTGGTCAGCAGTTAAAATATATTAGCGAACAGCAGATACTGTGGAGAACTATATAGTGCAGTCGGTAATGCAGGAAGAAAACAGTGATGATTGACATGAGTCTGGTTGAGCTGCTGTACATAGTGCACGAGAGTCAATAAGTCACTTAGTGTTCAGCAGTCTGATGGCAAAGGGGAAGAAGCTGTTCATGTGACGGGAGGTTTTAGTCTGGATGGACCGAAGTCTTCTACCAGAGGGGAGGGGGGCAAACAGTACGTGACCAGGGTGTGAGGGATCGGCTATGATCCGGCCAGCACGCCTCCGGGTCCTGGAGATGTACAGATCCTGGAGAGATGGGAGCTTGCAGCCGATCACCTTCTCAGCAGTGCGCACGACGCGCTGCAGCCTTAGTCTGTCCCTGGCAGTGGCTCCTGCGTACCACACGGTTATGGAGGTGGTGAGGATGGTCTCGATGATGGCTGTGTAGAACTGCACTAACATCTTGGTGGGTAGCTTGAGCTTCCTCAGCTGCCGCAGGAAGAACATCCTCTGCTGGGCTTTTTTGATGAGTGAGCTGATGGTCGGCTCCCATTTGAGGTCCCTGGTGATGGTAGTGCCTAGGAAGCGGAAGGAATCAGCAGTGGTGATGGGAGAGCCTGAGAGGGTGAGGGGGGGCAGAGGGGTAGTGACTTTCCTGAAGTCTACAATCATCTCCACTGTCTTAAGATAAGATAAGATAAGATAAGCCTTTATTAGTCCCACAATGGGGAAATTCCAGGATTGCAACAGCACAGGGATAGCAACACTCAGAGCAACAATGAGAAGGCAAGAAAAAAAACAAGCAAGCAAGAGCAGCTAATATACATATGTACATATTACTATAAAATATATACAGTATATACACACACACACACAGACACACAGTGCAGAGCATTGTAGCTGGATGGAATAAATATATGAATATATGAACACACAGTGCAGAGCATTGTAGCTAGATGGAATAAATATGTAAATATATAAACACCCACAGTACGGAACATTGCAGCTAGGTGGAATAAATATGCAAGTATATAAACACACACAGTGCGGAGCAATGTAGCTAGATGGAATAATATGTAGATATATAAAAACACAGTGCGGAGCATTGTAGCTAGATGGAATAAATATATAGATATATAAATATAAACACACCCAGTGCTGAGCATTGTAGCTAGATGGAATAAATATGTAAATATATAAACACACACAGTGCAGAGCATTGTTGCTAGGTGGGATGAAACAGCATAACCGTCTATTGAGTTATCCTACATGGTATGATTATGTGCC
The DNA here is from genome assembly GCA_020510985.1 of Pholidichthys leucotaenia. Taxonomy (NCBI): domain Eukaryota; kingdom Metazoa; phylum Chordata; class Actinopteri; order Cichliformes; family Pholidichthyidae; genus Pholidichthys; species Pholidichthys leucotaenia. Next base: position 11,142,605 of record CM035837.1, on the reverse strand, counting down.
CATACATATTCTCACCCTCCATAGCGACCGGTATGTTCCTAGTTGTATGCCGGAGAGGACCATAGTGTAAGTCTATTGCATCTTTTGCATTCAAAAAAACTATTAGTTTGTTACGTCTTTTTGCTATCTCTGCGAGCAGCCCTGCTTAGGTTGTACAGTCTGACAGCCGTTGGTAGGAAGGACCTACGAAACCTCTCGGTTGTGCACCTGGGATGATGTAGTCTGCTGCTAAATGAGCTCCTCAGTGCATCCAGTATGTCCTGCATAGGGTGGAACTCGGACTCCAGCAGAGATGAGTTTAGCCACCGTCCTTCTCTCTCCTATCTCCTCCATCAGATCAAGGCGCTGCCCCAGGACAGAGCTAGCTTTCTTAATCAGTTTGTTCAGTCTCTTCCTATCGGCTGCAGTAATGCCACTGCCCCAGCAGACCACTCCAAAAGTGATGGCTGATGCCACCACCGTGTCATAGAATGTCTTCAGCAGCGCCCCTTGTACACCAAAAGACCTGAGTCTCCTCAGTAGGAACAGCCTGCACTGTCCCTTCTTGTAGAGTGCGTCAGTATTGTGTGACCAGTCTAGTTTATTGTTCAGATGAATACCCAGGTACTTATAGGATGTCACCATCTCGATGTCTGTTCCCTGTATATTTACTGGTGCTGTGAGGGGCTGCCCATGCCTGCGGCAGTCCACCACCAGCTCCTTAGTTTTCCTCGCGTTGATCTGGAGGCAGTTCCGATGGCAACAGTCCACAAAGTCCTGGATAAGCCCTCTGTACTCAGCTTCATCTCCGTTGGAGATGAGACCAACGATCGCAGAGTCATCAGAGAACTTCTGTAGATGGCAATGTGTTGTGTTGTGTGAGAAGTCCGCAGTATAAAGAGTGAACAGGAAGGGAGCCAGCACCGTTCCCTGGGGGGCCCCCGTGCTACTGATGATCGTGTCGGAAACACAGTCCCGGGTTCTCACAAACTGAGGCCGGTTCGTGAGGTAGTCCAGGATCCATGATGACAGGTGCTGGTCCACCCCTGCGCGCAGCAGCTTGTCCTTCAGGATCATCGGTTGGATGGTGTTGAAAGCACTGGAGAAGTCAAAGAACATGATCCTCACCATATTCCCGGGCTTCTCCAGGTGGGACAGAGAACGGTGAAGGAGGAAGATCACCGCATCCTCCACCCCAATGCCATGCTGGTAGGCGAACTGGAGTGGATCCATCGCTGGTTCCACCAGGGGGCGGAGATGAGCAAGGAGCAGTCTCTCCAGGGTCTTCATCAAGTGGGACGTCAAGGCCACCGGTCTGTAGCTGTTCAGGTCTTTGGGGTGGGAAGTTTTTGGTACAGGTACCACACAAGATGTTTTCCACAGCTGTGGTACCCTCCCCAGTTTCAGGCTCATGTTGAAGATATACGTCACAATCCCACACAGCTGGTCTGCACAGGACTTGAGGAGCTTTGCGCTGATGCCGTCCGGTCCCGACGCCTTCCTCGCCTTGATCTTCCTCAGCTCCGTCCTCACCTGGGTCTTGGTCAGGGTCAGGATGGGGGGCTGTGTGTTGGGAGTGGGGGGGGGTGTCGGTGGAGTGGGGAGTGGGCAGCAGGACTTGATTTCTTAGAGGCAGCAGTGGTTGTTGTGCAGACAGGGGGGAGGGCGGTTGGTCAAATCTATTGAAAAACAGATTCAGGTTGTTCGCCCACTCCCTGCCCCCCGCGGCCTGGGGGGAGGTATTCTGGAGCCCCGAGATGGTTTTGAGGTTTCTCCAGACCCCGCTGATGTCGCTCTGTTGCAGCTTGTCCTCCATCTTCTTCCTGAAGCTGTCCTTGCCTTCTCTGATCTTTCTCCTCAGCTCCCTCTGTACGGACTTCAGCATCTCCCTGTTCCCCGACCTGAAGATCCTCTTCTTCTCCCTCAGAAGTGTTTTTATCTCAGGGTTGATCCAGGGTTTGTTGTTTGAGTGACGCCGTATGGTCTTGGTGGGAACGGATTTGTCCACACAGAAGCTGAGGTAGCCCGTGAAGATGTGAATGAGGCCATCAATGTCCTCACCATGTGGATCGCAGAGCTGCTTCCAGGCAGTGGCTTCAAAACAGTCCTTTAGAGTGTCCATTGTCTCCTCAGACCATAACTCCACAGTGTGCATGGCCAGAGGTTGTCTGTGCACTAGGGGTTTGTACACCGGTCGGAGATGAACCAAGTTGTGATCCGATCTCCCAAGTGGGGGGAGTTGTGATGAGGTGTACGCCTCCTTAGTGTTTGCGTAGAACAAATCCAGTGTTTTATTGTCTCTAGTGTGGCATGTGACATACTGGGTGAAAGTGGGCAGAATGGGAGACAGTGAAACGTGGTTGAAATCGCCTGAGATGAGGAGAAGAGCATCTGGGTGTTCTGTCTGCAGCCTGCTGGTTACTGAATGGATGACGTCACGCGCTGTCCCATCGTTCGCCGTCGGATTTGCATAAACAACAATGCAGATCACGTGTGAGTGTTCTCTCGGGAGATATGTAGGCCTCATGCTAACAGCTAGCAACTCAATGTCTTTGCTGCAGTGTCGTTGTTTAACAGTGATATGTCCCGGTCTGCACCAGTTGTTGTTAACATACATTATCACTCCACCGCCCGTAGTTTTGCCACTCTCTGGTGTTCGGTCAGCTCGTATCATGTGAAAACCCTCCAGCTCAATGTTAGCATCTGCTGCTAGTTCAGTTAGCCACGTCTCAGTAAACAAAAGGAGAGAGCACTCCCGGTAAGTGCTATCATAACGGGAGATAGCCGCTAGCTCATCTAACTTTCCCAGTATCGACCGTACATTTCCCATGACAACAGATGGAAGGGAGGGTCTGTACCTTATATTTTTTGTCCTCCGCCTTACTCCAGCCCGGCAGCCGCGACGCTTTCGCCTCAATTCTCTCGGTATGTCGAGTTTTTCCAATGGGACCGGGTGGTGGTTAAATGCTAGCAGCTCTTCCCTGTTGTATCGTATCCTGCTATAAACAGTGGCTCCATCCACCGGCTCAGGAGACATTTGAGATGATCTGTGTGTCCGTGATATAAGTGGGGTGAAAAAAAAAGTGATCAAAAGAGAGAGGAAGGGAAAAAAAAACTCGGAATCGAGCCGCTGTTGCAAAAGGCTGGTGTGGCGCCGAGAGGAGAAACTTATGTCTTCAGAGCTGACATAAGTTTTCATTTTATTATTCAGCTTTTTCATAAGTGAAATGAAAATATATGTATGTGTGGCTCACATATTTTTGACTACATATGTATAAGCACAAGGAAGATGCTCAGGACTGCATGTGTTGATTGACATCACGTCTTGGATGGAACAATACGTCTGGACTGCCTGGGGATAATGGCAGGAGGACGGAGGTGCCGTGATAAGACTCTGAAAGGACTTCCTGACCTCCTGGAGTCAGACGGATGACGAAAGGACTCGGGGGGAGAATTATTGTCAATGGGGGATTTTGACGACATTGTGTGATTCTGCCTCTGATGTTACACGTATAAAGGTGGGGGTTTTTATGCAGCTCACTCTCTTCTTGTCTTGAGAGGAAGCTGGGGATGTGAAATCTGCATTCAACCTGAATTGAGAAATAATTCAGTCTCTTTATTTCACGCTCCCCACATTGGTGACCAAAACGTGAAATGCCTAGAAGCGATTCCCCCGAACCAGACTCATCGGAGACTGCCCGAGCGAGCGCCGTCTCGATCAAGCTACCAGAGTTCTGGCAGGACAACCCGGACTCGTGGTTCCTTCAAGCCGAAGCACAGTTCGCACTCGGGGGAATAACGGCGGATGACACAAAGTTCTACCACGTCATCGCCAAGCTCGACAACCGCACAGCGCGATGCGTGCAGAGCCTGGTACAGCAGCCGCCCGCTGACGACAAATACGGCGAGCTGAAGGCTGCCCTCATCCAGTGTTTCACGCCCTCAGCCGAGGAGAGGGCTAGAAGACTCCTGGGTCTGCACGACCGGGGAGGACGCAGGCCAGTCGACCTGATGGAAGACATGCTGCAGCTGAGGGACACAGACAACGACGATTTCCTGTTCAAGCACATCTTCCTGAGAAACCTCCCGATGCAGATGAGAGGGACCCTGTCCAGCATGCGTTGTGTGACCCAGCAGGACTTCCGTGCGCTGGCCCGAGAGGCGCAGCGGCTCCTCGATTCCTGCGGTGAGCAGACGGCCACCGCGGCAGCAACAGACCTCGGTGCGGTGACCGGGAGCAGCGATGAGCCGGAGACAGCGGAACCAATCCCACCAACGATGGCAGCGGCGCGGTCCCGACGCAGCGGAGGAGATGGCCTCTGCTTTTACCATCGGCGCTTCGCAGAGAAGGCGCACGGATGTGTGCTGCCGTGCCACTTCAGGTCCTCGGGAAACGCCAGAACCGGGAGTCGTTAGCAGCTTCGGCTCTTGGTGAACGAAATAAGCTGCTCTACCTCACGGATGCAAGCTCCGGGGGGCACTTCCGCGTGGACACCGGAGCCCAAGTGAGTTTCATCACCCCGACCTATGCTGACCGACTGGCAGGCCCCCGTGGTGACGGGGCAACGGCGGCGAATGGCTCGAGCATCAAGACCTTCGGAGAAAGGACTCTGCTTCTGTCCTTGCACGGCCGCTCTTATGAATGGACTTTTATTATAGCGGCGGTGAGTTTCAACAAGTTAGGTGCTGATTTTCTGTGCTCACATGGTTTGTTAGTTGATCTTGCCAATAGGCGGCTAGTTAATGCACTCTCTTTTTATTCCATCCCTTGTGCAGCTCTAGTGTCCCCGCCACCAGTGCAGACCAATGTCGCCACAGCAGGCGGTAAGTTCCACACACTCCTCACCCAGTTTCCAGCGCTCACAGTTCCCACATTTACGGCAACAGTTGCGAAACACGGGGTGGAGCACTTTATCACCACAGCTGGCCCACCCGTCTTCACGAAAGCTCGGCGTTTGGATGCAGCTAAACTCTCCATAGCGCGCGAGGAGTTCGCCAACCTGGAAAGGCTGGGCATTATTCGCTGTTCGAAGAGACATGGGCCTCCCCACTGCATATGGTCCCTAAAACTGACGGCTCGTGGAGACCTTGTGGTGATTACCGCAGGTTAAACAATGCCACAGCGCATGACCGCTACCCAATCCCACACATCCAGGATTTTTCGGTGCATCTAGTGGGGGCGCGCATTTTTTCTAAAATAGACCTGGTCCGCGGCTATCATCAGGTCCCAGTCCGAGCCGAGGACATTCCCAAAACAGCGGTAATAACCCTGTTCGGACTTTTTGAATTTTTACGCATGCCGTTTGGCCTCAAAGGCGCTGCGCAAACCTTCCAACGCATGATTGATGCGGTATTACGCGATCTCCCCTTTGTGTCCGTCTACCTCAACGACATTTTAGTCGACAGCACTTCTGAGGAGGAACACAAAAAACACCTCACAGCAGTTTTTCGGAGGTTGGGAGAGCACGGGTTAATAATTAATCCAGCCAAGTGCCGGTTCGGCGTGGCGCAGATCAATTTTTTGGGGCACCGCGTTTCCCCAGAAGGGGCGGTTCCGCTACCAGACAAGGTGCGCGCAGTGGCGGAGTTTTCCCGGCCACAAACGGTCAAAGCACTACAGGAGTTTTTAGGAATGGTAAATTTTTATAACCGTTTCCTACCCCACGCAGCACAGCCCATGCAACCATTATATGCCGCGCTTAAAAAACAAAAACCCTCCAATACGATCGATTGGTCCCCGGAACGGGAGCGCGCGTTCGCGGAGGTGAAAAAAGCCCTTGCAGACGCTGCACTGCTAGCTCACCCAGACCCAACGGCCCGCATAGTGCTCACCACTGACGCGTCAGATTTGGCCATAGGGGCGGTTGTGGAACAGCATGTTGCCGGGGTTTGGCAGCTGCTGGCCTTCTTCAGCAGATCCTTGCGCGAAGCCGAGCGGAAATACAGCGCGTTTGACAGGGAGCTGTTAGCGCTCCACTTAGCCATTCGCCATTTCCAGTTCTGGCTGGAAGGTCGGCGTTTCACCGCGTTTGTCGACCACAAGCCGCTCACTTTTGCGATGGCCAAAATTTCGGAACCTTGGTCGGGCTGGCAGCAGAGGCAGTTGGCCGCAATTTCCGAATTTAATACTGATATTCAGCACGTAGCGGGTAAACTCAATGTAGTGGCAGACTGCCTCTCCCGCACGGTAACAGCACCAGTCCGCGTGGGGGTAGATTATACTACCGCGGCCGCAGGGCAAAATAGCAGCGCGGAAGCGCACGCAGCCCCAGTTCACATGGGGATAGAGTATGCAGCCATGGCAGCGGAGCAGAGTAGAGATGCGGACGTGTGCGGGCTCCAGTCTGGACCAATAGGGTTAAGGCTGGAGAGCAGGAGTTTGCAAACCGGTATGCCCCCCCAATCTGCGATGTATCTACTGGGCGGCCGCGCCCGGTGGCACCGGCCGCTTGGCGCCACCGCGTTTTTGACTCGGTTCACTCCCTGGCACACCCGGGGGTGCGCACTTCTGTGAAAATGGTAGCGGAGAAGTTTGTTTGGCCGAGCCTGTGCAAGCACGTGAAAGAGTGGGCAAGAACCTGCATGGCTTGCCAGCGGGCCAAAATTCACAAGCATACAAAAGCCCCCTTAGAACCGTTCCACATCCCGGCCAAGAGATTTGACCATGTGCATGTTGACCTTGTGGGCCCCCTACCGTCGTCGCAGGGGTTCACACATCTTTTGACAATGGTGGACCGAACCACACGCTGGCCGGAAGTGGTCCCACTGGCATCGACCACGGCTGCAGAGGTGGCGCGCGCATTTTTGACGGCCTGGGTAGCGCATTTCAGGGTTCCATCGGATATTACGTCCGACAGAGGACCTCAATTTGTGTCTGAGCTTTGGTCAGCGATGGCCAGCAGCTTAGGGGCGACAATTCACCACACTACCGCTTACCACCCCCAGGCTAATGGTTTATGCGAGCGTTTTCATAGGTCTTTGAAGGCAGCCCTCAGAGCGTCGCTTAAGGATGCAGATTGGGTAAACAAACTACCATGGGTTTCATTGGGGTTGCGTTCTGCGCCCAAGGAGGACTTAAATGCCTCCCCAGCGGAGTTGGTTTTTGCGCAGCCTCTCAGGCTGCCCGGTGAGTTCCTACCGGAACATCCAGCGCCAGGGCGCCCCCCGGCTCTGGGACCACTGATCAGCACGGGAGCAGACATGCTCCCGGGCCCCGTTCATCACACTTTTCCGCGTGTTTTTGTTCCCAAAGCTTTAAAAAATGCCGAGTTTGTTTTTGTCAGGCACGAGGCTGTGCGAGCAAGCCTGCTCCTGCCATACGATGGTCCATTTAGGGTGCTGGAAACAGGTGACGAACATTTTGTGCTAGATTTGGGAGACAGAAAGGAGACAGTTAGCATTGACAGACTAAAGCCTGCTTTTGTGATGAACGACGAGTCTGTACGGGTGGCGAGGGCCCCTCGACGTGGCAGACCCCAAGGGAGCATGTCCTGGAGCCCCCGCAGGGATCAAATAATCATTCTGTTCCTCAGTTAGCAGATTCACTGCAGGACGGCGCCACAAAGGCTGCGAAGCCTGCTTACAGCAAGTTTGGAAGATGTTTGAAGCCCAGACGGCGTACAGACTGATGTGTAATTTTATCATGTTGTGTAGACTATGCTGTTGATTTTATCATGTTGTGTGAACTATGCTGTATTGTCCATTTTTCAACGTTTGGGGGGGTTATGTGGCTCACATATTTTTGACTACATATGTATAAGCACAAGGAAGATGCTTAGGACTGCATGTGTTGATTGACCTCACGTCTTGGATGGAACAATACGTCTGGACCGCCTGGGGATAATGGCAGGAGGACGGAGGTGCCGTGATAAGACTCTGAAAGGACTTCCTGACCTCCTGGAGTCAGACGGATGACGAAAGGACTCGGGGGGAGAATTATTGTCAATGGGGGATTTTGACGACATTGTGTGATTCTGCCTCTGATGTTACATGTATAAAGGTGGGGTTTTTTATGCAGCTCACTCTCTTCTTGTCTTGAGAGGAAGCTGGAGATGTGAAATCTGCATTCAACCTGAATTGAGAAATAATTCAGTCTCTTTATTTCACGCTCCCCACAGTATGTGTGTATATATATATATATATATATATATACACTACCGTTCAAAAGTTTGGGGTCACCCAGACAATTATTTTGTGTTTTCCATGAAAAGTCACACTTATTTACCACCATGAGTTGTAAAATGAATAGAAAATATAGTCAAGACATTGACAAGGTTAGAAATAATGATTTGTATTTGAAATAATAATTTTTTCCAGATACTCAACCTGCTCAAAGGAAGGTCAGTTTTATAGCTTCTCTAACCAGCTAAACTGTTTTCAGCTGTGCTAACATGATTGCACAAGGGTCTTCTAATCATCCATTAGCCTTCTGATGCAATGAGCAAACACATTGTACCATTAGAACACTGGAGTGATAGTTGCTGGAAATGGGCCTCTTTACACCTATCTAGATATTGCACCAAAAACCAGACATTTGCAGCTAGAATAGTCATTTACCACATTAGCTATGTATATTAGATATTAGAGTGTATTTCTGATTAGTTTAAAGTTATCTTCATTGAAAAAAAAACAGTGCTTTTCTTTCAAAAATAAGGAAATTTCTAAGTGACCCCAAACTTTTGAACGGTAGTGTGTGTGTATATATATATATATATATATATATATATATATATATATATATATATACTCTGTGTGTGTGTGTGTATTTCTAATTAAAATGTAAGTTAAACAATATTTTAAAAGACATGGAATGCACAAAATACATATTGCGATATGTATCATGTATCGCGGTATAGAAAAAAAATATATTGAGATACATTTTTTTTAGCTACAGTATATCGTCCAATCCTACCAGAGGGGATCCTTGCCACAAAGAACAAAAACCAAGCTCAACATATAGAATAGAATAGAATAGGTTTTATTGTCATTGTACAGTTGTACAGCACAACAAAACTGTGGGTGCACCACCAGGCTACTGCACAATAAAGTAAGTGAGAAGAATTTGAAATAAAACAGTTACAGAACACACGATTAACCATACGACTGAGGTAAAGATAAAAGTAAAAAAAACAAATAGCCCATTGGTTTATACACAGGTGCGGTAGTGGATTTGCGGGTGGAACTATGTACATAAGAGTGCAAAACACATCCATCCATCCATCCATCTTCTTCTGCTTAATCCTTTTCGGGTCGCGAGGGGGCTGGAGCCTATCCCAGCATCTTTGGGCGAGAGGCAGGGTACACCCTGAGCAGATCGCCAGTCCATTGCAGGGCCAACACAGAGAAACAGACAACCATTCACTCTCACATTCAAACCTAAGGACAATTTATTGCCCCATCCATGAACTATGTACTACTGTATATATTTTCGATAATCTTTGGTCCATTTTACTCAATTATGCAAAACACATAATTAAGTGTACTCTGTGTAAGTTTTTTTTAGCTGATTTAGGACAGTTTTGATGTGCTGAATCCAAAAATCACATTGGTTTTGCTCAATAAGGTCAACTTTTTGAATTATGGCCACATGTTGTTTTATGCGTTTTTGTTTACACGTACAGGTATTTTCACTTTATATGATGCAAAATTCTTTTTTATGTCTTGAAATTCTCTGAATTTTGAACAATGATGATGTAACATTCAATTTACATGTACTTACCTTTATATAAAGGTAAGTACATGCACAGTACTAAGTACTAAGTAAGTACAGTGTAGCCCAGTGTTAAAAGCGCGAATGGAAATATGAATATTGACGTCGCTTTTGAAGAGAAAAACACCCATTTCACAATGGGAGTAAATAATTTAAAGATGAATATTTAAATAAATATATATTCATAAAACAGTAGGGAACATTTTCTGGGGAGTTTTGATAAAGTTCCAAATGTTTTCATCTGGTATATCGAGCAACCAATGGCTGCGTCTTTTGTTTGGCAGCAACAGCCAATGGGGTCACGCGCTCCCTCGCTCGGTCTGTGTGTAACCTGCAGAACGCTTTCAGTCGCAGCAGACATCGACCGAGAGAGCGCGTTCCCTTATGGAGACGGTGAGCTAACGTGCTAATAGCAGTCTTTGTCTTGGATAAAACTTGAGATTGGTAAGCCTAAACTAATACCCGCAATGAGACATTGCTGTACTATCAAATTCTAATACCCTATTTGTTAAATTTTAAGATTTGGATCCAAAGGCTGTTAACGCCGTTGAGCATGGGAACCCCATAACGCACGTGTCAATTAGCATGGTGAGTGCTATCCATTTAGTGTGTATGGGAAATGCTAATCGCTAGCTTGAAATGCTAACCGCCGATGCTAATTTCGGCTAGGTTTTTTATGAGAAAAAGCTATTTTCCAAAGCTGTAACGGTTAGCAAAGGTCCCAATACCCTTGCCATTGATTGCTATTTAATAGTGAATGTTGAACCTGTGGGTTATATGTGTTTAATGTGTCAAATTGAGATAGTGTTGTGCTAGATGTGATGTTAGCTTGGTGCAGCACACTGCACAAATGTCCTGTTGATGTCAAGTGCCTTCCAAATGCACTTACTCATTGTTATGGCACCATGTTGATAAGTTTGAATAATAGATGTGTTTATTTTATGCACATTTATTGATTTAAGGAAACTGACTTATTATTGTATAACTTAGAACTATTTGAAACCCATGCAATAGCTATGAATAAGAGCTTAAGTTTTTGTGTTCTGACCTATTTTGTAGGCCAGGTTTTTTTTATTGGTTTCCTGGATCAAGAAACTGTGAATCTCCAGACCTGGATGGCGAGCCGAATTGCCCGAACCTAATCATCTGGTAAAAGTGACCCAACTGGTCACCTGGAATTGATACTAGAGGGACTGTATATATTGTAAATATATTTGGAGTATATGGATTGTATTTTCTTTTATTATTGAATCATTATTGTGATCAGCGCTCTACATCTGTTTATGTGTACACAACTTGAAAAAATATATATAGTTGCAAGTTCCATACACCTTCTATGTTGTGTCATCTGTTGTTACGCCCTCCAGGCTCCTACAAACCTGTAATCTGTCTGATCTGGCCCAATTATCCCTTTTGTCCAGGTAGTAAAGTTAAGGTAACTACACTGCCATAACACAACACTATCAAAAGGGTACTACCCCTAAAGTAAGTAGGTGTTAGTGGTGGGTGTTGCAACAGGTTTTTACTTAGCACCTGATCGAGAGAAACTGATGTCATTTTCTGATTCAGCGGTGCAAAATTGTCTTAAATCAGTTGAAAAAACACAGACAACTTACAAAACAATTATTTTTGTAATCCTGTGTTATTTATGATCTGAATTTTGTTCTGTCTTTGTTTGTTAAGGTCATGTCTCCCCTGATTCCTTGCTTGTGTCTGTCTCCCTCTGTGTGTGTGTTAGCCCCACCCCTCCTGTCACTGTCAGTTGGCTCATGTGTCAGCTGTCAGTAATTATTGATTTCTCCACCTGTCTCATGTTGTCCTGATTGTATTCAGTGATTATTTAAGGCCTGTGTTCACTTTGTTCAGTTTGGGTTCTTTTTTTGTCATCCAGGCGTGATTACACGGTTCTGTCCTGTCTGTATCCTGCCTGTCCTGTTTTTGCCTTTTTGTTGAGCTTCAGAGCAGCTGTGTTATTTTCTGTTAAAGCCCTTGAGCAGTGACTGTGTAACCAGGGCTCAATAAAATCATTTTGAGCTTTCTTCCAGCAATTGGGTCCAGTTCCTCCACATCTTGACAGAAAGAACCTGACAGTATGGACCCAGCGGACGTAAGTTTCATTTCATGGGTCTCGACCAGTAGGAAGTTTGGGCTGCTTCCCACATTGAGGCCCTAGTTGAAGACGCCCATGATGCCGAAACACCAGAGAAAGCTCTCAGACTCCTCGGAGGCACCGTTGAGGTGATTGAGGATTTTCCCACGCTGCAGCGTGACCGCCAGCTCACCAAACTCCTGCAGTCGGTCCCGTTCCTGTACCTGTTGGTCAGTGGGCTGGTGGAGGAGCAGAAGGAGGAGAAGTTACATCGAGCCATCAGGAGACGCCACTCCCACCGGCATCAACGAGCACAGTGGCCCAGCCCTTCTTCGCCCGTGGAGGCGTTCCAGATCTCCGCTTCCTCTTCCCTCGATAAAGCGCCATACCACAATGGCATAATAGCTCCTCGTTGGGCGAATCCTGTCAAATCTCAGGAGGGACCATCTGACTCTTCAGCAGCAGCAGAGCAAAAACAGAGGCAAGTACCTGTTCCTTTTTAAACACCATTAATTGAAAGGTCTTGTCCTGTATGGCAAGTGCTAAATGGGATTATTAGTAACCGGTCAAAGAATGCTAATTATCCAGAATATTTTATTGAAAATGACAATCTGATAAATAATGTGGAGGATGTGGTTAGTGGCTTCAATAATTTTTTTGTAAACATTGGTCCAGAATTGGCAAAAACAATAGTGACACCAGAAACAAACGATAGTGGGCCTGTACCGGTAAATGAAATAGAAGATAGGAATCCAAACACAATCTTTTTGGGTGCAGTAACTGAAAAGGAAATTATCGAGACTGTAAGTATATTTAAGAACAAAAAAAATCAACTGACTGGAATGAAATTGACATGACAATAGTGAAAAAAGTAATTGAAGGAATTGTTAAGCCACTCACCCACATCTGTAACCTGTCATTTCAAACTGGCAAATTTCCAAACAAAATGAAAATAGCAAAAGTAATATCACTATACAAAACAGGAGACAGTCATCATTTCACAAATTACAGGATGGTCTCTTTACTCTCACAATTCTCCAAAATGCTTGAAAAACTTTTCACTGAAAGACTGGATTATTTCATTGAAAAACACAACCTCTTCACAGACAGTCAGTATGGTTTTAGAGCAGACAAATCTACATCTTTGGCACTGATCAAACTCATAGAAGAAATTACTAGTTGTATAGATAAAAAAAAGTTTGCTGTAGGAGTTTTTATAGATCTAAAGAAAGCTTTTGACACCACTGATCACAGAATTCTACTGAGGAAATTGGAACGGTATGGGATAAGAGGGGTTGGACTGAGTTGGATGGAAAGTTATTTAAGTAACAGACAACAATTTGTACAGATACGTGAGCACAAATCACCCTTCATGGACATCACTTGTGGTGTGCCCCAGGGGTCAGTTTTGGGACCCAAACTCTTTATTTTATATATAAATGACATATGCCAAGTATCAAAAATTCTGAAATTTATTTTGTTTGCGGATGATACAAATATCGTTTGCAATGGTGAGAATTTTCAACAAGAGGTGGTCACAACAGAAATGAAAAGGTTAACGCAGTGGTTCAACAAAAATAAATTATCTCTAAATCTGAAAAAAAAAGATTATGTTGTTTGAAAATTATAAAATAAATCATGAAATAATGGTAATGATAGATGATACCAGAATTGAAATAGTACAGGAAAATAAGTTTCTGGGGGTGAAGCTAGACAATAAAATCTGCTGGAAACCTCACTTCAGTCATATCCGGGCCAAGTTACCAAAATGTTTAGGGATACTGGGGAAGACAAGACGCATTTTGGACTAAAAATCTTTATTCTTACTGTACAATTCGCTGTTTCTACCATATCTTAACTGCTGTGTAGAGGTCTGGGGAAACGCCTACAAGATCAACCTACAGCCAATATGCACATTACAAAAACAAAAGCTGTAATGATAATAATGTAGGATATAGAGACCATACCAACTCGTTGTTTTTAAAGTCACATGCCATAAAGTTCATGGATTTAGTTAAATTTAAGACAGCACAAGTAAAGTACAGGGCAAATAATAATCAACTCTCAACTAATATACAAAAAATATTCAAAAAAGAGACAATGATTATAATTTGAGAGGAGACAAGCTTTACAAAACCTAAGGTACGGACATCTAAGAAAAGTATGTGCATATCTGTCTGTGGGGTGGATTTGTGGAACAGTCTGGAGCTGGAACTGAAACTGTACAAACAGAAATCAATTCAACAAGAGGTAGAAACATTATTTGCTAAAAGGATATGTGTTAGAGGTGTAGTATTAATTTGTAAGATGCACTAAACTCTGGGACACTATGGTATGGTAGGTGGGATGGTACTGTATATATCTGTGTTGTTTGGGGCTGGGTGTAGATGGATGGATGTCAGTGTTGATATGTATAAAATATTGTTAATTGTCTACTTGGGGTTCTTAATTGAGGTAACATGTATGTATTTCATATGGGTTGTATTTAGGGAAAAAAGGAGTTGGAGTAAATAAGTGTTAACTTCTTCCTTCTCCCTTTCAAGCACTGTACATGGTCACTTTTATTGCACTTGTCATTTGTTTTGATTTTTAAGATAAGATAAGATAAGCCTTTATTAGTCCCACAATGGGGAAGTTCCAGGATTGCAATAGCACAGGGATAGCAACACTCAGAGCAACAATCAGAAGGCAAGAAAAAAACAAGAGCTAGTATACATATGTACATATCACTATATAAATATATATATATATATATATATATATATATATATATATATATATATATATAGACACACAGTGCGGAGCATTGTGGTTGGTGAGTGTGCAGCAGAAAGTCTAAGCTCTCTCTCCCTCCGCGGGTGCGGCGGGCCAGCTGGATGTCTTTGGGCATGATGGTGGTGACCCTCTTGGCGTGGATGGCGCACAGGTTGGTGTCCACGAAGAGACCCACTGGGTAGGCCTCGCTGGCCTCCTGCAGAGCCATGACAGCGGAGCTCAGGAAGCGCAGGTCGGTCTTGAAGTCCTGAGCGATCTCCCTCACCAGGCGCTGGAAGGGCAGCTTACGGATGAGCAGCTCTGTGGATTTCTGGTAGCGACGGATCTCTCTCAAAGCCACGGTACCGGGCCTGTAACGGTGAGGCTTCTTCACTCCGCCGGTGGCCGGAGCGCTTTTATCGAGCAGCCTTGGTGGCTATCTGCTTCCTGGGGGGCTTTTTCCTCCAGTAGATTTACGGGCGGTCTGCTTGGTTCTTGCCATCGCTCTTTATTATTCTGTCTTATATTTCTTGCACGCCACCTAAACTCCAGCCCGGCACCTGCGTAGTTTTCGCCACAGTTCCTCGGCATGTCGAGCTTCTCCATTAGCACCAGGTGGCGGTTGGAGCTAGCTAGCCAGCTAGCTAGCTCTTCCCTGCTGTATCGTCCCCCGCTGCAAACAGTGGCTCCGTCCGCCGACTCGGGAGACCCTTGGGGCGATCTGTGTGTCCGTGATATATATATAGAGTGAAAGGTGTAGAAAGAAGAAGGAAGATAAGAAAAAGGCAGTTGCAACGGGCAGCCAACTCGTGTGGCGCCGCCGGTCCGGCGGAACCGGAACCAGAAAACCGGTACTACCTTTTTTGTTTGAAATAAAGTATCTTTCCTCTCTTCTCATCTCATCTCATCTCATCTTTCAGAGCAGAAGCAGTTTTTATGACCATAACCAATGTTTACCTGTGGCATTGACTGAAAACTTGCCACGAAAAAGAAGTCTCACATTTACAAGATGGTCACACATTTTTGAGGGATTTTTTTGTCCATTTTCTTTTTTGCAAAATTTCAGAAAAAAAAAAAAAACTTGCAGACTTCCAAGAAAAGCAATTAGTTGCCAAATTTTGAGGAAAAATTTTCAAGTTAGTGGCCAGTTTATACATAAAAGAACTTTTATTTTAAGATTGCAACCCACATGCAGGGTTTTGGGGTTTTTTTTGGTGGTGGTGATGGTGGGAGGGATTGGCCAAAATAGCTGTTTTTGGACTAGAAAATCCTAATTCCTGGGTTTGGCCTTTCGCCTAGGTGTTTGACATTACACAAAGAGGTTAGAGAATGCATTATACTATCTGCAAGTGTCCTCACAAAGACGGAAGTGCTTGTATATACATTCCTAATGACGGCTGATGGCAGACATCCAAACATCAGTGAAAGAGAGGAGAATGACAGACTTTGTTGGTTCCACTCGGAGGAGACATTATGCACATGTGCAATTGGTAAAATTTTGTATTTGGAATGTAATTAAAAAAACTTAAACAACTCAGTAGTTCTGCTTATTTAAGTAAAGTTAGCAACCTTAACTATTCCTAAGCAGGAGTCTTTAGATTCACAGCAGTATATACCATGTTGTTTTATTTTTGTCAGGTCAGGCATTGGCTTGCTTGCTACAGGATAACAATGAAAACCGGTACTACCTGTCTCATGGGTCGGGCTGTCGGAGACTCAACCGGAATCCCTGCCCTTCTGAGGGTGTGGAGGGTGAAACAGGGCATCCTGGCAGAACTAAAAACAAGACCTGCCACAGGTCTGTGGTGGACCACTCCCAGTTACACGGGGTGAGACTGGACATCCTGGCAGATAAACACATCTGTCGCATTTGTGGTAGATTGTGCCAGTCGGTGCATCGTGACATGCACTACACAAAGAGCAGGGATAAACAAACCTATCATCTGGTCAGTCACTGCAACAGATACTGGAGTCAGTTTGTCTTGGCTTGTCCTTGCCACTGATAATACCTTGATGATGAACCGGTGCCAATCAACGACAGGATAATGACTGAGACTCCCACTACAGCGGAAGATGTATGCCACACTCATCAGTGTATATGCCCCAACAATGACCAACACAGAGTAGGTGAAGGAAGAGTTCTACAGTGATTTACGTGAGACTATCAGGTGTGTACCGACTGATGACAGGCTGATACTCATTGGAGATTTTAATGCCAGAGTTGGTTTGAACACTGAGAAATGGAAAGGATTGCTAGGCAGTCATGGAGTAGGCAAGTGCAGTACTAATGGAGAACTTCTACTTGCACTATGTTCAGAGTACTGGGCATCCGTCAGTCTCAGGAGACTATGGAGTTGCGCTCTCGACGGTTTTGATGCAGCGTCGGTGTCGGGTGTGACTGAAAAGTCCAATGCGGGAGTGGCAATCCTTGCTGCACTGGACACAGATGAAGTCCGTTGCTGGTCAGTCTGCCTGGCCTTGGGGCTTTCTCCTCTGTCGCTTCGCCTCAGCTTGCTGTGTAAGTAACTGTTCAAAGCTGGACAGGCCTTTCTGCACAATCTGCCTCCAGGCCGTCCGGTCTGAGGCTACAGCTTCCCACGTGGTGAGGTCGACATCCATGGCCATCAAGTCCATTTTGCAGGCATCTTTGTAACGCAGTTGGGGTCTGCCTGACAGGCATTTGCCTTGAGCTAGGACACCGTGGAGGAGATCCTTGGGGATCCTGCCATCGTCCATGCGTATCACATGCCCCAGCCAGCGCATGCGTCTCTGCTTCAGCAGCGTGTACATGCTGGGGATTCCAACTCTCTCCAGGACGCTGTTGTTTGTGTATTTGTCCTGCCAGGTGATGTGCAGGATGTGATGGAGACAGCGCATGTGAAATGCTTTGAGCTTCTTTTCCTGTTGGGCTCGCAGGGTCCAAGACTCGCTGCCATACAGGAGGGTGCTGAGGACGCAAGCTCTGTAGACCTGGATTTTGGTGTGCTCTGTCAGCTTGCCATTGGTCCACGCTCTCTTTGTCAGTCTGGACATGGTCGTAGCTGCTTTGCTGATGCGCTTATTGAGCTCCGTGTCAAGAGAGAGGGAGTCATTGATGGTGGATCCCAGGTAGACGAAGTCATGGACAACATCTAGTTCATGATCGAAGATACTGATGCTGGGTGGAGTTCAGAGTACATCCTTGTGATAACCAACAATCTATTTAAGCACAAGGACACACACAAGTAGACATGGATGCACCCAAGATCCAGGCACTGGCACTTGTTAGACTACATCATAGTCAGGCAGAGAGACATAAGGGATGTGTTGGACACCAGAGCAATGAGAGGTGCGGACTAGGGTACTGCTCATGTTATGCTAAAATCTAGATTAAGGATTTGGAGATGAAAACAGCACTGCAGGACGGGTGCGAAGCCACCACGGAAGCTAAATACTAGTGCACTGAAAGGCCAAAAGAAGCAGGAAGAACTTACACAGGAAATGGATGAAAACTTGAAAGACTGGGACAGCAGCAACTCAGAGAATGACATAGAAGAGAAATGGGCAACACTGAAGGATACGGTGTATCAGACTGTGAGTGATGTATTAGGCCACCCTGAGAGGAAACATCAAGACTGGTTTGATGAGCATGATGAGCACCTGAAGAAACTACTAGAAGCAAGGAATACAGCTAGGCAGGAAAACCTACAGTGTAACACAAGGTTGAAGAAGAAGAAATACTCAAAGGCTCAGAGTGAGCTACAGAAGTACACCAGAGAGATGAAGTCCAACTGGTGGGATGAAAAAGCGGAGGAACTTCAAACTGCAGCAGACAGGAAGGACATGAAAACATTCTTCACAGGTCTGAGAGAAATCTACGCCCCTAAACCAAGAGGATTGATCCAACTAAAGGCTATGGATGGTGAAACAGTTTTGCAGGAGAAAGACAAGATCCTGGACAGATTTTCAGACCACTTTGACCAACTACTAAACAACCCTGGAGAGCTCACTGAAGAGGCTAAAGAAGCTCTAGTGCAACGACCAGCGGTATCAAGTCTGGATGAACTGCCAAATGTTGATGAACTAATGGCAGCTATCAGGACAACACAGGATGGTAAAGCTCCAGGAAGGGATGGAATTCCAGCAGAAGTGTGGAAATTTGGTGGTGTTCAGCTGACCAACTGCCTGCACAAGCTCATCCAAGAGATTCGGGATGCCCAGAAAGTACCTCAGGACTGGAAGGATGCAAGTATTGTGCCTTTGTTCAAGAAAGGTGACAGGAAAGATTGTGGAAATTACCGAGGTATATCACTGCTAGCCACTGTTGGTAAGATTCTTTCACGTGTACTACTTAACAGACTCAGTGAACACATCTCGCAGAATGTACTACCGGAAACCCAATGCAGCTTTAGAAGTGCAATGGACATGATTGAAGCACAATGGACATGATTTCCTGCTTGAAACAGGTTCAAGAAAAGTGTATCGAACAGAATATGCCACTTTATGTAGTCTTCATAGACTTCAGTAGATCCTTCGATACTGTTTCGCGACAAAGACTTTGGCAGGTACTCAAGAAATATGGCTGTACAGAGAAGTTTGTCAGCCTGATCGAGGCCCTTCATACAGGTATGCAAGCAAATGTGGCAATGAGTGGTTCAGTATCTAAAGACTTTTCAGTAAGCAATGGGGTGAAACAAGGGTGTGTGCTGGCGCCTACACTCTTCTCGCTATATCTGGCAGCCGTGCTTGAGGTGGCCTTCAAAGACACTTCAGAAGGAGTATACATTCAAACAAGGAAAGAAGCAGACTTGTTCAATGTGGCACAGTTTAAAGCCAAGAGTAAGAAATTGATAAAGGTAGTAAGAGAAATGCTCTTTGCCGATGACAGTGCTCTAGTTGCACACAGTGTGGAAGATATGCAATCTTTAGTGGAGAAATTTGCAAAAGCAGCTACCCAATTCAACCTCAAAATCAACATCAAGAAGACAGAGTGCCTTTAGCAGCCACCAAAGTTCCAATTATCAACATCACTACCAGAAGAGATCAGCATTGGTATAGAGCCACTAGTCAAGTGCAAGACTTTCAAGTATCTAGGGAGTACTGTTTCAGAGAATTCTTGGCTGGAGGATGAACTAGCTCTCAGAATGGGAAGAGCGAGCGCTGTGTTTGGAAACTTGAGGGAGAGACTGTGGAACAATCGACATGTGTCTATCCGTGTGAAATGCAAAGTGTACAGAGCGACAGTACTGGCTACTCTATTGTACGGTGCTGAAACTTGGACTGTCTACAGAGTGCAGGTAAAGAAACTCCACGTGTACATGATGAGACACCTTCGAGCCATAATGAACATCTCATGGAAAGACAAGATAACCAACATAGAAGTGTTGAAACGAGCTGGTCTACAATCAATGGAGGACATGCTAATTTTTTTTTTTTTTGTGTACTTTATTGATCCCCAGAGGGGAAATTGAGAGCATCCACCTGGATGGATGAAGCAGCCACGGTACAGCGCTATCCCTTAACCATTCACACACGCATTCACACCTAGGGCCACTTTAGAGTCTCCAATTAACCTAACCTGCATGTTTTTTGGGGGGGTTTTGGCCTGTGGGAGGAAACCGGAGAAATCCCGTTGTAAACCCATGCAGATACGGGGAGAACATGCAAACTCCACACAGATCACTGTTGGTCGGGGGCTGGGATTGAACCAGGGATGCCATGGCCAAGGGTGAGTTGCTGTGCTGCCGCAGTGCTAACCACTGCACCACCGCACCACCCAAATACAGACAAACCTGAGATGGCTCGGACATGTTGAAAGGATGGACCACTAGCTTCTCCCTCGGCAGTTACTCTACTCACAGCTATGCGAGGGCAAATGCAATCAGGGTAGACCAAGGCTCAGATTTAAAGACAAAAGAAACTTGAAGAAGTTGGATATATACAGGAGTTCCTGGCAGCGGAAGGCTAAGAACAGAGCTATGTGGAGGAGTCTGTCAGTGTCGCCCACGACAGACTGCTATGATGATGTCCTGTTTCTGGTGAGGGGGTTCATTGTCAGCCACATACCACCACTGAGCTCTCTCCACCCATCTCTGCTGTAATTTCTGCTGCCACTTCCATCCATCCATCCTCACCTGCTTCTCTGGTTTCCTGTTCTTTTTTTTGTGAGGAACTGGCTATAGTGGGAGAAAATCTTCTGGTCTGGGATGAGCCGGCTGCCCCTGTTGCTGTGCCTGGACTGTGTGAGGATTATCATATACCTGCTCCAAATCATTCCCTAGCTCCAGTGCCTGCGCCACGACGCTCTCTAGCTCCTGTTCTTGCTCCAGTACCAGCTCCAGCTGCTCACGATGTGGGCATCACAGCTCCTGGCATCCCTGAAGTGCACACAACAGCTCCAGCTTCTCCGAGGTGCGCACAACAGTTCCCGTTGTCCCCAAGGCACGCACAACGGCCCTCGTCGTCCCCTAGGAACGCACAATAACCCTCGCTGTCCCCGAAGTGCACACAACAGCCCTCACTGTCCCTGAGGCGCACGCCACAGCTCCAGCTGTTCGTGAGGAGCGCGTTCCAGCTCAGCTGGAGGTGCACGATCCTGTTCCTGCTCAGTCCGAGGTGCACGTTGTCATGTTCGGGGTTGTCTTCAACCCCGTCCATGACCTGTGGCTGTAGGGTTTTGATTATTGCTTATTAACTTCAGTTGGCAGATTTAGCTTTGCTCTCTGACAGTCCTACAGCCACACCTCCTCCTCTTGCTAGATATTCACCGGCTGCATCTCATCACCACATATTCACACACGCACGCACGCACACACACTCACACATGCATAGACACATGTCCAATCAGTCACGCACCTGCTTGCTGCATGGCTGTGACCACTTGCCTTTGTTAGTGATTTGCATACTTATGGGAGGAAGTAGGATCAGTCAGTGTGGCAGCTTAAGTCAATCTTGGACATCCTGGCTCGTGACTCTTGGCTTTTTCCCAGACTGAACCATGTTGTTACCTCAGAGCCTTTCCGGTCCAACATGTAAGTCTTCCCTAATTATGCCTTCCTCTCCGCTCCTGCTCAGCCTGGAGCGCCCTTGGCATTTTCTGTACGCCAACTCAGCTTGTAGCCGGTTGTCTCATCACGACTGATTGTGGATTATATATGGACGTTTTGTACATTTTTTCCCTTCTGTTAATAAACACGCTACATAACTGCACGCTGGGCTTGTATTCATTCATATGTTTGAGGCAAGTTATGCAGCGGACATGACACACATTCCTGTTCCTGCTTAGCTTGTCATCATCCCTGCGTCATCTGCCATCATGCCTGCTGGTTTGACTGCAACAACAGAGTCACTGGGGTCTTTGTCTGCGGTGGAGCAAGAGCTCAGGCAAGTCCTCCTCTTTGGATGTTTAACATCAGTTTTAGAAACATCTTGCCTAGTTCTTAGTGAGAGGTCCCATTTGCAGCTACCCTCTGCTTCTGGGCTTCCTCAGAGGAGCTCCACTGCTGCCTGTTGTAGTGGCCAGAATTTTTTTTCCTCCCCGTCTGAGATGGCTGTTTCGGTGATGAATTCCGAGACGTCAGGACTTGAGAATCTTCAACCCTTATGTGGCTTCGTGGAAGGTCGGCTCAGCTCTGTTGTTCCAGAGGCCGAGGATTCTCTGTCATGTGTTAATGCGGCTGGAGAACCTCCATCATGTGTTCCTGAGGCTAGCGCTCACCTGTCACCTAATACAATGGTTAGCACACCTCCGTTATCAGTTTTGGAGCAAAATGCTCTCATGTCATGTTCCCCAAAGCCTGAAGCTCCTGTGTCATATCCTGAGGTTAAAATGTCCATGTTATTACCTCCTGAGGTTGAAATGTCCATGTTATCACCTCCTGAGGTTGATAGGTCCATGTTATCATCTCCACAGGTTAAAATGTGTGTTACCATCTCCTGAGTTTAAGGTTTCCTTGTTATCATCTCCTGAGTTTAATGGTTCTTTGTTATTAGTTCATCAGTTTAAAAATTCAGTGTTATTTTCACCTGAGTCTTAAGTGT
The DNA here is from genome assembly GCA_020510985.1 of Pholidichthys leucotaenia. Classification (NCBI taxonomy): domain Eukaryota; kingdom Metazoa; phylum Chordata; class Actinopteri; order Cichliformes; family Pholidichthyidae; genus Pholidichthys; species Pholidichthys leucotaenia. The sequence continues at coordinate 11,120,055 of CM035837.1, read as the reverse complement.
CCCTACAACAGGGCTATTCAATTACAAAATCAGTTAGGCCACAATTTGAAATTAAGACATGTAACTGGGCCGCACATGTTCAGCGATCTGTTGAATATGACAAATTTCAAACCAACATAGATCAATATGATGAAAAATATGCACTTTTTATTCATTGTCTTGGTTTTAAATGCGCGTTTGGCACATGACAAAGGCACATCAGAAGTGCATAAACACAATAACAGTGCTGGGGCTGAGCAGAACTTGAAGTAGCTGAAATGTTTTTTCCTCTTGAACATCAATTAAATAAACTGAATGAAAAAAAAATTCTGTAAATAACCATTTTGGTCACATCTTACACAGGCATAAAGTACATAAAAAAAAACTCAATGTGCACCGTTAGTAGCATTAACATTTGTTTCCCTTTTGAAACAAAATACACTACATCCTGATCATAGCTGACCTTGGCACATCACAAAGTGCATTTAGCTGAATAAAAAATGAACTGTCAAACACTTAAGTGCAAAAACCCCCAAGAAAAGATTGATAACATTAACAAACATTGCACATCCACCATTGTGATTTGTTTTGTTTTAAATCACCACATGTGAGTAGGAACGTCTTTTTATAACTACACATTCCATTACACACACATATCAGTAAACCAAAAATTTGTTGTAGAGTTACGGATGCAAAAAGCACCCACTTAAAAACTTGATTAATTACTTCAGTCTTGGGTGTTTGAGGATTTTCTCAAATTTATAACAATTTTCTTATAGTTTTCTACTTTTCTCTGTAAACTTATATAAATGTGAAACCATTTTCCTCAAATATGTAAAATTGACTTTTCTTGTACATTTGAGACTTTATTATAAATTTGTGGATTTTTATGGCTATTTTTTTATTTTTTAAAATAAAATTACTGTTTTTTTTTCAATAAATTTGAAACAGATTGTGCTAAAATTTGGACTTTTTTCCTTATACAATTTACACTTTTGATCATAAGTTTGTAGAGCCAGAACAGAACAATAATTCTTTGATGGATGGATCTTGGTGTAGCTGGTGAAGTCAATCCTAAGCTATTCAGTCACTCTTGCCTTTCCCTGCATACAGTTTGAAGCCTCACCACACATGTTTGCTAAGCGACTCTTTATTATTGCTCCCGTTTGCAGTTGGTGAAAGCCACCATAAATGCCTCCACTGCTTGCATAATTCTTCTGCTTTTTTTCTGCATTTAAAGTACTTTAATAAGCGCATTTTTCTCTCAGAGTGCAGTGCTAGAAAACCTCTGCCTGCCAACTGGAACGCTCACGTGGGCGGGGCGCTTCTGAACTTCACGCGGATGACGGTCACGTGCATTGTTTGTGTGCATGCTTGCAGACCGTCATTCCTTCATATTTTTTTTTTTCTGAAGTTTATATTTCCTTGGAGTGGCCTGGGCCAGTTGGAGGTTAGATCTGGGTTGCATGTGGCCCACGAGCCACTAAGTGAATAAGCCTTCCCTACAGTTATCTCTGGACTCACTCTGTGCTCCAGCCTGGGGGTTCAGGGACTCTGGAAGACCACCTGAACTGCCTTGCTTTCTGGTCTGGTGGCCCTGGGATTTTGGCCGGCCACCCAACCCGCCTAGTGCTTTGATGTCAGGTCCGGTGGACTCAGGTGGACCCCCAAACTATTTTGTCCAATGATCTGGTGGCTCAGGGACACTGGGAGACCTCCAGATCCACCTTGTTTTTTGGTCTGGTGGTCCATAGACTGGGATAGACCACCTGACCCGTTTTGTGTTGGACTTTGGAGTCTTGGACTGGGGTTAGCATAATGTTGTTTGATTTTGGATTCTGTGGGGGGGTAAGAGTTTGTTTGGGCCTACCTGGCCTTGAATCCCCACAACCCGCCCTATTGATGTAAGTTTGAGGGTTGTCTGGAATCCACCGATTAAGAGGGGGGTACTGTCAAGGTGTGGGTTGGGTCTCATGTCTCCATTTTCATTCATAGTTTATATTTCTTTAAAGCATGGACTCCATCCACATCCTCACCTTGTGCTTTGTATTTTCTGCATTCATTGTTTATTAGAGCTACTGTATGACTCTGTCCTCAGTTTTGAGTATCTTTATTATGATTATTTATGATCTGAGTTTAGTTCTGTCTTTGATTGTTATGGTCATGTCTCCCCTGATTTCCTACTTGTGTCTGTCTCCCTATGTGTGTGTGTTAGCCCCACCCCTCCTGTCACTGTCAGTTGGCGCATGTGTCAGCTGTCAGGAATTATTGATTTCTCCACCTGTCCCGTGTTGTTCTGATTGTGTTCAGTGATTATTTAAGGCCTGTGTTCACTTTGTTCGTTTCCAGTTTTTTTTTTGTCATCCTGGCATGATTACACGCTTCTGTCTCATCTAGTCCTGTCAGTGTGATTACACGTTTCAGTCATTTCTAGATCCTGCCTGTCCTGTTTTTGCCTTTTTGTTGTGCTTCCATGCACCTGTGTTATTTTCTGTTAAACCCTTCGAGCAGTCTGTGTGCGACCAGCACTCAATAAAATCATTTTGAACTTACGTCCGGTGATTGGGTCCAGTTCCTCCACATCTTGGCACATAATGGATCACACTCCTCAGCCTCCCTGGGGAGGTCTATGCCAAGGTACTGGAGAGGAGAATCCAGCTGCTGGACAAACCTCAGATTCAGGAGTAACAATGTGGTTTTCATCCTGGTGGCACATTGGACCAGCTTTTGACCCTCTCAAGGATGCGCGAAGTTTTGTATGAGTTTGGCAAACCAATCTTGTGGACTCTTGTGGAGGGGCTTCAGGAGTATGGGGTTGTTGTACCAGTCTTTTGTGGTAAAGAGGGAGCTGAGCACTAAAGCAAAGCTGTCCATTTACCAGTCAATCTACGTTCCTACCCTCACCTATGGTCACAAACTTTGAGTAATGAAGGTCAAAGGTCTGAAATGAAGCTTCAGCGCACAGTAAAGTAAATGCATGTCATTATTCCCAGAATGTAGTGCAGCAGAACAAGAATTAATCTAATATAAAATAAAACAACACTTTATTTTGTTATCTCATTTTTTCTTCAGTGTACCTTATTACTATCCCTCCCCTGGTACGCTCACTCATAAGTGATCCACAATGACGATTATACAGTAAGCCGTTATAACTAACAAACCACCGCCTGATTTGAAACAGTGAGTTGTCTGGCTGATCCTCCGCTGAATGAGGCTGGCATTTAATGATGAAGTGTTTTTATCCTGATTAGAGAAGTGCCCCCCGGGTCGCCGGTGTCAGTCAAACAGTGTGACTATTCATTACAATGTGATTAATGTGACATTGATGAAATTCATGAGCGGCGCTCTCCAAAGTAACCACACGTCGTCGACCATACTGAGCAGGGAGAATGCCAGATAGTTGCTGGGACATCAGTTTTTTGACATCAATAGTGGGGAAAAAATGTTAAAAATCTGTTGGTAAATGATGCGTCTGTAGAGAACTGAATATTCATAGTTTCAAACACTGCATCAAACTGCTGAAATCTGATCTTTTAGATAAATCCAAAACAAACAAACTTGGCTAAAAGTGGAGTGCAAGGGGTGCAAAACACAAAAAAGATTTATTGAACACCCAAAATTGTTTTGCTCACTCTTTCTGCTGAGGCATAGGAAGTACTTAGTGTAGAAAGTGTTTAACCCTGCTTTTAAGTTCATATTTACCAACTTCTTTTATCATTGGGGTCAACTTCATCTCAGCAATTCAAACCTACATAAAATGATTAAAATTAGAAATGTTACCCAAGGTTATGTGTTGGGTAGTTTGTTTGTTGAGTACCATACCCCTTTAAATAAGACCCCCACCCCCCTTCTGCATCCACAATACCTCTTACATGATTATGGAGAAATATGCAGATCACTGTAAAATCTCGACATGAAATTGGAAAGAGATATGTTGTTGGTATATTATATTAAGTATTTTTGTAATCAAAATAAAATTTGGAGTAAAAATAATTGCTATCATCAAGAATAGGAGTGTGCATTATCTTCAGGGTCAATTTAACCCCGGGGGGGAGGGGGGGGGGTGCCCCGGGGCTGGCCGCCCTTGTCTTCCGGGTGGGGCTGGGTCTGGCCTTGGGCCCGAGGCTTTGCCAGCACTCCAGATGATAATGCCTACGTCCCGGGATGGGGGGATGTGGGGGGTTGCAGGGGGTCACCCCCTCTCCTCCGGAGCTTGCGTGTGTGTTTGTGTGTGTGTGTGTGTGCGTGCGCGCATGTGTGCATACATGCACGTGAGTGTGTGTGAGTGTGTGTACGAAAGGGTATGTACAGGTGTACTCGAATGTGGGTGCGTGTGGGTTTGCATGTATATGTGTGGTATGTGTGGGTTTGGATATGGGTGTGTGCATGTATGTATGAACGTGTGGGTGTATGTGTTGTGTGTAAATATGCGAGGGTGTGTGTGGGTGTAGGTGGACATACTGTATGTGATGGTATGTATATGTGTGTACACGTGAGGGTGGGTGTGTGTGTGGGGGGGGGGGGGCAAGTACCTGCGGGTGGACACACGGTTGTGAAGGGTGTGTATGTGAGGGGAAGGCCTCGTTGGTTGGCAGAGGGTGGTCCGGGCCATCTGGTGGCTGGGGGGATAGTGGTCTAGTTTCTGCTCTGCCTGGCCTTCCTGCTGTTGGGTCCCGGGGCGGGGCACTTTGCATACAGTGCCTCCACTGTCCATGGTGCCAGGTATAAGTGTGTGCGGGTGTTCAGTGGTGGTTGGGGGGGGGGGGGGGGGGCTTGCCGTGGGTTGGTGCCTGCATTTTCATTGGTTTGCCCGGGGCAGCCGTGGCTGCAGGGGTAGCCTACTGCCGGTGATTTCTGGCTGGAGGGTATGGTGGGCTCACGGTGGTCTTGTTGGAATGCCGCTTGACATGTGGATTGCTGTATTATTATTATATTTGTTTGTTTATGTGCATACCGGGTGTGTACAAGATGCATGAGAGTAAGTGTGACTGCCCCATTGTGCATTTGGTGCTGGAGAGCACTGGGGTATGACATTGGCAGGTCCTGGGTTGCACAGCCTGGCGCCCCTTGCCTTGGGATGGGATCTGGGGGTGGTGGGTGGCTTCCAGAGCCAGTTTGGGCGCTGGCTTCTGGGGGGGGGGGCTCTCTGGCACCGCACCCCTCCCAGTCTTACCTCCCCACCCAGATTTGGGTGGCTCATACATCTTATTGGATACCCTTAGGATTTTGGGGTGGGGGTGTGCCGTACAGTGTTGGTGAAGAGGATCCCTGTGTCTACTACTGTGCCGTGGGGCCACCCTCACCTCGATTTAAACTGCACTGTAGACACTGAGGGCTTGGGAGGATGGGAGCTCTGCTGCCCATAGCAGTGGGTAGCGATGCCCTATCACACTATCCCTCCAATTTTAGCTGCACTTTGGTAGTTCACACAACTTTACCCAATGACGCTACACAAATTACACTCACCCATCACGATTCATGTATGAGGGTGGCGGGGGGGGGGGGGTCTTCCTCTACCCCTGCTGCCCTCCTTCTGCCGGGGGCCTGGGACCTGGCTAGTGACCTGGGGCCCGCCATACTGTCGGCATCCCAAGGCACTACTGCAAGTGAATCGTGCAAGCAAGGGAGTGAGCGACACAGTGGGTGAGCAAGCAAGAGCAAGAGAGTGAGTGAGAGTGAGGTAGTGATGAGTAGTGATGTTGGTGGTGGGTCGGATTTGTGTGGTGCTTTGCATGTCGGGTGGCATCTCTGGGCACTTGTGGTGGGTCCATTGGTCATTCGCTCCCGGCGGGCATTGATGGTGGTTGGCTGCTTCTGTGGCCGCAGCTGCCCTGGCAGAGGTGCTGGTCATTGGTGAAAATTTGTGCCCACTACATCTGCACCATGGCTGCCCCAAGTGTTAAGGGTGAAAAAGTGTGTGTGTAAGAGAGAGCATAAGTAAATGTGAGTGAGTCAGACTGTGAATGAGACTGTATACATATATGAGTGAGTGTGAGTGGAAGGGGGCATGTGTAAGTGCAAGCGACTGTGAGGGCGACTCGGAATGGGAGCGAGAAAGAACAAGTCTGGAATTGGGTGAGAGTGAATGAGTCTGAGTGTGAGAGTGTAAGATTGTGTGAAGGAGAGGGTGAGTACGAGTGAGTGTGTGTGGGAGCATGAGGGTGTGAGTGTGTGAGAGTGAGTGTATGTACTGGTGGTGGGTGCTGAACGGGGGGGGGGGGTGCCACCTCCTGGTGCATCCTGGCCACGTGGGCTCCCTTGGATTGGGAGGCTGGCCCCCTGTGGGGCTCCCTGCACCTATCTGCCCCCATAAATGGGCCTGGGGGCCTGGGGGTTCCCAGGGCATGGGTCGGTGGCTGAGGTATGCATGGTCCCACTGTAGCGGGGATATCAGAGGATGCGTGCCAGGGGCCAGTTTCCGGTCCGGGGGAGGGGGCATTCTCCTTCTGGTGCCTGGGGTCCAGGGGCTGGTGTTCGTCCCGCTGGGGGGCGTGCTGCGCCGGCCTCCCTCATGCATCCCTCCTGGGGTGGTTGCATGGTTGTCCTGGGGCTTGCTGGCTTCGGGGCATTTGTGCTCTGTGGGGGTGGGTGATGCTTTCTTGCTTGCTTGGCGTTTCCGGGGAAGGGGGGGGGATGTTGCTGTGGTCTGCCGCCCTCTTTGTATGCTTCCTGGCAAACCACTTACACAAACATACTCACATGCACACACATGCACATACACATACAGTGGTGTGAAAAAGTGTTTGCCCCATCCTGATTTCTCATTTTTTGTATGTTTGTCACACTTAAATGTTTCAGGTCATTAATCAAATTTAAATATTAGACAAAGATAACACAAGTAAACACAAAATGCAGTTTTTAAATGAAGGTGTTTATTATTAAGGGGAAAAAAATCAAAGCCTACATGGCCCTGTGGGGAAAAAGTGATTGCTCCCTAAACCTAATGACTGGTTGGGCCACCCGTAGCAGCAACAACTGCAATCAAGCACTAGCGATAACTGGCAATGAGTCTTTTATAGCGCTGTGGAGGAATTTTGGCCCACTCATCTTTGCAGAATTGTTATAATTCAGCCACACTGGAGGGTTTTCGAGCATGAACCACCTTTTTAAGATCATGCCACAACATCTCAATCAGATTAAGGTCAGGACTTTGACTAGGCCACTCCAAAGTCTTCATTTTGTTTTTCTTAAGCCATTCAGAGGTGGAGTTGCTGGTATGTTTTGGATCATTGTCCTGCTGCAAAACCCAAGTGCGCTTCAGCTTGAGATCGCAAACAGATGGCCAGACATTCTCCTTCAGGATTTTTTGGTAGACAGCAGAATTCATGGTTCCATTAACCACAGCAAGTCTTCCAGGTGCTTGAAGCAGCAAAACAGCCCCAGACCATCACACTACCACCACCATATTTTACTGTTGGTATGGCGTTCCTGTTCTGAAAAGCTGTGTTACTTTTACACCGGATGTAATGGGACACATGTCTTCCAAAATGTTCAACTGTTGTATGGTCAGTCCACAGAGTATTTTTAAGTCTTGTGGATCATCAAGATATTTTCTGGCAAAAGTGAAACAAGCCTTTCTGTTGTTTTTGCTCAGCAGTTGTTTTCGACTTGGAACTCTGCCATGCAGGTCATTTTTTCCCAGTGTCTTTCTTATGGTGGAGTCATGAACACTGACCTTAACCCCTTGCACTCCGGTCAATTTCCCTAAAAACGCCAAAAAATAACGTGCCCAAATTAAATCCAAAGCTGTTCTTCAACCCTTTGCAGCATCTTCATGGGGTTGGTCTCATTTAAAAGAAAACATTTTGAATTTTTTGGCAAAACAGTTATAATCTCTCTAAGTGCTCCGGCCACTGAGTTACCGTCATCTAAACATAGTGAACTTGAAAAAAATTAATTTGGCCTGGGTGTTTTTTTGGATACAAATGCTTGCAAATAACACACAGCTTCAGATCCGGGCTGGAAAATGCAACAGAAATGTAGAACCAAGTGTTATCCAGCTGAGGTCCAAATTTTGTAACAATACCACAAAAAATGAATATATTACACAGCTTTTTCCTCAGGTACTTCCCAGGCATTTTGGAACTGTGCCAAATTGTGCCAAATGTCACAGTTTGGAAAAACGTCTGTAACTTTTGAATGATTCAATATAGAAGCTTCATTTTGGGTTCTAATGAAAGGTCAAACTCAGGGCTGTGTCTGTGTGTGTGTGTGTGTGGGGGGGGGGGGGGTTGCCCCCCCCCTCGCTACAGAGGAAAGACATCGCCTGTTGCGCCACGGTCCGTCATGCAGCAATGACGCACAGCTGTAATTTACCGATCGGTCAAAAGTCATTTTGATTACAATTTTCAGGGATAAAGAATAATTTAGCTTAGAACACCTTACCTCTTCCCAGCAGAAGCGGAGCTGGCGAACTTCTTCCTCATTGTCAGACGAACGCGACGCTGGTCTCGCGACCCGATCAAAACATAATTCCATTATTGTGGTTTTGCGCTTCCATGATTGCGGTTTTTGGCGAACGATTTTTCAAAACAAATAACAGTAGTAATTAAAAATAGACTGGCAAACGCGTGTGTGTCACTCAGCCTTCGTCTTCGGCCTCCGTCAGTCTATGATGACCATAGAAGGCAATCCTAATGTCTATTCTGCTGGGACAAAAACAAAACAAAACAAGCACCGCCTGGCCGAACATGCCGATGCGCGAATGTCAGTCGCTGTCACAGAGGTTGCACTTGTGGATGGTGTCCGTGCTGCTGGGTCTGTGGGGTTCTTCCTGCGGGTCCTTTTTTTCTCTGCAGCAGCAGTCTGTCTTCTCCCAGCCTTAAAAAAAACAGCTCGCGAACTTCTCTGCTTCAATTGGCTCACTGCATTCACAGCTTTGGTAGGCGGGTCCTTCTTGCTAGGTTTTCAGTCATTGGTTCTTCAAGGTTTCAGAAACCCAATTCAAGGCTCTTACTAGTCGAATGAGAGGTCAATCAGATGATCTAATCTGTTTGCGGCTGTGTCTGCAGTGGAAGAACGGATATGCAGCTCCCGCAGCTCCATTAAGGGAGTTTTTCCTCTCCACCGTCGCCAAGTGCTTGCTCACAGGGGATCGCCTGATTGCTGGGGTCTTTCTGCAACTGTGGGGGTTCCCCCTACAGTTGATAGTGCTATGAGATGACTGTTGTTGTGAAATGGCGCTATATAAATAAAGTTGAATTGAATTGAATCGTGCGCTCTCGTGCACTTGAGGATGCACGAGAGCGCCCTCGTGCGCTCTGGGACACAGAGACTTGCCTGGCCGCGGTACAACGGAGTGCAAGAGGTTAACTGAGACAAGTGAGGCCTGCAGTTCTGTTGATGTTGTTGTGGGGTCTTTTGTGGCCTTTGAATGAGTTGTTGCTGTGCTCTTAGGGTAATTTTGGTCGGTCAGCCACTCCTGGGAAGGTTCACCAGCGTTTCATGTTTTCACCAACTCCTCTGGTCCTCAGAGGAGTTCCCTGCCGGGCTCCTCTGCTCAGTGTGCTCTCCCATGATTATTTTCCCCTTCGGGAGAGCTTGTCCCTAAAAATCTCTGTCTGTTCTTTCCCTTAGGCTACGTGCACTCCAGGGGGCACCAGTTTTATGTATATTTAAGTGTGCATTTTTGTGTTGCGTTTTCCCTCAGTTGTGCACCTTTATTTAGTGTTGCCTTTTATTTTTCAATAAACTGGTGACTTGTACTTCTGAATCTGAGTGTTTGTTCTGGCAGCTCTGCGTTTGAGCCTCACTTGCACTGAATCATGACACAAAGATGTGATAAACCACAGTTAATTTGTGTTTTAATGGGGGGCTATCAGTTTTTCACACAGGGCCACGTAGGTTTGGATTTTTTTTTTTTACCCTTAATAATAAACATTTTAAAGAGGAAGGGGGTACTAAGGATCAACTTCTTTTTGACAGGTGACCTTTGACCCGAAACACCCCCTGACCCGCCTCTGACCTGTCCTATATAATTCTTAGGGAATTATCTCTAATGACATGGAGATTAGTTTAGGCATCGAATGTTGATTATAATGGACCTATGGGATTAGTGCAGGGTATAGAATGTCAATTATAAGTGCTTTTAAAAATTATCTTTAACCTGTGAGATTAGTGTGAGAATGGAATGTCAATTACATATGCTTTCAAAATTATCTTTTACCTGTGAGATTCGTGTGAGAAAGGAATGTCAATTACATATGCTTTTAAAAATGATCTTTTACCTGTGAGATTAGTGTGGTATAGAATGTCAATTATGTGATTTAATTTAGTAATTTGAATTATCTTTGGCCATATGGGGTTAGTGTGAGAATGGAATGTTAATTATGGGGGAAAACAGCTCTCAAGGATATTCGATATGTTTTTTAGCACATTCATTTTGTCAGAATGACCAAATGAGCACCAAAATTCTGTCTCACGCACGCGCGTGCACACACACACACACACACACACACACACATACATTTGGAGGAGTACATTTCCCTCTTCCCTAAATGCTTTAAAAGCACAGCCTCCAAGGCAGACACCAACCACTAATGGCAAAACTCTGGAGTATCCGCATGAGCAATCCAAAGAGAAGCTACACTGCCAGATGTATCGTGCTTACCTCTGTGAAGTCGGGTCAGGATCCTTTAAAGTTTTGGGGTCCTCAATCCAAAATTAAAACCTTGGATGTCAAACCAGCGGAGAAACGGCTCGCTCCACCTTCGCAATCTCAAAAGCCCTTGAAGACCCCAGAGATCCTACAGCCTGAACAGACCCTAGAGGCCCCAGGACCCATGAAACGCACAGAGACCCTGGAGCCTCTGCTGTCCGTGGCGATCCCGGAGAGCCAATACCCTCTGTGACCAATAGATCTTCAAAACACACCAGCTCAGGACCCGGTCGGCACAGATATCCCCCTCTCTCAGGCTCCGGAACCAAACACCGATGATATAGACCATCCTAAATCCCCGAGTTCCACGGACTGTGGGGAGTGTCTAATCCCACACCTTTACTTACATTATCGAGCCCCATTTCACCATCAACACCAGTAACATCGTCAGATGATCAACCTGATGGGTGGATGATCGACATGTTCTTCAGAGTTGTAAAATCAGCTGTGCTCCATCTGCTCTGCAAAACTCTGGAGGAGTACCGGCATGAGAAATGTCTGGGATGTCGTATTAATCACCCCAGTCAGAGGCAGCATCAGTGCTTGGATGTGATCACCGAGGGTTTCTACCAGGAAAACTTTTACTGGTTGATGGGGAGACTCTACACACCGGGGTTTATTCCAGCCATCCGACACCTCTTACAACTCCACAACATTCAGGCTGATGATAAACGAATCAAAACTATGGCCCAGACTCTTCTGTTGGAGCTACAATCGACCAGAGTCATCCACAAGCCCATCCATGATATGTATGAGAAACTGGTTGGAGAGAATCAGATCAACCCGGTCCATCTCCAGAAAGTGATGGCGCTGTGGATCAATCTTTTGTTTTGGGATGTCTAAAAGAAAAAATATGGAGAATGGGGAGTTTCATTGAGAAGCTTTGGAGCAAGTTTGAGAGCCAGCTTAATTCTCTTTACTTAGCAAACCTCTTGTATCGTGTTATTGATAGCAAGTGGGTGCTAAGTTTCTGATACATTTTGTAGCATCAGCGTTAGATTTCTTTTGTTTGTTTACTTGTCACACATTTTACTGTGTGTAGATGTTAGTTTTAGGTTATTTTTAAGAATTTTTTTTCCCTTTCTGGTTATTTTATTAAATATTTGATCAAGTGTTTTTCACACATCCATTGCTATGTTGTAATGCTGGTATAAACATGTTTAATTAAAAGAAGGTAAATAAATAACCTCTGTCCTGACTTTTTTTTTTCTCTCATTCTGGTTTCATCATGTCAGAGACATGCTTCATGAAAATGATGTATTACAACCCCGCACACCCAGGTAGCTTTGGAAGTGTAGAACGACTCCGCAGGGGTGTGCAAGATGAAACGGGGGAGAAGGTCGGAGTTGAAAGCGTCAAAAAGTTTTAATCTGAACAGGATGCTTACACTTTACACAAACCAGCCAGAGTACATTTCCCTAGAAACAAAGTTTTTGTCCCACGACCGTTAAGCCAATTTCAAGCCGATCTATGCGATATGCAGGCTTTAGCCAAATATAACAACAAATACAATTATTTATTAACGGTTATAGATGTATTTTCCAAGAAGGCGTATGTACGGGCTCTGAAGAGAAAGACGGTCGCTGAGGTGGTACGGGCCCTTTAATCCATTTTTAAAGAAAACCAAACACTCGTCAAACTACAGACCGATGTGGGAAAAGAATTTTTCAACAGAAGTTTTGAGGCTTTAATGAAAAAAAAAAGGGTTTAACACATTTTTCCATGGCCAGCGATCTCAAGGCCTCTGTGATCGAAAGGTTTATACGTACATTAAATGGCAGAATTTTAAAGCCGACAACACGCTGTGGTACCTCGACATCTTACAAGACTTGGTGATGGGCTACAATCAAGGTTATCACAGGAGTATTAAAATGGCACCTATGCAGGTGACCGCGAAGAACACGAGCCAAGTGTTTCAAAACCTTTACAGCACACCTTGAGCTTGACAGAGCAGCAAATCAAAGATAATTTTAAAAAGGGAGACTCCGTCAAGATATCAAAGTTGAATGGGGTATTTGATAAGAAATATGAACAGTTTTACGGATGAAGTGTTTACGGTGTCTGAGTCTATCCCCCTTGACCCTCGTGTCTACAAACTTAAAGATTATGATGGAGAATCGATTCAAGGTTCATTTTGTGAGGCAGAGTTGCAAAAAATAACGCTGGGTAATGACAGAGTCTACTGTGTGGAGAAGATTCTAAAACAACGTACTGTCAAAGGTGAAAAGCAGGTGCTGGTTCAGTGGAAAAATTGGCCTGAGAAATTTAACAGTTGGATCAAGGCCTCCGATTTAAAAAAAACATATAGGCATTAGCAGGCACCACAGACTGCAGTGCTTACAGTCATTCCATCATGTACGGATCTAAACATGAGGGGTTTTTCGTCACCCTACTGTCAAACGCCAGTTTTGATGTTTTTAAAGACAACACAGTTCCAGTTTTCACGTGGATTTAGTGCAGCATACCGATTTAGAAGGACCATGGGAGGGTGCTTTGACAGAAATTTCATACCCACACACTCAATATAACCTAGCTCAAAAGGATGCCTATTTTTATTGGAGAGCAAAACCGCAAGAACTAGAAACAGAGACTAAAGTGCATTATCAAAGGATTACAGGCAGTTATTACAGTGATATAAATCAGTTCAGGGCGGAGCTGGAGGGGTTCTTTAGAAAAATTAATTGTGATATTTTTATGGTCTACGGCTACATTCAGAAAAGAATGGGATTCCAGGGCAGAGGCAAAACTCAGGTAGGCTTTGACGATCCAGCGGCTTACATGCTGGGTGTCGAACCAGGAGAATGGTTCAAGTTTGATCGGATATTGGTCCCCTATCCAGCCAATTTAAAGACTGGATTTCATCACATGTACTGTTACAGTGATATGGTACATCTGCAATTAGTGGGGGACTCGTATGCACCGCTCCTGAGAACGATCAATATTGAAGGAACATACGGTGACTTTGTCATAAAGCATTTCAACCCACCTTATTATTTACCTGTAGCGAAACAGCACATTGAAACCATCCACGTGGAGATAAAAACAGATCAAAACAAATCAGTGGAATTTACATACTGGAAGACTATAGTGACGCTTCACTTTAGACCTAAACCTTGAATAAACAACGTATACAAGTCATCCATCCACACACACGGAGTGTGATCGGACTCGCTAAGGTACAACGCTACAAAATCTCAACCAAAAAAATTACTCTCACAGATCTGAAGGAGGACCCCCCACCGTTTTGTCCATTATTATGGACAAAACAGCAGGATGAGGTTGAGACATGACCTGATCCTGCTGGTGTATGTTGTGTCTGTAAATGTCTCGTCGCGTCAAAGCATTATCTTGTCTGCTTTTGTATGTTTTTATTGATTTCGTTTTTAATTTTTTATCTCTTTTTGCTGATATTAGTTTTTGCTTGGTGTTAGCTTAGTGTTGGCCTAGCAGAAAGCCTGATCATACACATGGGTGGATCGGACCCCCGGCTGGGCTGTTTACCGGGCTAGGCTAACTTGGTTTTTTTTAGCTGTTTTTAGCTAACCTGTTTTTAGCTGTTTTTGGCTGGCTGGCTATCCACCTCTCGCCTGGAATGTTATGGCTCCATCCCCGACGTGTGTCAGCTGTGTGTCCCTCCTTAGGAAGGTTTCTGAGTTGGAAGTGAGACTCTCCAACCTCTATAAGATTCGAGAAGCTGAAGATCACCTTGACACCATAATTCTCGGGCGAACAACAGCCCGGGCAACTGACTCGCAGCTGGCAGAGATGGCTACTTACAGTACCTGGGTGAATTCAGCGCATTGCCATCCACTTCCACCCCTGCTCCAGTCTCTTCAGATGTCCACGACCACAGCAATAATCACTGGCTTCAACTCGGAGCTAAACCCAAAGCCCCAGGTGGTTTTTATCATCCTCAATGCACACCCTGGACCATGGTTGGGCCAACTAGTAGTCATCGACGATTGACCAGACAGGGCTGCGCCTCTTCTCTTCCCTTGCTTTTGGAAAACAGATTTGACATCCTTTCTCTGGAAGATTTTCGCCACCTGGACACAGACCATCCACCCATGACCGCCCCCTCTCCTCCTCCTCCTTCAGCGGCGGCTCAAACCCACAAACCCCAGATTAAGACTACTTTAGGTGTGCCAAATTACACACCAGCTCCAAAAAGAAGAGAGTGTATCACCTTGCCATCACAACAACAACATCGACAAAATTATCCACCACTTCAGAAACCACCGACAAAGCCCCCCCAGACAACGCTGGTAACTGCTGACTCGATTATGAGGCACGTCAGAAGCAGGTACTGTATCACTAATTTTTTTCCTGGGGCTAAAGTGTCTGATATTGAGACTTTTACCCCTGACCTATTAAATTAATTCCCCCACGCTAACAATGTCATGGTTCATGTTGGATGCAACAGCATCCCTGATGAAGCATCGGAGATCTTAAAGAGTGACTTCAGGAGCCTTCTGTCCACTCTTATGAACTGTGGCAGACGTGTGTTTATCTCTGGGCCTTTGGCCCCTTTCAGACGAGGTTGTAATTATTTTAACAGAACTCTCAGTCTTAATACTTGGTTGTGTTCTACATGTCCTACTTTTAACATTGGTTTTGTTGACAATTTCAACCTGTTTTGGAACCACCCATCACTTATGAGGCCAGATGGCATCCATCCAAATAGACTTGGTGCACGTGCTTTAAGGGACAATCTGTTCTATTCCATTCAGTGTTTTTTAATACAGTGACTGAAATTTGGTGCGTTAACTCACTCCGAAGTTCCTGGGTCTGCCAACCAGCCCTTTTTTGTTCCCACTTCTCATATTAATCCTATTAATCCATATAATCCTCACTGTTTAGATCAGTCTTCAATTTGTAACCCCATAGAGATTGTCTGTCTCCCGTTACCCAAAACGTTTTTTTTTTTTTTGTTTTGTTTTGTTTTTTTTCTCGGCGCCACACGAGTAGGCTGCCTTTTGCAACAGCGGCTCGATTCCGAGTCTTTTTCCCTTCCTCTCTCTTTTGATCCGTCTTTTTTTTTCACCCCACTTATATCACGGACACACAGATCGTCCTAAATGTCTCCTGAGCCGGTGGACGGAGCCACTGTTTATAGCAGGATACGATACAGCAGAGAACAGCTGCTAGCATTCAACCGCCACCCGGTCCCATTGGAAAAACTCGACATACCGAGAGAACTGAGGCGAAAACGCCGCGGCTGCCGGGCTGGAGTAAGGCGGAGGACAAAAAATATAAGGTACAGACCCTCCCTTCCATCTGTTGTCATGGGAAATGTACGGTCGATACTGGGAAAGTTAGATGAGCTAGCGGCTATCTCCCGTTATGATAGCACATACCGGGAGTGCTCTCTCCTTTTGTTTACTGAGACGTGGCTAACTGAACTAGCAGCAGATGCTAACATTGAGCTGGAGGGTTTTCACATGATACGAGCTGACCGAACACCAGACAGTGGCAAGGCTAGGGGCGGTGGAGTGATAATGTATGTTAACAACAACTGGTGCAGACCGGGACATATCACTGTTAAACAACGACACTGCAGCAAAGACATTGAGTTGCTAGCTGTTAGCATGAGGCCTACATATCTCCCGAGAGAACACTCACACGTGATCTGCATTGTTGTTTATGCAAATCCGACGGCGAACGCTGGGACAGCACGTGACGTCATCCATTCAGTAACCAGCAGGCTGCAGACAGAACACCCAGATGCTCTTCTCCTCATCTCAGGCGATTTCAACCATGTTTCACTGTCTCCCATTCTACCCACGTTCACCCAGTATGTCACATGCCACACTAGAGACAATAAAACACTGGATTTATTCTACGCAAACACTAAGGAGGCGTACACCTCATCACAACTCCCCCCACTCGGGAGATCGGATCACAACTTGGTTCATCTCCGGCCGGTGTACAAACCCCTAGTGCACAGACAACCTCCGGCCATGCACACTGTGGAGTTATGGTCTGAGGAGACAATGGACACCCTAAAGGGCTGTTTTGAAGCCACCGCCTGGAAGCAGCTCTGCGATCCACATGGTGAGGACATCGATGGCCTCATTCACACCTTCACGGGCTACCTCAGCTTCTGTGTGGACAAATCCGTTCCCACCAAGACCATACGGCGTCACTCAAACAACAAACCCTGGATCAACCCTGAGATAAAAACACTTCTGAGAGAGAAGAAGAGGATCTTCAGGTCAGGGAACAGGGAGATGCTGAAGTCCGTACAGAGGGAGCTGAGGAGAAAGATCAGAGAAGGCAAGGACAGCTTCAGGAAGAAGATGGAGGACAAGCTGCAACAGAGCGACATCAGCGGGGTCTGGAGAAACCTCAAAACCATCTCGGGGCTCCAGAATACCTCCCCCCAGGCCACAGGGGGCAGGGAGTGGGCGAACAACCTGAATCTGTTTTTCAATAGATTTGACCAACCGCCCTCCCCCCTGACTGCACAACAACCACTGCTGCCTCTAAAGAAATCAAGTCCTGCTGCCCACTCCCCACTCCACCAACACCCCCCCACTCCCAACACACAGCCCACCATCCTGACCCTGACCAGGACCCAGGTGAGGACGGAGCTGAGGAAGATCAAGGCGAGGAAGGCTCCGGGACCGGACGGCATCAGCGCAAAGCTCCTCAAGTCCTGTGCAGACCAGCTGTGTGGGATTGTGACGTATATCTTCAACATGAGCCTGAAACTGGGGAGGGTACCACAGCTGTGGAAAACATCTTGTGTGGTACCTGTACCAAAAACTTCCCACCCCATAGACCTGAACAGCTACAGACCGGTGGCCTTGACGTCCCACTTGATGAAGACCCTGGAGAGACTGCTCCTTGCTCACCTCCGCCCCCTGGTGGAACCAGCGATGGATCCACTCCAGTTCGCCTACCAGCATGGCATTGGGGTGGAGGATGCGGTGATCTTCCTCCTTCACCGTTCTCTGTCCCACCTGGAGAAGCCCGGGAATATGGTGAGGATCATGTTCTTTGACTTCTCCAGTGCTTTCAACACCATCCAACCGATGATCCTGAAGGACAAGCTGCTGCGCGCAGGGGTGGACCAGCACCTGTCATCATGGATCCTGGACTACCTCACGAACCGGCCTTAGTTTGTGAGAACCCGGGACTGTGTGTCCGACACGATCATCAGTAGCACGGGGGCCCCCCAGGGAACGGTGCTGGCTCCCTTCCTGTTCACTCTTTATACTGCGGACTTCTCACACAACACAACACACTGCCATCTACAGAAGTTCTCTGATGACTCTGCGATCGTTGGCCTCATCTCCAATGGAGATGAAGCTGAGTACAGAGGGCTTATCCAGGACTTCGTGGACTGGTGCCATCGGAACTGCCTCCAGATCAACGCGAGGAAAACTAAGGAGCTGGTGGTGGACTGCCGCAGGCATGGGCAGCCCCTCACAGTACCAGTAAATATACAGGGAACAGACATCGAGATGGTGACATCCTATAAGTACCTGGGTATTCATCTGAACAATAAACTAGACTGGTCACACAATACTGATGCACTCTACAAGAAGGGACAGCGCAGGCTGTTCCTGCTGAGGAGACTCAGGTCTTTTGGTGTACAAGGGGCGCTGCTGAAGTCATTCTATGACACGGTGGTGGCATCAGCCATCACTTTTGGAGTGGTCTGCTGGGGCAGTGGCATTACTGCAGCCGATAGGAAGAGACTGAACAAACTGATTAAGAAAGCTAGCTCTGTCCTGGGGCAGCGCCTTGATCCGATGGAGGAGATAGGAGAGAGAAGGACGGTGGCTAAACTGTCATCTCTGCTGGAGTCCGAGTTCCACCCTATGCAGGACATACTGAATGCACTGAGGAGCTCATTTAGCAGCAGACTACATCATCCCAGGTGCACAACCGAGAGGTTTCGTAGGTCCTTCCTACCAACGGCTGTCAGACTGTACAACCTAAGCAGGGCTGCTCGCAGAGATAGCAAAAAGACGTAACAAACTAATAGTTTTTTGAATGCAAAAGATGCAATAGACTTACACAATGGTCCCCTCCGGCATACAACTAGGAACATACCGGTCGCTATGGAGGGTGAGAATATGTATGGGCACATAGTCATACCATGTAGGATAACTAAGTAGACGGTTATGCTGTTTCATTCCATCTAGCAACAATGCTCTGCACTGTGTGTGTTTATATATTTACATATTTATTCCATCTAGCTACAATGCTCAGCACTGGGTGTGTTTATATATTTATATATCTACATATTATTCCATCTAGCTACATTGCTCCGCACTGTGTGTGTTTATATACTTGCATATTTATTCCACCTAGCTGCAATGCTCCGTACTGTGGGTGTTTATATATTTACATATTTATTCCATCTAGCTACAATGCTCTGCACTGTGTTCATATATTCATATATTTATTCCATCCAGCTACAATGCTCTGCACTGTGTGTCTGTGTGTGTGTGTATATATATATATTTTATAGTAATACGTACATATGTATATTAGCTGCTCTTGCTTGCTTGTTTTTTTCTTGCCTTCTGATTGTTGCTCTGAGTGTTGCTATCCCTGTGCTGTTGCAATCCTGGAATTTCCCCGTTGTGGGACTAATAAAGGCTTATCTTATCTTATCTTATCTTATCTTAAATATTATAACCCAAGACAAATACAACACAACTTGATAAATACACGTATTTCTGCAGCTCCTCCTCATCCACCACCCCTCAACTTTGCCCCTGTCTTCTCTCTTAGAGAACCTTTGTCTACTCCCCCTAAAGTTAATAAAAATACAATGCATAAACATCCCAAAGTGATTGAACAAAATGTTGGTAAAATCCAAATCAAACCGCAAATCTCTAAATTTAATAATTTGGCCTCTGTTCCTCCTCAATTTAAAAATTAAATGTGGTTTGTTAAATATTAGGTCTCTAACTCCCAAGTCTCTACTAGTTCATGATCTATTTATTGATCATCAGATTGATTTAATAATCAACTCCCTCTGGTTATCTAAACTATCATAATCCCAGAAGTTCTGGTCGTGGAGGTGAAGTAGCAGCAATTTTCCATTCTAAATTACTAGTTAATGTAAAGCAAAAGTCCTGTTTTAAGTTCCTTTGAGGGCCTGGTCCTCAGTGTGGGGCATGTTGGCTATCTTGGCTTGAACCCAATTTTCTTCACTATAGTTTACCTTCCTCCCTCGACCTACTCTGAGATTTTATCCGAATTTGCTGAATTTTTAACTGATTTAGTGCTGAAACCAGATGATTATAGTAGGGGATTTTAATATACATGTTGATGTAGATAGTGACTTTCTCAATAAGGCATTCAATTCAATTTTAAATTCAATGGGGTTTTCCAAGAAAGTAGAAAATTCTACTCATTATCTCCACCATACATTGGACTTTGTTCTGACTTATGGTATAGAAATAGAAAATCTGGTAGTGTCTCCTCATAATCCTGTACTGTCAGACCATTGTCTGTTAACCTCTGATTTCACTATTTCTCATTATCTGACTCCTAAAGAAAAATATTACTACAGCAGATGTCTTTCAGATGATGTTGTTACCAAATTTTTGCAGATTGTCTCCTCTATACCATGGGTCAACGCAATGGAAATAAAAGATGGAGAGCCTGCTCCTTCCATAATTGATAGCATGGTAGATAGTGTTACAGCATCTCTGCATCAGACTCTAGATTTGGTGGCTCCTTTAAAAAAGAAAAGTCTAACCAGAGATTTCTTACCCCTTGGTTTAACACAGAAACTTGTAGCTTAAAACAGAAGACTCGTCAATTAGAAAGAAAATGACATTCTACTAATTTAGAATAATTCTATTTAGCGTGGAGAAATCATCTCTTAATTTTCAAAAAAATCACTTAGAAAAGCTAGAATAAGTTATTACTTTGCATTAATAGAAGCGAATAAAAATAATCGCAGGTGTGGTTTATATTAATCATATATCCCATACCTACATATGTATAAGCATATTAAAATGTTTAGTGATTACATATGTGCAATGACCTCACGCCTCAGAACAGGACAAGAGGTCTCGACCGCCAGCAAAGATCAAAGAGCATACGGAGTCGCAGCGGTGGAGACCAGATCGATCCCCCTGACTTCCCAGGGTCAGGTGGAGGGGACGGAAGACAAAGGAGGGGGGATTAAGTTAATGCGGGATGTCAGCTTTGATATGCAATGTCTTTTGTTGTGTGTAAGTATAAGTATGAAGGTCTGAATGTGTTCGACCTCTTATTCTACTTCTGCACTGAGATGAGACTTGTTAGAGGAGCGAAGCTGATAATAAACTTTGGTTTATAAGTCACATCGCCTCGTTATTCCAAGCTCTTCTACACTGGTGACCCTGACGCGAGGATGGAACAGAGACGTTCTCCCGCGATTGACTCATCAGAGGCGACCCAGGCAAGCGCCGGCGCCCATGCAGACAGGGGAACAGATGGACGACGTTCCCCCACGGCAGAAGCTACAGAGAGGGCTCAGCCGAGCACCAGCCCTGCCGTGAGAGCGGAAGAAAGGCGCTCTCACCCAGCGGACACATCAGGGACGGCCCACACAAGCGCCATCACCGTCAAGCTGCCAGACTTCTGGCAGGAAGACCCGAGCTCGTGGTTCCAGCAAGCTGAGGCTCAGTTTGCACTGGCGGGCATAACGGCAGACGACACAAAATTTTATCACATCGTCGCCAAACTCGACGCCGCCACGTCAAGATGTGCGCGGAGCATAATCCAACGGCCGCCCACCCATGACAAATACAGAGAGCTTAAGGCGACCATCGTGGAGAATTTCGTCCCCTCAGCCGAGGAGAGAGCAGAGAAAATCCTGGCGATCTACGGCCACAGAGGATGCAGACCCAAGGCCCTCATGGAGGACATGCTGCAGCTTAAGGAAGAGGACAACGACAACTTCCTTTTCCGATATATCTTCCTCAGCACTCTGCCGCCACATGTGAGAGGGACGCTGGTCAACATGCGGTGCAACACCCAGCAGGACTTCCGCGTGCTGGCCCGAGAGGCGCAGCGGCTCATCAACGCCTGCGGTGAACAGATGGCCACGGCAGCATCCGCAGATCTCAGCGCGGAAGCCCAGAGCAGCAGAGAACCACAGACAACCGAGCAGAGCCCGCCCACCATGGCGGCAACACGACCAAGACGCAGCAGGCAGAACGACCTCTGCTATTACCACCACCGTTTCGCTGAGAGAGCGTACAAATGCGTGCCCCCCTGCAAATTCAAAAGTTCGGGGAATGCCAAAGCCGAGAGACCGTTAACAGCTGCAGCTCTAGGCGAGAAAAATAAACTACTGTATGTGACTGACGGACACACCGGGAGACAGTTCCTGATCGACACCGGAGCTCAGCTGAGTTTTATCACCCCTTCCCACGCAGACCGGGCCATGGGTCCCCGGGGAAATGGAGCGATGGCAGCCAACGGCTCGATCATTGACACCTTCGGTGAAAGGAACCTGCCTCTTTGCATCCACGGCCGCAACTATAGATGGACATTTATTGTAGCGGTGGTGAGCTTTAACTTGTTGGGCGCTGATTTTTTGTGTGCACATGGGTTGTTAGTCGATCTGGCAAATAGACGCTTGGTTAATGCACTGTCATTTTCTTCTATCCCCTGCTCAGCTCGAGTTTCTCCACCACCCGTGCAGGCCAACGTCACAACAGCAGGAGGTAAGTTTGACCAACTCCTCACCCAATTTCCAGCACTCACAGTTCCAAAATTTTCAGCAACAGTAGCGAAACACAGGGTTGAACACTTCATTCCCACAACGGGCCCACCCGTGTTTGCCAAAGCTCGGCGCTTAGACGCGACCAAGCTCGCCATAGCACGGGACGAGTTTGCCACCCTTGAAAAATTAGGCATTATTAGACGCTCGAAAAGCCCCTGGGCATCGCCACTCCACATGGTCCCGAAAGCCAACGGTTCTTGGAGACTGTGCGGCGATTACCGCAGATTAAACAATGCGACAGCGCATGACCGCTACCCAATTCCTCACATCCAAGATTTCTCACTACATCTGGCGGGTGCGCGCATTTTTTCTAAAATAGACCTGGTCCGTGGCTATCACCAAGTCCCCGTTCGAGCGGAAGACATTCCTAAAACGGCTGTAATAACCCCTTTTGGTCTTTTTGAATTTTTGCGGATGCCGTTTGGCCTCAAAGGCGCTGCTCAAACCTTTCAGCGCATGATGGACGCGGTATTACGCGACCTCCCCTTCGTGTTCGTCTACCTTGACGATATGCTGGTAGCCAGCCCCTCAGAGGAAGAACACGAACAACACCTCACTACAGTTTTTCAGAGACTAGAAGAGCACGGGTTAATAATCAATCCAGCCAAATGCAAATTCGGCGTGTCACAAATTGATTTTTTGGGGCACAGAGTTTCACCGAAGGGGGCAGTCCCATTGCCAGACAAAGTCCGCGCGGTAAAAAATTTTCCACGACCACAAACGGTCAAATCGCTGCAAGAATTTTTGGGAATGGTGAATTTTTACAACCGTTTCCTCCCCCACGCAGCTCAACTCATGCAGCCCCTGTATGCCCCGCTCAGAAAACAAAAGCCTTCCAAAGCGGTCGAATGGACCCCGGAGCTCGAACGCGCCTTCGCGGAAGTAAAAAGTGCTCTAGCGAACGCCACATTGTTGGTTCACCCCGATCCCTCGGCCCGCATAGCGCTAACCACAGACGCTTCAGACTTGGCCATAGGGGCAGTTGTGGAACAACACGTTGGCGGGACCTGGCAACCTTTAGCATTTTTTAGCAAATCGTTAAACCAAACCAAGCGTAAATACAGCACTTTTGACAGGGAGCTGCTAGCGCTTCATTTATCCATCCGCCACTTCCAGTTCTGGTTAGAAGGGCGGCGTTTCACGGCTTTTGTGGACCACAAACCGCTCACCTTTGCGATGGCTAAAATTTCAGAACCATGGTCAGGCAGGCAACAAAGACAGCTAGCTGCAATTTCAGAGTTCACCACAGACATTCGACATGTGGCAGGCAAACTTAACGTGGTAGCAGACTGCCTCTCTCGCGCTGTGACATCGCCAGAGCACGAGGAGACAGATTATACTACCTCAGCCGCAGAACTCTTCGCCAACGCGGACACGTACACGGCCCCAGTTCACGTAGGGATAGATTACGCAGCCATGGCAGAGGAGCAAAGCGGTGACGCGGACGTGCGCGCGCTCCTGTCTGGACCAACAGGGTTAAGACTGGAGGAAAGGGGTTTACGTGATGGTGTACCCCCCCAATCTGCGACATCTCAACCGGCCGACCTCGCTCGGTAGTCCCAGCTGCATGGCGCCGCTGTATTTTCGACTCAATTCACTCCCTCGCGCACCCAGGTGTGCGCGCCTCGGTTAAAATGGTCGCTGAAAAGTTTGTTTGGCCGGGCCTGCGCAAAAATGTAAAGGAATGGGCAAAAACTTGCATGTCTTGTCAGCGCGCCAAAACACACAAACACACAAAAGCCCCTCTAGAGCCTTTTCGAATCCCAGCTAGAAGGTTTGACCACGTTCATGTCGACCTCGTTGGACCACTGCCTTCGTCTCAAGGCTTCACACACCTGTTAACAATGATAGACCGTACTACGCACTGGCCTGAGGCGGTCCCTCTGGCGTCAACCACAGCGGCGGAAGTCGCTCGCGTTTTTTTGACAAACTGGGTGGCACGTTTCGGCGTCCCAT
Source organism: Pholidichthys leucotaenia (assembly GCA_020510985.1). NCBI lineage: Eukaryota > Metazoa > Chordata > Actinopteri > Cichliformes > Pholidichthyidae > Pholidichthys > Pholidichthys leucotaenia. The sequence goes on along the minus strand of CM035837.1, from coordinate 11,095,714 downwards.
CGGACATCACGTCCGATAGGGGGCCTCAATTTGTCTCAGAGCTCTGGTCAGCCATGGCCAGCAGCTTAGGGGCGACAATTCACCGCACCACCGCTTATCACCCTCAGGCTAATGGGTTATGTGAGCGTTTTCACAGATCTTTAAAGGCCGCCCTCAGGGTCTCACTAACGGATACAAATTGGGTAAATAAACTTCGCTGGGTTTTATTGGGGTTGCGTGCTGCACCTAAAGAGGATCTAGACGCCTCCCCAGCGGAGTTAGTGTTTGCACAACCTCTCAGACTCCCAAGTGAGTTTTTACCAGAGAACCCAGAGCCAGGGCATCTTCCAACCCTGAGGCCGTTAGACAGTAACGGACCAGACACTCTCCCCGGACCGGCACATCACTCTTTCCCACAGGTTTTTGTCCCCCAAGCTTTAAAAAATGCCGAGTTTGTTTTTGTTAGGCATGAAGCTTTAAAGTCAACCCTCCGTCCACCATACGACGGACCATTCAGAGTGCTGCAACCTGGTGATAAGCATTTTGTGCTTGATTTAGGGGACAGAAAAGAAACAGTCAGCATTGACAGACTTAAACCTGCTTTCTTGTTGAGAGACGAACCTGCACGGGTGGCGAGGGCACCTCGGCGGGGTAGACCCCCCAAGAAAAAAGACTCAACCCCCCTGCAGGGAACAAATAACCACTCTCCTCCCCAAGCTGCAGATTCCTTACAGGAAAGTCCCGCCAGGACGCCAAAGCGGACCTACAGCAGATTCGGGAGAAGATTAAAACCCAGACGGCTCAGGGACTGATGCAAATTAACCAAGAGTTGTTAACTGTTATCAGATTGTGCCGTGACAGTTTTAAGGCTGATTTGTGATATTACTACACTGTTATGGTTACCACTGAATTCTCTACAGGAGCATGACTGCTGGAAAGATTCTTCCTTGTTTTCCCTGTCAAGAGGTTTAACAGTATAGTATGTCATAGAAATTATCTTAAACTGTAGACTTACCTTGATTGTCCTTTTCTTAGTCGTTTGGGGGGGCTGTGGTTTATATTAATCATATATCCCATACCTACATATGTATAAGCATATTAGAATGTTTAGTGATTATATATGTGCAATGACCTCACGCCTCAGAACAGGACAAGAGGTCTCGACCGCCAGCGAAGATCAAAGAGCATACGGAGTCGCAGCGGTGGAGACCAGATCGATCTCCCTGACTTCCCAGGGTCAGGTGGAGGAGACAGAGGACAATGGAGGAGATCGATCGCCCTGACCTCCCTGGGTCAAGTGAAGGAGACGGAAGACAAAGGAGGGGGGATTAAGTTAATGCGGGATGTCAGCTTTGATATGCAATGTCTTTTGTTGTGTGTAAGTATAAGTATGAAGGTCTGAATGTGTTCGACCTCTTATTCTGCTTCTGCACTGAGATGAGACTTGTTAGAGGAGCGAAGCTGATAATAAACTTTGGTTTATAAATCACATCGCCTCGTTATTCCAAGCTCTTCTACAGCAGGTTTCTTTTCAACACTATAGCCAGGCTGACAAAGAGTCAGGACTCGGTCAATCCTCGCATCCCCCTAGATCTTTCTAGTCAGGACTTTTTGAACTTTTTCAATCATAAAATTTTATCTATTAGAGATAAAAATCATTCAGATTCTTCCCACCGTAAACTTAAGTACAGCAACTACTACAACTCCTTCAATTGATATCTGTTTAGATAAGTTTACTCCAATTGAACTTTTAGAGTTAGATAAAATTATCTCCTCATCCAAGCTTTCATCCTGTTTTTTAGACCATATCCCTACCAGGTTATTTAAAATAGCCTTCCCAATTATTGGTAGCCATATTCTTCATATAATTAATTCTTCTTTAACTATGGGTTATGTACCGCAGGCTTTTAAAATTGCTGTAATTAAACCTTTACTCAAAAAGCCAACACTTGATCCAGGAGTTTTAGCTAACTATCAACCAATCTCTAATCTGCCTTTCATTTCAAAAATCTTAGAGTTGTTGCTGTGCAATTGTTTGACCATTTGCAGGGAAATGGTTTATTTGAAAAGTTTCAATCTTGGTTCAGAGTTCATCACAGCACTGAAGCAGCCTTAGTGAAGGTCACTAATGACCTCCTTATCACATCTAATAATGGGCTCGTTTCTGTATTTGTCCTTTTAGATCTTAGTGCAGTCTTTGATACTATCGATCATGACATTCTACTTGATAGATTAGAACACTATATTGGACTAAATGGAACTTCGCTGCAGTGGTTTAGATCTTATTTGTCTGATAGACTTCAGTTTGTTCACATCAATGATGAGTTTTCTTCCAACTCTAAGCTTAGTCACAAAGTTCCACAGGGATCTATGTTAGGCCCTACTCTTTAGTTATATATGCTTCCATTAGGCAATATCATTAGAAAGCACTGTATACATTTTCATTGTTATGCAGATGACACACAATTATACCTGTCAATGAAGCCCGATGATTGTAATCAATTAGCCAAGTTAGATGCCTGTCTTAAGGAAATCAAAGCTTGGATGACTTGTAATTTTCTGCTATTAAACCCAGATAAGACTGAAGTCATTCTCGTTGGTCCAGAAAACCTTAGAAATACCTTTCCAAATCAAACTCTTAATTTGGATGCCTCTACTCTCACTCTGAACAGTTCTATGAGGAACCTTGGAGTTATTTTTGATCAAGATCTGTTCTTTAATTCACATATTAAATTTGTTTCTAAGACTGCCTTCTATCATCTGTGCAATATTGCCAAGATGAGGAGTATTTTGTCTCTGAATGATGCTGAGAAACTGATCCACGCTTTTGTTAGTTCTAGATTAGATTATTGTAATTCGTTATTATCAGGTTGTCCTAAAATATCTTTAAAAAGTCTTCAGTTTATCCAGAATGCTGCTGCAAGAGTTTTAACGGGTTCCAGAAAGAGAGATCACATCTCTTCGGTTCTGGCCTCCCTTCATTGGCTTCCCATAGAGTTTAGAATTAAGTTTAAAATCCTTCTTCTCACTTACAAAGCTCTTAATAATCAGGCCCCCGTGGTACCTCTACTTACGAACGTCTCTACATACGGAATTTTCAGGTTACAACACGCCTCAACGGGAAAATATTGCCTCTTGTTACGAACGAAATTTCAGGATACGAAAGGCAAAAAAGTACGCGCTCCTCGCAGCTCCCGTAGTTTACCGAACGTAAACATACCTGTAGCTGCTCTGCCATTGGCTATCGCCTAGCATCTTCCTGGTATCCCATTGGCCACGAAGTTTTGTTTTTTTTTTTTTTTCCAAAACTTTATTAAGAACAAGGTGAAAGTTTTACGTGTATGTACAGTACAGAATTAACATTTATTCGCTATGGGCCCCAAGAAAGTGACGGAGATAAGTAGAAAAGGAGAAAAGAAGAAGAGAGTTTTTTTGTCCATACAAACAAAGAAGGAGATAATCGAAAGGTATGAAAAGGGGATGCGTTTGGTTGATCTCGCCAAAGAATATGGCCGTAATACATCAACGATCAGCACGGTATTAAAACAAAAGGAAGCACTTACAAGCCGACAAAAGCAAACGTCCTTGGATCAGAACATGAACCAAAGAAGGCAAAAGGTGACGACGTCGACGACGATAGCAGTTAAAAGGTAAATGAACATAATTTTTATTATTCTTTCTCTTTTATTATTCTCTTTTATTATTCTTTCTCTCATTTTAAACTCTCATTTTATGTTTATTGTGCAGTAATCTAATTGTAACATGTATTTGTTACATGTTTTGATGCGTTTTTATGATTTATAAAAAAATTATGCCCGAATTTTGGGGGGCTTGGAACGGATTACGGCATTTACATGTAAAACGCGCCTCTACTTACGGAATTTTCACGTTACGAGAATACTTCCGGAACGAATTCATTTCGTAAGTAGAGGTACCACTGTATTACCTTATCATCCTAACAGAGCACTACGCTCCCAAAATGCTGGATTACTTGTAATACCCAGAATCTCCAAAAGTACAATGGGAGGCAGAGCCTTCTGCTTTCAAGCTCCTTTCCTGTGGAACCAGTTACCACTCTGGGTCCGGGAGTCAGACTCAATCTCTGTTTTTAAGAATAGGGTAAAAATCTTCCTTTTCAATATAGCCTACGATTAGGATCTTGTGTCTCTTAACCCCACTTTTGTTTTGCTGTTAATGGATTCAGACTGCTGGGTGACCTCCAACAATGTACTTGGCTTCTCACCATTAATGTTTGCTCTCTTTATGTCTGTTCTTTTCTTCTTCTCTATCCCCTCACCCCCAGCCAGTCGCAGCAGATGACTGCCCCTCCCTGAGCCCGGTTCTGCTAAAGGTTTCTTACCTGTTAAATAGGAGTTTTTCCTCTCCACCATCGCTAAGTGCTAGCTCACAGGGGATCGTCTGATTGCTGGGTCTTTCTGCAATTGTGGGGTTTTCCCTACTTTTGATAGTGCTATGAAATGACTTCTGTTGTGATATGGTGCTATATAAATAAAGCTGAATTGAATTGAATTATTATGAGAATCAAGTAGGGGGTGCTCTACCGGGGTTTTATAGAGCACCTGTCATGCACGGATGCAGTAGTGGCTCATTGTTTTCAAGACTGTTCCATTTTGTAGCCCCTCTGGTGAAGAAAGGTTTTACCATTAGAAAACCTCATCTTAAAACAGTGGCCAGCGGCATTGCATTGAAAGTGTTTAACCAAGCAGTGGGAAAAATGATGAACTAAGACTCGAGACAAGATGGCCCCGGAGGTATTATGATCCTGTCCCACAGATCGAGGAAGCGACCCCCCGGCAAGCGTGTCTCATGACTCTCCTATAAACACTCAGGTCCTAAAAAGAGAAAATCAGTTGGGAAATTAAGTGGGTGACGAGGAAGTCCGGAACTCGGAGCTTGGATATATTTTAAGCAAAGGTTGTTTTTTTTTTTTTTTTTTTTTTTTTTTAACAAAGTAAATCAGAAAAACCATGGTGCTGTTACATCAAAAATCTCCCAAATGCACCCTGGCTGAGTTGGATTTATTTTATTTTTGTGCCTATGACGCAGCTCTCTGTGGAGGATAAAATCTACATGGAAATTTCCCCCATCTCGGCCATCACCGACGGAGATCCTATAGAGTTTTTAATCCCCGGAGATGGGGAAAAGTACCTCGATATGAACAATACCCTGCTGCACCTCCGTGTGAAAATTACTATTATATTATTATTTCAGCCAATGCGACGATGCGACAGGATCATGTCACCAACTATTCCGAGGACACTCTCAAGAGCCAGTTTAGCGCCTGTCTTTTTTACAAAGATACAGCCGGAGTTGTAAACTCTATCATGACCATGGATGGCCCTAATGCAGGTTAAAATAAAAGAGCCCGTTTTACCGCCAATTCTTGCAAAGTGCACCAGCTCGGTCCTCTTCACAGGGACATATGTTTTTGCAAGATGCGCTTGCTGATCTTTGTTGATTTGAGAATCAAACTAACCTGCGCCAATGACGCTTTCTGTCTCACGGGAGCCAGCTATTCCACTTTCCTTTTGAAAATATTGGGGGCCTCCCTATTTGTTAAAAAAGTGTCTGTGTCCCCCGCGATCAGATTAGGCCATGCTGCAGCCCTAATGAAAGGCAATGCACTCTACCCCCTCTCACGCGTCAATGTAAAAACATACTCCATCTGGCAAAATTCTAGGATGCGCAACCAGGAGAATCTGTTTCTGGCGGCCATTCCCAAATACGTGGTTCTGGGTATGGTACATCACAAGGCTTTCACGGGGAGAAGAGACCTGTCACCTTTCAATTTTATTCACAACGATGTGGAATATCTGGCTCTCTGTCAGGATGGTCGACAGATCCCTGCCAAGGCTTTCCAAACATCAGTTTAATAACCAACTGTCTTGTAGGGAATTTTACAACATGTTCCTGGCAACGGGGAGACCTCTTAAAGATTTATCCCTCAGTATCAACACAGAGGAATTTAACAACGGGTACACCCTGTTTGTGTTTAATCTTACCCCAGGGGATGACAACGATGTCCTATCCACAGTCTTGAACGGTAATTTAAGACTGGAGATGAGATTTAGAACAGCCCTGCTCCACACCACAACATTTATAGTCTATGCCTGTTATGATTCTATTCTGGAAATTAACTCGAAAAGAGAAGTGCTGGTGGACTATTACTAGGAACATGAATAATATTCAACTGGAGAGTCTTCTGCATTGTCTGCTGGGAGATGTGTCTTGTGGGGCGTGGCCCTCTGATCAGCTGCCATTGTTGACCCCCACCTTTAGACCCCCCTACTTCATCATCACCACACATCCCGCACACATGCCCGGAGAGCACTGGTTAGCTATCACCCTGGAAAAGGACAGTGAAGCCACCTTTTTTGATTCTTACGGTTTTTCGCACAATTTTTTTTTTTATTATCCCAACATCGTCTTAAAGTTCTTGGAGAAGCATTCACAAAACATCAAGTACCACAATGCCCAGTTACAGCATCAACTATCAATGACCTGCAGTCAACACTGCATCTATTACCTCGTACATCGGACCTGCGGATTATCTTTTGTACATGAACTGTCATTGTACAATGAAGATGTGATGAAAAATGACCTGATGGTGTACAATTTTGTGAGAAAATATCAAGATTGTACCAAAAATAAGAGGAACACAAGATGAAGATTAAAAACTGTCTTGTGTAGAAACTTAGGATAAATATTGTATGATATACACTCTCTGATGATATACAGTAGAGTGTATGTTTGACAACTATGTTACTAATACTGTGAATAATTACCATTTTTGTGATTTTATATGAAAGAAAAAAGTATAATAAACGTTTTATTGTTAAAAGACAGAAGAGATGTGTGATTTACAATTACATCTAATCTCAAATTTCTCTTAAGGAGTGGTCCATCGAGGGGAGAGTTTCTTTTGTCTCCTATTCCTCCGCGTTCTAGTCTCAAATTTCTCCTCTTTCTCACGGGGTGTAATCCAGGCTGGAGACAGCAGAAGGTTCTTCTTTTTCTCTCTGGCATGGCGTACGTCTCGAGGTTTTTCAATCTCAAATTCAGACTCTTCTTTCTCACGAGCTGTGATCCAGGTTGGGGACAGCAGAAGTTTCTTTTTTTTTCTCTCTGGTATGGTGTACGTCTCGAAGTTTTTCAAAACCCACGTTGGCGATGTCGCTGGCATTTGTCTTAAGAAGTTGCTATTGATCATGTGCTTGTGGGTTGCTCGCAGCCGATAAAGGAATATTGAGTTCTGACAGAGTGTTTAAAAATTTTGACCAGCCTGCACGCACCGGGGGTTGGTGTTTTTTATAAGGGAGTGAGAGGTGTTTGAATAAATCTGTCATGGCACGGTCCTGGCGAACCACTAATGAGACGCTATAGGCAGCTGTAGAGTTTGCACATTTATTAACGAAGGACATACGATACAAAATAATGAGCCTCATGGGGAAAAACACAAATAAAGACTATGACTAAGACACACTACAATATATTGAGAACAAGGAGAAACTTACTGGGAACACGGAGGATCAAGGGAGTGACTGAATCCAGGGTTAGGGGCTTCAGCCGAATGTGGGGGAAACTAACGTTGACATATGTGAGGTCGCAGCCCGGAGTAACAGAAGCTGCTCCCTTAAGTAGGGCAGGAGGATTAATCAGCTGATGAGGATGTCATCAGCTGAAATGGCAAAAAGCTGTCACCGTGGAGCTCGGCTCTGACAGCCGGAAGTCCCGCAGAGACGCTGTCGGAATAAGAGCCCGGGAAGGCCATAAGGAAAACCACTCCAGAACGGAAAGAAAATACTACATGACCCAAGCGCGGACGATATTGGCGCTCAGACCATGACAGTACTCCCCCCCCCCCCCCGAATGACGCACTCTGGGCGTACGTAACATCCAAGCCCCCCCACCCACCCACCCACCCAAAAGGCTAAGAAAGCGCACCCAGGGTGGGAGGCGGGGGGGGGGGGCAGGAGGGCGAGAGTCAAAAAAAAAAAAAAAAAACCACCAAGGAATGGAACCGGGAAAAAAATGACAAGGGCCAATACAGAAAAAAAATATGAACATGGTGCAACAACAGAGCATGGGGAAAAAGAAAAAACAAAACCACAAATATACTCTATAACGCACAGGAGAAAATGCAGAAATAGAAGAATGGAAGCAAATAACAGATACTATGCCTAACAACCATGATACACAGGCAAAAAAAGAAAAAAAGGCAACCACAGAGCGTCTCTCAAACAGAGGAAGAGAAAAAAAAACACGCTAAATAGCAGCAAAATACAGATAGTTCAATAAGTCCAAATAAACTGGCAGAGACAACACAGCCCATAACTCCGACTACAGAGGAAAAAAAAAAAAACACGCTGAAGAGCGGTGAACTACAGACAGTACAGATAAATACCAATAACCAGGCATAGGCAACAAAAGGGGCTTCTCTCAAACAATAGAGGAGGGAGAGGAAAAAAAAAAAACATCTCATAAAATAAAAACAGGCACAAACACAACGTACCCTAATAATACCAGACAAGAGGGGAAATGAAAAAACATGCTAAAGAGCGGTGATATACACAGTACAGTATAGTTCATAGAAAAAAAAAAACACAAGGGCATCCCAGAACTACAGGGGAGGGGAAAAAAAAACTACATGGATAACAGCAGGCAGAGCACAAAGAAAACAAGAAAACCCAATTAGTTCTGGTGGTCTACATGCGTCCAGCGTCCAGATCGTTGGCAGGGGAAAAAGGGTGAGTCCGTGCGGTCTACCCCAGTCCCAGGCCCGGAGAAGCAGCACCTCTGGCGGTCGGACCAGATCGCCGAACAAAGAGTTCAGTTTGTCGGGTGGCCGACCCAGAATGCCAAACAGGCTAAGCAGTTTCCCAGGCGTCCGACCCGCGTCAATAGGCCACTAGGACCTCAGGGGGGAACTCTGAGGCAGCCTCCCTATTGAGAGGGATAGCGAGGGAGAGCCAGGTCGGAAAAGGGAAATCCCAGCGGCACCAGGTGGAGGGAAAAAGGGATTGAGGGACCAGTCCGGCGTCAATCGGCAGAGGATCTGCATCTCCTTCTCCGAACTCCACACTGGCTGGTGCTGCGTTCACGATGGATTCCAAGCGGAACCGTGCTGCACCCACGACGGACCCCGACTGGGCCAGAACAATACCCACGAAGGACCCCGATTGGGTCAAAGTTGCACCCACGACGGACCCCGATTGGGTCAATGCATCACCCACAACGGACCCCGACTGGGCCGGAACAGCACCAGGGATGACATCCAGACATGAACCCAGAACCTCCAAGGCGACGACCTGAACAGGCTCATCACTGGTGACCCTGGGAGAAGGCTCAGAGGACAGAAGAGAACTGGGATCAGAATCACCGGCAGCGGCAGAGCCCAGCGAGACAAGCTCGGACGCAGCGGACGGCTGCGCCCGGCTCATCTCCCCGAGAGACAGGCAAAAGTGCTCCAGAATAGAAGAAAGGAAGACAAAATAGAGCACTTGCCTTATCTCGGGCTCTACCGCAGCCCAGGACTTCGACGATCCGGTTCAGCGCGCTGAAGGTCCACCTTTGGTACCCACTCGACTGCGGCGGGCTCCGCAGCCGGCATGATGGTGTCCTCAGTCTGGGGATTCCCTGACACTGACGTCCATGCTGAAAACCTGCACGGCATGGTGGCAGGGGATCCTTGACCTGCTGGATCGAACCGCTCCTCCGTGGAGACCCAGGGACGCTTAGTCGTCGGCGCAGGCTCCAGTTGGCAGTCCGCCCTCCTCCTCTGCCCATGACTTGGCTGTGGGGCTGGAACCAGGCACTCCAGGGCCGCAGGCTCCTTCCTCGTTCGGCAGTGTAGTCCTGGCACCAGGGAACGCTCAGGGGAAGGAGACACACAGGTAGCAGGTTCACAATTAATAATTGAAGCAGGTGGAGGAAGCTCAGGGGACTGAGAACCCCGAACTTCACCCCCAGGGATTGAACAAGGCAATTCACCCAGTGGAGGAAAAGAATGAAAAGCCACTTGCCTGATCCGCTGAGGGCTGATGGAAGCTTCTGCGGTGGGCCTGGTTCTTCCCTTCCCCTGCTGGATGGAGATGGAGGGCCCCCCGGGAAGACGAAGAGGAGCCGCTTGCACCAGATCAGGAGCGGGGGCAGCCGGAGACGGACTTGTGGAGCTCACAGCAGCTGGGGGGAGCGTCGAAGAGGAGGGAGGAACAGCCGAGGTGATCCGGGAACGAGGAGCTGACGGAACAGCAGGGACAGATGACCTGGAGGCAGAGGTGGCTGTATTTTCCTCCTGTCGTGACACAGGCGCAGCAGGAGGCAGAGTTTCTTGGACGACCCGGAACTGGATCCGGACGGGGTTCTCCCTGAGACTTACCATGGGCATTGTGACGACGTTTACTGGCAGAGGGCGAGGTGAAGGTGAGGTCAGGGAACCACCTCTGCTGCGCAGAGACAGAAGCCAGCAATTCGACGTATTAGGAATAATTATGGAGCTCCGGACTGAGCTTCACTAGTCTAACTGCTGCCGTCACATGTTTTATGATTTTAGATGGATGGGAAGCAGAGCGAGCCGCCACACGGTCCTGGAGAATCACAGCTGTCCACTGCGTGTCCTCTGAGAGAATCCCGGCTAACGTTTTTCTCTGCTGGGGATGACCCCTGGATAGTGCAAACTCCTGGACTAGATGGAGAACAGGAATGGGATCCCAAGGCAAGGAGTAAGGATGCCTCCTCTTCGGCTTCCTGCCAGAGTTTCCCTTCAGCCCACGGAGCTTCTCCCGGAATGCAGAGATGTCCGCCATCCTCGCCGTGATTTCAGGGTGGTCAGTGTAGTGAGGATGGTGGTTAATAGTCACCTCAGCGAGGTCCAGGTACCAGCATGAGGCGCTGGGGACAGTGTGATGGCGAGCGCTGGAAATGATCCTGTTGATCTCGATAAGGGCCATCACCAACTCGTAGCCCAGGCTCATGGTGTAGCCCTTGCATGGTGACGTCATCTCCCCGCACACTGGTACATGGAAAGGGGAAAAACTACAAACCCAAATTAAGCAAACTCATGGTCACTGGTGTCTCGTTCTGGCTGCGACCTACTGTCATGGCACGGTCCTAGCGGACCACTAATGAGTCACTATAGGCAGCTGTAGAGTTTGCACATTTATTAACAAATGTAGCATCATCTCACTTTGGCTCAGCACCAATTATTTTTCTGCTTAAAGACATTTTGTTTCATCCAGGAATAACACAAAAAAAAAATGGATTTTCTTCCTCCAGGCCACAGCTGAAATCCCCCTTCTTTTGGTAAAACCGGCCTAAGGAATTTCCCCAATGTCCGGCTTCACTTTTATTGCCCCCATAAAACATGCAACAGATCCACGACTCAGCTAATTTCCTTAAACTCTGGAAACGCTGGATTTAACTAGTGAACTTTAAAGTACATTATTACAAACTCAATTCTAAACCTTCATTCTTTTCAGAACTATGAAAATGCAGATGGACTCTGATGTTTTTGATGTGGAAAATATGTGTGAAATGCATTAATCTGTGATTTTATATATATGCATGTTAATGTTTATATGAATGTTTATTCCTGCATGTTGATTTAGAAGCACTGCTTATAATTTATACTAATCACTAAAGTTATCTTAGTTTAATACACAAAGGGAAATATTAACTTCCAGTATGTATCAAAGTTTTGCCTCGATATCACATGTGACTCCAACAGCCAATCTCTGCATGACAACTCTTCATTCCAAAGCGCTCCAAACAATAGACTGTTTGTTCATTGGACTAAAAGTTCATCGAGCCCGCCCACGAAGGACGCTCATTGGCTGAGATTCCGGTCAGCCCGGAAGCCCGCGAAACTCAACAGAGCTTATATAAAGGAGAGAGACTCCTGCTTCAACCTCTTTTGCTCCGGACACTCTTTGCAGATCCTCTGTCCGGCTCGCCTCCCTTTTTTTTTTTCTGATCTCGTCCATTGTCTACACACAGCAAGGAAGAACAAAGGACCGTCTGACCACGCGTCGCGTTTCTGAACACAGAGCAGATAACTCGTAATTTGTTTATGTCACTTTGTATTTTCTTTTCCTCTTAAATACCTAGGAATTCCTATTTCTTTGAGCTCAATTCTTAATCGGAGTTAAACTCCAATTTTTATTCATCACTTTTTCTTTGTTAAACTTTCTGTAAAACCACCGTTTGTTTGATTTTAATGTAAACTTAATCTTGACTTTATTTTATAATATTTTTCTTGACCAAGCACCCACCAGAAGCTACTATTTTTATCTAAAGTCCGAAAGTTTGTTTTTTTTAATTTGAGATCAGATTAGATATCATTAATTATTCCCGAAAACCTCTACAGCTGCTTGTCTACCAGGAAGAAAAGACGCAGCTGAGGAATTAACGCGCAGCTGTCCATCACACGCTGAAGAAGCATCGGCACCACCTGGCTAGAACTCAGTTTCAACTCTGGGTCATACAGTCCAGAATCCAGCCCCCTTCGACCGCTTGAATCTAAAGGTCGAACTGTGGACCCTGAAATATCTGCGGGCAGATATTTCCCCTAACATCCACGAAATCTTGGGCTGAGGACGACGACCGAGGATCACGTGAGCTGCAAACTTTAATTCAACTGCTGAATAAACTTCTGAGGTTCGGTAATAATTTGTGTATCTAATCAGATGCAAATTAAGAAGCCCTTAACATAACTCTTCTTTTCATTAAAATTCTGTTTTTATTTTCTTAAGATTAATTTAGGACTTTTTCATAATTAGTAAACTTTCTCCATAAATTTGCGTTTTTTTTTAATCTGTTAACTCAAACTGATAGAAATTCATTTCTCAGTTTAACCCTGGTTCCGAAAATATTGACATTGTTAATCTATCATTTACAAGATTGATTTTATGATTAATGAAATTACTGCAATGTCTGTTAATCATTTCATTTAATAAATATTTAAAAATGAGAGAAGTTGTTGGGAATTTATTTCATTCTTAGTCTGTTTCAAGCCCAGGTAACGAATTCACGGAAAATTTTTGAGACTGATTATTGATTAATTTATTGAGTGATCAAACAGGTATAAAGTGAAATTAAAGATCAAATTGCTTCTTAAAGATGGAAGCTGGTGCCCCTTACGAGTGTTAACTTTTCTGATGTATATGAAATGAGATTTGAGCTCAGATTCCAATACATCAATATAAATTAAATAATTCATACCTGATCATATTTATTATTTATTAATATTCCCATTTTCCCTTATATATTATTGGTGCTTCCCGTGTGAAGGCCTGGCTGAACTTGACAAGACTCAGAATGGAAAGAAATTAATACATAAGCTGTGTGGGATTTTGGTCAATTTTAACTCACAAAGGTGCTTCATTGTCTGCAGCCAGTCTATTGTCTGTCTCTGTGTCACGAGGGGGAGGGGGTGAATTCGCCCCCGATTACTGCTGTGCGTGTGTGTGTCTGCTGACCAAGAGAAGGTGGGGGTGAAGAGACCCCACTCTAGTCAGTTTTTAGTTTTTTTGTTGTTCAATGCATGCTTAAGAAAAGTGATTACACGCTGAATAATTAAAATAGGCCTGGGAACAAAATAGCGAAGAAATCCTATTTGTTTTCCCCGTTATTTCAACATCCGGCAGGCGAAGCAAACCCTTGGGATTTAATTGAATTAACCATTGTATAAACTTGTTGATTAAAGTTTAGGGAGACCAAAGTTTTCCCGCCTTTGGAAAGCAAGGCGTGGTTTTATGGACTGAAACTTGAGCTGCATCCACGTGGCACATGCGCGCTCAGTCGCGCACGCGACCGTCAAGCTGTGCATGAAAAAACTGCGCATGTGTAGATCGGCTCAGCGACGCCATCTTAAGTCTAGGTAGAGTTCCCTGTAGCCGCCATTTTGAGTAGAGATCCTTGACTCCTTGTGACGTCATTTGGTTTCCTCTTCTGGAAGCGCAGACGAAAACTGCCTCCATCTTGTGGTGAAACATAGGGACTGCAATTTTTATTTAAACTTATAATCTTTAAAGACGATTTATAACCAAATTAAGTCTTCAAAGTAACTTCAAAGCCATTCATATTATTCGGAATAAACTAAATTTAACACTAATCCAAACTTTTATGCCAAGAATAAAAGGAAAAGGACCTGTTGGCTTCTGAAAGTTTGTTTCTCAGTGGTGAAATCCCACCCATTGCATAGATACCTATAGCAGGAACATATACAAACACCTCTATTGTATTTAATCACTTATATAACCCCATATTATAATCTTTTAAGCTAAAAGCAAACATATTTACACACTTTTAAGCAAAAAGTTGCAAACTTTGAAGCTATATGTGTGCTTATTTTGCTGTCTTTAAATGTGATATGGTGTGATTCCCTTCTCACAGAAACCCAGTTTAGTAAGGATTCTAATGCTGATGTTTACTCAAGAGTAGCATTAAAGTAGGATTAGTCCTGTGCATTTTAACAAATTTACAGACTTAGTGAATATTTATAATTTTTCCTCTTTCTCAAATTTAGGAAACCACATTAAGCAATTAACACTTAAGCAAAGCTAGGTGTTATTTAAACTCATTGTGTCATTTCTGGATTCATGTTTTCTCTACAGGAAAAGAAAAACATTTAACCAACCAGTATAATTTTCAAATTTTTCCCAGGATTTAAGAAAAAGTCAAAAAGGTGCAAACATTGATTATTCTGTAAATAAGAAATTTATAGATAACAACCAAGACAGATCACTATTGGCTTCAATCCTAAGAAATCCTTGGACACCCGGATACTCTAACAATTCACTTGTTTCTAATTTGTAAATATTTTAAACATTTAATGCTTCAAAGGAAAATAGGCTTTAACAAATAAAACCAAAGGAAAGCCTTAACTTTAAAAGAAAGTGGAAACTTATAATCCTAAATCTTTAAAGCATTTAGCCTCTTTTGCTTTTGGATTTCTTTTGTAAATAAAATCCTCACTTTCAAAGTGACATTTTGCAAAATCCCAAAGCTAGTTATTGATGACAAATTCCAATACTAGACTTGAAAATCAAAGGAAGGAAGTCAATCCACACAACTGAAATTCCTGCTTTGTTTTGTGAAACAAATTCAATCCAATTTCAATTCAACTTTATTTATCAACATACGGTTTCAACGAACGAATTATTTGAAGCATCTCTACATTTCTAAATAATTTCAAAATTCTATTTCCCATCCTGCAAGCCTACAAGTTGAAACAAATTCTAAAGGAACTTTGAACCACCACGGTTTTAAAATAAAACACAAGGTTAAACCTTGTTGAACAAATTTAAGAATAATCATCAAGTTGAATTTTTTTTTAAAAAGCTAAATAACAACGGTCAAACATGATGAGTCAACAGACAACCAACCAATTTAACAAACTGGATGACCTTCAAACAACATTGGAAGCATGGACTTCTAATTTAATTTCTAGCTTCACAGCACGGGTCAAGGAAACACAGCCCGAAGAATTGGAGCAACTCGCTGAAGAACTTTTGAATGAACACACTGAAAAACCACCAGAAGGCAAGGACCTCACCAGTGTGTTAGGTAAGTTTGCGCTAACATTAGTCGCAAGATTAAAGGTAGCCGAGAACGAACTAGCAAATCAACAAACAACGATCCAATCTCTCCAAGAAGAGAACGAGACACTGAAAGGAAATTTGGAACAATCTCAAGAGGAGAATGACAAAACTCAAAATTAACTGGAGGAAGCGTTACAAGATTTGGACCGTGCAGAGTCAGAAAATAAACGGTTGATAGATAACAATGACGTGCTTCATCAAGACAGCAATGAACTTGAAGATGCCCTTCAAGACACAAAGAAGGAACTCAGAAGAGTTGAAGGTCAACTTGAAAATGTGAAGAAGGACTACAAGGAATGTCAACTGCTCCTAAAGGAAAGACATGAACACCGGGACATCCACCGCGCTCCCTCGCCCAATTCCCGTTTCGAATACGGACGACCGCGTGGACAGCGTGCGTGTGCCCCTT
Organism: Pholidichthys leucotaenia; assembly: GCA_020510985.1. Taxonomy (NCBI): domain Eukaryota; kingdom Metazoa; phylum Chordata; class Actinopteri; order Cichliformes; family Pholidichthyidae; genus Pholidichthys; species Pholidichthys leucotaenia. The sequence goes on along the minus strand of CM035837.1, from coordinate 11,079,706 downwards.
CAGATCGCGACCTTGACAAGATCGCGCGAAATATCACCAAATTTGATCCAGGACCTACGGGTTCACCTGATGCCAAAGTCTATTTACAGGACATTGATTACTACCTGCGTAAGCACCCTGATGCTACAATTGACGATCACATCTATCTGATTAAACTAACATCTAACAGGTCAGTATCAAAATTCATAGACAGACAGCCGACAAACATCAAAGCAGATTACATGCTGCTCCACGAAGCCATCGAAAAGGAGTTCTCCGACGACTGCCTACAAGCAGGGCTAACCGCAGCCCAAGCCGTAAAGCAAGGACGCTCAGAGCCAACACAAGCCTACTACCAGAGACTCCTACTTGCATATTTTGGATCTCAAAATACACCAGGGATGGAAGAAGACCACAATTTCAAGACCCTCTTCATCCAAAACCTCCATCCCACTGTGAGCCATTACCTAGGAGTTACAGCTAACCCAAGGTCAAACTCAATAAGTCAGCTGAGAGAGTTTGCACACTATGCGTTCCAAAAACAGCAACAAAATCGCAACAAGCACGCTGAGCTTGCTACCGTGCTAGCTATTAGCGATGCATCTAACACCTTGGAGTTGGAAGGAGCCCCTCGCTCTACTCCACCTCTTACACCGCGAGTACATCAACAGCCGAAGCATTTTTCCAACTGACCTCATCAAGGTCAAAACCACACTAGGTCCTCTGGATACCACTTTGGACCAACTTTGCGAAAACCCGACTACCGTCGTAGACCATATCCACGGGATAGGTCACGAGAACACAATATGGACTACCATGATGACAGATACCGACACGAAGACACGCGTAACCGCGGCAAATGGTCTCCATCCCATCACGGAAGCTCAGAAGCAGAGACCTATCACAAACCTTGGAAGGAAGAAGAAACTCCTACATTCAGTAGAGAAGCTATTGAAAGTGTCCAACGCCTCCTAGCAGAGATTCAAAGCTACAAAGAGAATAAAACTGCTAACATTCTAGCTATATCAGCTGTGTCAACTCAAAACAAGCGTTCCAAACGAAGGAAACGCAAGAAGAAAATCCCTCATGCAAATGAGGAAGGACCAAAGGACTCAACACAGTCCAGTGCTGTCATGGCAGCCCAACCACAGGTCACAGACCACTCCTCTAACATGTCGCAACTCTGTGTCGAATCAGCGGTTCCACAATTCCTATGCGACTTAAACGAGAGGGGGGTGGCACGTAAATTCTACCTTCCACTGACCCTTGAAGACACGGTGTGTCAGGACGCTGTTTTAGACACCGCTGCTGACATCACTCTCATGTCACACACCCTTTTTGACAAACTACGTGTAGCCGCGAACCGCGCTAACAAACATTTGAAACTGGAACCCTGTTCATTAGCCGTGCGACCATATGCGCTCACTAAAACAACCCTGTTGGGCGTATCACTACTAAACATGTCCATTGGACCCATGACCTTGACACATCCGGTCTACGTGTCCAAACTTGACACCATTCCATTACTTGTTGGCAAAGACCTACTGAACCGTTTTGAGCCACTGATTGATTTCAAGAACCTCAAACTATGGGCTCAAACGCAACACCCTCACCCATTTGACCCAACAAGAACAACTGAATCACAGTGCTTTGTTCTGAACACTTTGGACACCCCAAGTCTCACACAACTAGCACTGTTGGAACAACTGCAACTGATTGAAAGCGACCGCCAAGACCAAGGTGAGTACTGTCCTAAAGAAGTCAAAAGTCACCTTCAAATACAATGTCAAGCCAAACACTCAAATGACCTTGAAAACTCAACGGCCGAGCAGAAAACCCCAAACGGCCCTCTTGAAACCCTTGATACCCATGATTCAATGGTGGTGTCACATTTTGAAACCCACCCACCCGCCCATGAGGCCTGCATGGTCACAAGAGCCACACCAACCAGCTCTCTAGACCCTCTGAAACCTCAAGTTTTTGCGACAATGAACCCAACTTTTGCAAACGCAAGGCGCACAGTCACTCAACCTTGCAACCAAATGATCCATGAAACCGTCAAACACCGGTCGGATAAAATGGTACATGCGCTACCCGCATCTAAACCCTATGACATACCAAAACTGAAACCACTTCATGCGACACAATCTTCTCTGCAGCTATGCAATGGCACTCCTGTTCATGCTTCCGATGAACCATCATCGCCACCGCTCAGAGTTCCTCGAAACCAGAGGGGGGTGATGACTGCCAATGCCTATAACATTCCAGCTGCAGAGCACAAAAGCGTCAAAACGACATACAAAGCTCCAAAGGCTGTATTTCAAAACCATTCAGACCGACTCGCCAAATGACACAAAGCGTACAACGATCAAAAACTCTCGCATGACAAACTGCGAAGGGGGGACAAGATCTTCCACCCCACATTTGTACCTCAGACACCTGAAATAAATTTACAGGAAAGGAAAATCACTCCTAAATTCCTGCCCGAGTGGATGAATCCACACACTGTCAACAACAAACTTTGGCCACTCAAGAGCCAAATCCAGGACCCCAGTTTCAAATGGGCTCACCAAAATCAGAGTAACCTTTATCAAAACCCCATGGGACTTGTCGGGTACAACACTGTCAAAGTAAGTCCATAAATAAGATTAAAATCAAACCTACATCTGAGAAATAACTGGAGCTAACTACTAGCCTCAGGTACACTCAGTCAAATTTCTCCAATCAGTTAACTGCATCAAACTTCCAGAAAGAAAAGGGTATATTAAAACCACATTAGCCCTTAAACTAATTTCAAAGACCTCTGTAAAATCTAATAAACTTCAATCAACTTACTGTTACCAAATAGTATACACAAGACATTCAACACCATTAGCTTGAGCTAATAATCTTAAAACTCCCATCAAAGGTGAAAACAAGCACAAGGTTTAGAGTTCAGTCTCTTAAGCTCTATTCTGTAATTTCCTAGTTTTGGGATCTATAAAGTACATCCATCTAAAAGAAATCATTCCACCTCTAAGAGGAATTTTCATTTGCCAACCAGGTATCTAAAGAAAGATCCACAAGAAGAAAACCACTCACTTTTATGTTTGCCAAGATGATGGCCCTCCTGTATATCAGTTTAGCCATCTGCCTAGCAATCACACCCACTGTTACCCAGTCAGAATTGGGCCAAGCCAAAACGAAAGGTCAAAGATCCTCGGGTGGATTCTTGATAACAGCCTCATCGTTAGAGCCTGTAGTTAACCTTAGCATGCCCACTGTTAACTCGGTCAACACCGCTAAACCGAAACGCCAGGTTGTCAAACCACAAATGGTTACCAAAATCTTACAAGACACTGTGTTGGTTTTGAATGCTTGCTCAGAAGCTTCAGTCAAACTCGACAAGGTCTTGAACTCTTTGCTCTTTGTGTTAGGGGTTGACTATGCTCACACACAGCCAATGTCTATGTTACTCTCAGAAGTAGCTAGAAACATTAGCTTTTCAGTTAACGCTTTAGCAATGAATATGCTCTCTCATCATATCCTTTTTGCAGTAAATCCAAATTTACTTCTCATTGCCATCCAAAGAATGATAACGACATCCTATGCCCACTCAGTTTTTCTGAACAAAAGCCTCAAACACCCTATGATTTGGACATCTGTGGAACCATGGTTTAGTCTAACTAAACAAGTTCAATTTGAACCTCCTTGAGTCACCTCAATATTGATTAGTCTGAATCTACCTCAAATATGAAAGAATTTTATTTTTACTTTTGACATGGATACATGCTTGTGTATATACAAATAAACCTTTATACTTTATTTAGATTTTATGTACATTTAAACTGTTTTTGAAACCTTGAATAGATATTTTTCAGCAAACCCAAAACATTTATATCAAGTATGTCAAAACCCACATACTTCTAGTTCACTTTTTTTGTACCCAGAATTTTTAAGTCTTTACAGGCTTATACAGAACTTTAGTATATCCTAGACAATTATACAATGTTTATATTTGGTCACGCCAAAATTATTTTTGAAATTTCCAGAAGTTTTTCAGAAAACCAAATTTAAGGACCTACACTTTGGAATAGATACTGTTCACAAGCTTAAGACTTATCGACATCAGAACTTTAGTTCAGCATTTGGATCAAGCCTCGCCAAATTGGGATTTGATGCCTAGGATTGCTATCAACGCTGAATCAACGTCACCATTGATACCAGAGGGTGGGCTGTAGCATCATCTCACTTTGGCTAAGCAACAATTATTTTTCTGCTTAAAGACATTTTGTTTCATCCAGGAATAACACAAAAAAAATGGATTTTCTTCCTCCAGGCCACAGCTGAAATCCCCCTTCTTTTGTTAAAACCAGCCTAAGGAATTTCCCCAATGTCCAGCTTCACTTTTATTGCCCCCATAAAACATGCAACAGATCCATGACTCAGCTAATTTCCTTAAACTCTGGAAACACTGGATTTAACTAGTGAACTTTAAAGTACATTATTACAAACTCAATTCTAAACCTTCATTCTTTTCAGAACTATGAAAATGCAGATGGACTCTGATGTTTTTGATGTGGAAAATATGTGTGAAATGCATTAATCTGTGATTTTATATATATGCATGTTAATGTTTATATGAATGTTTATTCCTGCATGTTGATTTAGAAGCACTGCTTATAATTTATACTAATCACTAAAGTTATCTTAGTTTAATACACAAAGGGAAATATTAACTTCCAGTATGTATCAAAGTTTTGCCTCGATATCACATGTGACTCCAACAGCCAATCTCTGCATGACAACTCTTCATTCCAAAGCGCTCCAAACAATAGACTGTTTGTTCATTGGACTAAAAGTTCATCGAGCCCGCCCACGAAGGACGCTCATTGGCTGAGATTCCGGTCAGCCCGGAAGCCCGCGAAACTCAACAGAGCTTATATAAAGGAGAGAGACTCCTGCTTCAACCTCTTTTGCTCCGGACACTCTTTGCAGATCCTCTGTCCGGCTCGCCTCCCTTTTTTTTTTTCTGATCTCGTCCATTGTCTACACACAGCAAGGAAGAACAAAGGACCGTCTGACCACGCGTCGCGTTTCTGAACACAGAGCAGATAACTCGTAATTTGTTTATGTCACTTTGTATTTTCTTTTCCTCTTAAATACCTAGGAATTCCTATTTCTTTGAGCTCAATTCTTAATCGGAGTTAAACTCCAATTTTTATTCATCACTTTTTCTTTGTTAAACTTTCTGTAAAACCACCGTTTGTTTGATTTTAATGTAAACTTAATCTTGACTTTATTTTATAATATTTTTCTTGACCAAGCACCCACCAGAAGCTACTATTTTTATCTAAAGTCCGAAAGTTTGTTTTTTTTAATTTGAGATCAGATTAGATATCATTAATTATTCCCGAAAACCTCTACAGCTGCTTGTCTACCAGGAAGAAAAGACGCAGCTGAGGAATTAACGCGCAGCTGTCCATCACACGCTGAAGAAGCATCGGCACCACCTGGCTAGAACTCAGTTTCAACTCTGGGTCATACAGTCCAGAATCCAGCCCCCTTCGACCGCTTGAATCTAAAGGTCGAACTGTGGACCCTGAAATATCTGCGGGCAGATATTTCCCCTAACATCCACGAAATCTTGGGCTGAGGACGACGACCGAGGATCACGTGAGCTGCAAACTTTAATTCAACTGCTGAATAAACTTCTGAGGTTCGGTAATAATTTGTGTATCTAATCAGATGCAAATTAAGAAGCCCTTAACATAACTCTTCTTTTCATTAAAATTCCGTTTTTATTTTCTTAAGATTAATTTAGGACTTTTTCATAATTAGTAAACTTTCTCCATAAATTTGCGTTTTTTTTTATAATCTGTTAACTCAAACTGATAGAAATTCATTTCTCAGTTTAACCCTGGTTCCGAAAATATTGACATTGTTAATCTATCATTTACAAGATTGATTTTATGATTAATGAAATTACTGCAATGTCTGTTAATCATTTCATTTAATAAATATTTAAAAATGAGAGAAGTTGTTGGGAATTTATTTCATTCTGAGTCTGTTTCAAGCCCAGGTATCGAATTCACGGAAAATTTTTGAGACTGATTATTGATTAATTTATTGAGTGATCAAACAGGTATAAAGTGAAATTAAAGATCAAATTGCTTCTTAAAGATAGAAGCTGGTGCCCCTTACGAGTGTTAACTTTTCTGATGTATATGAAATGAGATTTGAGCTCAGATTCCAATACATCAATATAAATTAAATAATTCATACCTGATCATATTTATTATTTATTAATATTCCCATTTTCCCTTACACAAAGGACATACGATACAAAATAATGAGCCTCGTGGGGTAAAACACAAATAAAGACTATGACTAAGACACACTACGATATACTGAGAACAAGGAGAAACTTTACTGGGAACACGGAGGATCAAGGGAGTGACTGAAGCCGGGTTTAGGGGCTTCAGCCGAACGTCGGGAAGACCAACGTTGACATTTGTAAGGTCGCAGCCTGGAGTAACAGAAGCTGCTCTCTTAAATAGGGCAGGAGGATTAATCAGCTGATGAGGATGTCATCAGCTGAAATGGCAAACAGCTGTCACCTTGGAGCTCAGCTCTGACAGCCGGAAGTCCCGCAGAGACGCTGTCAGAATAAAAGCCCGGGAAGGCCATAAGGAAAACTACTCCAGAACGGGAGGAAAATACTCCATGACCCGAGCGCGGACGATATCGGAACTCAAACCATGACAAAATCATATGACCCCCTTGTAAACAAACTCACTCTTTGAATTCCACCCCCCCCATAACTCTTGGGCAATTTCCTCAAGATTTATTCGGAATTCTTACTATCACGCGTGGGGAGGTTTTGCAGAACCTCTTCAACTGTAACGTCAAAATCTAAACAATTACGCATGCTGTGGGATGATGCGGAACCACTCGCGGAGGATAATTCAATTCAATTCAATTCAACTTTATTTATATAGCGCCATTTCACAACAACAGTCATCTCATAGCACTATCAACTGTAGGGAGGACCCCCACAGTTGCAGAAAGACCCCAGCAATCAGGCGATCCCCTGTGAGCAAGCACTTGGCGACGGTGGAGAGGAAAAACTCCCTTTTAACAGGAAGAAACCTCCAGCAGAACCAGGCTCAGGGAGGGGCAGTCATCTGCTGCGACTGGCTGGGGGGTGAGGGGACAGAGAAGAAGAAAAGAACAGACTTGTAGAGAGCAAACAGCACGATGGGGACTCAATCTATGGGAGAGAACAAACAAATGTTAATGACCAGCAAAAAAAAAAAAATTCATAGAGAGTGAGGAAAGGAGTGAGGCCCAGTGCATTACTGGAGGTCCCCCGGCTGACTAAACCTATTAGCAGCATAACTAAGGGAGGGTTCAGAAACACATGATCCCTCCCTAATTGTAGGCTATATCAAAAAGGTAGGTTTTAGCCCTATTCTTAAAAACAGAGATCGAGTCTGACTCCCGAATCCAGATTGGCAGCTGATTCCACAGGAGAGGAGCTTGATAACTGAAGGCTCTGCCTCCCACTGTACTTTTGGAGATTCTAGGTATTACAAGTAAACCTGCATTTTGGGAGCGTAGTGCTCTGTTAGGATGATACGGTAGTATCAGATCTTTTAAATAAAAAGGAGCCTGATTGTTTAGAGCTTTGTAAGTAAGAAGAAGGATTTTAAACTTAATTCTAAACTCTATGGGAAGCCAATGAAGGGAGGCCAGAACCGGAGAGATATGATCTCTCTTTCTAGATAAGATAATGCATGGGATAATGGATAATGCATGGATAATGCATGGGTACCGTCGGGAGATGAGGCACGAGTTTGCTCTCACCAGCCCCCCGACACCTGAATGGGATTGGTGGTCAGGCTCCCACTGCAGAGTCAGCGTTACTTGCCTTCACTCGTTATGATCCTGTTTCACAAGTGTCAGGTATCTCTGCAATAAAGCATTGTACTTTTTAATTTTTTCATACGCACTCAATCCTGGTTCATTTAATACGACTCTCATTCTGGAGTCCAAATCATCCTCTGCATTTTCTCTGACTGTTGTCGGCTTGGTCAGACGATTTAACTGTTGGGGTGTGAGCAGAAACATCTTCTGCACCTTCTTCAAAGTCATCTTTATTTTCACTTTCTTCTCACCAGTCCACCGATAAGATCTCCAGTCATGGGCACCACAGTGGATAGCAGAGGCAATAGAAAACCGCCCTACTGTTTTTTTCAGAACCTGGTGTTTGTGTTTTAAACTAATTTTCTTATCAGCCAACAGCCTGATAATTTTTTTTCCGCCTTTGTAGTTTCTTGAACTTGCAACCAGATAACAGAATGTTCCCTTTTAAAAGATTCAAAGCAAACTCACACAATGTCTGAATAAAATCCGGAGAGCTGTGGATGAGAATACCCCTGCACTTTTTGGGGGAGACATGGTACAGCGCCATGAGTAAGATTGCTTTCCTCTTTATACGCGCAGACATGATAAACTAGGCGGACAACCTCTCGTGAGGAAGTATACCCATCCTCAGCCTGCATTGTTCTGGACAGGAGGATGTGAAGTCTACTATTAAATAGCCATGGGGATCTCTGGCGGCATCTTCAAAACTCTCTAGGAAGAAGGCCTTTTGTGATAGAAAGATTTGACGAGCTAATATATCTATTTGTACTAACTAACTAACTAACTAACCTGCACTTATATAGCGCTTTTCTAGTCACAAAGACCACTCAAAGCGCTTTCATTAATACTAACCCTCTATTCTAAGGGCCTATAGGAAACAGATATCTAGGGACAATTTAGAACAGCCAATTAACCTAACATGCATGTTTTTGGCATGTGGGAGGAAACCGGAGAAATCCCGGAGTAAACCCACGCAACACGGGGAGAACATGCAAACTCCACACAGATCACTGTTGGTCGGGGGCTGGGATCGAACCCACGATCCCATGATCCCCACAATCCCCCGGCCAAGGGTAAACTGTGCTGCCGCAGTGCTTGTAGTTTTTTTTTTTTTTTTGTTTGTTTTTTTTGTTACTTATTTGTACCCGTAGGTAGACATGGTTTGCAGTCTGGTGACAAGCCACCGGCTGCTGGTCGCTGCGTGCGCGAGCGCCCTAAACCTACATGTTTTGGTATGCGGGAGGAAACCGGAGAAATCCCGGAGTAAACCCGCGCAACACGGGGAGAACATGCAAACTCCACACAGCTCACTGTTGGTCGGGGGCTGGGATCGAACCCACGATCTCATGATCCCCGTGGTCCCCCGGCCGAGGGTAAAACTGTGCTGCCACAGTGCTAAACCACTGCGCCACCGTTTTTAAACATCACCAGATAACTGCTGTTCATACTAATGGTGCAACTGTATTTACCCTGGTGGAACACATTCTGAGCCAACATCATGATGCTCATGTTTCCATGATGTCGGTACTGAGTAAAAATTCTTACTATTTCAGGATGGTCGGATGCTTGAAAAATAACATCATCCAGAATAATCAAGTGTTTCTGATCGGAAGGGAACAGGTTTTCATCTTCAAAAGAATCAGGGAGTCCTTCAACAAACTTTATCCTTTTATTCATCTTCTGCAGTTTGCTGTACATAGGTTGATGACACATATATATCCATACAATATTTTCAGGTACAATGTTTACAATATGTTCACAGTCTTCCAGTACCTTTGAAACAAATAAGTCTTGCCACAACTGCTCGGTCCCACCACCAAACATGAAAATGGAAAGGTGAACCGAGGGTCAAAATCAATCTCCTCCACCTGGTTAAGATGTGACTTTTTTTTTCCTAAAAAAAAATATCTAATAACCAAAAGGCAGAGTGGTCCGGTCCACAAAGAGACATCTTTTATCATACACAACTCTGAACTTTTTCTGAAATGACAAGTTTCTCAATACAAATCCGCTTTTATCACGTCCTATGCTGTATTATTCCCTGATAATAATTTATTTAGCTCCATCAATAATGACTGTAGTTACTACACGAATGAACAGTTTAACACAATTGTCACATCTGATTTCAATATTTCTATGATCCACTTCAATAGCAGAAGTCTCTATGCCAACTTTAATAACATTAAAGATTATTTACATCAGTTTAAAGGGCCATTCAATATTGTGGCAATATCAGAGACATGGTTCAGTGAAGAGAAAGAAGTGGATTTTACATTGGATGGCTATGAATTAAATTATATAAATACAAAAGTGAAAAAAGGAGGAGGAGTTGCAATTTATGTTGACAAGAGCTTGCAATACAAGGTTGTTGAAAATCTGTCAGTGACTGTGGATGATTTATTTGAATGTATTTACAATAGAAATCTGTCTGGACAATGTGAAGAATATAGTAGTGAGCTGTGTATATAGAACACCTGGATCAAACATTGACTTATTTAAGGACTGGATGGAAAAAAATGTATGCAAAACTAATTCATAAAGTTATGTTCTTCCATGGGGATTTCAATATAGATCTTATGAATTCAAAACAACATTGTTTGACAGAAGAATTTATCAACACAATGTACAGTATGGGCTTACATCCAACAATTACCGGACCTACCAGAATCACGTCACACAGTGCCACAGTAATAGATAACATAATCACAAACATTATAAGATAAGATAAGATAAGCCTTTATTAGTCCCACAATGGGGAAATTCCAGGATTGCAACAGCACAGGGATAGCAACACTCAGAGCAACAATCAGAAGGCAAAGGAAAAACAAAAGCAGCAAGTATACATATGTACATATACATATATATATACGAGGGTCATTCAATAAATAAGGTGAATTTTTGGTATAAGGACTTCTAATACAGATTTAAGCTTACTTTTTTTTGTTTTGTTTTACTTCTTTTTCACATGGATTTACTTTCTTTTGCAGATTCAAGAAAAAGAGTTTTGGCGATTAACAAAGATGGCCAACCAAGAAGCATGCTCCAGGATTAAACAGCGGTCAGTTATCAAATTTTTGGTTGCTGAAGGGTGCAAACCAGTTGAAATTCATAGGAGAATGTCAACTGTGTATGGTGCCACATGTTTCAGGCGAAAAAATGTCTACAAGTGGGCTAAATTGTTTAAAGAAGGATGGAGAAGTGTTGAGGATGAAGACAGGCCAGGGAGGCCTACAGAAGTGAGGTCTCCTGAGGTGATCGAATCAGTCAATGACCTCATTCAGTCTGACAGAAGAAGAACAGTGGATGACATTGCAAGGACTTTGAGCTTATCTGTTGGGACAGCACACAAAATTGTCCATGATGACCTTGGCTACTCGAAGGTCAGCTGCCGGTGGGTGCCAAAGATGCTTACTGCAGAGCACAAACAGAGGAGGGTCGAGTTGTCCCAGCAGTGTCTCTCCCGCTATGAGAAGGATGGTGATGAGTTGCCCCTTCAGACTTTCACCTGTTTGGTCCCTTGAAAGCGTTCACGAGAGGCACGAAGTTTGAAAGTGACAATGAAAAGAGACAAATTCCTAGTTTGTGTACTACATGAACAATGGCAATAAATCTGATTCTGATTCTGAAGTCAAAAGTGTTGTGAGCGACTGGCTGAGACATTAGTCCAAAGATTTTTACGCTGAGGGAATACGGAAGCTTGTGCACAGATGGGAAAAGTGTGTGACATTGCTGGGAGACTACGTTGAAAAATAAAAAAAAAAAAGTAAGCTTCTATCTGTATTAGAAGTCCTTATACCGAAAAATTCACCTTATTTATTGAATGACCCTCGTATATATATATACACACACAGTGCGGAGCATTGTAGCTAGATGGAATAAATATATAAATATATAAACACAGTGCAGAGCATTGTAGCTAGATGGAATAAATATGAGTATATAAACACACAGTGCGGAGTACTGTAGCTAGATGGAATAAATATGTAAATATATAAACACACACAGTGCGGAGCGTTGCAGCTAGATGGAATAAATATATGAATATATAAACACACAGTGCGGAGCATTGTAGCTAGATGGAATAAATATGTAGATATATAAACACACACAGTGTGGAGCATTGTAGCTAGATGGAATAAATATGTAAATATATAAACACACAGTGTGGAGCATTGTTGCTAGATGGAATAAATATATAAATATATAAACACACACAGTGTGGAGCATTGTCGCTAGATGGAATGAAAAAGCATAACCGTCTACTTAGTTATCCTACATGGTGTGGCTCACATATTTTGACTGCATATGTATAAGCACAGGAGTGAGATGCTTAGGACTGCATGTGTTTTGTGACCTCACGTCTTTGAAGGAACAATACGTCTGGACCTCCTGAGGATAACAGCAGGAGTTGGAGGTGCCGTGATGAGGACTCTGAGAGGACTTCCTGACCTCCTGGGGTCAGACGGACGACGAAGGGACTCGGGGGGAGAATTATTGTCAATGGGGGGTTTGGCAACAATGCGATTCTGTTCTTTGATGTCCCAGGTATAAAAGTGGAGGTTTGGGGGAGTTCGCTCTCTTTTTTTCTGTTTGGAGAATGCTGGAGGTGTGAGATCTTCAATAAATCTGAATTGAGAAATAAATTCAGCCTCCTTATTTCACGCTCTCCACATTGGTGACCTAAGACGTGCGATGTCCAGAAGCAATTCCCCCGAACCAGACTCGTCAGGGACCGCCCGAGCAAGCGCGGTCTCGATCAAGCTACCAGAGTTCTGGCAAGACAACCCGGACTCGTGGTTCCTCCTGGTCGAAGCCCAGTTCGCACTCGGGGGAATAACAGCGGATGAAACCAAATTCTACCACGTCATAGCCAAGCTCGACAACCGAACAGCCCGATACGTGCGGAGCCTGGTGCAGCAACCGCCCGCTGGCGACAAATACAGCAGGCTGAAAGCTGCCCTCATCCAGTGTTTCACGCCCTCAGCCGAGGCGAGGGCTAGGAGGCTCCTAGCCCTACACGACTTGGGAGGACGCCGGCCTGTCGACCTGATGGAAGACATGCTCCAGCTGAGAGGCACAGACAACGATGATTTCCTCTTCACACACATCTTCCTGAGAACCCTTCCATCACAGACGAGGGCGACTCTGGCAGGCACGCATTTCTTGACCCAGCGGGACTTCCGAGCACTGGCCCGAGAAGCGCAGCGGATCCTCGACTCCTGCGAGGAGCAGGCAGCCACCGCAGCAGCGGCAGACCTCGGTGCAGCGGCCGGGAGCAGCGGGGGGCCAGAGGCGGCGGAATCGGTCCCACCCACAATGGCAGCAGCGAGGTCCCAACGCAGTGGAGGAGACGACCTCTGCTTTTACCATCGGCGCTTCGCAGAGAGGGCGCGCAAGTGTGTACCGCCGTGCCAGTTCAAGAGCTCGGGAAACGCCAGGACCAGGAGTCGTTAGCAGCATCGGCCCTCGGCGAGCAAAACAAGCTGCTCTACCTCACGGATGCGCGCTCTGGGCGGCACTTCCTCGTGGACACGGGCGCCCAAGTGAGTTGCATCACCCCAACCTACGCTGACCGGCTGGCAGGTCCCCGTGGTGACGGGGCGACGGCGGTGAACGGCTCGAGCATTAAGACCTTCGGCGAAAGGACTCTGCTTCTGTCCTTGCACGGCTGCACATATGAATGGACTTTTATTATAGCGGCGGTGAGTTTCAACATGTTAGGCGCTGATTTTCTGTGCTCACATGGGTTGTTAGTTGATCTTGCCAATAGGCGCCTGGTTAATGCACTCTCTTTTTATTCCATTCCTTGTGCAGCTCGAGTGTCCCCGCCACCAGCACAGACCAACATCGCCACAGCAGGTGGTAAGTTTCACACACTCCTCACCCAGTTTCCAGCACTCACAGTTCCCACTTTTTCGGCAACAGTTGCGAAACAAGGGGTGGAGCACTTTATCACCACAGCTGGCCCACCCGTCTTCGCGAAAGCTCGGCGCTTGGATGCAGCTAAACTGTCCATAGCGCGCGAGGAGTTCGCCAACCTGGAAAGGCTGGGCATCATCCGCCATTCAAACAGCCCATGGACCTCCCCACTGCATATGGTCCCTAAAGCTGACGGCTCGTGGAGGCCTTGCGGTGATTTCCGCAGGTTAAACAATGCCCCAGCGCACGACCGCTACCCAGTCCCACACATTCAGGATTTTTCGGTGCATCTGGCGGGGGCGCGCATTTTTTCTAAAATAGACTTGGTCCACGGGTATCATCAAGTCCCAGTGCACGCCGAGGATATTCCCAAAACAGCGGTGATAACCCCGTTCGGACTTTTTGAGTTTTTACGCATGCCGTTTAGCCTCAAAGGCACCGTGCAAACCTTCCAACGCATGATGGATGCCGTGTTACGCGATCTCCCTTTTGTGTTCGTCTACCTGGACGACATTTTGGTCGCCAGCACATCCGAAGAGGAACACGAAAAGCACCTCACAGCAGTTTTTCGGAGGTTGGGAGAGCACGGGTTAATAATCAATCCAGCTAAGTGCCAGTTCGGGGTGGCGCAGATCGATTTTTTTGGGGCACCGTGTCTCCCCAGAAGGGGCGGTTCCGCTACCGGACAAAGTGCGCGCAGTGGCAGATTTTCCCCGGCCTCAAACGGTCAAAGCATTACAGGAGTTTTTAGGAATGGTGAATTTTTATAACCGTTTCCTTCAGAATCAGAATCAGAAAAAGATTTATTGCCAAGTACATTAACAGATCACTGATAACATACGAGAGAATTTGACTTGACACAGAAAATGAACCTGCATTTCCAGTGACACGGCTGCATCGGGGACGCGCCTGCCAAGGCGCGTCCCCACGCAGTGCAGCTCATGCAGCCACTATATGCCGCGCTTAAAAAGCAAAAACCCTCCAATGCAATCGAATGGTCCCCGGAGCGGGAGCGCGCATTCGCGGAGGTAAAAAAAGCCCTGGCAGACGCTGCGTTGTTGGCTCACCCAGACCCAACGGCCCGCATAGCGCTCACCACTGACGCGTCAGATTTGGCCATAGGGGCGGTTGTGGAGCAGCACGTTGCCGGGGTTTGGCAGCCGCTGGCCTTTTTCAGCAGATCCTTGTGCGAAGCCGAGCGAAAATACAGCGCATTTGACAGGGAGCTGTTAGCGCTCCACTTAGCCATTTGCCACTTCCAATTCTGGCTAGAAGGTCGGCGTTTCACCGCGTTCGTCGACCACAAGCCGCTTACTTTTGCGATGACCAAAATTTCGGAGCCTTGGTCGGGCCGGCAGCAGAGGCAGCTAGCCGCAATTTCGGAATTTACTACTGATATTCAACATGTAGCGGGTAAACTCAACGTAGTAGCAGACTGCCTCTCTCGTGCGGTAACAGCACCAGTCCGCGCAGAGGTAGATTATACTACCGTAGCTGCAGAGCAGAATAACAGTGCGGAAGCGCACGCGGCTCCAGTTCACGTGGGGATAGATTATGTGGCCATCGCAGCGGATCAGGGTAGAGATGCGGACGTGTGCGCGCTCCAGTCTGGACCAACAGGGTTAAGGCTGGAGAGCAGGAGCTTACAAAATGGTATGCGCCCCCTAATCTGCGATGTCTCTACCGGGCGACCGCGCCCGGTGGTGCCGGCTGCTTGGCGCCGCCGTGTTTTTGACTCGGTTCACTCCCTGGCACACCCGGGGGTGCGTGCGTCTGTGAAAATGGTAGCAGAAAAGTTTGTTTGGCCGAGCCTGCGCAAGCACGTGAAAGAGTGGGCAAGAGCCTGTATGGCTTGCCAGCGGGCCAAAATTCACAAGCACACAAAAGCCCCCTTAGAACCGTTTCACATCCCGGCCAAGAGATTTGATCATGTACATGTCGACCTCGTGGGCCCCCTACCGTCATCGCAGGGGTTCACACATCTTTTGACAATGGTGGACCGAACCACGCGTTGGCCGGAAGTGGTCCCACTGGCATCGACCACGGCTGCAGAAGTGGCCCGCGCATTTTTGATGGCTTGGATAGCGCGTTTTGGGGTTCCGTCGGATATTACGTCCGACAGGGGACCTCAATTTGTGTCTGAGCTTTGGTCAGCGATGGCCAACAGCTTGGGTGCAACAATTCACCGCACTACCGCTTACCACCCCCAGGCTAATGGTTTATGCGAGCGTTTTCATCATTGAAGGCAGCCCTCAGAGCATTGCTTACGGATGCAAATTGGGTAAACAGACTTCCATGGGTTTTATTGGGGTTGCGTTCTGCGCCCAAAGAGGACTTAAAGGCCTCCCCAGCGGAGTTGGTTTTTGCGCAGCCTCTCCGGCTGCCAGGCGAGTTTCTGCCAGATCATCCGGCGCCGGGGCGTCCCCCGGCTCAGTGGTCACTGATCGGCACGGGAGCAGACATGCTTCCGGGCCCCGTTCATCACACTTTTCCACGTGTTTTTGTTCCCAAAGCTTTAAAAAATGCCGAATTTGTTTTTGTCAGGCACGAGGCTATGCGCCCAGCCCTGCGCCCACCCTACGATGGCCCATATAGGGTGCTGGAAACAGGTGATAAGCATTTTGTGCTAGATTTGGGGGACAGAAGGGAAACAATTAGTATAGACAGACTAAAGCCTGCTTTTGTGATGAACGACGAGTCTGTACGGGGGGCGAGGGCTCCTCGACATGGCAGACCCCCCAGGAAGCATGTCCTGGAGCCCCCGCAGGGATCAAATAACGATTCTCATCCTCAGTTAGCAGATTCACTGCAAGACGGCGCCGCAGGGGCTGCGAAGCCCGCTTACAGCAAGTTTGGAAGACGTTTGAAGCCCAGACGGCGTACGGACTAATGTGTGGTTTTGTCATGTTGTGTGGACTATGCTGTATTGTTTCATTCTTCTACGTTTGGGGGGGTTATGTGGCTCACATATTTTGACTGCATATGTATAAGCACAGGAGTGAGATGCTTAGGACTGCATGTGTTTTGTGACCTCACGTCTTTGAAGGAACAATACGTCTGGACCTCCTGAGGATAACAGCAGGAGTTGGAGGTGCCGTGATGAGGACTCTGAGAGGACTTCCTGACCTTCTGGGGTCAGACGGACGACGAAGGGACTCGGGGGGAGAATTATTGTCAATGGGGGGTTTGGCAACAATGTGATTCTGTTCTTTGATGTCCCAGATATAAAAGTGGGGGTTTGGGGGAGTTTGCTCTCTTTTTTTCTGTTTGGAGAATGCTGGAGATGTGAGATCTTCAATAAATCTGAATTGAGAAATAAATTCAGCCTCCTTATTTCACGCTCTCCACACATGGTATCATTATGTACCCATACATATTCTCACCCTCCATAGCGACCGGTATTTTCCTAGTTGTATACCGGAAGGGACCATTGTGTAAGTCTATTGCGTCTTTTGCATTCAATACTATTACGTTGTCATGTCTTTTGGAAAATAATATCACGAGTGGGCTTTTAGTGAATGATATAATAATAATGATGTAGAATAATAATGATATAACAATTCAGTGACAGACAACAAAAAAAAATATTCCTTGGATCACCAAGGGGTTAATAAATGCATGTAAAAAGAAGAATACATTATATAAACAATTCATTAAATGCAGAACCACTATAATGAGGACCTGTAAGAAAGAATATTACAACAGAATACTAGAGGATAACAAAAATAACATAAGAGGAATATGGCAAGTACTCAAGGGGATTATTAGTAATCGTCCTAAGTATGCAAATTATCCAGAATATTTTATCGAAAACGACAGTTTGATTAATAATATGGAAGATGTGGTCAGTGGTTTCAATAAATTTTTTGTAAACGTTGGTCCTGAATTAGCAAAATCAATAGTGACTCCGGAAACAAACCACAGTGGGTCTGTGAATGAAATAGAGGATATAAACCCAAACACAATCTTTTTGGGTGGAGTTACTGAAAAGGAAATTATCGAGACTGTGAATAAATTTAAGAACAAAAAATCAACGGACTGGAATGAAATTGACATGACAATAGTGAAAAAAGTAATTGAGGGAATTGTTAAGCCACTCACCCACATCTGTAACCTGTCATTTCAAACTGGTACATTTCCAGACAAAATGAAAATAGCAAAAGTAACACCTCTTTACAAAACAGGAGACAGTCATCGCTTCACAAATTACAGGCCAGTCTCTTTACTCTCACAATTCTCCAAAATACTTGAAAAAATATTCACTAAGAGACTGGATGATTTCATTGAAAAACACAACCTCCTTACAGATAGCCAGTATGGTTTTAGAGCAGATAAATCTACATCTTTGGCACTGATCGAACTTATAGAAGAAATTACTAGTTGTATAGACAAAAAAAAGGTTGCTGTAGGAGTATTTACAGACTTAAAGAAAGCTTTTGACACCACTGACCACAGAATACTACTAAGGAAACTGGAAAGGTATGGGATAAGAGGGGTTGGACTGAGTTGGGTGGAAAGTTATTTAAGTAACAGACAACAATTTGTACAAATTGGAGAGCACAAATCACCCTGCATGGACATCACTTGTGGTGTGCCCCAGGGGTCAGTTTTGGGACCCAAACTCTTTATCTTGTATATAAATGACATATGCCAAGTATCAAAAATTCTGAAATTTATTTTGTTTGCGGATGACACAAATATCCTTTGCACTGGTGAGAACTTGCAGCAGGTTTTAGAGGTGGTCACAACTGAAATGGAAAAATTAACGCAGTGGTTCAACAAAAATAAATTATCTCTAAATCTGAAAAAAACAAAGATTATGTTGTTTGGAAATTATAAAATAAATCATGAAATAATGGTAACGATAGATGATACCAGAATACAAACAGTACAGGAAAATAAGTTTCTGGGGGTGACGCTAGACAGTAAAATCTGCTGGAAACCTCACATCAGTCACATCCGGGCTAAATTAGCAAAATGTATAGGCATACTGGGGAAGACAAGACACATCTTGGACTATAAATCATTGGTCTTATTGTACAATTCACTGTTTTTACCTTATCTTAACTACTGTGTAGAAGTCTGGGGAAACACCTACAAGACCAACCTACAAGCAATATGCACATCACAAAAAAGAGCTATAAGGATAATAAACAATGCAGGATATAGAGACCATACCAATTCGTTGTTCTTGAAGTCACATGTCATAAAGTTCATCGATTTAGTTAAATTTAAGACAGCACAAGTAATGTACAGGGCAATTAACAATCAACTCCCATCTAATATACAAAAAAATATTTAAAAAAAGAGACAATGATCATAATTTGAGAGGAGACTTAAACTTCACAAAACCCAAGATACGTACAACCAAGAAAAGTATGTGCGTATCTCTCTGTGGGGTGAATTTGTGGAACAGTCTGGAGCAGGAACTGAAACTATGTACAAACAGAAATCAATTTAAAAAGAGGTATAAGCACCATTTGTTGAAAGGATATATGTTAGAAGGGTAGAATTTATATGTACGATTCATTATGTTCACTCTGGGACATTATGGGACACTATGGAATGGTGGGTGGGACAGCACTGTGTGTATCTGTGTCATTTGAGACTGGTTTTGATATATGGACTTCATTGTATGTTAGAATGGACAGGTGTTAATGTTGATCTGTAAAAAATACAGTAAATTGTTTACTTGGGGTCTTAAAGGTAGTAATTTGTATAAAATTCACATGGGTGTATCGATGGAAAAGAGGAGTTGGAATTAATAAGTGTTCACTTCTTCCTTCTCCCTTTCGAACAGTGTATACTGTAACTTTATTGCATTTGCTATTTGCTTGTTTTTTTGTTATATTTTTTGTGTTCGAAATAAACTATCTATCTATCTATCTATATCAGTGACCACCTGCCAATTTTTGTTGTCTATCAATGTGATTATAGGAAGAAAAGTATACCAAAAATACTGAATATAATAGAATAAGAACTGAAGAATCTATGCATTTACTGGTAAAGGAATTATTAATACAAGACTGGAAGATAGTTTATGATGAAAATGATATAAATAAAGCATATGATAAATTTTTACAAATATTTCAATCATTGTACAATAAAAACTGTCCTATAAAACAATACAGTGACAGACAACAAAACAAAAATATTCCTTGGGTCACCAAGGGGTTATTAAATGCATCTAAAAAGAAGAATACATTATATAAACAAATCATTAAGTGCAGAAAGGTGGAGGCTGAGATCAAATATAAAAGATATAAAAATAAGCTTACTAATATAATGAGGACTTGTAAGAAAGAATACTACAACAGAATATTAGAGGATAATAAAATAACTAAAGAGGAATATGGCAAGTACTCAATGGGTAATCGACCTAAGAATGTTAATTATCCAGAATATTTTATTGAAAATGGCAATTTGATAAATAATATGGAGGATGTGGTCAGTGGTTTCAATATATATATATATATATATTTTTTTTGTAAACGTTGCTCCTGAATTAGCAAAATCAATAGTGACACCAGAAACAAACAACAGTGGTTCTGTAAATGAAATAGAAGACAGAAATCCAAACACAATCTTTTTGGGTGCAGTTACTGAAAAGGAAATTATCGAGACTGTGAGTAAATTTAAGAACAAAAAAATCAATGGACTGGAATGAAATTGACATGACAAAAGTGATAAAAAGAAACTGAAGGAATTGTTAAGCCACTCACCCACATCTGTAACCTCTCATTTCAGACTGGTAAATTTCCAAACAAAATGAAAATAGCAAAAGTAACACCACTATACAAAACAGGAGACAGTCATTATTTCACAAATTACAGGCCAGTCTCTTTACTCTCACAATTCTCCAAAATACTTGAAAAAATCTTCACTAAGAGACTGGATGATTTCATTGAAAAATGCAACCTCCTTACAGACAGCCAGTATGGTTTTAGAGCAGATAAATCTACATCTTTAGCACCGATCAAACTTTTAGAAGAAATCACTAGTTGTATAGATTAAAAAAAAAGTTTGTTGTAGGAGTATTTATAGATTTAAAGAAAGCTTTTGACACCACTGACAACAGAATTCTACTAAGGAAACTGGAAAGGTATGGGATAAGAGGGGTCGGACTGAGTTGGATGGAAAGTTACTTAAGAAACAGACAACAATTTGTACAAATTGGTGTGCACAAATCACCTTTCATGGACAACACTTGTGGTGTGCCCCAGGGGTTAGTTTTGGGACCCAAACTCTTTATCTTGTATATAAATGACATATGCCAAGTATCAAAAATTCTGAAATGTATTTTGTTTGCAGATGACACAAATATCCTTTGCACTGGTGAGAATTTGCAGCAGGTTTTAGAGGTGGTCACAACTGAAATGAAAAGGTTAACGCAGTGGTTCAACAAAAATAAATTATCTCTAAATCTGAAAAAAACAAAGATTATGTTGTTTGGAAATTATAAAATAAATCATGAAATAATGGTAACGATAGATGATACCAGAATAGAAACAGTACAGGAAAATAAGTTTCTGGGGGTGACACTAGACAATAAAATCTGTTGGAAACCTCACATCAGTCACATCCGGGCCAAGTTGGCAAAATGTATAGGGATACTGGGGAAGACAAGACGCATCTTGGACTATAAATCATTGTTCTTATTGTACAATTCACTGTTTCTACCTTATCTTAACTACTGTGGAGAAGTCTGGGGAAACACCTACAAGACCAACCTACAGTCAATATGCACATTACAAAAAAGAGCTATAAGGATAATAAATAATGTAGGATATAGAGACCATACCAATTCGTTGTTTTTAAAGTCACATGTCATAAAGTTCATTGGTTTAGTTAAATTTAAGACAGCACAAGTCATGTACAGAGCAATTAATAATCAACTCCCAACTAACATACAAAAAATATTTAAAAAAAAGAGACAATGGTTATAATTTGAGAGGAGACTTAAACTTTACAAAACCCAAGATACGAACAACTAAGAAAAGTATGTGCATATCTGTCTGTGGGGTGGATTTGTGGAACAGTCTGGAGCCGGAACTGAAACTATGTACAAACAGAAATCAATTCAAAAAGAGGTATAAACATTATTTGCTGAAAGAATATATGTTAGAAGGGTAGTATTTATACTGTATATATGATTCACTATGCTCACTCTGGGACACTATGGAATGGTGGGTGGGACAGCACTGTGTATATCTGTGTTGTTTGGGGGTGGTTTTGATGTATGGACTGTATATATGTTGGGATGGATGGGTGTTAATGTTGATATGTACAAAATATAGTTAATTGTTTACTTGGGGTCTTAAATGTGGTAATTTGTATGTATTTCACATGGGTTGTATTTATGGAAAAGAGGAGATGGAATTAATAAGTGTTCACTTCTTCCTTCTCCCTTTCGAACACTGTATACTGTTACTTTATTGCACTTGTCATTTGTTTTGTTTTTGTTTTACTTTTTTGTTCGAAATAACGTATGTATGTATGTATCTATCTATCTATCTATCTATCTATCTATCTATTGCGGCATCTCAATCACTCTCTCTCCTTTATTTGTCATGTAATCCTCCAACAAATCTTTGACGCTGTCAAAATTGACACGCTCACAACATGATCAGGTTTGTGTGATACCTCTGACCTTCATGACGACCTTCTTTTTGTTCCTTGTTTAGTTGTTGTAACTCTTGAGACCTGAGGATACAAATTCCTGAATGGTATGGCCGTCCAACTCATCCGTCAAATCCCCCAGATAATTGCTCAACTCCAGAGGCATCTCATCGTTCTTTACCATGTAAATTAAACTATCCGTGTCGATATAAAGAACCCTCTCTTGCAGTTTCTCCAGATAACCATGCAGCTTCAGATGCGTGAGGGCTTTGGTAAAGGCGGCTATAAAGATGTTATTAGTTTACCCCGGGGTAGAATACAATGAGCGTTATATTTCCTCCTAAGGAGAGCTTTTTCATCATCCAGAACATTAAAGTATTTCACCTTGTACTTACCTGAAAACAACTAGTTGAAAAACTCTTCAGGTTCTGAGATCACAACGGTCTGAACCAGATTATCTCTCTGCGCAAATTTTCCCCAAAGCGAGTTCAAAATCAGTTTTGAGACGCGGTGACGGAGTGGATTCTCTTGTACTTTATCAGGATCTAACAGAATACCCTATTGATGGTGATAGTCCCTGATGTATCTGTCCTTGCTCTCCTGATCAGTGACATCTGCAGGGTAACCCGATGCTTCCTGTTTTTTCTTTTAGAAATTTGTGTATGTAATCTACAAACACCATGTTGCTACTTTGATCAAAATGCCACACTTCTGTGATTTCACCCACCCTGTCCAAAGACAGGGTGGGTGAAATCACAGGGGTGATTGTTTAACAAAGCCCAATTCCAGGGCTTTGTTAAACTCCACAGTGACCCAGACCCCTGTCAATGCTCTCGTCTCGTCACTGTGAGTGCCAGCACCGTCTTGATAGTTGGTTTTTGCGCATGTTCAACACAGTGGAAAGGTTAATTTACTCCTGAACTTTTGTAGGGTAGAACGGGAAAAAAGAGGCCATGGGGTGGGTATCCGGTAGCTCTGATTAACCCGAAATAGCTTCAAGGATCCCCCAAATCTTTGTAAATTGTGGTGGGATGGCCTAGAGGGTAAAAGCATGTGCTGTTAACATAGGGGTATAGAGAAGTGACATGTACATAGTGCACTTTTTCATCAGACCCCACGGTGTGTCTCAGTTTTAGAGCACTCGTCCTGCTCCTGTAATGGGCCTGGCAAGGTAAGAGAGGCTCGGGTGGGTTAAAAATTTTCAGAAACTGTTTCACCTACTCGCATGATTTTTTCATCTCATTCCACTCGTGCTCTCTCATCACCATAACACAGACACCTTGCAAAAAGCGTAAGGCCTGCAACCTCTCCTCACTTTTCAAATGCAGCTCTCCAAATGTAACACCCCTCAGAGGCCAGATGTCAGTGCTTTTAAAACTGCAAACACAAGTATGGAAATAGCATCCATTAAACTCATAGACGTGCTTCAAGCCATCAATCTCCGTGTAACTGTCTACAAAAAAGGGCCTGATCTGTTTTTCTCCTCTATTTAAAGCATGCTGGATGAATATTTTCTGACTGTGCATAACCCATTCTAACCACTGGATCGAAGCATTAGACAATCTTTTACACTGACGTCTGTAGTTGTTGGGGCACAGGATGGTGAGGGTTTTAGGGGTCAGATAACTGGTTAGAAACACTTTCATGCAGGCCGAGGATACTGTGACGCTGGAGAAAGGGTCCACACCCGTGTCGGTGAGGAACCACTCTCTAAATTTAACGCACCCCATGGCTAGAATGTCCACAGCGTTTTTACAATAATGCAGAGCCTCCCGTTTAAAGTCAAGCGAGCTGTCTTTTACCCCGTTGTACCACTCATCGATTCTCCCCGCTCGGTGACCGTCATACATTCTATAACATAGACGAACAGTGGTGGGTAAAGACCTACATAATTTAGATGCTCCACCGCAGAATATCCATGAGGGAACAGTCCCTTTCTCTCCTCACTAAAACCTAAAGCTTTAGGCATCGCATAGGTAGGAAGACGCATAGGACGCACAGGATGCATAAGACACATAGGTAGGAAGGATAGCGAGTCAATGAATTTAAGGTTAAAATGGGGTTCCTCAAAACTTAGAATCTTACACCCTGTCATGAGAATTTGTTGCAGCATTATATTCTCTTTTATCATACTGTTCAAGATAAGGTAACCGTCAAATCCTCTGGCATTATGCGCCATGAAAACATTACACCTGTACTTTTCACACCTGAAATGCAGAAGAAACTGTTTTATGCAGTCTGTACCGTAAAACCACTTTTCTTCACCTTTCGATGTTTAAGTGTACACAAGAAATGGTGCGTGCTCCCCTTTGTCGTCGATGAATGTTTCAGTATCTTAAAAAATCAACTCGGGGTGTTCCACCTGCGGGGGGAGTGGCTGAATGTAGCATTGATGATCATCAGCTTCAGAATCCAGTTGTAATTGCACCCCACACATTTTACATTTTAACCGGCTACAACTACACGTGGATGCACCTGTGGATGCACTAGAAGAATAGCTATATTGTGGAAATGTGAAAATGATGAGGCAGAGTTTATCTCACGAGTCAGGTTTATTCACATCTTCCAACATCAGCAAAGCAGAAAGAGGAAAAACACAGAAGCATCCGTCCTTTATATACCAGGACTCTCCCAGTTCACAGTCACATTGCATTTCAATCACAAGTAACAATGCATCTACTCTTTGATCCTATAACCTCCTTTTCATAGTCTTCGGCCACCCGGAAATCCCCCAAGGCCGTCTCTTGCATACCAAAGGCTAAACTTTCACATCCTCCTGTTATCTCCAAGGAGACTCAGTTCTTTGTTCTAATCTGAGATGTGAGGCCTAAAGCGATACATATGTGTCCCACATGACCCCCCCCCCCAAACATCTAAGACGGAACAACAGAATAACAGTCTGCATGTCATGATAAAATCATTACACATCAACCCACGTGCTGCTTGGGCCTCAGCCTTCTCCCGTATCTGCTGTAAGTGGGCTTCACCTCTTCTGCGGCGCCATCATGCTGAGGGGCTGCTGTCTGGGGGTGAAAACTGTTTGTCAGTCCCTGTGGGTGTTCTGGGGAATTTCCCCGAGGGGGTCTGCCGCGCCGAGGAGCCCTGGCCAACAGCACATCCTCGTCCGCCACCACAAAGGCGGGTTTGAGCCTGTTAATGCCAATCTTTTCTTTCCTGCCCCCCAAATCTAGCAAAAAATGCTTGTCCCCTGTTTCCAGCACTCTAAATGGTCCAT
This sequence comes from Pholidichthys leucotaenia, assembly GCA_020510985.1. NCBI lineage: Eukaryota > Metazoa > Chordata > Actinopteri > Cichliformes > Pholidichthyidae > Pholidichthys > Pholidichthys leucotaenia. Next base: position 11,054,046 of record CM035837.1, on the reverse strand, counting down.
CATAAGGTGGCCGCAGCGGTGGGCGATGAGCATCGTGTCTGACAAAAACAAACTCTGCGTTTTTCAAAGTCTTAGGTACAAAAACGTGCGGAAAACTGTGGTGAACGGGGCCAGGCAGCGTGCCCGATTCCGTGCCACGCTGCAACAGCTGAGACGGGGAGCTATCTGGTGCAGGATTATCTGGGAGAAACTCCCTGGGCAGCCGAAGTGGCTGCGCAAAAACTAGCTCAGCCGGGGAGGCTTCTAAGTCCTCTTTAGGTGCAGAATGCAACCCCAATAAAACCCACTGTAGCTTGTCTACCCAATTTGCATCCGTCAGTGATGCCCTGAGGGCCGCTTTCAATGACCTATGAAAACGCTCGCATAATCCATTAGCCTGCGGATTGTACGCGGTTGTGCGGTGAATTGTGACACCCAGGCTGCGGGCCATTGTTTACCAGAGTTCGGAAACAAATTGAGGGCCTCTGTCCAACGTAATGTCCGATGGAACTCCAAAACGCGCCACCCATGCAGTTAAATATGCACGCGCCACCTCTTCGGCTGTGGTTGACGCCAGTGGAACCACTTCCGGCCAGCGCGTGGTGCGGTCCACCATTGTCAGAAGGTGTGTGCACCCCTGTGATGGTGGGAGGGGGCCTACGAGGTCCACGTGAACATGATCGAACCTCTTAGCCGGGATGTGAAACGGCTCCAAGGGAGCTCTCGTGTGTTTGTGTACCTTGGCTCATTGACACGCCATGCAGGCTGCTGCCCACTCCTTAACTTGTTTGCGCAGGCTCGGCCATACAAATTTCTCTCCTACCATTTTGACCGACGCGCGCACTCCTGGGTGAGCCAGAGAATGAATCAAGTCAAAAACGCGGCGGCGCCACGCGGCCAGTACCACAGGACGCGGTCGTCCAATGGAGACGTCGCAGATTAGGGGGGGCATACCATCTTGCAGCACCCTGTTCTCCAGCCTTAACCCTGTTGGTCCAGACTGGAGCGCGCGCACTTCCGCATTGCTAGCCTGATCCGCGGCCATGGCTGCATAATCTCTCCCTACGCGGACTGGGGCCGCCACGGCGCGCGAGAGGCAGTCTGCCACTACATTAAGTTTACCCGCCACATGCTGAATATCGGTAGTAAACTCTGAGATCGCGGCCAGCTGTCTCTGCTGCCGGCCTGATCACGGTTCTGAAACATTGGCCATCGCGAAAGTCAGCAGCTTGTGGTCAACGAACGCGGTGAAACGGCGTCCTTCCAGCCAGAACTGGAAGTGGCGAATGGCCAAATGGAGAGCTAATAACTCCCTGTCAAACGCGCTGTATTTACGTTCACTATCGCGCAAAGTCCTGCTGAAAAAGGCGAACGGCTGCCAAGCCCCGGCTACATGCTGCTCCACGACCGCCCCTATAGCCACATCTGATGCGTCAGTAGTGAGCGCTATGCAGGCCGTTGGGTCCGGATGCACCAACAACGCAGCATTGGCCAGGGCTGCCTTGACTTCCGAGAACGCTCGCTCTCGCTCCGGGGACCATTCAATTTTATTCACAGGTTTCTGTTTTTTGAGCGCGGCGTACAGTGGTTGCATGAGCTGCGCTGCACGGGGGAGGAAACGATTATAAAAATTCACCATTCCCAAAAACTCCTGTAACGCTCTGACCGTTTGTGGCTGGGGAAAATTTGTTACCGCGCGCAGTTTGTCAGGTAGGGAACCGCTCCTTCTGGAGAGACGCGATGCCCCAAAAAATCAATCTGTGCCACCCCGAACTGACACTTCGCTGGGTTGATTATTAACACTAGAAGTCCGAGAGAGGGGCCATTTGGCCTTTTTGGCTAGAAAACCCATAGGGGGACCATCAAGTGGCCACAAGAGGGCTAATGTCTGGGTCTTCTAGTGTTAACCCATGCTCTCCCAACCTCTGGAAAACTGCCATGAGGTGGTTTTTGTGTTCGTCTTTGGACGTGCTGGCTACTAAGATGTCGTCCAGGTAGACGAATATGAAAGGGAGATCGCGCAGCACCGCGTCCATCATGCGTTGGAACGTCTGCGCAGCGCCTTTTAGCCCAAATGGCATGTGCAAAGACTCAAATAGACCAAACGAAGTTATTACCGCTGTTTTGGGTATGTCCTCCGCGCGCACTGGGACTTGGTGGTAACCGCGGACCAAGTCTATCTTAGAAAAAACGCGCGCCCCCGCCAAATGAACGGAAAAATCTTGGATATGGGGGATTGGGTAGCGGTCGTGCGCTGTGGCGTTGTTCAACCTGCGAAATCTCCGCAAGGTCGCCAAGAGCCGTCAGCTTTCGGGACCATGTGAAGCGAGGAAGCCCACGGGCTGTTAGAACGTCTGATGATGCCCAGCCTTTCCAGGTTGGCGAACTCCTCGCGCACTATGGTCAGTTTAGCTGCATCCAAGCGCCGAGCTTTTGCAAAAACGGGCGGGCCGGTGGTAGTAATAAAATGTTCCATCCCGTGTTTAGCGATGGCTGCTGAAAATGTGGGAACCGTGAGTGCTGGGAACTGAGTGAACAGTGTGTGGAACTTTCCGCTTGCAGCTGTGATGTTGGCTTGTGCTGTTGGCAGGGCCACTCGGGCTGTACAGGGAATAGAATCGAAATAAAGTGCATTTACCAGGCGCCTGTTAGCGAGATCAACCAACAAACCATGTGAGCACAGAAAATCAGCCCCCAACATTTTGAAATTCACTGCTGCTATGACAAAAGTCCACTCGAATGTACGGCCCTGTAAAGACAGAAGCAGAGTCCTCTCACCAAAGGTCTTAATCTCCGAGCCGTTCGCTGCTGCCACCCCGGGACCTCCGGAAACTGCCAGCCGGTCAGCGGAGGAAGGTGTGATGAAACTCAACTGGGAGCCTGTGTCCACGAGGAAATGCCTGCCCAAGCGTGCATCCTTCAAGTAGAGCAGTTTGTTCTCCTCCCCGAGGGTCGCAGCTGCTACCGACTCCCGGTCTTGGCGTTTCCCGAGCGCTTGAATTGGCATGGTGGTATACATTTGCGTGTCTTCTCTGCAAAGCGGCGATGGTAGAAACAGAGGGTGTCTTCTCCGCGATCCTTGGCCCCCACCGCCGCCGTCGTCGGTGATTCTGCTACCGCCGTCTCTGGCCCCCCGCCATCTCCGGCCGCCGCGCCGAACTCCATCACTGCTGCGGTGGCCGCGCGCTGTTTGCTGGCATTGAGAATCCAATGCGCCTCCTGGACCAGCGCACGGAAGTCCCGCTGGGCCAACAACGGCGAACTGGCCAGGGCCGCTCTCGTGGCCGACGGTAGGGTCCTGAGGAAAATGTGGGTGAAGATGAAGTCGTCGTCGTCGTCTGAGCCCCTCAACCTCAGCATGTTCTCCATCAGGTCAATGGGTGTGCCATCTCCCAAATCGTTCAGAACCAGGAGCCTCTCCGCTCTCTCCTCGACTGAGAGAGTGAAGCGCCGGATAAGCGCAGCCTTCAACCCGTTGTATTTGTCATTGGCCGGTGGCCGCTCCAATAGGCTCTCCACATGCCGAGCCGTGCGGTTGTCGAGCTTTGCAATCACATGGTAGAACTTCGTGTCATCTACCGTTATTCCCCCGGAGGGCAAACTGTGCTTCAACCAAGTGGAACCAGGAGCACGGGTTGTCTTGCCAAAAGTCCGGTAGCTGGACGGTAGCGGCATACGCTTGGCTGGGAGCTCCTGACTCGGCTGGCCCGGGGGAATTTCTTTCATCCATGATACGTCTTAGGGTCACCAGTGTGGAAATGTGAAAATGACGAGGCAGAGTTTATCTCATGAGTCAGGTTTATTCACATCTTCCAACATCAGCAAAGCAGAAAGAGGAAAAACACAGAAGCATTCGTCCTTTATATACCAGGACTCTCCCAGTTCACAGTCACATTGCATTTCAATCACAAGTAACAATGCATCTAATCTTTGATCCTATAACCTCCTTTTCATAGTCTTCGGCCACCCGGAAATCCCCCAAGGCCGTCTCTTGCATACCAAAAGCTAAACTTTCACATCCTCCTGTTATCTCCAAGGAGACTCAGTTCTTTGTTCTAATCTGAGATGTGAGGCCTAAAGTGATACATATGTGTCCCACAATATATATATATATATATATATATATATACAGTGGGGCAAAAAAGTATTTAGTCAGCCACCAACTGTGCAAGTTCTCCCACTTAAAAGATGAGAGAGGTCTCCAATTTTCATCATAGGTATACCTCAACTATGAGAGACAAAATGAGAAAAAAAAAATCCAGAAAATCACATTGAAGGATTTTTAATGAATTAATTGGTAAATTCCTCAGTAAAATAGGTATTTAGTCACCTACAAACAAGCAAGATTTCTGGTTCTCACAGACCTGTAACTTCTTCTTTAAGAGGCTCCTCTGTCCCCCACTCGTTACCTGTATTAATGGCACCTGTTTGAACTCATTATCAGTATAAAAGACACCTGTCCACAGCCTCAAACAGTCAGACTCCAAACTCCACTATGGCCAAGACCAAAGAGCTGTCAAAGGACACCAGAAAAAAAATTGTAGACCTGCACCAGGCTGGGAAGACTGAATCTGCAATAGGTAAGCAGCTTGGTGTGAAGAAATCAACTGTGGGAGCAATTATTAGAAAATGGAAGACATACAAGACCACTGATAATCTCCCTCGATCTGGGGCTCCACGCAAGATCTCACCCCGTGGGGTCAAAATGATCACGAGAACGGTGAGCAAAAATCCCAGAACCACACGGGGGGACCTAGTGAATGACCTGCAGAGAGCTGGGACAAAAGTAACAAAGGCTACCATCAGTAACACACTACGCCGCCAGGGACTCAAATCCTGCAGTGCTAGACGTGTCCCCCTACTTAAGCCAGTACATGTCCAGGCCTGTCTGAAGTTTGCTAGAGAGCATTTGGATGATCCAGAAGAGGACTGGGAGAATGTCATATGGTCAGATGAAACCAAAATAGAACTTTTTGGTAAAAACTCAACTTGTCGTGTTTGGAGGAGAAAGAACACCATACCTACTGTGAAGCATGGGTGTGGAAACATCATACTTTGGGGCTGTTTTTCTGCAAAGGGACCAGGACGACTGATCCGTGTAAAAGAAAGAATGAATGGGGCCATGTATCGTGAGATTTTGAGTGAAAACCTCCTTCCATCAGCAAGGGCATTGAAGATGAAATGTGGCTGGGTCGTTCAGCATGACAATGATCCCAAACACACCACCTGGGCAACGAAGGAGTGGCTTCGTAAGAAGCATTTCAAGGTCCTGGAGTGGCCTAGCCAGTCTCCAGATCTCAACCCCACAGAAAATCTTTGGAGGGAGTTGAAAGTCCGTGTTGCCCAGCGACAGCGCCAAAACATCAATGCTCTAGAGGAGATCTGCATGGAGGAATGGGCCAAAATACCAGCAACAGTGTGTGAAAACCTTGTGAAAACTTACAGAAAACGTTTGACCTCTGTCATTGCCAACAAAGGGTATATAACAAAGTACTGAGATGAACTTTTGTTATTGACCAAATACTTATTTTACCGAGGAATTTACCAATTAATTCATTAAAAATCCTTCATTGTGATTTTCTGGATTTTTTTTTTTCTTATTTTGTCTGTCATAGTTGAGGTATACCTATGATGAAAATTGGAGACCTCTCTCATCTTTTAAGTGGGAGAACTTGCACAATTGGTGGCTGACTAAATACTTTTTTTCCCCCACTGTATATATAAAACAACCTCGGTTGACCAAAGTGGTGAATAGATGGTACAATTAATCACGAAAACATGTTAAAAATAATAAAATACAGATTTCAGTTTTTATTCTGATTATCTTCCAGCCAAGAAGGTCATTTTCATTGTATTTTTAATTACACACCTTTAATCATTCGTCTCACATCGGCAGTAAGCATGGTTCCCCTCCTTCACCCCCTCAATGTCACACGTTCTGGTGCACCAGCGTCTACGAGTGAATGATGCAGGTACAAATGATGACAGGATCAGTGATTTAATAATGATACAGGATGCGTGTCTCTAAGTACGTACCATTAGGTGAACGTTAACATTAACGTTCCATTCTCACGCTAACCCATTCAGCCAAATATAATTTTTAAACGCACATATAACTGACATTCTATACCACACTAATTCCCACATTAATCTCATAAGTCGAAGATCATTTTTAAAAGCATATAATAGACATTCCATTCTCACACTAATCTCACAGTTTAAAGCTCCTTTTTAAAAGCACTTATAATTGACATTCTATACCCCGCCCTAATCCCACAGGTCCATTATAATCGATATTCGATACCTACACCAATCCCCATGTCATTAGAGATAATCACCTGAGAATTGCTTAGGTTGTGTCAGGGGCGGGTCAGGGGGCATGTCGGCTCAACAGTCACCTGTCAAAAAGAAGCTGATCCTTAGAACCCCCTTCCTCTCTCGCCTTCATTTAAAAACTGCATTTTGTGTTTGCTTGAGTAATATTTGTGTATTTTCTTTTAATTTGTATGATGATCTGAAACATTTAAATGTGACAAACATACAAAAAAATGAGAAATCAGGAAGGGGGCAAACATTTTTTCACACTACTGTACGTTCTTTTACAGGTGCAGATACCAGACTTGTGATGAGACCTTTTCTGCACTTTTCATTCAAATTTTCAGGAAAGGTGTGTAATGGCACATCGAAAAGACGATTAGATTTTGGTGATGATCTCAAAATGCATATCTCCACCAAGGCTCTTATCTTCTCACAGAGTGTTAGCAACAATATTCCAAAACTACTGGATGGATTTGGATGAAATTTTCACCAGAGGTGGTTCTTGATGAAAAGATCAACTCATTAGATGTTGGAGGTGATGCGTGAGTGCATACCTCCACCAAGGCACTGTCTTGCAATGTATAGATGGATGGCGATATGGATGGACAAAGGGACAGAGGGGAGGACAAAGCGAGAGAGGGATGAAGCCTTGGCAGAGGTATGCACTCTCTGAGCGTCCTCTAGTTTCAAGTGTGTGTGTTTGTTTTGTTTTTTTCTGTTTGTTCCTCTCTTTTCTTTCCCCCTCCCTATCCCATTCCCCCCTGTCGGGTCTGTCATGGGTAAAACAATTTAAATATAATATTTAAAGTTATTATAAGAGGAGTTTATAAATAATACACAGTACATAGATATGTGCTACATAAAGCTCCTTTTGGCAAAGTAAATCTGTTTGGCACAATAAGGGAAGCAGATTTCTGTTCTTCTTACCTAGCTGCTTGACAGGATGGGGGGTGGGCAGAATTATAAAGATTTTATTTGTAAACAGAAAATTATCATACGTCAAACAGGTTCATTTTGTCTTCTTTCAATTATTTATCCTTTTTTTTTTTTTTTTTCCTTTGAAAGACAAAAGTAAAATAGAAAGATGTCTTTACCTTCTTTACATGTTTCAGCCTTCTGATGAAGGCTGCAGTGCAGTTGAAACATGTAAAGAAGGTAAAGACATCTTTCTATTTTACTTTTGTCTTTCAAAGGAAAAAAAAAAGGATAAATAATTGAAAGAAGACAAAATGAACCTGTTTGACGTATTACGTCGAAGTTATGGTCTTCTGATGAAGGCTGCAGTGCAGTTGAAACATGTAAAGAAGGTAAAGACATCTTTCTATTTTACTTTTGTCTTTCAAAGGAAAAAAAAAAAAAAAGGATAGAAAATTATCATCATCAGAACATCAGCTAGGAACACATAGCTGTTCATCCATTCATACATCATCTACCACTTCTCTGGGGGTCCAGGTCATGGAGGAAGCAGTCTAAGTAGAGGAGCCCAGACTTCCTCTCCCAAGTCACCTTCTCCAGCTCTTCAGAGGGGACACCAAGGCATTCCCACACCAGCTGGGAGACAGTCTCTCCACCGTGTCCTAGGTCTCCTCCCAGTGGGATGTGCCCGAAACACCTCAAGTGGGAGGCGTCCAGGATGCATCCTAATCAGATACTCAAACCACCTCAACTGACTCCTTTCGATGTGGAGGAAATGTGATTAAGTTTGTGTTCCATCACTCAATTAATACAATGGAATCATCATCCAACTGTGTAAATCAAAGTGGGGGCAGGGGGACATATTCCCCCCCACCTGTTTAGAAACAGAGAATTGCCTCCCCATATCATCATAAACCCTTTTGTATCTTTATACAGGAGTGAAAAAAATGCATTTAAGCACAAATGCTAAAGATACATGCAAAACAAATATTTTTTGGGGGGAAATTTGCAACTTCTCTTAAAGATTTATGATTTTTTTTTCTAATAAAACTGCAGCTTTCTTTTTCGTTACTCTGAAACTTTTTTCCTATAAATGTGCAACTCTTTATCATTAATCAGCAACTTTTGTCATGGAAATTTGCAACTTTTCTCATGTAAATGTTTAACTTTTATCGTTAATTTGCATTTTTTTTCTCATTTATCAGTAACATTTTTCATGTAAATTTGCATCTTTTTTCTTGTTAATTGTGGCACAGGTGTAGTGTGGGTGACTACTGATCAGAGGGTCAGGGGTTCGATTGTCTGTAGTCTGTGTGTCAAAAGTTGATGTGGTAAGGACACACACAGAAAGAGAGACCATGGCTGAAATGCAATAATGTGATGTTTATTGATAGAGTGTGTAGGGTCTGGCAACCCTGCAGAGGAGAAACACAATTAGTTTAGGGACAAGAGCTGTGCTAAACTTTAGCTTATGTTCTGCTTTTCTTACACAGAGGAACCAGGAAGCTGACGAAGGCTGGATTCCTGGGTGATTCTTTGGTGTGGTGAAAAGTAGTCTCAGGAAGGAGAGATAGGGCATAGGCTTAGTGCACGTTGGTAAGTCGCCTTTCTTGGGAGGGTGGAGAGTGAAGGTGGGGAATCCTGATCTGAGGTTCTGCCAAGGAGAGGTCCACTCCTCCAAGGGTGTCCTGAGTGAAATAATGAAAGGAGATTTGAGGGAGAATTAGGGAAAGGGTTACGGTTCGTGATGGGATGGCAGGCTCCGGAGCTTTGAGGGTGCTCCAAGCTTATCCAGGAAAAAGTTGGCAAAGTGCATTTCGAGGTGTGTATTGCTGACATCGTACCACGTGACTGGGTCAGGAAGCCATTCATGATTTTGCACAAATGAAATAAAGTGAGTAGTGATACACAATGGAAATCCCCGTCCCTCACGTTGTGTGTTGTCAATGATTGACTGTATAAGGGATTTGTCACAGCCAATTTTCTGATGAAGGCAGCACCAAAACCATGGACTTCTCCTGTTTGGGAACATTTTGAGCACATTTCTCCCATTCATGTATTTTCCACAAATAGTGGATGCTTATTGTAACTGAGGAGATGGCTTAGTGGTAAACCATCTGCTCTACAAGTGGGAGGTCTTAGTTCAAATCCCAGCTGGGCTGTTCTTCTAACTTTATTTTGATTTACAAGGTGGTGTTTCAGTAAACTTGGATTATCATTATGCTGAGGCATTATTACCATTGTGCCCTGCATGAGAATAAGGCCAGAGTTGAATATACTGGGAAAGACAGTATAAGACTGTTGAAAATTTATTATTTCTTAATAAAAATAGATAAGTAGTACAAGCACACCAAGTAACACAGGCACATTCACTGTAGTCACTCCAGTTTTATTATTTCTTTTTTCCCTTATGATCATTGATTTTTCTTAAAAGACAGCACATTTACTGAAATTGAAAAAATACACACTAAACCAATAATGCCTTTGTAAAAATCAACATGCTGTATACTTTATGTCAACTACATGTCCTAGTAGAGAAAATGAAGTTTCACATGAGGCTTCATCGATATGAACCATTTTGATGGAAAGCCTCAAGTCTTCAAGAAAGCCTTCTCTGGCCATCATGTGGTAGCCTAGAGGTAAAATGTCTGTATTGCATCTAGAGAGTGGGGATTCAAGCTTCAGTGGGGTTATTCTTATTTATTTTTATTTGCAAAGTGAAGCATCTGTTGTGTTTCAAAAAGCTAGGATACAACAATAACACATCATTATGCTGAGGCACAACTGTGCCCTGCATGACAATAAGGACAGAGATGAATGTACTGGGAAAGACAATGTAAGACTCTTGAAAAGTTATTTCTTAATAAACATGGATAAGCAGCACAAGCACATTCACTGTAATCTCAGTTTTATTTCTTTTTTTTCCTTATAATCATTGATATTTCTTAAAAGACAGTTCATTTATTGAAATGAAGAAAAAAAATACACAAACCAATAACACCCTTGTAAAAATCTGCATGTTGTATATGTTTTGTCCACTAGATGGCCTAGTAGAGAAAATGAAGTTTCATATGAGGCCTCGTCTATATGAGCCATTTTGATGAAAGGCCTCAAGTCCTCCAGAAAGCCTCATCCGGCCATTACTACTTATGGTGACATGGTAGGAGAATGAAGGCTGCACACTGGGTAGTTGATCCTGACATGGCATGGACATGCCTAACAAGCTCCTGCAGTGTGTAGCTCCTATTTAAAGAGTTGGGCTGATTACAAGCAGGTGAGGGGCTCAGCTGTGGGGAATAGACAATTAAGGGACAGGGAGAACAGTGTGCAACCTGAACCCTTTCAGAAATGTCCTTGAGCAAGACACTGAACACCCAGTTGCTCCTGGTGGGTTAGACCAGTGCCTGTGCATGGCAGCTCTGGCACCATTGGTGTGTGGATATAGCAGGATCTGTAAAGTGCTTTGGTCATCCAGAGAGGAGTAAAAAAGTGCTATATCAGTGAATACCATTTAATTTGCAATTTTTTTCTCATTAATCAACAACTGTTTTCATGTAAATTTGCAACTTTAATCTCATTAATTTGCAACAATTTGACTTTTTTTTGGCAAATTTGCAAATTTTTCTACTCACTTTTTTCATGTAAATTTGCAACTAAATGTCAAAACGTTCACATGGATGCTGGTTAAATTTTCATTCTGTGTAATTTTTTTTTTGTTTGTCTCGACAATAACCCCATTTGATTTTATTTGTTTTATACATACAGATGATTTTTTTTCCACATTTTATAGGGTTTGAATTCTCCCCCGTTACAAAATCGTTCATATTGCCCTCCCAAAATCTAGGAATGGCTCTGACTAGTTTCCCGCTCAATATTTACTCTTGAGAAAATGTTTGTTTACTCGCCACCACCAACAGTGAAATGAAATTGATTGGAAATTGATTGATTGAATGGAGCAAATTAAATCAGTGCTTGACCACATCATGAAAAGCAAACTGCACGTTTCAACACATCCAGGTTCCGCTGACATGTTAATGACAGGTGTAACTAAAGCTGAAAACTCTTGAAATTACCACATGAAAACAGTGTGGGTGGAAAAAGAGCGCAACCACCACGTTTTCAAAGCAGTGTGCGTTCAGGGTCCAAACGTCTTCAGCTCACGACGCGGTTGAAAGGGTTTTAATGGTGCTGCTAAACTTCACAGGTGTCCGAGCTTCAGAAGCTGATTATGGGCTGATGAGGTTAATTAGTTCTTATTTCAGGATCGTGTCAGATGTCCAGACAATTAATGGCATCTACCAGACTCTGATGTTGGTTTAGCTCAGGGGTTGGCAACCTGTAATACAAAGAGCAGCAGGGAGTGATTTTTGTGTAAAAAAAAAAAAAGTGTGCATGGAGCCACAAAAATATCTGAACCTAAAAACTGAGGTAAAGCAGCAGAGTTAGAACTACAATGTGGCTGTGACAACATCAGGATTAAGAGGTGTTTCATATATATATATATATATATATATATATATATATATATATATATATATATATATATATATATGCGCAGCTTTTTTATTGTAAATCTGTTTCCTTTTTCTTCACAGAAGTGTTGCTTTTTCTGGTAAATGTTTAATTATTTGTAAAAAGTTTGTCTTTTCTGTTTTCTTGCAAAATTGTGTGGGTGTTTTCCTCATTAAACTCTAATAATTTTTCCCCAAAATTTATGTTTTCTTCATCAACACGTTTTTTTTCTCCAAAATTTGACATATTTTTCTTTGCAAATTCAATGCCTTAATCTTACTAAACTGAAGACCTTTTCCGTGTAAATTTGTGGCATTTTTTGCAACAAAGTTATAAGCTCTTTTCATAAATTTTGATGTTTTTTGCCATAAACTTATGCTTTTCTCAAAAGATTGTCTTGTCTTTATTAAACGCTTTCTGTTTTTCCATATAAATTTACAACTGTTTTCTAATAAATAGCCACAAGAGCCACTTATGACATGGTACATAAGAGTTAGCTTTAACTGCTCCGCTATAAGATATGGTACACCTTCTGAATTTGTCCCCAATAATATGAGTTTGCAGAAATACTGTACATTTCATATATACTGGATGATGTGATTTTGCATCACAACAAATTCTTACCCCCCACAGCATCCAAAATCAAACATAACCCTGGTAGACAGAGACCATAACCCCAAAATTCAACACAAAACGGGTCAGGTGGTCTTCCAGAGTCCGTGGGTCCCCAGACTGGAGAGGAGAATTGATCCAAAGATAACTGTAGAGGGGCTTTGAACTCAGGTGAAAATGACATGGAAATTTTAAACTGAGGAGCTAACAAAGAACCCTTAAACTCAGGAGATGATAACATGGAAACCCTAAACTCAGAAGATGATAACATGGAAACCTTAATCTCTGGTGACATCATAGATGTCCTAACCTCAGAACGTAACACCAGAGCTCCTTGCTCTGAAAAAAAAAAAAACAGAGGAGCCCTTTGCTCAGAAAATGAAACAGGAGCTCTTTGCTCTGAAGCTAACACAGGAGCTTTTGCTCCAAAGCTAACACAGGAGCTCTTTGTTCTGAAGAAAACACAGGAGCTCTGTGATCTGAAAATGACACACGAGCATCATACCCAGGGGAGAGTGAAATGGAAACTTTACCCTCAGGAGCTGGCAAAAAAGAATCTCTACACACTAACAACATAGAATCTTTATACTCAGGGGATAACTCGGGAGTTTTAGACTCAAATGGTAAAATGGAAGTCTTAAACTCAGAGGGTGATGACATGGACATGCTAACCTCAGGAGGTGAAAAAAAAACAAACTTTTAAGGTCAGAAATTGAAAATATAACAACCTTAAGTTTAGGAAATAACATTGGAGCCCTTGCTCAAAAGAAAACAACTTGGAGGTTTCAAACTCAGAAAATAACAAGGGGGCTGTTTGCTCTGGAGACCACAAAGGAGCTTTTTTGCTCTGGAAACAACAACATAGGCATTTTTAGCTCACAGGATACCAATATAGGATTTTCTCATTCAGAGGATGACAACAAGGAGGTCTCAAAGTCAAAAAATGACATATGAGTCTCTTGCTCAGGTGCTAACAACATAGAAGTTTCCAGCTCAGAAGTTACCCATATAGGAGTTTTTAATCTAGAAGCGGGGAACAGCAGGACCCTGACCTCAAGGACAGCAGGTAGAAGCCCCCCTTTCCGGCCTCAGAAACGACGGGAGGAGGTCCACTGACCCCCAGAACTGCGATGGGTGGAGCGGACTGCTCGCCCTTAGGAACTGTGACAGGTGAAGGTCTCCTGACCTCAGCAAGATTGACTGGAGGTCTCCTGACCTCGGGAACATTGACTGGAGCGTGGTCCTCCTGTGACCCCATCCTCAACATGGCCACCTCAGATGAGAGAGTAGAACAGACAGATAGTGAGGTGACACCATAGCCATTAACAGCAGAGACTGGTGAGAGGGTACCAAAAGCTGGTGGGCTCTGCGCATGAGTCCCCCCACCAGAGGTAAGGTAAGCATTTTCAAAAGTAGTAGCAGAAGATAAAGAAAAAAAGTATTTGTCTTAGCTCCTGGATTCCGGTTGCTGGGGTGACAACCTCAGATTCAGCAGCATGGGTGGAAGGCTCAGCCGCTGGAGCTGACAATGATTGGGGTGCATTAACTTCAGGCACTGATGGTTGGAGCGCCTGACCTTGGGAGCTGATGACGGAGGCACGCCAAACACAGGAGCAAGCGATGGAGGTGCACCGATTTCAGAATCAGCTGATGAAGGCTCACCTGTCTTGGGAACAGATAATGACTCCTCCTCATCTGGTGTGAAGGAATACTCATTGGACAGCAAGAACTCACTGACGAATGCAGGAACGTCTTTTCTCAGATGGGGCTTTGCTGCAGCTATCCGATGAGCCTGCCTACATGCTTCATCTCTCCATACTGCATTCTCCTATCCATCCATACTAAGGCAAAAGGTGTAACATTTACCAATATCCTGGAAAAGGTTCTGCAGTTCCCTGCGGTGGGTCTGTTCCTCCGGTGAAAGGTTTGGAAGAAAGGAGAGAGGAGAAGCAGGTGAGCACATGGGAGCAGCAGCAGAGTATACAGCAGAGACAGGGAGAGAGGACTCAGTGGTTTTGGGTGGCTGCCACTGAGCCCCTTCCCAGGAACAGGGCAAGACCCCTAATTAATAGGTGTAAAACAATGATAAGACCCTTGACCTTGTTCCTGATCTGCTGCATCTGAAATGTCAGGTGAGTCCTCCCAGAGGATGCTGGAACTCGTCTGACTGTGGATCTCTGTCCAGTGAAGAGGAGGTGAAATAGCGGGGTCAGGGGCTGGACGGTGCCGTGGAACAGGTTCAGGGACAGGGAGGTGCCGTGGAGCAGGTTCTGGAGCTGGGGAGTGTCAAGGAACTGGAGCTGGAACTGAGGAGCGATGAGGAACTGGGATTGGAGCTAGGTCGCACCATGGAGTTAGTTCGTCCAATGCTAGCTGGTTCCAACCCAGCTGGGACACATGCTCTGGAAGAAGCCAAGGTTTATAGTCCAGCTAAAGCTTCTTCTGGGTGTGCACAGTCAATCGGCACTCCTCCTGTTCTTCCTCATCAACCGGAAACTGAGGCTCCAAAGTCGCCAACCCAATTGAGCTGACCACTGGGTTCTCAGGAACTGTGGGATCTTCCCAGATGATCCGGTTGCCACCCAGGTTCGGCAAACACTCAGAAAACACATGAGTGAACACAGGAAATGAAGGTGAGGATGGAGTGATGGAAACAGCAGCAGCAGAAATTGCAGCAGATAACGGTGGAAAGAGCTCAGTAGTGGGGTAATTAACTGCTGCTGAGGCCCCTTACCGGGAACAGAACAAGGTCTTTCTGGCAAAGGCGAAGAGGACCCACATGCCAGATCGATATAGTAAACCATAATTTATCATAAAACAGAAAATAAAGCTGTGCGAGGGCAGAAATAAAAGGTAAAAACAGGCAGGCTTCAGACACGGGATAGCCTACAGGTAGTATAAACTCACACATGGAACCAAAGCGTGGGGAATACGCCAACACAAGACAGAAGCGTTGGTGAGACGCCAACAAACACCAATGACACCACACAGGACACAGACTGAAACACACCTATATAGACAGAAGGGATAATCACTTCAATACAGCACAGCTGGGGAGAGTAATCATGACAACGGCTGACACATAAGGGAAACAAAGATGATTGGATGGGGCAGGACTACACACACACATAATCACAGACAGAGGATACACACAACATGACAACATGACTAAGGCTAAAGCTGGGATAAATATTACAAAAATAAAACCTTAACTGGGACCTGCACAAGAACAGAATATGCTGCCAAAATAAATTCCAAACCAATGATGACAGGAATAATGATACAGAACATAAGCCCAAAATACAATTGACAAAAAACACAAAGAAACAAAAAAATAAACTCAAAAAGTGGGCATGACACTATGGTCATCCCCCAGACCATGACATAGCCACCCCCTCCCCTCCTTAAGGGGTGGCTTCCAGACAACCCACAAAATTACACCAAAGACCATGACAACCAAAGGCTAACTGGGCTGTCTTCTGGGTCCCATGTGGGTTTGTCCATGGATTCCATGTTGGCTCCATCTGTGTTTGCCCACTTGGACTTTCTCTGTTTACCTATTTTCAACTTATTGTCTCATAAATTTGCTATTTTTGGTTAATTTGCAACTTTTTCTGTTTTTTTCTCATAAATTTGTGACTTTTTTCTTGTAATTTTTTTAAATTATTCTTTTAAGTATCTAACTCTTTTCAAGGAATTTTACTTTTCTGGTAAAAAAAAAAAAATACTAGAAAAATTTGACTTTTTTTCTAGTAAATTTGTGACTTTTTCTCATAAATTTTCATTTTTTTTCTCTTAAATTGGTGATTTTTTTCCCCATAATTTTGTCTATGGCACAAGTGTTACTGAAACCTGCTTACCCATATTAGACCCATGTGAAGCTCTTAAAGCAGGCAAGTAGATTACCTGCTGACCTGTACCACATGTCACACCACAAATGGTTCTCAAGGGTCAAACGGACCCACCAAACTCAAACAAATGAACATCCTGGACGAGGTCCCATATGTCACAAGCCTGGCTCACTGGCTAAGACAAAGAAGGGGAGACCACACAGAGGTGCCAGCTTAAACACAATTTTGTTTATTAAGGAAAACAAAAATCAAAACCCTGCATACTTCTCTTCCACAACTGACTTCCTCATACAGTACTATGTTTCCTCTCTTTACACCCATTATATCCTTTCTCTACTATGAAAAGAGCCATTTTAACCAAATTTTGTCCAAGGAAAAGCTACATGAAGCTCAAAAATATATTTTCGTTTTATATATGATGCTCTTGTCTTTGAAATCAGCTTTTACTCATAAATCTGCAGCTTTTGCTTCCTAAAAACTTGCGGTGTTTAGAAAAAAAAAGTTTAGTTTTTTCTTAAAAGTTTTCTTATAAAAGTATTACTTTTGTCATCAGATTTTGTCATCAGAATTTACCATTCCAAATTACTAGTTAATGTAAAGCAAAAAACATGTTATAATTCCTTTGAGGGCCTGGTCCTCAGTATTGGGCACTTTAGCAATTCCAGGTTAAACCCAATTTTATTTGCCATAGTTTATCGTCCCCCATCAACCTATTCAGAATTTTTATCCGAATTTCCTGATTTCTTAGCTGATTTAGTGCTGAAATCTGATAGAATAATTATAGTAGGGGACTTTAATATACATGTGGATGTAGATAGTGACTGCCTTAATGTGGCTTTTAATTCAATATTAGACTCGATTGGGTTTTCTCAGAAAGTAGGAAATTCAACTCATTACCTCCACCATACATTGGACCTTGTTCTGACATATGGCATAGAAATAGAAAATCTTGTAGTGTCTCCTCATAACCCTGTACTGTCAGACCATTGTCTGTTAACCTTTGATTTTACTATTTCTGACTATTTGGCTCCTAAAGAAAAATATTATCACAGTAGATGCCTCTCAGATGATGCTGTTTCCAAATTTATGCAGATTGTTTCCTCTATGCCATGTGTCAACACAACGGAAATAAGCTATAGACAGCTTGCTCCTTCTGTAATTGATAACATGGTGGATAGTGTTTCAGCTTCTCTGCATCAGGCTCTAGACTTGGTGGCCCCCTTAAAAAAGAAAAAGTCTAATCAGAGATTTCTAACTCCTTGGTTCAACACAGAAACTCGTAGCTTAAAACAGAAGACTCGTCAATTAGAAAGAAAATGGCGCTCTACTAATTTAGATGAAATCTATTTAGCTTGGAGAAATCATCTTTTAATTTATAAAAAATCTCTTAGAAAAGCTAGAACGAGTTATTACTCTGCATTAATAGAAGAGAACAAGAATAATCCCAGGTTTCTTTTCAGTACTGTAGCCAGGTTGACAAAGAGTCAGGACTCTGTCAATCCTAGCATTCCCTTAGAGCTTACTAGTCAGGACTTTATGAACTTTTTCAATAATAAAATTTCATCCATCAGAGATAAAATCAATCAGATTCTTCCCACAGTTAAATTAAATACTGTAACTACTACAACTCCTTCTATTGATGTCTGTCTTGATGAGTTTACTCCAATCGACCTTTGTGAGTTAGACAAAATAGTTTCCTCATCCAAACCTTCAACTTGTCTTTTAGACCCTATTCCTACCAGGTTATTTAAAGAAGTCTTCCCACTTATTGGTAGCTTTATTCTTCATATAATCAATTCTTCATTAACTTTAGGCCATGTACCGCAGGCTTTTAAAACGGCTGTAATTAAACCCTTACTCAAAAAGCCAACGCTAGATCCAGGAGCTTTAGCTAACTATAGACCAATCTCTAATCTCCCTTTCATTTCAAAAATCTTAGAAAGAGTTGTTGCTACGCAATTATTTGACCACCTGCAGGGAAATGGTTTATTTGAGGAGTTTCAATCTGGGTTTAGAATCCATCATAGCACTGAAACAGCCTTAGCGAAGGTCACTAACGACCTCCTCATTGTATCTGATAATGGACTAGTTTCTGTACTTGTCCTTTTAGATCTTAGTGCAGCTTTTGATACTATTGATCATAATATTCTACTTGATAGATTAGAACACTATGTTGGACTTAATGGAACTTCGTTGCAGTGGTTTAGATCTTATTTATCTGATAGGTTCCAGTTTGTTCAT
This sequence comes from Pholidichthys leucotaenia, assembly GCA_020510985.1. Lineage (NCBI taxonomy): Eukaryota > Metazoa > Chordata > Actinopteri > Cichliformes > Pholidichthyidae > Pholidichthys > Pholidichthys leucotaenia. Next base: position 11,035,618 of record CM035837.1, on the reverse strand, counting down.
GTAAAGGATGAGTTTTCTCTCAGCTCAAAGCTTAGTCATGGAGTTCCACAGGGATCTGTGCTTGGCCCTACTCTTTTTAGTTTATATATGCTTCCGTTAGGCAACATTATTAGAAAGCACTGTATACATTTTCACTGTTATGCAGATGACACACAATTATACCTGTCAATGAAGCCAGATGATACTAATCAATTAGCCAAGTTAGAAGCCTGTCTTCAGGAAATCAAAGTTTGGATGACTTGTAATTTCCTGCTATTAAATTCAGATAAGACTGAAGTCATTCTTGTTGGTCCAAAAAACCTTAGAAATTCCTTTCCAAATCAAACTTTCAGTTTGGATGCAGTTACTCTTTCTCTTAATAGCTCTGTGAGGAACCTTGGAGTTATTTTTGATCAGGATTTGTCCTTCAATTCACATATTAAATTTGTTTCTAAGACTGCCTTCTATCATTTGCGTAATATTGCCAAGATTAGGAGCATCTTGTCTCAGAGTGATGCTGAGAAGCTGATCCATGCTTTTGTTAGCTCGAGATTAGATTATTGTAATTCTTTATTATCAGGCTGTCCTAAAACATCTTTAAAAAGTCTTCAGCTGATCCAAAATGCTGCAGCAAGAGTTTTAACAGGTACTAGAAAGAGAGATCATATCTCTCCGGTTCTGGCCTCCCTTCATTGGCTTCCCATAGAGTTTAGAATTAAGTTTAAAATCCTTCTTCTTACTTACAAAGCTCTAAACAATCAGGCTCCTTTTTATTTAAGAGATCTGATACTACCGTATCATCCTAACAGAGCACTACGCTCCCAAAATGCAGGTTTACTTGTAATACCTAGAATCTCCAAAAGTACAATGGGAGGCAGAGCCTTCAGTTATCAAGCTCCTCTCCTGTGGAATCAGCTGCCAATCTGGATTCGGGAGTCAGACTCGATCTCTGTTTTTAAGAATAGGGCTAAAACCTACCTTTTTGATATAGCCTACAATTAGGGAGGGATCATGTGTTTCTGAACCCTCCCTTAGTTATGCTGCTAATAGGTTTAGTCAGCCGGGGGACCTCCAGTAATGCACTGGGCCTCACTCCTTTCCTCACTCTCTATGAAATATTTTTTTTTTTGCTGGTCATTAACATTTGTTTGTTCTCTCCCATAGATTGAGTCCCCATTGTGCTGTTTGCTCTCTACATGTCTGTTCTTTTCTTCTTCTCTGTCCCCTCACCCCCCAGCCAGTCGCAGCAGATGACTGCCCCTCCCTGAGCCTGGTTCTGCTGGAGGTTTCTTCCTGTTAAAAGGGAGTTTTTCCTCTCCACTGTCGCCAAGTGCTTGCTCACAGGGGATCGCCTGATTGCTGAGGTCTTTCTGCAACTGTGGGGGTCCTCCCTACAGTTGATAGTGCTATGAGATGACTGTTGTTGTGAAATGGCGCTATATAAATAAAGTTGAATTGAATTGAATTGAATTTAGTTTAGTATAGTGGAGAGAGTGGGGGAACATCAAGTTCCTCGGAGTGCAGATCTCGCAGGACCTGACCTGGAGCAAGAATTCCTTGGGGATCAGGAAGCGGGCCCAGCAGAGACTGCACTTCTTGAGGAAACCCAAACAGGCCTCTCTCCCCATCTGCATCCTCAGGACCTTCTACAGAGGTGTGGTGGAGAGTGTTCTGACGTACTGCATTGCTACATGTTACTCCAGCTGCAGTATGTCAGACAAAAAAGCCCTGCAGAGGATAGTTAAGGGAGCTGAGAGGGTAATTGGAGTCTCCCTCCCCTCTGTCCAAGAACTTTTTCAGAACCGTTGTAGGAGCAGGGCACTGAACATTGTCAAGGACCGTTCTCACCCTCTGCATAAACACTTTGAACTTCTGCCATCTGGCAAACGATTCTGCAGCATCAGAGGCAGAACCACCAGACTGATTAACAGCTTCCTTCCACAAGCTGTTAGGATGCTGAACAGTTGATTCGGAATCTCTCATACACACTACTGCACCTACGGACATTATGTATATTATTTGTATATTATAGTTCTGGTTAGTTTTTCAAGTATGTCTCAGGGATGTGTGAATGGATGTGGTGGGGTGGAGGGGTGAAGATATGTGTGAGTGTGTCTTAAATCATTTTCTTTTACTTATGTGGGTGCCGAGAGAAACGCAATTTCATCTTGCCTGCACTACAGTTGTATGTACAGCCATATGACAATAAAGGTTGATTTGATTTGATTTGATTTTGAGATTTTTCATATTTTCATGCATTTTTTGTCACAAGTTTGTTACAACTAATACTTGAAATGTAAGACTTGTTTTTTTCAAATTGCAAATTTTTCTTCTCAAATCAAATAATTGTCTCTTGTCCCTTTGAGGTACAGTATGTATTTCTGTCAAATTTGCAGAATTTGCAATTTTTTTCTGTTTTATAATTTCTGTGCAAATATGTTTCTATTGCAAATATTTTTTTTACTTTGTTTTCATTCATTCACAGCCTTTTTATTGTAAATTTGCAGCTAAATTTGCAGCTAATTTTGCAGCTAAATTCTAATTTTTTTACTATTTCTTGCTAACACATTTGTAATCCTTTGTAATCCTATGATAAATTTGTAAAAAAAAAAAAAAAGTTTTGGTGCTATTGCTGTTTGTAACTCTTTTCCCTGAGAAATTTTGACTTTTTCCACATAAATTTGAAGTTTTAATTTCTAGAAAATTTTATCATGAGTATATAAATTTTAAATTTTCCTTATAAATTGACATTTTAATTGCAAATTTATAGTGCTTCTCTTTAAATAGTCCTAATTTTTAATCACAATTTTTCTACTTTTTATGGTAAATATGCAGCTTTTTCCCCATCTGTGTGAATGGGTGGACAGCAGGATCTGTAAAGTGCTTTGGTCATTCAGAGATGAGTAAAAATCACGATATAAGTGAACACTAATTACCATTTTCTATAAATTTGTAAGATTTTTATGATATTTTTGTCTTTTTTTTTCTGCATAAAAATTTGTTAGGTTTTTTCCAGAGTTTTTGTTGAACCCACAAGGAGCCACTGATTATGGGCAAAAGAGCCACATGTCTCTAAAGTGTCTGAAACCCTAAACTTCCATCTTTGTTCACTACAGAGTGCAGCTATGAAGGAAACCACCACCAACATCAGAGCAGTTTCTCCTCAGTATGTGTAGCTATTCTTTAGATACAAAAACCCCTCGAGGGTCTTGTCACTCTGTACCTGACCCTGACCCTGCCAATCCTGACCCCATGAGCAGCTTTCCTCTGACCTCAGGGTCGATGCACCAAGTGTGAAGGATCAAGCATGGGGATGATGCAGCAGTTTTTCTCCCTCGGTCATATATACAATGAAATGCAAACCAACAATAACATTTAACTTCACACATGGTCAGTGGGGACTACGCCCAAATTCTGATGCACAAGAACTGTTGGAGATTCAAATCAACCAAAACAGTTTAACCTCTTAAATTTCTGGTGTTCCGCCAGCGGGACATTTCAAATTTTCTACTGCCTCTCAGTGCAGGAAGAATTTGATTTTCTTTGTGTATGCTAAATTTACAGAAATTAGCTAAGGGATTAAAAGAAAAGTTTTGATTCTAGAAGAAAAAAGTTGCAAATTTTTAAGGAAAACATTGGAAATAATTGAGAAAAAAGTTTTAAAAAATAACAAGAAAAAAGCTGAACATTTCTGAGAAAGTTGGAAACTTACAAGAATAAAGTTGCAAATTTTTGAGAAAAATGTTGGAAATTTATAAGAACAAAACTGAATATTGAGGAGAAAAAAGTTGCCAATTTACAGGGAAAAAAGTTGCTAATTTTTGAAGAAAAGATTACCAAATTTATAGAAAATTTTGCAAATACTGTATTTGAAAAAAAAGTTTTTTAAAAAAATTACAAAAAAAGTTGCAAATTTTTAGAAAAAGTTGAAAAGTTCTTAGTAAAAAGCTGCAAACTGAGGTGAAAAAATGCAAATTCAGCTGAAAAAAGTTGCAAATATTCGAGAAAAAAGTTTAAAAAATTGAGAAAAAGTTTTAAATTTGAGAAAAAAGTTGCAATTGTGGAGAAAAAAATTCAAATTGAGGAGGAAAAAAGTTGCAAATATAACCTCTTAAAATTCCAGTGTTCCATCAGGGACACGTCCAATTTTTTTACTGCCATTCAGTGAAGAAAGAATTAGATTTTCTTTGCGTATGCTAAATTTACGGAAATTGGCTGGAATGCTAAAGGGTTAACAAAATGCAAATATGACAACGTTTATTAACATTCTTCTGGTGCATTTTATTCTTTATGTTGCTGTAACGCTGCAAAATCTGTAGTTCCTGTCAAGAGTCATGTCAGCATCCGGTGACATTAGAGGTTAAATTTTGATCTGATTATGTTCTCATGTCTAGGCTTGAATACAAACCATACAACTTCTTCTGGAGACAATACAACTGAAAACCTTTTCATGAATTTTGAGATTGTCATACTTTGGCTGGAAAATCCATCAAATCAACATGACTGCTGCCCACTGGTAATTCTGAAGACGTCTTTTTTTAATTGAGCTCCATCTTCTACCGCTTTTCCGGAGTTCCGGGCCACGGAGGCAGCAGTTCAAGCAGAGAAGCCCAGACTTCCCTCTCCTCAGCCGCCTGCTCCAGTTCACACTGACAAAACAAAATACTAAGAAAACTAAACAACACTGGATAAATAAGGGAACGGCTCTGGTGGCCTACCAGAGTCCAGGCTCCACCTGACCATCAGGTGGAAAACGTCAGGCAGCCTACCAGGTCTCCAGAGACCCCAGCCAGGTAGAAAGAGTCCATCGGGTGGTCTACCAGATTCCCAAAACCACCCCAGCAACCCAAACAGGCCCGGGTGGTCTCCCCGTGTCTCCGGGCCAGTGGGTCGTGGAGCACCACCCTACTCCACCTGGAGATGGCAGCTGAGACCAGTATCCACCTCAGACCCCTGAACAATGGACACCTGATGTGGACCTAGGACCCACAGCAGCCTTGGGCATCAGCACAGCACCCCCAGTGACCCCGGACTGAGGCGTTGCTGCACCCTCGGTGGTCCCAGACTGAGGCATAGCTGCACTCTCAGTGGCCCCGGACTGAGGCGTAGCTGCACCCTCTGTGGCCCCGGACTGAGGCGCAGCTGCCCCCATGATGGCCCCCGGGCTGGGGCGTAGCACCCACAGCAGACACCCACAGCAGGCACACACTGGAGCACCACACCCATGTGGGATTCAGGCTTGGGTACAGCACCCACAGAGACCCAGACTGAGGAGGTACTGCACCCATGGAGATCCCAGGCTGGGGCGGCATCTCCACAACGACCTCGACCGTAGGAGCTGGACCAACAAAGACCTCAGGTGGAGGACCAGAACCCATGGGGACCTCTGGTGTAGCTGGCAGATCCTCAGTGACCCTGAGAGAAGACTCAAATGAAAGAGGATGATGAACGGGGTCAGGGTCACCGGTGGCAGTGGAGCTCAGCGAGGTGAACTCAGATGCTACTGATGGCAGCACCCGGCTCTCCCCACCAAGAGCCAGAAAAGATTGTTCCAATACTAAAACAATGAAAACAAAGGAGAGTACTTGCCTGAGCTCAAGTTCCACCGTCGTCCAGGATTCTGTCAATCTGGATGGCGATGTCTCAGGCCTGGCCCCCTGGAGATCCAACCCGAACTCTGCTGTGGCGGCCCCAAGAGCAGGCATGATGGGTTCTGCAGTACCAGACCCCCTCCCGATTTTACCCATGCAGGTGGCTTGCCCAGCGTGGTGACAGGAAATCCTCTTCCTGCTGGGGCTGAACTCTGCTCGGGAGAAGTCCTTGGATGCTTCTTCATCGGCTCAGACTCCAGATGGCAGACAGCCCTCCTCCTCTGTACATACTGTGGCTGTGGGGCTGGAACCAGGTTCTCTCCTCCTCTATCCGGTGGCTTGATCCTGGAACTGGCGGACACTCGGGGGGTATAGGAGGAGACACAGAGGAAGCAGGTAACATTTTTGTGGCTGCAGCAGGTGGTGAGGACTCAGTGGACTGCCCTAACTTAGCCTCACCCCTGGGAATCAGCCAAGGTAATTCATAAGATTAAGAGATATAGAGTGAAAAACACTTGCCTGCTTTCCCAGGGTATGGTGGTTCCTGCTGCAGCAGACCCAGTTCTTCCCTTCTTCATGACTGCGGTGATTGTGGGCCCCTCTGGAGAACAAGGAGGAGCCGCACCTGCAGGCACGGTGACGGGCGGAGCCGGAGAAGAATCAGCTGGGCTCTCAGCAGTGAGAGAAGGCACCATGGAGGAGGGGATAACAGCTGCGACGACCCGGGAAAAGGGAGCTGACAAGACAGCCAATGAGGGAAACCCAGAGGCTGAAGCTGCTGTAGAACCTATTTGATACGGCGATGAAAAAGCTGCTGGATGGGAGACGGAGGAATTCTTCCTGCAGCCTGTGGCTGGGTTATGGCGCAGACGTTGCAGCACTTTCACCCGGTTACTCTCCTCCATCTGCTTCGGTATAGCCGTATCACAGAGAGGAGTTGAGATCTGCACCGGGAGGTGGCGTCTTCTAGCCGGTGAAGCGAGAGCTGGAGCTAGAGCAGGAACCTGGTGAGGAGTCAATTTTGCTGGGCCCCGGGAGTGCCTCCCCGAAGGTGCCGATCTCGGCTTCCTGGTAGGATTCCTCTCTAACTCAAGGTTCCTCTGTTGCAGCGCTGACAACTGGGATATCCTCTCCCTTCCCTCAGCATGCTCCGAAAGGAGAGGATGACGCAGCACAGTCGCCTCCGCGAAGTTCAGGTACTATAAGGCGTCTTTAGGGTGGAATAATGACGGGCTATGGCTAGGAGGTCATCTATTTCCATGAGAGCATGACAGGGCTCAAACCCCTGGTTCAATGCCATTCCATTAAAAAAAAAAACAAAAAAAAAACAGGCACCCAAAAAAGGGAAAAATAGAACAGAAGAAAATGAAAAAAAAAGGCAAACTCACTGCCGCTGGCACCTACGGTCTGTGACCTACTGTCATAGTTAGCCCTTTTAATGCAGAAACACGGCAACACTCGCCTGCAGTGAGTTTGCTTATTTATTAAATAATAGAGTACACAAAAACTTGCCATGAGGGGCAGATACACTACCGTTCAAAAGTTTGGGGTCACTTAGAAATTTCCTTTTTTTTGAAAGAAAAGCACTTTTTTTCAATGAAGATAACTTTAAACTAATCAGAAATACACTTTGTACATTGCTAATGTGGTAAATGACTATTCTAGCTGCAAATGTCTGGTTTTTGGTGCAATATCTAGATAGGTGTATAGAGGCCCATTTCCAGCAACTATCACTCCAGTGTTCTAATGGTACAATGTGTTTGCTCATTGCGTCAGAAGGCTAATGGATGATTAGAAAACCCTTGTGCAATCATGTTAGGTCTGCAATGCTGTAATTGCTGCAAATGTAGGATTCTTTGACGAAAGCAAAGTTTGAAGGAAAAAATTATTATTTCAAATACAAATCATTATTTCTAACCTTGTCAATGTCTTGACTATATTTTCTATTCATTTTACAACTCATGGTGGTATATAAGTGTGACTTTTCATGGAAAACACAAAATAATTGTCTGGGTGACCCCAAACTTTTGAACGGTAGTGTACATAAAAGCTATAAACATGACCACAAGGGGTGATAACAAGGAAAATACAAATACTGAAAAAACCAAGAAAGGACACTTACATGGAACTAACGAGGAAAAATCCAAAGCAGAAGAAAGACTGGAATCAGGGTTTGGGATTCAATTCCGAGCAAGAGGAGGTCGCAGCGAGGAATAAACCTCACCAGCAAACTTAAATAGTAACACAGAAACCCAACGACAAACAAGTGTGGAGTGAAAGCAATCAACCAAACACAAACAGCTGTGACAAGCTGTGAACAGACTTGACAGACGAAAGACCTGTCCCAGCACTGTCAAAATAAAAGCACAAACAATAATGGCAACAATCAAGACTTAATAAATAAGCAGAAAGAAGAAAATAACCAAACGACCTGAGCATGGTACAAACATACAAAAATTTGGCTGCACGGTGGCGCAGTGGTTTAGCACTGTGGCAGCACAGTTTTACCCTTGGCCGGGGGATCGTGGGGATCATGAGATCGTGGGTTCGATTCCAGCCCCCGACCAACAGTGAGCTGTGTGGAGTTTGCATGTTCTCCCCGTGTTGCGTGGGTTTACTCCGGGATTTCTCCGGTTTCCTCCCGCATACCAAAAACATGTAGGTTTAGGGCGCTCGCGCACGCAGCGACCAGCAGCCGGTGGCTTGTCACCAGACTGCAAACCAAGTCTACCTACGGGTACAAATAAGTAACAAAAAAAAAAAAAAAAAAAAAAAAAAATACAAAAATTTGGCGTCGTGACAGCTGCAAGGAAAAAAAATGCTGGAAGAAGCATGGCAACTTTTTATTCATCAAATTATTTAGATTTTTGGTGCTCCCTTTATTGCAAATGAACTCTTAAACACCAACAAACTCGAAAGTGTTAAGGTGATGAATCTTGGAGTGAAATCATCATGCAGTGATGATGATAAGCCATCAATATCTCAGCATTTGGTCACTGCCTAATATTTGTAATGCTATCTCATGATTAAATAAAATGGGAATGGAAAATTAGAAGTGTGATTTTAAGCTCAATGATTAAATTCCAAATAAATCAGTGATGCAGTATTGCAGTGTTTTTCAACTCATTTTAACATATTATGAATATGGATAAAATTTAGAGTGCTGTATTTCCCTTAATGAGAAATTTTAATAAGTCTAGGCTGATGAAATGCATCTATGCTTTCATTCATCTATTTTGTGTTTATTTCTTATATATTTATTTAGATACTCCTTTGTGCAGTTATGGTATTTTAACAGAGGATAAAGATCTGAAAATGATTTGCGGAGAAAACAGTCAATTTCTTTTAATGTGGGTATGTAAGAATAGCCTTCAGAGTGACTTAGCAATCAAAAGTGGTAAAACTTGCCATTTAATTGAATTTTATAATTATCAAAATCATCCATCCAACCATCCATCTTCTACCACTTTTCCGGAGGTCCGGGTTGCGGATGCAGCAGTTCAAGCAGAGAAGCCCAGACTTCTCTCTCCCCAGCCACCTGCTCCAGCTCTTCAGAGAGGATACCAAGGCGTTCCCAGACCAGCTGGGAGACATAGTCTCTCCAGCAAGTCCTGGGTCTGCCCCGGGGTCTCCACCCAGTGGGACATGCCCAAAGCACCTCAAGTGGAATACGACCAGGAGGCATCCTGATCAGATGTCCATACAACCTCAACTGGCAACTTTCAATGTGTAGGAGCAGCGGTTCTGCTCTGAGCCTCTCCCGGATGACTGAGCTCCTCACCCTATCTCTGAGGGTGAGTCCAGCAATGCTATGAAGAAAGCTCATTTCAGCCGCTTGTATCCGCAATCTCATTTTTTTGGTCATTACCCAAAGCTTATGACCATAGGTGAGGGTAGGAACATAGATTGACTGGTAAATCGACAGCTTTGCCTTAGAGCTTAGCTCCCTCTTCACCACAAGAAACCGGTACAACATCCACATCACTGCAGATGCTGCTCCGATCAGTCTGTCAATATCTCTCTCCATTCTCCCCTCACTCATGAATAAGACCCCAAGATACTTAAACTCCTCCAAATGGGGCAGGAGCTTGTCCCCAACCCAGAGAGGACAATACACCTTTTTCCAGGTGAGGACCATGGACTCAGACTTGGAGGTATTGATTCTCATCCCAGCCGTTTCACACTCAGCAGCAAACTGTCCCAGTAAGACCTGTAGGTCATTGCTGGATGAAGCCAGCAGGACAACATCATCTGCTAACAATTCAATTCAATTCAATTCAACTTTATTTATATAGCGCCATTTCACAACAACAGTCATCTCATAGCACTATCAACTGTAGGGAGGACCCCCACAGTTGCAGAAAGACCCCAGCAATCGGGCGATCCCCTGTGAGCAAGCACTTGGCGACGGTGGAGAGGAAAAACTCCCTTTTAACAGGAAGAAACCTCCAGCAGAACCAGGCTCAGGGAGGGGCAGTCATCTGCTGCGACTGGCTGGGGGGTGAGGGGATAGAGAAGAAGAAAAGAACAGACATGTAGAGAGCAAACAGCACGATGGGGACTCAATCTATGGGAGAGAACAAACAAATGTTAATGACCAGCAAAAAAAAAAAAATTTCATAGAGAGTGAGGAAAGGAGTGAGGCCCAGTGCATTACTGGAGGTCCCCCGGCTGACTAAACCTATTAGCAGCATAACTAAGGGAGGGTTCAGAAAACACATGATCCCTCCCTAATTGTAGGCTATATCAAAAAGGTAGGTTTTAGCCCTATTCTTAAAAACAGAGATCGAGTCTGACTCCCGAATCCAGATTGGCAGCTGATTCCACAGGAGAGGAGCTTGATAACTGAAGGCTCTGCCTCCCATTGTACTTTTGGAGATTCTAGGTATTACAAGTAAACCTGCATTTTGGGAGCGTAGTGCTCTGTTAGGATGATACGGTAGTATCAGATCTTTTAAATAAAAAGGAGCCTGATTGTTTAGAGCTTTGTAAGTAAGAAGAAGGATTTTAAACTTAATTCTAAACTCTATGGGAAGCCAATGAAGGGAGGCCAGAACCGGAGAGATATGATCTCTCTTTCTAGTACCTGTTAAAACTCTTGCTGCAGCATTTTGGATCAGCTGAAGACTTTTTAAAGATGTTTTAGGACAACCTGATAATAAAGAATTACAATAATCTAATCTCGAGCTAACAAAAGCGTGGATCAGCTTCTCAGTATCACTCTGAGACAAGATGCTCCTAATCTTGGCAATATTACGCAAATGATAGAAGGCAGTCTTAGAAACAAATTTAATATGTGAATTGAAGGACAAATCCTGATCAAAAATAACTCCAAGGTTCCTCACAGAGCTATTAAGAGAAAGAGTAACTGCATCCAAACTGAAAGTTTGATTTGGAAAGGAATTTCTAAGGTTTTTTGGACCAACAAGAATGACTTCAGTCTTATCTGAATTTAATAGCAGGAAATTACAAGTCATCCAAACTTTGATTTCCTTAAGACAGGCTTCTAACTTGGCTAATTGATTAGTATCATCTGGCTTCATTGACAGGTATAATTGTGTGTCATCTGCATAACAGTGAAAATGTATACAGTGCTTTCTAATAATGTTGCCTAACGGAAGCATATATAAACTAAAAAGAGTAGGGCCAAGCACAGATCCCTGTGGAACTCCATGACTAAGCTTTGAGCTGAGAGAAAACTCATCATTTACATGAACAAACTGGAACCTATCAGATAAATAAGATCTAAACCACTGCAACGAAGTTCCATTAAGTCCAACATAGTGTTCTAATCTATCAAGTAGAATATTATGATCAATAGTATCAAAAGCTGCACTAAGATCTAAAAGGACAAGTACAGAAACTAGTCCATTATCAGATGCAATGAGGAGGTCGTTAGTGACCTTCGCTAAGGCTGTTTCAGTGCTATGATGGATTCTAAACCCAGATTGAAACTCCTCAAATAAACCATTTCCCTGCAGGTGGTCAAATAATTGCATAGCAACAACTCTTTCTAAGATTTTTGAAATGAAAGGGAGATTAGAGATTGGTCTATAGTTAGCTAAAGCTCCTGGATCTAGCGTTGGCTTTTTGAGTAAGGGTTTAATTACAGCCGTTTTAAAAGCCTGCGGTACATGGCCTAAAGTTAATGAAGAATTGATTATATGAAGAATAAAGCTACCAATAAGTGGGAAGACTTCTTTAAATAACCTGGTAGGAATAGGGTCTAAAAGACAAGTTGAAGGTTTGGATGAGGAAACTATTTTGTCTAACTCACAAAGGTCGATTGGAGTAAACTCATCAAGACAGACATCAATAGAAGGAGTTGTAGTAGTTACAGTATTTAAGTTAACTGTGGGAAGAATCTGATTGATTTTATCTCTGATGGATGAAATTTTATTATTGAAAAAGTTCATAAAGTCCTGACTAGTAAGCTCTAAGGGGATGCTAGGATTGACAGAGTCCTGACTCTTTGTCAACCTGGCTACAGTACTGAAAAGAAACCTGGGATTATTCTTGTTCTCTTCTATTAATGCAGAGTAATAACTCGTTCTAGCTTTTCTAAGAGATTTTTTATAAATTAAAAGATGATTTCTCCAAGCTAAATAGATTTCATCTAAATTAGTAGAGCGCCATTTTCTTTCTAATTGACGAGTCTTCTGTTTTAAGCTACGAGTTTCTGTGTTGAACAACACAGAAACAGAAACAACTGAGATGAGATCCTGTGGTCACCAAGCATGGCACCGTCTGTTCCCTTGCTTTGCCTAGAAATCCTGTCCATAAAAATTATGAACAGGATCAGTGACAAAGGGCAGCCCTGGCGGAATCCAACTCTCACTGGGAATGAGTCCAACCAAGCATTGGCAATACGAATCAAACTCTCACAACGGTTGTACATAGAACGAAGAGCTCATAACAACAAGCCCGATACCCCATTCTCCAGAAGCACCCCGCACAAAAAACCATGAGGGATGCAGTCAAATGCCTTCTCCAAGTCCACAAAACACATGTAAACTGCTTGGGCACACTCCCACGAACCCTTAAGGATTCTCGAGAGGGTAAAGAGCTTGTCCAATGTGCCACAGTGATAGAAAAATTCCATATTATCTACATTATTATTGATATTAAAAGTGTATTATTATATTTGAGAAATATCATACCTTTCATATGCCATGTTTATTGTTTATATGTGCATTCCATATAGGATAAGTTCATACTGTATATTCTTGGCATGTTTCTGTGAGCAATTTCAGAGAGTTTAGACTGAAGATCAGTACAGGGTCAGTACATGCTTAAGGAATGATCTAAGCCACTTTTTATAATCTCTCTGACATGTCCTGTTTCAGGTCACAGGAATGCACAGGAACTCCTCAGCTTATATAGATTAGTGTTTTATGGACGTTCTGTTAGATTTACATTCTTGTCTCCAGAGTGTCTGTGACGTCTACCCGAATAAGCTTTGATTATCAGGACTGTCCCGTTCTGTCCCTTCCCTTATCCTCATCCTCCCTCTCCATTCTCCTACCTATACAGTTAGGCCCAAAAATATTTGGACAGTGACACAAGTTTTGTTATTTTAGCTGTTTACGAAAACATATTCAGGATACAATTATATAATCAATATGGACTTAAACTGCAGACTCTCAGCTGTAATTTGAGAGTATTCACATCCAAAGTGGAGCAAGGGTTTAGGAATTACAGCTCTTTAATACGTAGCCGCCTCTTTTTCAAGGGACCAAAAGTAATTGGACAATTGACTCAGAAGGCTCCAAAAAAAAAATAACAAGGCTGCATGGGCTCTTCCCTCGTTAACCTGTCATCAATTAAGCAGTTAAAAGGTCTGGAGTTGATTCCAGGTGTGGCGTTTGCATTTGGAAGCTGTTGCTGTGAACACACAACATGCGGTCAAAGGAGCTCTCAATGGAGGTGAAACAGACCATCCTGAGGCTGAAAAAAAAGAAGAAATCCATCAGAGAGATAGCAGAAATGTTAGGAGTGGCCAAGTCAACAGTTTGGTACATTCTGAGAAAAAAAAGAGTGCACTGGTGAGCTTGGGAACTCAAAAAGGCCTGGACGTCCACGGAAGACAATAGTGGTGGATGATCACAGAATCCTTTCCTGAGAAGAACAACCCCATTCACAACATCCACTCAAGTGAAGAACACTCTCCAGGAAGTAGGTGTATCAGTATCTAAGTCTACCATAAAGAGAAAACTTCATGAGAGTAAATACAAAGGATTCACCACAAGGTGCAAACCATGAATCAGCCTAAAAATAGAAAGGCCAGAATTGACTTTGCCAAAAAAACACCTGAAGAAGCCAGCCCAGTTCTGGAACAGCATTCTTTGGACAGATGAGACTAAGATCAACCTGTACCAGAATGATGGGAAGAAGAAAGTTTGGAGAAGAATTGGAACAGCTCATGATCCAAAGCACTACATCTTCTGTAAAACATGGTGGAGGCAGTGTGATGGCATGGGCATGCATGGCTTCCAATGGCACTGGGTCGCTTGTGTTTATTGATGATGTGACAAAAGACAGAAGCAGCCGGATGAATTCTGAAGTGTATAGGGATATACTTTCTGCTCAGATTCAGCCAAATGCAGCAAAGTTGATAGGACGGCGCTTCACCAATGATCCAAAACATACTGCAAAAGAAACCCAGGAGTTTTTTAAAGCAACGAAGTGGAATATTCTGCAATGGCCGAGTCAATCACCAGATCTCAACCCAATCGAGCATGCATTTCACTTGCTCAAGACAAAACTTAAGGCAGAAAGACCCACAAACAAGCACCAACTGAAGACAGCTGCAGTAAAGGCCTGGCAAAGCATCACAAAGGAGGAAACCCAGCGTTTGGTGATGTCCATGGGTTCCAGACTTCAGGCAGTCATTGCCTGCAAAGGATTCTCAACAAAATATTGAAAAATAACATTTTACTTAGGGTTATGTTTATTTGTCCAATTACTTTTAAGCCCCTGAAATGAGGAGCGTTTGTATAAAAATAGCTACAATTCCTACATGTTTAATCATATATTTTTGTTCAACCCCTTGAATTAAACCTTAAAGTCTGCACTTCAATTCCATTGTAGTTGTTTCATTTCAAATCCAATGTGGTGGCATGCAGAGCCCAAATCATGAAGATTGTGTCACTGTCCAAATATTTCTGGGCTTAACTGTATATATCAGACCTAAAGAAATGGATCCTTTAGAGCAGGGGTGTCAAACTCATTCCATGGAGGGCCAAGACCCTGCAGGTTTTACTTCCACCCAGTCTCTTCAGCAGGTGTTTTCACTGAGCAGCAATCAGTGGGAAGAAATTCAGAGAAATCACCCGTTGAAGACACTGGGTGGAGTTAAAACCTGCAGGGTCTTGGCCCTCCATGGAATGAGTTTGACACCTGTGCTTTAGAGATTCTAGGTGTGTCCGAATGCCATGCTTTGTAACCTCTCCCCCAAGTGGCCATTGGGGTGACTCCTTATATATTTTTGTAATAAATGTACCTAAATTCAACTTTCCACCTGATTTTTGACTTTGAATAATTTAAGCTCAAAATTATTCTAACACACAGCTAGGATGAAAACCACATTGCTCCTCCTAAATAGTAGGTTTGACCAATGGCCGGACTCTCCTCTCCAGTACCTTGGCATAGACCTTCCTAGGGAGTGTGAGGAGTGTGATCCCTCTAAAGCTGGAGCACACCCTCTGGTCCCCTTTTTTGAAGAAAGGAACCACCAACCCAGTTTTCCATGGCAAAGGTACTGCCCCGAAATCCATGCAGTGTTGCAGAGGCATGTCAACCAAGACAGCCCTACAACACCCAGGGCCTTGAGGTGCTCAGGGTGAATCTCGTCCACACCTGGGGCCCGGCCACAAAAGAGATTCTTAACCACCTTGTGACCTCAGCCCCTGGGATGGGCAAGTCGTCCCGCCTATCCACAAGCCCTGTTTCCTCTGTAAAAGACGTGTCAGTGGGCTTGAGAAGATCCTCGAAGTATTCCTTCCACCACCTGATAATATCCCCAATCAAAGTCATCAGTGCCTCATCTGCACCATACACAGTGTGGACAGGGAACTGCTTCCCCCTTCTGAGCTGCCAGACAGTTTGCCAGAATCTCTTCGAGGCCAACCGAAAGTCTTGTTCCATGGCCTCACCAAACTCCTCCCATACCTGAGTTTATCAGAATCATGGCATTTTAAAAATAGAGAACAGTTTAAGGTTAACTTGAATTTTGTGGGGATGACAAGCAATATTTAATTGCATTTATATTTAAAGTGCTGATGACATGTTTTTGACATTTTTTAGCATGTTGTGTAAACCCAAAAGTCATTGTCTATGATCAATATAATATTTACAACAGCGTCTGCATAAACTAGTTATCATGAAAAAATCGCAGCCTCTGACTGGACTGTGGTGCCACCCATCAAATTAAGGGCGGCACCCCAATGACGTAATCGACAGAACGGACTCCAGCATTGTTAACTAAAATTGTTAACTAAAACCAATTCCAGTTCTGTTGATGATGGGCTGCACGGTGGCGCAGTGGTTTAGCACTGTGGCAGCACAGTTTTACCCTTGGCTGGGGGATCGCGGGGATCATGAGGTCGTGGGTTCGATCCCAGCCCCTGACCAACAGTGAGCTGTGTGGAGTTTGCATGTTCTCCCCGTGTTGCGTGGGTTTACTCCGGGATTTCTCCGGTTTCCTCCCGCATACCAAAAACATGTAGGTTTAGGGCGCTCGCGCACGCAGCGACCAGCAGCCAGTGGCTTGTCACCAGACTGCAAACCAAATCTACCTACGGGTACAAATAAGTAACAAAAAAAAAAAAAAAAAAAAAAAGTAAAAAATTTATAAGGGAAAAAACTTTTAAAGATGGATCAGAAAAGTCTTTCAAATTTATGACAAAAAAAGGGGAAATTTATGAGTAGAAAATTTAAAATCAACAGAGCCACAGTGGTGTTAATAAAGTCACAAATTCATGAGGAAAAAAGTTGGAAATTAATATGGTTAAAACCTTTTTAAAAATATACGGGAAAAAAGTAGACGTAAAAGCTCACAAACTGGTAACTGTCATTACGTTAAGTAATTTTGTTAGGCAATCTACGAGATCTACTGACATCTATGAGGGCGGCTTGACGAAGACACCATCCAGCAAGCAGAAGCCACCATTTTGGAGGTTTGCTGCATAACCCTTCACCAACTAGCTCAAGATGTCAAGATCAAGTCCATCACTGTGATCCAGAGCCTAAAGTCCAGTCGAATCAATGAAAGCATGATGACTTACCAGAAGAAATCATGTATCCAACCCTTGGCAAGCGAGGTCATTGGTGACCAGTATAGTGATGATGGATTTCCTGGCAGAGGGTACCACAAGTACTGGGACTTCCTACGCTTCATTGCTGCAAGAATTGTGGAAGGCCATCAAAGGCTATCAAAAACCGAGAGGTGTGACATGCTGACCAAACCTGTCAACCTCCTGCAAGACAACGTCCAGGTTCACGACTCACATGTTGCCCAGATGGAAGCACGGTCATGAGGCTATGACCCCCCCCCCCCACACACACACACACAAACACTCTCCCAACCTCGTGACATTTGACTTCCACCCCTTTCCAGCCATGAAGTCATTTGTGAAGTGCAAACACTTTCCAAGATGATGAAATGATGATTTCTGAGGTCAAGTCATGACTTCTGAGGCAACCTGCAAACTTCTACAGGTGTGGTCTCCACTGCCGCATAAAGTGATGGGAAAGGTTTGTGACCCTGAGTTGTACCTATGTAGAGAAACTAACAGCTGCCAAGTTTCGTTCCTCTCAGTCGATGAGAAATCTTTAAGAGCAGCTCATACAGTGGGGCAAAAAAGTATTTAGTCAGCCACCAATTGTGCAAGTTCTCCCACTTAAAAGATGAGAGAGGTCTCCAATTTTCATCATAGGTATATCTCAACTATGAGAGACAAAATGAGAAAAAAAACATCCAGAAAATCACATTGAAGTATTTTTAATGAATTAATTGGTAAATTCCTCGGTAAAATAAGTATTTGGTCACCTACAAACAAGCAAGATTTCTGGCTCTCACAGACCTGTAACTTCTTCTTTAAGAGGCTCCTCTGTCCTCCACTCGTTACCTGTATTAATGGCACCTGTTTGAACTTGTTATCAGTATAAAAGACACCTGTCCACAACCTCAAACAGTCAGACTCCAAACTCCACTATGGCCAAGACCAAAGAGCTGTCAAAGGACACCAGAAAAAAAATTGTAGACCTGCACCAGGCTGGGAAGACTGAATCTGCAATAGGTAAGCAGCTTGGTGTGAAGAAATCAACTGTGGGAGCAATTATTAGAAAATGGAAGACATACAAGACCACTGATAATCTCCCTCGATCTGGGGCTCCACGCAAGATCTCACCCTGTGGGGTCAAAATGATCACAAGAACGGTGAGCAAAAATCCCAGAACCACATGGGGGGACCTAGTGAATGACCTGCAGAGAGCTGGGACCAAAGTAATAAAGGCTACATCAGTAACACACTACGCTGACTGGGACTCAAATCCTGCAGTGCCAGATATGTCCCCCTGCTTAAGCCAGTACATGTCCAGGCCCGTCTGGAGTTTGCTAGAGAGCATTTGGATGATCCAGAAGAGGACTGGGAGAATGTCATATGGTCAGATGAAACCAAAATAGAACTTATTGGTAAAAACTCAACTTGTCGTGTTTGGAGGAGAAAGAACACCATACCTACTGTGAAGCATGGGTGTGGAAACATCATACTTTGGGGCTGTTTTTCTGCAAAGGGACCAGGACGACTGATCCGTGTAAAGGAAAGAATGAATGGGGCCATGTATCGTGAGATTTTGAGTGAAAACCTCCTTCCATCAGCAAGGGCATTGAAGATGAAATGTGGCTGGGTCGTTCAGCATGACAATGATCCCAAACACACCACCTGGGCAATGAAGGAGTGGCTTTGTAAGAAGCATTTCAAGGTCCTGGAGTGGCCTAGCCAGTCTCCATAACTCAACCCCATAGAAAATCTTTGGAGGGAGTTGAAAGTTCATGTTGCCCAGCGACAGCCCCAAAACATCATTGCTCTAGAGGAGATCTGCATGGAGGAATGGGCCAAAATACCAGCAACAGTGCGTGAAAACCTTGTGAAGACTTACAGAAAACGTTTGACCTCTGTCATTGCCAGCGAAGGGTATATAACAAAGTATTGAGATAAACTTTTGTTATTGACAAATACTTATCTTACTGAGGAATTTACCAGTTAATTCATTAAAAATCATCCAATGTGATTTTCTGGATTTTTTTTTCTCATTTTGTCTCTCATAGTTGAGGTATACCTATGATGAAAATTGGAGACCTCTCTCATCTTTTAAGTGTGAAAACTTGCACAGTTGGTGGCTGACTAAATACTTTTTTGCCCCACTGTATCATGTTTTTGGTGGCTGCTCTTACTTATATTTTAGTAATTAATATTAGAAGGTAATACTTTTATTACAGTTTCTGTCTACTCCTACCCATAGGTGTAGATAAAGGAGAGGAAGTAGTCTGGGAAAAAATCTGGAAAATATTGGAGAGTTTCCCCCCTGCCGCCCCCCAACAAATAAATTGTTTTTATATCATGTTAAATAACAGAATAAAATGCATCTGAAGCACCAATTCTAAATCTGCAACTTTTTTCTTGTAAATGTGCAACTGTTTTTTTTTTTAAATTTTAAATCTTCAACTATTTTCTAATAAATTAGTTTCGTTTTTCTTGTAAATGTGCAACTTTTTTCTCATAAATTTCAAACTTTTTTTTTCATTTTATTCCACAACTTTTTTCTAGGAAATCTGCATTTTTTTCTAATAAATTTCAAACTTTTTTCTTGTAAAATTGCAGCTTCTTTAGTGTTAATTTGGAACTTTTTCTCATAAATATTCAGCTTTTTTTTCTTTGTAAATCTGCAACTTTATATCATAAATTTGCAAATTTTCTCATAAATTTGCAGCTTTTTTCTTGTAAATTTGCAAAGTTTTTCCTTATACATTGAAAACTTTTTTTTAATAAATTTGCAGTTTTTTAATGTAATTTTGAAGGGATTTTATTTGCCCTGGCCATGAATATGCTTGTAAAATCAGCAGAGGTGGAGTACAGAGGTCCACTCACTAGATCAGGTGTGCGGCAGCCCCCATTAGAGCATTTATGGATGGTTTGACGGTGACTACAACATCAGTCCCGGGCTGCAAGTGGATCCTTCAAGGCTTTGAATGTCTCATTAGCTGGGGACGAATGGACTTTAAACCATCAAAGTCCCGAGCCCTAGTTGTGAAGAAGGGAAAGGTTTCTGATAAGTTTAGATTTTTCATCAGAGGAGTCCAGATTCCATCAATTACTGAGAAGCCAGTCAAGAGCCTGGGAGAGGTTTTCAATAGTATGCTAAGGGACACAGCCACTCTCTAAGAGACCAGCAATAAACTAGGAACCTGGCTTGGAGAGATAGACAAGTCAGGGTTGCCAGGAAAATTCAAGGCTTTGATTTACCAGCGTGGCATCCTACCACGACTCCTCTGGCCTCTGCTTATCTATGACGTTCCACTGAGCACCGTTGAAGGTTTCGAGAAGAAGGTCAGCCACTTCTTGCATAGGTGGTTGGGCCTGCCTCGCAGCCTCAGCAGCATTGCCTTATATGGGAGAAACAACAAGCTTCAACTCCCATTCAGTAGTCTGTCAGAGGAATTCAGTTTCCCGGGCAAGAGAAGTGATGCTGTACAGAGACTCTAGTGACATCAAAGTCTCATTGGCTGGTATTCAGATGAAGACGGGCAGGAAATTTAAAGCCCATGAAGTTGTTGAACAGGCTGAGACACGGCTGCAGTTCAAAGAGTTTGTGGGGACAGTTGCAGCAGAGCGGGCAGACCTTGGAAGCAACCAAAGACCTCAGTACAGCAAGGTCCAGGGAAAGGAAAGATGTCAGTTGGTTCAGGATGAAATCAGAGTGGGAGTGGAGGAAACACGAACCAGCAGGATAGTTGGAATGCGCCAGCATGGACCAGGTGGGAGGAGGCAATGGAACGTAAAGTCTCCTAGTCAGAGCTCTGGAGAGCGGAACCACACCGGATCAATTCTTGATCCAGTCGGTGTACGATGTTCTTCCAAGCCCAGCCAACCTCTTCTCTTGGGGCCTGATAGAAGCCCCTTCATGCTCTCTATGCCAGCAAAGAGGTTCCCTGGAACACATCCTAAGTAGCTGCCCGAGAGCCCTCAGTGAGGGGCGCTATTGGTGGAGGCATGACCAGGTACTGAAGGCTGTAGCAGAGTCAATCAGTGCAGGGATCTCTTTCAGCAGGCAGCAACACCCAGCAAAACATGCCATACCCTTCATCAAAGCTGGTGAGAAGCTACAGCATTGCACAAACCCAATGGGGGGGGGGGGGACTTCTAGCAACTGCACGAGACTGGCAACTGAAGATTGACCTGGCAAGACAGTTGAGATTCCCTGACAACATCATAATGACCACACTTAGACCAGATACCGTTCTTGTGTCAGAATCTTCCAAGCAGATGATCTTGTTGGAACTGACTGTGCTCTGGGAAGACCGGATGGAAGAGGCCTTTGAAAGGAAGAGGGCAAAGTATGGGGAGCTTGTTGGTGATTGCCGTAGTAGGGGATGGAAGACCTGGCTCTACCTCATAGAGGTTGGCTGTCGAGGTTTTGCCGGTCAGTCACTCTGCAGGGGCCTCAAGCAGTTGGGGATCAGAGGGAGACTCAACAAGAAAGCTATCAAGAACATCACTGATGCTGCTGAAAGAGCATCACGATGGCTGTGGATCAGAAGGAGTGATCCGTGGATGTCTTGAGCCACCTAGACACGAGTTGGGATTTGATCAACCCTGGCTGGGTCGCCTATGAGAGGGTGTATGATGTATAATGACCCGAAACACCTGACCACAGGTTACATCACTGATGATGTGTCTAGGAAGCACCATAAGGTAGAATGTTAGAATGTTAGAATCAATGCAACTTTTTTCTTCTAAATTTGCAGCTTTTTTCTTCATACATTTGCAACTTTTTCATAAATCTGCAGCATTTTTATTTTAAATTTGCAACTTTTTTCTCATAAATTTTTTAACTTTTTTCACATAAATTAGCAACTTTTTTCTAGCAAATTTGTCACTTTTTTGATTAAATTTTCAACTTTTATCAGTTAAATTTGCAACTTTTTTCTTGTAAATTTGCAACTTTTTTTCCTCCACAAATTTGCAGCTTTTTTAATGTAAATTTACAACCTTGTTGTTACAAATTTGATACTTTTTCTCTCAAATTTGCAACTTTTTTTATTGTAAATTTGCAACTTTTTTCCTCATGAATTTGCCATTTTTTCATCATAAATTCATTATTTTATTGCCATACTTTAAAACTTTTTATCATACATTTACAAGTTGTTTTCCATAAACTTGCAGTTTTTTATTGTAAGTAAACAAATTTTTTCCTCATACATTTACAACTTTTTTTTCTCAAATTAGCATTTTTTTCTTTTAAGTCTGCAATTTTTTTCTTGTAAATTTGCAACTTTTTTCCCCATGAATTTGTTATTTTTTCCATCATAAATTCACTACTTTTCTTGCCATAAATTTACAATTTATTTCTAGTAAATTTTTGGCTTTTTTTCTCCTAAATTTGCAACATTCAGAGTTGTCATCTCTGCTGGGGTCTGAGTCCCACCTCAGCGGGACAAGCTGAATGCACTGAGGAGCTCATCTAGCGGTAGGCTGTGCCATCTTAAGTACTCGAGGGAGAGGTTCCACAGGTCCTTCCTACTGTTAGAATAGTTTTGAGCTTAAATTATTCAAAGTCAAATAATCAGGCGGAAAGTTGAATTTATGTACATTTATTACAAAAATATAAATAGTCACCCCACTGGCCACCTTGGGGGAGAGGTTACAAGGCATGACATTCAGACACACCTAGAATCTCTAAACGATCCATTCTTGTAAGTCTGATATATATATATAGGTAGGAGAAAGGAGAGGGAGGATGAGGATAAGGGAAGGGACAGAATGGGACAGTCCTGATAACTGAGCTTATCCAGGTGGACATCAGACACTCTGGAGACATGGGTCATGAAGACATGAGATCCATAAAACTAACAGAATGTCCATCTACCACTGATCTGTACAGGCTTAGGAGTTCCTGTGCATTCCTGTGACGCAAAACAGGTTATGTCAAAGAGATTATAATTAATGGCTTAGATCATTCCTTACGCATATACTGATCCTCAGTCTGAACTCACTGAAATTGCTCACAGAAACAGGCCAAGAATATATAAACTTATCCTATATGGAATGCACATATAAACATTAAACATGTCATATGAAAGGTATGATACTTCTCAAATATAATAATACATTATTAATATCAATAATAGTATAGATAATATGGAATTTTTCTATCATATTCCCCCTTGATGCTTAATAAAGCATCAGGATTAAAAGAAAAATAATGAAGTGAATAAATTAATATAAGGATATGTGTAAGAATTTACATGCTGTTATACGTCTTTGCAAGTTAAAAACGTGTATAGAATATATCAAAAGTGAATATGTGTGATGTGACCAAAAGAAATCTCAGACAGTGTCAAATAAGAACATAGAAAATAATATGAAACAGCTTCAAAACAGCCTTAAATTATATTGCGACCTTCAAAAACATCCTCAGGCCAGTATTGCCCCTCTCACCATCCTCATCATCATATTAAGGACTCACACAAGAAAAATCTGAAGTTATGAATATCATTACCAAGTTTATGATGAGACTTTAAGAGAAACACTAACTTCTATGAGTATCTGAGGTATTAATACCACCATTTGCATCATTTTCATGGATAGAAGTAATATATTAATCTCCTATAATAGGGCCTACACCTCTACGGGTGGAAATTAGTCAATCGAGGACCATTCTATACTTTGTCATAATTTTGTAAATAATTGTAGTCTACAATTAAGTGTTTTAATCCCTAAGGTATGTTGTTTCTACTCTCACTCAAAGAAACAATGAACAAAACCTCACTCCTGTACTTTTCATCTGAAATTGTATTCATGCTTCATGAATGGCATCATGTGGTAGAAAAGCATCTCTCTTCACCCTGCCCACCTGCCCTGCCGACATGATGAAGGTACGGTCAGTTGCCAAAATGGGGTACACAGATCTGCCCAATGTCCAGCCAGATGCAAATAAGCCCAATGACTCAATGACCTTTGATAATGTAGATCCTTGGTATAACACTTGCTCGCTTTGTTGGTCAAGCAGGGTAGCAGTACAGGGGAGAGATGCACTGTAAGCCGTTGTTACCGGTTATAAGCCACTGCTCAATTGGCGTAGAGCGTGGCGCCAGGGGTTGTTCCCGACGGTGGGAGGGATCATCAGATCTCACTGGACAGCTACCGCCCGCCTCAAGCTGGGCAGCCCCCAGCCAATAAGGTGTTGTCCCGCCACAGCTTGCTTTCTTCATTGGGTGCATGGGGATAAGGAGAAATCCAAACAGCAGGCTGAGAACCTTCGCACCAGGCAAGACAATAAAACAAAAGAGACCAACTCTAAAACTGGGAACTTGGAACGTCCGCACTATGATGACAGGACTCGCTGCTAACCTCAAGGACATCAACGACACCAGGAAGACTGCCATCATCAATAATGAGCTGAAGAGACTGGGAGTGGATATCGCCACTCTCCAGGAAACACGGTTAGCTGATGCAGGCACACTGAGAGAGAAGGACTACACGTTCTACTGGCAGAGAAAGGGCAGTGACGAACACAGGGAACACGGAGTGGGCTTCGCAGTGAAGAACACTTTGCTGAAGATGGTGGAACCGGGCAGCACTGGCTCTGCACGACTCCTCACCCTCCGCCTGAACACCACTCAAGGCCCAGTCACCCTCGTCAGTGTGTATGCCCCAACACAGACAGCCACACCAGAGGCAAAAGACGAGTTCTCCGAGAATCTCACAACAACTGTCAGGATCATCCCCAACTCTGAACAACTCATTCTCCTTGGAGACTTCAATGCCAGAGTGGGTGCTGACCACGACTCCTGGCCCTCCTGTCTTGGAACTTTTGGCATGGGCAGAATGAACGACAACGGACAGCGGCTGCTCGAGTTCTGCACATATCACGATCTGTGCATCACAAACTCGTTCTTCAAGACCAAGCCCCAACACAAGGTTTCCTGGCAACATCCGCGCTCAAAGCACTGGCACCAGCTAGACTTGATCCTGACCAGGCGCACCTCACTGAAGAACGTGCTAATCACCCGTTCGTTCCAGAGTGCAGATTGCGACACAGACCATTCATTGGTGTGTTGCAAGGTCAAGCTGCAGCTGAAGAAATTCCATCGTGCTAGACAACCTGGAAAGGCACGGATTGACACCAGCAAGATGGCCCAACCAGAACTTGTTGAGCAGTTTGCCTCCACCTTTGAGAAGGAACTTGGTGTACCACAAGGAGGAGAATCTGCAAAGCAGAAGTGGGAAGAGCTGCGAAACACCATCTACCGCACAGCCTTGGCTACCTTTGGGAGGAAGACCTCGAAGTCACAGGACTGGTTTGATGCCAAGTTGACCGAGATGACCCCCGTCATTGAAGCCAAGCGCTCAGCACTTGCTGAGTACAAGAAGTACCCAAACGAGAAGAATCTCCAGATTCTCAGGGCTGCGAGAAGCAAAGTTCAGCAGACTGCTCGGCGCTGTGCCAACGAGTACTGGACTCAGCTCAGCCAAGACATTCAAACCGCTGCCATAACAGGGAACATCCGTGGTATGTACGAGGGCATCAAGAAAGCACTTGGTCCGGCTCAGAGCAAGACGGCCCCCCTCAAATCTTCCACTGGGGAGATGATCACAGAGAAGAACAAGCAGATGGAGAGATGGGTGGAACACTACTCCGACCTCTACTCTAGACAGAACACGTGACACCGTCAGCCCTTGATGCCATCGACTGCCTGCCATCCATGGACGAACTTGACGCCGAGCCAACCATCGACGAACTCAGTAAGGCCATTGATAGCTTGGCCGCTGGCAAGGCACCCGGCAATGACGGCATACTCCCTGACCTGATCAAGCACTGCAAGACCGCCCTACTGCTGCCATTTCATGACGTCCTCTGCCAGTGCTGGAAGGAAGGTGCCGTACCACAGGACATGAGGGACGCCAAGATCATCACCCTCTACAAAAACAAAGGGGAGAGAAGCGACTGCAACAACTACAGGGGCATTTCCCTCCTCAGCGTTGTTGGCAAAGTCTACGCACGAGTTGTTCTCGTTCGTCTACAGAAGCTTGCCGAACGTGTCTACCCCGAGTCTCAGTGTGGCTTCCGCGCTGAGCGATCGACGGTAGACATGATATTCTCCATCCGCCAACTCCAGGAGAAATGCAGAGAACAGAACATGCCTCTGTACATCGCCTTCATCGACCTCACCAAAGCGTTCGATCTGGTCAGCAGAGAGGGCCTTTTCAAGATCCTGCCAAAGATAGGATGCCCACCAAAGTTGCAAAGCCTCATCGAATCGTTTCACACCAACATTGCAGGGGATAGTGCAGCATGATGGCAACGTCTCAGAGCCATTCAACATACGCAGCGGAGTGAAACAGGGCTGTGTACTTGCGCCAACCCTCTTTGGGATTTTCTTTGCTATGCTCCTGAGGCATGCCTTCAGCACAGTAACAGAGGGAATCTACCTGCACACAAGATCTGACGGCAGGCTTTTCAACCTTGCCCGCCTGAAAGCCAGAACCAAAGTACGCGAGGCTCTAATCAGAGACATGCTGTTCGCAGACGACGCTGCAGTCGCAACCCACACACAGCAGGAGCTTCAGACCCTGATGGACCGCTTCTCCCAGGCATGCAAGGACTTCGGGCTTACCATCAGCCTGAAGAAGACTAACGTCTTGGCGCAAGGCACGGAAGCACCACCAGCCATCACCATTGATGACTACAAGCTGGAGGTCGTGAATCAGTTCACGTACCTGGGGTCCACGATCAGCAACAACCTCTCCCTTGATACAGAGATCAACAATAGGATTGGAAAATCAGCCTTCACACTCGCTCGCCTCACCACACGAGTGTGAGAGAATCCCAAACTCTCTGTCAAGACGAAGATGGCAGTGTACAACGCCTGCGTCATCAGCACACTGCTCTATGGGAGTGAGACGTGGACAACATACGCCCGGCAGGAAAAGAGACTGAACTCCTTCCACTTGCGCTGCATTCGCCACATCCTGGACATATCCTGGCAGGACAAAGTGCCCAACACAGAAGTTCTGTCCCGCGCCGGCCTTCCCTCCATGTTCACTCTACTCAGGCAGGGCAGGCTCCGCTGGCTAGGCCACGTTCACCGTATGGAGGATGGCAGAATCCCCAAAGACGTCCTCTATGGAGAACTGGCAACTGGCAGGAGAGACGTTGGCCGCCCACAGCTGCGCTTTAGAGACGTCTGCAAGAGAGACATGAAGGCCCTGGATATCAACACAGAGCGCTGGGAGGACCTTGCAAAGGACCGCTCCAAATGGAGAGGCACCCTGACCAGACAGCTCAAGGCGGGTGAAGAGAGACTGACTGCTGCAGCAGATGAAAAAAGGACCCGCAGGAAGAACCGCCACAGACCCAGCAGCACGGAGACCACCCACAAGTGTGACCTGTGTGACAGGGACTGTCATTCGCGCATCGGCCTGTTCAGCCACAGGCGGTGCTGTTCCAGCAGAGTAGACGTTTAGGATTCTCTTCCATGGTCATCATAGACCGACGGAGGCCGACGCCGATGACGACGACTCAGAGAG
Organism: Pholidichthys leucotaenia; assembly: GCA_020510985.1. Classification (NCBI taxonomy): domain Eukaryota; kingdom Metazoa; phylum Chordata; class Actinopteri; order Cichliformes; family Pholidichthyidae; genus Pholidichthys; species Pholidichthys leucotaenia. The sequence continues at coordinate 11,008,236 of CM035837.1, read as the reverse complement.
TGTTAAACTGTTGAAAAGGGGACATCCCCACTTCAGAAAGAGGAGTTCCCTGATGAAATTAACCTTGCATTCGCAGAGTAAGGAGTGTCATCATGTTTCTAATCAGTGGAGTGATGTGTTGTGTCAGGTGTGATTCAAAATTAAGTTTGCTATGTTATTTCTGTATATAGCATCTCTTAAAAAAAAAACAACCTGTAGTAGCTGCATTATTTTAGCAATAAAGATATTTTGCCTTACTGTTAATGTTATTAAGGAGCAAACATAACAATTCTCTACAATGTAAAAGCAATGGAACAACTTAATAACCAATATTAAGTACAGTGATCCCTCACTTATCGCGGTTAATGGGTTCCAGAACCGACCGCGAAAAGTGAAAAACCGCGAAGTAGCGTCACCCCTAATGACGCCATCCATAAATAATACGTACGTTCATTCTCCCACTCTCTCTCTCTCATATGATACGTGTGTGTGTGTGTGTACATGTACATACATACGTAGATGTAAACAAAGTGCACATAAATATGTTTTTAGAACTCTTTTATTCTTATAACAAGATACGTAACTCAAGATGAAAATGATTTACTGCACAGGTTAATGAGAGCTTTACTGCTCCTCAGGTGACGCCTCATCGTGAGGTGCTGGAGGCTCAGGATCATCGAGGGCAGCTTCCGATAGAGCTGAAGCTGCAGGAGGCGGCATAGTGGCTCGACGGGAAGACTATTTCGCACAAAATGGCACAAGAGAACAGCAAAAAGTTCCACGCGGCGAGACTAAGTAACACGAGCAATAAAAAGCAATGAATGCGGTCTTCCTTCCCTTCATGGGTGCTTGGCAGGGAGAGGAGGTGGGTGAAACGTCTCGGCCAATCAGCTTGCGGGGTGAAACGTCTCGGCCAATCAGCTTGCGAGATTTCCGAGCCGAGCAAACACGAGAACAGCGACTTCATCCGCCACCCCTCAGCTTAGCCCCTGTCTTCCCCATCAGAGAATCGTTGTCTGCTCCCTCCAAAGTAAATAAAAATATAATGTATAAGCATCCCAAAGTGATAAAGCAAAATATTGGTAAAACTCAAATTAAGTGCATTAAACATAAAGCCTCTAAATTGAATGATTTGGCCTCTGTTCCTCCTCATAATTTAAAAATTAAATGTGGTTTATTAAATATTAGGTCTCTAACTCCCAAGTCTCTGTTAGTCCATGATCTGTTAATTGATCATCAGATTGATTTAATTTCCCTTACAGAGACTTGGTTAGGACAAGAGGATTATGTTGGTTTAAATGAATCAACTCCCTCTGGTTATTTAAACTGTCAAAATCCCAGAAGTTCTGGTCGTGGAGGAGGAGTAGCAACAATTTACCATTCCAAATTACTAGTTAATGTAAAGCAAAAAACATGTTATAATTCCTTTGAGGGCCTGGTCCTCAGTGTTGGGCACTTTAGCAATTTCAGGTTAAACCCAATTTTATTTGCCATAGTTTATCGTCCCCCATCAACCTATTCAGAATTTTTATCTGAATTTGCTGATTTCTTAGCTGATTTAGTGCTGAAATCTGATAGAATAATTATAGTAGGGGACTTTAATATACATGTGGATATAGATAGTGACTGCCTTAATGTGGCTTTTAATTCAATATTAGACTCGATTGGGTTTTCTCAGAAAGTAGGAAATTCTACTCATTACCTCCACCATACATTGGACCTTGTTCTGACATATGGCATAGAAATAGAAAATCTTGTAGTGTCTCCTCATAACCCTGTACTGTCAGACCATTGTCTGTTAACCTTTGATTTTACTATTTCTGACTATTTGGCTCCTAAAGAAAAATATTATCACAGTAGATGCCTCTCAGATGATGCTGTTTCCAAATTTATGCAGATTGTTTCCTCTATGCCATGTGTCAACACAACAGAAATAAGCTATAGACAGCTTGCTCCTTCTGTAATTGATAACATGGTGGATAGTGTTTCAGCTTCTCTGCATCAGGCTCTAGACTTGGTGGCCCCCTTAAAAAAGAAAAAGTCTAATCAGAGATTTTTAACTCCTTGGTACAACAAAGAAACTCGTAGCTTAAAACAGAAGACTCGTCAATTAGAAAGAAAATGGCGCTCTACTAATTTAGATGAAATCTATTTAGCTTGGAGAAATCATCTTTTAATTTATAAAAAATCTCTTAGAAAAGCTAGAACGAGTTATTACTCTGCATTAATAGAAGAGAACAAGAATAATCCCAGGTTTCTTTTCAGTACTGTAGCAAGGTTGACAAAGAGTCAGGACTCTGTCAATCCTAGCATCCCCTTAGAGCTTACTAGTCAGGACTTTATGAACTTTTTCAATAATAAAATTATATCCATCAGAGATAAAATCAATCAGATTCTTCCCACAGTTAACTTAAATACTGTAACTATTACAACTCCTTCTATTGATGTCTGTCTTGATGAGTTTACTCCAATCGACCTTTGTGAGTTAGACAAAATAGTTTCCTCATCCAAACCTTCAACTTGTCTTTTAGACCCTATTCCTACCAGGTTATTTAAAGAAGTCTTCCCACTTATTGGTAGCTTTATTCTTCATATAATCAATTCTTCATTAACTTTAGGCCATGTACCGCAGGCTTTTAAAACGGCTGTAATTAAACCCTTACTCAAAAAGCCAACGCTAGATCCAGGAGCTTTAGCTAACTATAGACCAATCTCTAATCTCCCTTTCATTTCAAAAATCTTAGAAAGAGTTGTTGCTACGCAATTATTTGACCACCTGCAGGCAAATGGTTTACTTGAAGAGTTTCAATCTGGGTTTAGAATCCATCATAGTACTGAAACAGCCTTAGCGAAGGTCACTAACGACCTCCTCATTGCATCTGATAATGGACTAGTTTCTGTACTTGTCCTTTTAGATCTTAGTGCAGCTTTTGATACTATTGATCATAATATTCTACTTGATAGATTAGAACACTATGTTGGACTTAATGGAACTTCGTTGCAGTGGTTTAGATCTTATTTATCTGATAGGTTCCAGTTTGTTCATGTAAATGATGAGTTTTCTCTCAGCTCAAAGCTTAGTCATGGAGTTCCACAGGGATCTGTGCTAGGCCCTACTCTTTTTAGTTTATATAATGTTCCGTTAGGCAACATTATTAGAAAGCACTGTATACATTTTCATTGTTATGCAGATGACACACAATTATACTTGTCAATGAAGCCAGATGATACTAATCAATTAGCCAAGTTAGAAGCCTGTCTTAAGGAAATTAAAGCTTGGATGACTTGTAATTTCCTGCTATTAAATTCAGATAAGACTGAAGTCATTCTTGTTGGTCCAAAAAACCTTAGAAATTCCTTTCCAAATCAAACTTTCAGTTTGGATGCAGTTACTCTTTCTCTTAATAGCTCTGTGAGGAACCTTGGAGTTATTTTTGATCAGGATTTGTCCTTCAATTCACATATTAAATTTGTTTCTAAGACTGCCTTCTATCATTTGCGTAATATTGCCAAGATTAGGAGCATCTTGTCTCAGAGTGATGCTGAGAAGCTGATCCACGCTTTTGTTAGCTCGAGATTAGATTATTGTAATTCTTTATTATCAGGCTGTCCTAAAACAGCTTTAAAAAGTCTTCCGCTGATCCAAAATGCTGCAGCAAGAGTTTTAACAGGTACTAGAAAGAGAGATCATATCTCTCCGGTTCTGGCCTCCCTTCATTGGCTTCCCATAGAGTTTAGAATTAAGTTTAAAATCCTTCTTCTTACTTACAAAGCTTTAAACAATCAGGCTCCTTTTTATTTAAAAGATCTGATACTACCGTATCATCCTAACAGAGCACTACGCTCCCAAAAGGCAGGATTACTTGTAATACCTAGAATCTCCAAAAGTACAATGGGAGGCAGAGCCTTCAGTTATCAAGCTCCTCTCCTGTGGAATCAGCTGCCAATCTGGATTCGGGAGTCAGACTCGATCTCTGTTTTTAAGAATAGGGCTAAAACCTACCTTTTTGATATAGCCTACAATTAGGGAGGGATCATGTGTTTCTGAACCCTCCCTTAGTTATGCTGCTAATAGGTTTAGTCAGCCGGGGGACCTCCAGTAATGCATTGGGCCTCACTCCTTTCCTCACTCTCTATGAATTTTTTTTTTTTTTGCTGGTCATTAACATTTGTTTGTTCTCTCCTATAGATTGAGTCCCCATCGTGCTGTTTGCTCTCTACATGTCTGTTCTTTTCTTCTTCTCTATCCCCTCACCCCCCAGCCAGTCGCAGCAGATGACTGCCCCTCCCTGAGCCTGGTTCTGCTGGAGGTTTCTTCCTGTTAAAAGGGAGTTTTTCCTCTCCACCGTCGCCAAGTGCTTGCTCACAGGGGATCGCCTGATTGCTGGGGTCTTTCTTCAACTGTGGGGGTCCTCCCTACAGTTGATAGTGCTATGAGATGACTGTTGTTGTGAAATGGCGCTATATAAATAAAGTTGAATTGGATTGAATTGAATCGAACAGAGAGTTGTGCTGCTCTCCGTGTTGACACCTGATGGTCTAATGTAGTCTCCCTGCCTTCTGCTAGCGCCCGCCCATTATTTCTCAATTTTGAATTTTTGATGAATATTTTTGAAAAATCCGCGATGCACTGAGGGCGCGAAAGGTGAAGCGTGAAGTAGCGAGGGATCACTGTATTACTAGAGGATGATAAGGTAACAACACTGACCACACTTTTCTTTCCCTTGTATTTTTTTTCCTCTTTTTCTCCCTTGTCATGATAAACAAACTGCCTGCTTCTCTATTAGCAGAGGTTGTTACTGGACGCCAAGTCATCAGCTGACACATTTTTTTCTCAAATAAGTATACTATATATATATATATATATATATATATATATATATATACACTCACCGGCCACTTTATTAGGTACACCATGCTAGTAACGGGTTGGACCCCCTTTTGCCTTCAGAACTGCCTCAATTCTTCGTGGCATAGATTCAACAAGGTGCTGGAAGCATTCCTCAGAGAGTTTGGTCCATATTGACATGATGGCATCACACAGTTGGCGCAGATTTGTCGGCTGCACATCCATGATGCGAATCTCCCGTTCCACCACATCCCAAAGATGCTCTATTGGATTGAGATCTGGTGACTGTGGAGGCCATTTGAGTACAGTGAACTCATTGTCATGTTCAAGAAACCAGTCTGAGATGATTCCAGCTTTATGACATGGCGCATTATCCTGCTGAAAGTAGCCATCAGAAGTTGGGTACATTGTGGTCATAAAGGGATGGACATGGTCAGCAACAATACTCAGGTAGGCTGTAGCGTTGCAACGATGCTCAATTGGTACCAAGGGGCCCAAAGAGTGCCAAGAAAATATTCCCCACACCATTACACCACCACCACCAGCCTGAACCATTGATACAAGGCAGGATGGATCCATGCTTTCATGTTGTTGACGCCAAATTCTGACCCTACCATCCGAATGTCGCAGCAGAAATCGAGACTCATCAGACCAGGCAACGTTTTTCCAATCTTCTATTGTCCAATTTCGATGAGCTTGTGCAAATTGTAGCCTCAGTTTCCTGTTCTTAGCTGAAAGGAGTGGCACCCGGCGTGGTCTTCTGCTGCTGTAGCCCATCTGCCTCAAAGTTCGACGTACTGGGCGTTCAGAGATGCTCTTCTGCCTACCTTGGTTGTAACGGGTGGTTATTTGAGTCACTGTTGCCTTTCTATCAGCTCGAACCAGTCTGGCCATTCTCCTCTGACCTCTGGCATCAACAAGGCATTTCCGCCCACAGAACTGCCGCTCACTGGATATTTTTTCTTTTTCGGACCATTCTCTGTAAACCCTAGAGATGGTTGTGCGTGAAAATCCCAGTAGATCAGCAGTTTCTGAAATACTCAGACCAGCCCTTCTGGCACCAACAACCATGCCACGTTCAAAGTCACTCAAATCACCTTTCTTCCCCATACTGATGCTCGGTTTGAACTGCAGGAGATTGTCTTGACCATGTCTACATGCCTAAATGCACTGAGTTGCCGCCATGTGATTGGCTGATTAGAAATTAAGTGTTAACGAGCAGTTGGACAGGTGTACCTAATAAAGTGGCCGGTGAGTGTATATATATATATATATACAGTATATATATAAAGCAGTCTCTTGCTGACGGTTTCAGGTGGGGTAAAACGTTAGATGCACCCAAGTGCCACATCCTTCGCTTTCTGCGGCTGTTTAGGTCAGAAGGATAACCTTTGTGCTGTCTTTGGTCCTGTTTCCTTTGATGACCAGATCCCCTGGTTTGCTCAAGAGATGACCTCCTATGGTTCCTTCATCACATGGTCCTGCCTGGGAAGGGCAGTATGGATGACATCGCTGTCAGTTGTCATTCTTTGCATACAATTACCCAGAAACCCTTCCTCATCACCTAAGTTAAATGGCTTCAATAATAGATAAAGGTTTGTCATTCACAATCTCCCTATTTTCTTATTTGAATATTACACTAATCTTGTAAATTGTTGATGGTAAGCTAAGTGGTCTCCTAGGTAAGTGTTTGGTATTAATAATTTTGGAACTGCACTTAAATGTGACATGATTTGATTTACAGAGTGTATTCCATTTCCATTATCCATATAAATCATTTCAGCTATTTTAAATCTTGATATTGTTTTAGTTTAAACAATAAGTAGCAATATTTAAATTAGTGTAGGATAAAGCCTTTGTATATGCAATAAGTGTGTAAATAATTTCTAAACATTTTTTTTACCTTCACTCTTATTTAGTTCAATAAGATCCATGCAAAGGTTTTGAAAAAAAAAAACAACAACTAAGTTAATGCAGGGAAGATCAAATTATTTTGCTTTGAGCTCCCTAAGGCATTGTTCTCTTAATTGAGTAAGAATCTGTATTGTCTTTGTAGTAGATTCTAAATCAAGTCCCACAGTGAACATAAATTCAGCACAAGTTGGACTTTCCTTAGACATTTGGAACTTTTCTCATATATTTGCATGGTTTTCTTCCTTATCAGTTTACCTTGTTCCTTATAAACATGATATTTCCTTTACAATAATCTACAGATATTTCCTTAAATATCTGGAAATTTATTGATATAACTTTTAACTTCTCCTATTGAATGTTGTGATTTCATTACCAAGCGGTTCCATTTATATTTTTATCTTCATTATTGATCACCTATTGATATTTTTTATGCATTATCTATTTTTCTGAGGATTGCTAATTATTTTTTGCTAATTAATTTCTTTGGTACCCCCCCCCCCCCCGATGCATGGAGACACACATGCAGCAAAGTTACAGGGTATTTGTTTGATGGGTAGTGTCTGTTTACTAGAAGGAAGCGTGTTACCACTTTTATGTGTTACACACAGTTAATTTAGATGAAAATTTGTGAGTAGTACAGCTCCTTCAAAATGAGGTTTCAATAATCATGGTTTCTTTTGTGACGTCTCTTGAACTAATTTACAAATTCAATTTAGGAAAAGGCAATATAGCTGTCTGTGCAGATTTGATATGATTTAGCATTGATAACTAAGATCAGTTTGTCCAGTTGACCACAGACAGGTTGAATTTATGTAAGTGAATCCTTGTGAAAGGTTGTGTCACACTCCTTCAGTCAATGGAAAGGTGGACATTTTGTTTAATTAGAATTTGGCTTAATTTTGTACAAGGAATCCCTCATTTATACATTCCTTGGTAAATTATTGTGTGGACTGTAGTCCCGAGGCCCAGCTCGGCCACAGCTGAGCATCGGGAAAATGCATTCCTTATCACTGTCACATTTCTGAAATGTGATATTGTCACACCATTATGTGGTGAGTGGAATCAGATGTATCCTGCAGTGTGAAGTCATATGAACACTACATTTTTAAAGTCAGAGTCATTAAAATTGTTATGCTTTATGTCATTTGCAATGTCATTTGTTCTACTTAGCTTCAAAAAATGCTTGTCAACTGAGAGGTCCTTCCCCCTGTGGTCCCTCCAACCAATGAGCCTGTCACCCACACACCGTCCGGCCTCCTCCCATCTCCCACAAAGATCAAATGTCGGTGCCATGCTGCAAAGAAAAATTTGGGGAAAACCAGGCGGCTTCCCCGTCTGCACCTTCAGTATTTACATCAACAGGAGTGCAAATTTTATCACCTCATAAATTGATTTTACTAATGTTCCAGTGATCATTATTTTTTGTGTCCTTTAAATGTTTATCCCAGTTGTTTATTATAACATGTAATGTTAAGAAACATAAGTGAATTATTGTTTTTATTTATTATTTTATTACATATTGCATATGTCACCAAGGATTTATTAAACTGAAAGGTAATGGTGATGTTATGATTCCTTGTTAATTTGGCAAATCTAATTCCTAGTGAAAAAGAAAAAAAATGAATGTTTTCCCTTTCCTGTTGAAAAACGAAGAATGAAGACTAGCAGAAAAACCTTTAACCTGTTGAACTCTGTTCGACTTCCCGAAAAAAAACACCTAAAAATAACGTGCCCAAAGTAAATCAAAAGCTGTTCTTCAACCCTTTGCAGCATCTTCATGGGGTTGGTCTCATTTAAAAGAAAACGCTCTGAATTTTTTGGCAAAACAGTCATAAGCCTCATTTCCACTAGCCCAGCACACCTCGGAACGGCTTGATTCACTTCAACACGGCTCGGAATGCTTCTGTCTCCATTAGCACGGTGTTGTGCTTGGGCTGGGATGGTTGGGATGGTTATAACAGCGAGGTGGCACCACAGCGAGGCGGCGCCACACTCCCAGCGAGGCGGGGCCACACTCCCGTGACGTAACGCACGCGACCCAAGCAAAACATAACACACAGCTGTACAAGGCCACTCCTCGGTCTGTGGCTTTTTTCACCGTAAACGCCAAAAAGGACCGCCAGACAAGGGTACAGGCAGCGAATGAAAACACTCTGGAATAGTTCTGCAGCTTCTGGGAGAGCCAAAGGCGTGAGGATACAAACTAGGTCGTATATGACGGTAATCTAATGGTTGCTAATGCTAGTTTGCTATAAGTACATCGTGCTACACTTTAATGTCTGCAAGTTATCTGTTAGGTACTAAAATATGTACGCTGTGTGTGTTTCAGATGGCTCTGTGGTCGAAAAAATTACTGCTTCATTCCCTCTGGGCGTGCCTGTCACGGATGTCATCAGCCTGTCACAGATGTCAGCACAGCTTCACAAACAAGCAGTGGTTAAAGAGCTTAAGAATGTCTGTAGAAACGTTTTATTTCCTGTACAACAAATTGCTCTGATCTGCTTGAAAATCATGGAGAGACTGTTGAGACATCATGGACTTACCTGCTTCTGCAGCAGAGTCTGAGATGGTGTCATAGAAAAAAATGATCAGCTGACACAACTTGATCGCCAGGTTAATAACTATTAGCCACAAAATATATATTCAAAAAGTAAACTTTACTGAGTTAGGTATAATAAGATATATTTGACAGTTATCATGCATTTTAGGCAAAAACAAACTTGATCTAGGATTAAAAGCAATTAAAATAATGCAGTCACAAGGTTACATGGAAACTTGTACTGTAGAAATTCGCTGCATCAACAATGTATTAGATATGCATTCATGTTGTATTGCACTGGGATTTGCACTGACAATAAACCTCTGAATTTTTTGCAGATGTCTCTTTTTTTATATTTGAAGGTTACCACCATAAATTAAATACTGAAAGATTGGAAAAGCTAAGAATAATCCAGCAGTTTGAGAAATCACTTTTGGTTTGGTGTAAGTCTGTCAACAGAATTATGAACCATAAAGCAGTTTGTGTTAAATGTTTAATCCCATTAAACCTAATCCAGGGGCTTCCAATCATGTGTCATGGGGGGCCAAGACCCTGTAGGTTCTCTCTTCTACCCAGTCCTTTCAGCAGGTGTTGTCACTGATCAGTCAGTGGAAGAAGTTCAGTGGAATCTGCTGTTGAAGACACTGGTTGGAGGTAAAGCCTGCAGGGTCTTGGCCCTCCATGGCACATGATTAGACACCCCCCTCCCGCCCAAACCCATTATGATGAACAGCAGATGCTAATATGACCCAGAATTCCTCCATATACTGGTACTGTCACTATTGAGAAACGTGTTATATGTCAATTTAATCCTATCCAACTTTTACTTTCAAAATAAGTGTAAATATTTGCAAAAAGCACACATTATTAGAAATATGTTATATTTCAATTTAATACTATCCCACTTGTACTTACAAAAAATTGTTAATATTCATAAAAAGCATACACATGCAAAAGGTAGCACCACAAGCAGTGGGCCACAGCGGTTTTGGGCAACAGCAACACAATTGTGCATCCTTTGCCAATCTGTCTGCTGTTATTTAATGTTTAACAGTTAAGGGACGGATGATTATATGCTCCAAAACTGGAGAAACTCTCTGATAAAAAAAGCTGCAACAACACAAGTCACTTTTGGTTTGAATTAACTGCCAAATGACCTAGAAATAATGAGCTGAAACTTGTTTTTATTCGTATTAAATAATGAGACAGTGGCACACTGGCCAACACCAAATTGTATTATTTTTTACATCCTAGGGCATTTTGGATGTACTGAATAAAAAAAATTCATGTTTTTCACCTTCAGGTCAACGTTTGGAACAACAGTATTGGTATTTTCCATTTAGATGATGCTACACTCCTTCTAAAGTATTGTAATTCTCTGAATTTGGAATACCGATAGAACATTCAATTTACATATACTTACTTTTTTACCTACTTTGACTTGTAAGCTTGATCAGTCTCTCCTGCTGCATTTTAAAGTCCAACTGTGCAACTTCTTATAAGTTAACATAAAAAATGTACCCAAAGTTTAGAACTGGATCATGTGGTGCTAATTTTTTATATTTCAATAAAAAGAACAGAAAGCTTACAAAAACATTTGTTTTTTGGTCTAGTTAAAAATTACATTACCTTTACAATGGTTGACCACTGACAGGATGATCAGCATCATTTTGATCAGACTAGGCAATGGAATTTCTATGTAATTATACTGTTTTATAATTCAGTGTTATAACAGACAAACCACACTTTTATCCAAAACACTTCCATTTTATTATATACAAAATATTCAAATAAAAAAAAAAACTTTGCAACACAACAAGAAGGTTAATTGACATTTTATACACGCCGACCACTGGATCAGGTGATGGAGATGCTGATGGATCTCGTGATGGAGCTTGTGACAGAGCTTGTGATCTGCCCGACACCGATGTCGGTGGTACAGATTCACATTGGAGAATCCGTGCGGGCTGGCACGGCGGACGTGTGGGATGATTCTACAAGGAAAATGCACACAATAAAATACAGCATGGAAGTGCAAGATATACAGAAAAGACAATAGTTTTTAACAAGATTACATAAGCTTATTTCAGCGTATTGTTCAGATGAATACTTAAAAGAAAAGCGTGAGTCTGCAGTGTGCTGCGATAAAGCAGAGTGATCATCATCCACAAATGAACAGCTTTTTTATTGCATAAATAAACTGAGCATCTTACCGAATATATTTGCGAAAAAACGCACAATAAAAAAAAAAAAAATCACCGTTAAAGGACTCCGATGTCGAGACCTCCCTGTTCCGGGTGTCTCCGTCTAACTCGCGCTGGATGTGTTCGTCTGACAATGCAGTGAGCAGACACTGCACCTCCTCATTGGTCCATGGAACACCCTTATTACGCGAAGCCATTTTTGATAGAGATTAAATGAAAATAGCACAGCATTACACTGAAAATAAACCGCCCACAGTGGTTGCGCGCTGAGTAATGGCGGTCGTGAAGATTCGGCAGAAGAGGTCACTTTTCGTGACGTTACGACCTGACCAATCAGCGGCGGTTACGAACTGACCAATCAGCGCCGGTTACGACCTGACCAATCAGCGGCGACCAGTCTGTTAACGTCACAACACGGCCCAGCTCAGCACTGCTGTACCCTGCCCTTGAGCGGGGCTGAGAATCGCGGCTGTTAAACCGTGTTGGGGCTAGTGGAAAGGCGTACAAAGCATGCTGAGCCATCCCTTGTCGTGCTAAAGCGTGCTAGTGGAAAAGGGCCTATAATCTCTCTAAGTGTTCCTGCCACTGAGTAACAATCATCTAAACATACTGAATTTGAAGAAAATAAAGTTCGCCTGGGTGTTTTTTTTAGATACAAATGCTTGCAAATAACATACAGCTGTGTGAAACTTGCTGGAAAACAACAGAAATGTAGAACCAAGTGTTTTCAAGCTCAGGTCAAAATTTTGTAACAATACCACAAAAAATTAATATATTACACAGCTTTTTTCTCAGGATGTAACAAGGCGTTCTTGAACTGTGCCAAACTAATGGCACAGTTTGGAAAGCTATGTTCCAGAGTTCACTATCTCAGCAGTTTGCACAGTAAAACCAAGGGGTAACAACCCAGACATACACAGCACAGTTCCTGGGGGTTTTTTTGTTTTGTTTTTTTACAGGCAAAAATAGCCTACAGTGTAAGAAAAAATATGCGAAAAATTAATACATTTCACTAAAGTATACACAAAAGCAACCCTCTCCCCCCTTCAATTTTTCCAGAGTTCACTATCTCACCAGTTTACACAGATACAGGTCAACTGGACCCCTGACCAAGTGTGCACCCCAAGTGGACCACAGAATTCAATCTGTACATGTACATTCTCCTTCCAGTGATTTATAAATGCTGCCCCAGATGAAAACCAGTCTGTGGGACTATAATGTTCTGAATGAGGCTTTAGAAAATTATGAATCACTTTGTAAATCACTGGATTGAAAATGAACAGATTGAATACTGGTGTCCACCTGGGATGCTCACAATAGTGTGCTCACATGTCAGGGCTCCATTTCACCAGATCACGTTTACACAGTAAAACAAAGGCATAATAACACAGACATACAAAGCACAGTTCCTTTTTTTTTTTTACAGGAAAAAATAGCCTACAGTGAGATAAAAATTATGCTAAAAAATTATTACATTTTTCTTCAATATATACAGTAACAAATAACCACCACCACCCCACCACCCCCCACGACGCACACAAAAACATCGCCATGCGGGACCCTTGTAATTACCGCGATTGGTCCAAAGTTATTTTTATTACTATTTTTATCGATAAAGAATAATTTAGATTATAAGACTTACTTGTCCACAACCGCACTGTCGCTGGTATTGTCCACTGGTGTGCGACGATTGTCAGCTATTCCGTTGATCAATGGAAACTTCCGTTGTTTACGTCGTCCAGGTCACCCGACCCGGTCAAGCCATCTACATTTTCATGCATGCCCTTTTGGTTTATTTTGTGAACCATTTTTCAAAACAAGTAAAATAATGGCTAATCTTACTCTGACCCTTCTGCACAGTATCACAAAGGACTGCGTGTCACACAGCGGCGGAGTCAAAAGACATTTTACGCACGAGAACGCATGGTATTTTACAGGAAATATAAACACTGAACTAGGCATGTAGGATGTCATTGAAGTCAGAAATTGATTGGCTAAATGACACGTCCATTGTCAGATTACTCGGCTTCAATTGGCTTGTTGTATTCGCGGTCGTTGATGGGCAGATACTTCTTGCTAGGTTTACGATCATTGGTTATTCAATGTTTAAAAACCCAAATCAAGGCTCTTGTTGGTGGAATGAGATGTCAATCTCATTTTAAACCAATCAAACACTCCTTTGGCTTTCTGTTTAGGGCTGTGTCTGTACCGGAAGACCAGAAATACAACTTTTTTTTTTCAGTGCGCACTGAGACGCACTAAGATGCACAGACGTGACCGCTCGCGGAATCTCCCGAGTTCAACTGGTTAAAATACACCTAAAGCTTCCACAATTTGAATCTGTTTTTGCTATTCACAGCAAGTATTCGTTAAATACTCTGTGAATCAGTAAATGTTTTACCAATTGAAATGGGTAATCACTAGTTTAGGACAGTATCATATGTTAGAAGCCTTAAACCAATGCAGCAGTTAGAATTAGTAACTGGAAATGCAGGCCTATTCTCTGTTTTCAGAAATTTATGGCACAGGACCACAATCCGTAGTCTGTGTTTTTTTTTTTTTTTAATTTACCATCTCCCGATACTAAAAAAATTCATTCTCATCTGGCTGTGTTCTTTTAGGAGGGAAAAAATCACAGCATGAACTGTCTCAGATCCTGCTCTTGCGTTCTCCCCCCTTTTTTTACATAGACAGGCCTAGGGTCAGAATGTAAATAAGATTGCATATGTCATTTATTAAAAAGTGAGTATAGTATTATTTAAACAAAGCAACAATATGACATACAATTACCAAGATCTCTGTTTGATAATCAGTAGTCTCTGGCAAATCATATGCACAAACATATTAATTATCAATCTCTTTTGAACCTCTATGCTTTGAATCATGTAATATAGGGTATACATAAAGCCTTCAGTGATTAGGCATTATTAAGTGACAGCATGATATTGTAATGTTCAGTTAATCTCATCATTGTCATGCTTGTAGCATTGATTAAGATGCAAGCATTTGTACTTAACTTAGATGTTCAGCCACCTCTTTGATGTCGATGGGGGGAGAGCACGGACAGTGATGAGGCTGGGTCTCAGAGGCCGGTTTTGTTTTGGCAGGAGGAAGGAGAACATCAGTGCTGCGTCCTTTTTCCCTGTAAAGTGCACTGTTATGCTTCAGTCAAAGAAAAAAAAGAAAAGTCAGTGATACGTCAAAAAATTGAATAAAAATAGCTCAATGTTTTTCATTTTCCAAAGAAAAAACTGGAGGGAATGAAAATATTGGCTTTAAAAATATGTAAATAGTTCATCACATACGCAACATTAGTGAAAACCCACAAAGTTAGACTGAAAGAAAAAGTAAAACCCCAAAACTTTGCAAAAATACCCATATATAGATTGTTTTTTTTTCCCGTTTTACCAAGTTTTTACACACAAATCAGTAGCTACACAGCCTTTTATATTTCGTTTCCCAAGTTCTCTCTCTCTCTCTCTCTCTCTCTCTCTCTCTCTCTCTCTCTCTCTCTCTCTCTCGTGCACATGCGTGAGCGTTTGTGGGAGCAGGGGTGCGGAGTGGTGTCGAGTGAATACTTTAAACTTTGTTTTTTCTAACTTTTCTCTATCGTGTGTGTTTGAGGTGTGTGTGTTTAATATAGTGGGTTGAGTGTGTGTGTGCTGGGGTGTGAGTGTTGGTGTGAGTGTGTCGGGGAACGGTAGCTTCTGCTGCCTGTTTTTCCCGGCCGGCCATCATGCTGGTGTTTGATGGTGGTGTGGAGTTTGAGCGCTTGACCCGGCGTCATGGCGTGAGAATCCTCCCGACAGTTCCCTGTTCTGTGGAGGAGGCCAGCCTCACTGTAGGACAGGTGGTTGGGCATGACGGTATAAAATCAGCATCGAGGATGAACAGCGCAATTGTGATCTTCCTGGATTCAACTGAAAAAGCTGATCAGGTGGTGGCACAGGGAGTGGTCATAAATGACACTTTTACTCCCGTTTTACCGCTGGCGAACCCGTCAAGGAGGATCACCATCTCAAACGCTCCTCCTTTCATTAAAAATGATCAGCTGATAAGAGAGTTGTCCCGTTTTGGCCAGGTTGTTTCCCCTATCAGAATGGTCTCTCTGGGTAGTAAATCACCCCTGCTGAAGCATGTTGTATGTCACAGGAGGCAGTGTTTCATGGTGTTGAAAGACAGCTCTGCTGAACTGAACACGTCTTTTAACTTCAGGATTGACGGCTTTAGCTACTTGGTGTTTGCAACATCTGAAACCATGAGGTGTTTTGCGTGTGGTGCAGAAGGCCATCTCATTAGGTCATGTCCTGAAAAGGCGAACACAAAGAGCACTGGCGGTAAGAAAGGTGACGCCGCTGTTTCTGGTGGTCCGGAGGGTAGCGCTACATGTGGTGCGGCGGATGCCGCTGCAGCGCCCAGTTCTGCTGCAGTCGCGGCCGCGTCCGCTTCTGCTTCTGCGGGGGCATCCGCGTCCGCATCCGCGTCCGCGTCCGCCTGCGCTGGGGCGGCCGCGGCCGCCTCTGCTGGGGTGGCCGCGGCGGGCGCGGTAGTTGCCCCCCCAAACAGTGATGGTGGGGAATTTCTGTCTGGCGGCAGCTCTGATCATTGTGATGAGCCTGTCACCCGGAGTAAAGAGGTGGAGGGCGAAATGAGTGCAGTTAAACGAAGGAACGTGGATGAACAGACTTTGCAGGTGGGGGAGGAGCGGTTTGAGGCTGTAGCGGACACACAGAGCAAACACTGCATGACAAACGTTGCAGTTCACGAAGAAATGCAGGAATGTAGTTTTGTTGAAGAGGATCCTTTTAAAGCTGCACAAAAAAGAAAAAGTGCTGAAAACTTGCAGAGCTCTGCTAAATCTAGTAGGGTTGGGGATTTAGAATTACTGGATGAGAGCGCTTCTGATGAAAGTGGAGCTGAGTCTGAACTGATGCAGACGCAGGAGGAGCAAAGCTCCTATTGTTTTGCCAAGATTAGGAAGTTTCTCCAGGTGACGAAGGGGAGCAGAGCTGTGAAAGTGGAAAATTACTTTCCAGATCTGGAGTTATTCGTGGCATCAGCTCACAAATTTATGAAACTGAATGATGGGAATGAGACTTTCACTGATCAGGAAATATATCGTTTAAAGAAACTGGTTGTTAAACTGAAATCGCAAATTACTAACAGTCATGTTGACTCTTAGTTTGTTTCTTCCCTTTTATGCTATGTGTGTGTTTTTTTACTGTACCCTATTTTTATCCTTTTTAATGCCCCACCTTAGAATTGGCACTCTCAATATTAATGGGGCCAGGGATGATGTATAAAGGGCCTCTTTATACAAGCTTTTTAATTTAAAGAAGCTTGACATGCTGATGGTCCAGGAGACTCACAGCACTGTAGACATTGAGAGCCATTGGAGAAAAGAGTGGGATGGCTGCATTTTTTTTTAGCCACAAATCCAATAGCAGTGGGGGGGGGGTTTATGGTTTTAAACATCAAATGAGTGTTTTTAAAAATAGTTGTATCTGTCCTGTTGGTTTCACTGATCACTGCCTGCTGTTTTGTTCTGTGTTTATTGAAAATGTAAAGTGTAAGAGTGCTTTTTGGCATTTTAACAATACACTTTTAAATGATGTGTTTTTTAAAGAGGTTTTTCATGATGTATGGAAGTCACACAGGGAACAAAAACCCTCTTTTAGTTCTCTCCAAATGTGGTGGGATTTTGGTAAGGCACAGATAAAACAACTCTGCCAACAGTACACTCAAAATGTCACTCGTAGCTTGACCCAATCCTTGAAAGTTCTGGAGACTGAGGTGGTAGAGCTAGAGGGTTTGCTCAGTTCTACAGGAAAACGAGAGCACTTAGAGGCTCTCAAGTCAAAAAGGTCAGCCTTGGCTAGCTTGCTAGGGGTCACCGCACAGGGTGCTCTGGTCCGCTCACGCTACATGGATGTAGCTCTGATGGACTCGCCCTCCCAGTACTTTTTTGGACTGGAGGGGAAAAATGGACAGAGAAAACTTATTCACTCCTTGTTGGACGATGACGGGAGAACAATCTCCACAGCAGCAGAGATCAGGAAATACGCTGCTAGCTTTTACAGTGAATTGTTTAGAGCAGAGTGGAGGGAGGACACGTCACTGGGCCAGGTTTTCCTTGATGGTCTTCCAGTGCTCTCAGAGGACCTTGTTGCCGGCTTGGATGCTCCACTGTCTCTGTCTGAGCTGCATACGGCGCTAATGAGCCTCCAGAATGGAAAATCACCAGGCATAGATGGTCTCTCTGTGGACTTTTTGAAGGAATTCTGGCCCCTGCTTGGTCCAGACCTGCTGGAGGTTCTCCAAGATAGTTTGGAAAGGGGAACCCTACCCACGACCTGCAGGAGGGCCATCATCACACTGTTGCCGAAAAAAGGGGGACCTCCAGAGCCTAAAGAACTGGAGGCCAGTCTCTCTGCTCTGCACAGACTATAAGATTCTTTCAAAAGCTCTGGCCCGAAGACTGAGAAAGGTGATGAGCGAGCTCATTCATGTAGACCAGACTTACTGTGTGCCTGGCAGGCTGATTAGTGACAACGTCACTTTAATTCGGGATGTTTTGGAGGTCTCTGGTTCATTGGCGGTAGAAACTGGTTTGATTTCAATCGACCAGGAAAAGGCGTTTGACCGGGTTGAACACCAATATTTATGGACAGTTTTAGCTGCTTTTGGGTTCAGCCCAGGCTTCATAGCCAGGATACGGGTCTTGTACAGTGACATTGAGAGTGTGCTGAAGATAAATGGGGGCCTGTCTGCCCCTTTAAAAGTCCAGAGGGGGGTTCGGCAGGGCTGCCCTCTCTCAGGGATGCTGTACTCCCTCGCCATAGAGCAGGGGTGTCCAACCATGTGCCATGGAGAGCCAAGACCCTGCAGGTTTTCTCTTCTACCCAGTCTCTTCAGCAGGTGTTTTCACTTATCAGCAATCAGTGGGAAGAAGTTCACAGAAATCTGCTGTTGAAGACACTGGTTGGAGGTAAAACCTGCAGGGTCTTGGCTCTCCATGGCACATGGTTGGACACCCCTGCCATAGAGCCTTTGCTTCACTGCCTGAGAAGGGATCTATCAGGAGTTACTTTTCCTGGCTGTGACACCACGTTCAAGCTGTCGGCCTATGCAGATGATGTAGTCATTCTGCTAAATAAGCAGAGTGACATTGACGTTTTGGTTAGGAGTGTCAATCTTTTTGGCCAACTTTCCTCTGCAAAAATAAACTGGGGAAAAAGCGAGGCTCTGATGGTGGGGGAGAAACTAGAAAATCAGCTTACGCTGCCTGGTGGGCTGATTTGGAAAAAAGGAGGTTTTAAGTATCTTGGTGTCTTTATTGGAAATCAGCAGTTTGAGCAAAAAAATTGGGATGGGGTCATAGAGAAAATTAACGGGAGACTAAACAAGTGGAAGTGGCTAATGCCAAGAATATCTTTTAGAGCACATGTGTCAAACTCAGGCCCGCGGGCCAAATTTGGCCCGCAGTGTAATTATAATTGGCCCGCGAGATCATATCAAATGTGCATTAGAGCTGGCCCGCGGTATATACTGTACCGCTAATACTACAAATCCCACAATGCTTTGCTAGTATGTTGGCGCGCAGTCGAAACCAGCAAGCGCTCCTTTTTTCTGTTGACAGTCATTGACAACCATGCTCCAGTCACATCGGACAAATTAATTTCACCCTCCACAAAAATGGCCAAACGAAAGATGGACAACAGGAGCTTTCAAGACAGGTGGGAGGCAGATTATCTGTTCACGAATATAAAGGACAGACCTGTTTGTCTTGTGTGCGGAGCTAATGTGGCTGTAACGAAAGAATATAACATAAGAAGATACTATGAAACAAAACATTATGAAAAGTACAAGGACCTGGACGTAAAGCAGAAGCTGCAGAAGGTGGAGGAGATGAAAAGAAGTCTGGTTTGCCGGCAGACTATGTTGATGAAAGCAAAATCAAAAAGTGAAGCTGCTGTAAAGGCCAGCTTTATTGTGGCAGCAGAGATAGCAAAATCAGCACGGCCCTTTAATGAGGGAGAGTTTGTCAAAAAGTGCATGGTCAAAGTTTGCGACATCGTGTGCCCAGATAAAAAGCAAGAATTTTTAAATGTGAGCCTGAGCAGAAACACCGTGGCTGAGCGCACGTGTGAGCTTTCCACTAATCTACATGAACAACTAATAAAAAAGGGAAAAGATTTTATTGCATACTCCCTTGCTGTGGATGAGAGCAGCAACACGTCTGATACTGCCCAGCTGTCAATCTTCATCCGTGGAGTAGACTCGAGCCTGTGCGTCACAGAGGAACTTTTAGGATTAAAATCAATACATGGCACCACCACAGGAAAAGATATCTTTGAAGAGGTATCCAAATGTATAACTGAAATGAGCCTGCCTTGGGATAAACTTGTGGGACTGACGACAGATGGTGCACCCGCGATGTGCGGTCAAAAGAGTGGATTGGTCGGCAGGATTCAGGAGAAGATGCGGGAGGAAGATGCAGGCGAACTTACAGTTTATCACTGTATCATACATCAGGAAGCGCTCTGTGGCAAAGCTCTGCAAATGGAACATGTTATGAGCTCTATAAAACGAGTAGTCAACTTCATAAGAGCAAAAGGTTTGAATCACCGGCAGTTCAAGTCTTTTCTGGAGGAGTTGGATTCGGAATACAGAGATGTGCCCTATCACACAGAGGTGAGATGGCTAAGCAGAGGAAAAGTACTGAACAGATGTTTTGAGCTACGTGAGGAAATCTGTCAGTTTATGGAAAACAAAGGGAAGGACACAACAGAGCTGAGAGATAAAAAGTTTCTGTGTGAGCTTGCATTTCTGTCTGACGTTGTGAGCCATCTCGATGTGCTTAACCTGCAGCTTCAGGGACGGGGCCACATCATCACAGACATGTACGCAGCAGTGAGGGCCTTTAAAACTAAATTGTGTCTGTGGAAGACTCAGATGCTGCAAGGAAACTTGGGTCATTTTCCGTGCTGCCAAACCATGGTAGAGCAAATTTCTCCTGCCGTGCTGCCTAGCGCACAGTTTGCTGAAAAAATCAACGCGCTCAGCGCCGAGTTTTCCCAGCGATTTGCTGACTTTGAGGCTCAGAAAGGGAGATTTGAACTGCTCAGTAACCCGTTTGCGATCGACGTGGAAAGCGCACCAACCAGCCTCCAAATGGAGCTAATTGAACTCAAATCAAAATATGACTCTGTTGGTGCTGCGCGGTTTCCATGTTTCCTCCCCAACACAATGCCTCAATTACGCACCCAAGCTGCTCAGATGCTCTCAATGTTCGGCAGCACATATCTATGTGAACAACTGTTCTCTATGATGAAGGTGAACAAAACACCTCACAGAAGTCGACTCACTGATGAACACCTTCACTCCGTCCTGAGGTTTTCCTCAGCTCAGAGCCTGACCCCAGACATTGATGAACTTGCATCTAAGAAAAGATGCCAGGTATCTGGCTTAGACCAATGTGCAGAGTAAATCAGAGTGTAGCAAACTGAGCTTGAATATATCTGTTATTTATGCACTTTTTCTACTGCAAGGCATGGTCTGTTAATAGTTGAAATGTTGGATTTTTATTGAATGACATTATTATTTTTGGTTCTTTTGTTGTTGGCTTTGAAAAAGATTTGCTTTAAAAAGGAACTTGAAAGGATACGGGGAGAGACATACTTTATTTATTTATTTAAATAAGAAATGAATACCACTGATGTGTCTTTTATTTTAAATTTAATTTCTCATGTGTTTGTAATATCAAGCTTTGGTTGTTCCAGATTCTGTGTTTAAAGTTTGTTTCCATATGAAAAGGTTAAACATTACATATCAGTTGCAGTTAATTTTTCAATAAATATTGAGTTTGGCCCGTGACTTTACTTCACTGCTTAATTTTGGCCCACTGGGAATTTGAGTTTGACACCCCTGTTTTAGAGGAAGAGTGCTCATTTTAAATAATCTTGTTTCTTCATCCCTTTGGCACCGCCTCATGTGCATGGACCCCCCTGCTGGTTTGTTGTCCAAAATTCAGTCTGTTTTGGTGGACTTTTTTGGGGGGGGTGGACTCCACTGGGTCCCTCAAGCCCTGTTATTTCTTCCCAAAGTGGAGGGGGGGCAAGGAGTGGTTCATTTAGCTAGTAGAGGTGCTGCTTTTAGACTGACTTTCATACAGAGGCTGCTGACGGGCCCCCAGGACCTGGTATGGAGGCCTTTGGCCTGTGTTATTTTACAGAGAGTCCTTGGGCTTGGGCTAGACCTCCCTGTGTTTTTAATGGATTTTAAGAACTCTAATGCACTGTCTTTGCCCAGTTTTTACCGCAGTCTCTTTTCAGTGTGGACTCTTTTTAAAAAACAAAGAGGGCCATGCGATTCCCTCTACTGGTTGTTGAGGGAGCCGCTGGTTTTTGGTGGTCGCCTTGGTGTCCTGCCGGGAGTTGGAAGGACCTTCCTTGATAGGCTGTGTTCCAGGAATGTTCTCACTCTGAAGCAAGTGGTGGAACTGGCTGGTCCTGGCCTCAACAACGCCTCAGCTTTAGCAGCTCATCTTGGTGTCAGGTCGAATCGTTTCATCGATGGTCTTCTTGCACACTGGAAACAGGAGCTTCATGGACTTGAGCACTCCCTACTCCTGGACTTTGGCAATGGCACGCTGCAGCCGGAAAGCACAGACCCCTTTCCCTCTCTCACGCTCTATATGGACTTTGACGTCGCTCCTTGCTCCTTACTGGCATTCTGTGCTCCCACTGGTGTGGATTTTGGGGGAGCCAGTGGTAAGGCACTCTACAGACTGGTGGTGATGGCACTCAACAAGGACAGATTGAACACCTGTGTGGACACTACTTGGAGAGCCTATTTTAGACTAGGAAAAGGGCATCGGCCTGCCTGGAGGGCTCTTTAAAAAGCCCCTCTCCCTAAGAGGCATGGAGACTTACAGTGGAGGGTCCTGCATGGTATTATAGCTGTCAATGCTTTTGTTTCTGTGATTAACAGCAGTGTCAGTGATCAGTGTGTTTTTTGTTCCTCTAGGGAGACAGTTTTTCATTGTTTTACTGAATGTCAGCGCCTGAGTGGCCTCTTTGAACTTCTCACAGAACTTTTTCACATTTTTAAGGAAGTTTTCTCCAAGCAGGTTTTCATTTGTGGTTTTATGTACAATCGTCGTTTTAAGCAGAAGTGTCAACTACTGAACTTTGTTTTAGGGCAGGCAAAGTTGGCTATCTATGTAAGCCGGAGAAGAAAACTTGAGAATGTTGAGAATGATGTTGATGTCAAAATTTTATTTGTGAGGCTACTTAAAGCCAGAATCAGGCTGGACTTTCAGTTTTTTATGGGGAATGGGGATGTGGAAGGTTTCAGGACCCTCTGGTCCCTGGAGAATGTCCTCTGCTCAGTTTGTGATGGACAGCTTTTTTGGGGGCGTTTTTTGGGGGAATAATTTTCTGTGTAATATAGCATGACATAGAAATTGTATTGAATGATGGACAAGTGTGTTTATTAAAGATCTTTTAAAAATCAAATCTCTCTCTCTCTCTCTCTCTCTCTCTCTCTCTCTCTCTCTCTCTCTCTCTCTCGTGCGCATGCGTGGGCGTTTGTGGGAGCAGGGGTGTGGAGTGGTGTCGAGTGAGTACTTTAAACTTTGTATTTTCTAACTTTTTCTCTATCTTGTGTGTTTGAGGTGTGTGTGTTTGATATAGTGGGTTGAGTGTGTGTGTGCTGGGGTGTGAGTGTTGGAGTGAGTGTGTCGGGGATCGGTAGCTTCTGCTGCCGGTTTTTCCCGGCCGGCATCATGCCGGTGATTGATGGTGGTGTGGAGTCTGAGCGCCTGACCCGGCGTCATGGTGTGAGAATCCTCCCGACAGTTCCCTGTTCTGTGGAGGAGGCCAGCCTCGCTGTAGGACAGGTGGTTGGGCATGGCAGCATAAAATCAGCATCGAGGATGAACAGCGCAATTGTGATCTTTCTGGATTCGACTGAAAAAGCTGATCAGGTGGTGGCACAGGGAGTGGTCATAGGTGACACTTTTACTCCCGTTTTACCGCTGGCGAACCCGTCTAGGAGGATCACCATCTCAAACGCTCCTCCTTTCGTTAAAAATGATCAGCTGATTAGAGAGTTGTCCCGTTTTGGCCAGGTTGTGTCCCCTATCAGAATGGTCTCTCTGGGTAGTAAATCACCCCTGCTGAAGCATGTTGTATGTCACAGGAGGCAGTGTTTCATGGTGTTGAAAGACAGCTCTGCTGAACTGAACGCGTCTTTTAATTTCAGGATTGACGGCTTTAGCTACTTGGTGTTTGCAACATCTGAAACCATGAAGTGTTTTGCGTGTGGCGCAGAAGGCCATCTCATTAGGTCATGTCCTGAAAAGGCGAACACAAAGGGCACTGGTGGTAAGAAAGGTGACGCCGCTGTTTCTGGTGGTCCGGAGGGTAGCGCTACATGTGGTGCGGCGGATGCCGCTGCGGCGCCCGCTTCTGCTGGGGCGGTTGCGGCCGCGATTGCGGCCGCGTCCGCTTCTACTTCTGCGGGGGCGTCCGCGTCCGCGTCCACGTCCGCTTGTGCTGGGGCAGCCACGGCCGCCTTTGCTGGCGTAGCCGCAGCGGGCGCAGTAGTTGCCCCCCCAAACAGTGATGGTGGGAAATTTCTGTCTGGCGGCAGCTCTGATCATTGTGACGAGCCTGTCACCCGGAGTAAAGAGGCGGAGGGTGTAAGTAAGAGTGCAGTTAAACGAAGGAACGTGGGTGAGCAGACTTTGCAGGCAGGGGAGGAGCGGTTTGAGGCTGTAGCGGACACACAGAGCAAACACTGCATGACGAACGTTGCAGTTCACGAAGAAATGCAGGAATGTAGTTTTGTTGAAGAGGATCCTTTTAAAGCTGCACAAAAAAGAAAAAGTGCTGAAAACTTGCAGAGCTCCGCTAAATCTAGTAGGGTTGGGAAGTTAGATTTACTGGATGAGAGCGTCTCTGACGAAAGTGGAGCTGAGTCTGAACTGATGCAGACGCAGACGCAGGAGGAGCAAAGCTCCTATTGTTTTACCAAAATTAGGCAATTTCTCCAGGTGACCAAGGGGAGCAGAGCTGTGAAAGTGGAAAATTACTTTCCAGATCTGGAGTTATTCGTGGCATCAGCTCGCAAGCTGATGAAACTGAATGATGGGAATGAGACTTTTACTGATCAGGAAATATTTCGTTTAAAGAAACTGGTCGTCAAACTGAAATCACAAATTACTAACAGTCATGTTGACTCTTAGTTTGTTTCTTCCCTTTTATGTTATGTGTGTGTTTTTTTACTGTACCTTATTTTTATCCTTTTTAATGCCCCACCTTAGAATTGGCATTCTTAATATAAACGGGGCCAGGGATGATGTAAAAAGGGCCTCTTTATACAAGCTTTTTAATTTAAAGACACTTGACGTGCTGATGGTCCAGGAGACTCACAGCACTGTAGACATTGAGTGCCAGTGGAGAAAAGAGTGGGATGGCTGCATTTTTTTTAGCCACAAATCCACTAATAGTGGAGGGGTGGCTGTACTTTTCTCTCGGGGTTGTGTGCCTGTCTCTTATGAGGTAGAAGAGGTGGTGAAAGGACATGTACTCTTGCTAAAGGTACAGTTTGAAAACGTAAACTTGGTTCTTATAAACGTGTATGTGCCAACCCAGAGAGCAGAAAGGATCAGGGTCTTTAATATGCTATCAGATACGGTTAGATCCTGTAATCCAAATAGTTTTTTATTTCTGGGGGGTGATTTTAACTGTACATTAAACCACAGACTGGACAGGAACCATGAGGAACCTCACCCTGCTTCTGCCAATAGGCTGAGGGAACTAGTGAAGGCACATGAAATGGCCGATGTGTGGAGATCACATCATGGGGACCAGAGGCAGTACACCTGGAGCCATGCTAAAGATAACCTCTTATCTATGGCTAGGTTAGACCGTTTCTATGGTTTTAAACACCAAATGAGTGTTTTTAAAAATAGTTGTATCTGTCCTGTTGGTTTCACTGATCACTGCCTGCTGATTTGTTCTGTTTTCATTGAAAATGTAAAGTGTAAGAGTGCTTTTTGGCATTTTAATAATACACTTTTAAATGATGTGTTTTTTAAGGGAGTTTTTCATGATGTATGGAAGTCACACAGGGAACAGAAATCCTCTTTTAGTTCTCTCCAAATGTGGTGGGATTTTGGTAAGGCACAGATAAAACAATTCTGCCAACAGTACACTCAAAATGTCACTCGTAGCTTGACCCAATCCTTGAAAGTTCTGGAGACTGAGGTGGTAGAGCTAGAGGAGTTACTCAGTTCTGCCGGAAAACAGGAGCACTTAGAGGCTCTTAAGTCAAAAAGGTCAGCCTTGGCTAGCTTGCTAGGGGTCACCGCACAGGGTGCTCTGGTCCGCTCACGCTACATGGATGTAGCTCTGATGGACTCGCCCTCCCAGTACTTTTTTGGACTGGAGGGGAAAAATGGACAGAGAAAGCTCATTCATTCCTTGTTGGGCGATGACGGGAGAACAATCTCCACAGCAGCAGAGATCAGGAAACAAGCTGCTAGCTTTTACAGTGAATTGTTTAGAGCAGAGTGGAGGGAGGACACGTCACTGGGCCAGGTTTTCCTTGATGGTCTTCCAGTGCTCTCAGAGGACCTTGTTGCCGGTTTGGATGCTCCACTGTCTCTGTCTGAGCTGCATACGGCGCTAATGAGCCTCCAGAATGGAAAATCACCAGGCATAGATGGTCTCTCTGTGGACTTTTTTAAGGAATTCTGGCCCCTGCTTGGTCCAGACCTGCTGGAGGTTCTCCAAGATAGCTTGGAAAGGGGGACCCTACCCACGACCTGCAGGAGGGCCATCATCACACTGTTGCCGAAAAAGGGGGACCTCCAGAGCCTAAAGAACTGGAGGCCAGTCTCTCTGCTCTGCACAGACTATAAGATTCTCTCAAAAGCTCTGGCCCGAAGACTGAGGAAGGTGATGAGCGAGCTCATTCATGTAGACCAGACTTACTGTGTGCCTGTCAGGCTGATTAGTGACAACGTCACTTTAATTCGGGATATTTTGGAGGTCTCTGGTTCATTGGCGGTAGAAACTGGTTTGATTTCAATTGACCAGGAAAAGGCGTTTGATCGGGTTGAACACCAATATTTATGGACAGTTTTAACAGCTTTTGGGTTCAGCCCAGGCTTCATAGCCAGGATACGGGTCTTGTACAGTGACATTGAGAGTGTGCTGAAGATAAATGGGGGCCTGTCTGCCCCTTTAAAAGTCCAGAGGGGGGTTCGGCAGGGCTGCCCTCTCTCAGGGATGCTGTACTCCCTCGCCATAGAGCCTTTGCTTCACTGCCTGAGAAGGGATCTATCAGGAGTTACTTTTCCTGGCTGTGACACCACGTTCAAGCTGTCGGCCTATGCAGATGATGTAGTCATTCTGCTAAATAAGCAGAGTGACATTGACGTTTTGGTTAGGAGTGTCAATCTTTTTGGCCAATTTTCCTCTGCAAAAATAAACTGGGGAAAAAGCGAGGCTCTGATGGTGGGGGAGAAACTAGAAAATCAGCTTACGCTGCCTGGTGGGCTGATTTGGAAAAAAGGAGGTTTTAAGTATCTTGGTGTCTTTATTGGAAATCAGCAGTTTGAGCAAAAAAATTGGGATGGGGTCATAGAGAAAATTAACGGGAGACTAAACAAGTGGAAGTGGCTAATGCCAAGAATATCTTTTAGAGGAAGAGTGCTCATTTTAAATAATCTTGTTTCCTCATCCCTGTGGCACCGCCTCATGTGCATGGACCCCCCTGCTGGTTTGTTGTCCAAAATTCAGTCTGTTTTGGTGGACTTTTTTTGGGGGGGTGGACTCCACTGGGTTCCTCAAGCCCTGTTATTTCTTCCCAAAGAGGAGGGGGGGGGGGGCAAGGAGTGATTCATTTAGCTAGTAGAGGTGCTGCTTTTAGACTGACTTTCATACAGAGACTGCTGACGGGCCCCCAGGACCTGGTATGGAGGCCTTTGGCCTGTGTTATTTTACAGAGAGTCCTTGGGCTTGGGCTAGACCTCCCTGTGTTTTTAATGGATTTTAAGAACTCTAATGCACTGTCTTTGCCCAGTTTTTACCGCAGTCTCTTTTCAGTGTGGACTCTTTTTAAAAAACAAAGAGGGCCATGCGATTCCCTCTACTGGTTGTTGAGGGAGCCACTGGTTTTTGGTGGTCGCCTTGGTGTCCTGCCGGGAGTTGGAAGGACCTTCCTTGATAGGCTGTGTTCCAGGAACGTTCTCACTGTGAAGCAAGTGGTGGAACTGGCTGGTCCTGGCCTCAACAACGCCTCAGCTTTAGCAGCTCATCTTGGTGTCAGGTCGAATCGTTTCATCGATGGTTTTCTTGCACACTGGAAACAGGAGCTTCATGGACTTGAGCACTCCCTACTCTTGGACTTTAGCAATGGCACACTGCAGCCGGAAAGCACGGACCCCTTTCCCTCTCTCACGCTCTATATGGACTTTGACGTCGCTCCTTGCTCCTTACTGGCATTCTGTGCTCCCACTGGTGTGGACTTTGGAGGAGCCAGTGGTAAGGCACTCTACAGACTGGTGGTGATGGCACTCAACAAGGACCGATTGAACACCTGTGTGGACACTCCTTGGAGAGCCTATTTTAAACTAGGAAAATGGCATCGGCCTGCCTGGAGGGCTCTTTATAAAGCCCCTCTCCCTAAGAGGCATGGAGACTTACAGTGGAGGGTCCTGCATGGTATTATAGCAGTCAATGCTTTTGTTTCTGTGATTAACAGCAGTGTCAGTGATCAGTGTGTTTTTTGTTCCTCTAGGGAGACTGTTTTTCATTGTTTTATTGAATGTCAGCGCCTGAGTGGCCTCTTTGAACTTCTCACAGAACTTTTTCATATTTTTAAGGAAGTTTTCTCTAAGCAGGTTTTCATTTGTGGTTTTATGTACAATTGTCGTTTTAAGCAGAAGTGTCAACTACTGAACTTTGTTTTAGGGCAGGCAAAGTTGGCTATCTATGTAAGCCGGAGAAGAAAACTTGAGAATGTTGAGAATGATATTGATGCCAAAATTTTATTTGTGAGGCTACTTAAAGCCAGAATCAGGCTGGACTTTCAGTTTTTTATGGGGAATGGGGATGTGGAAGGTTTCAGGACCCTCTGGTCCCTGGAGAATGTCCTCTGTTCAGTTCATGATGGACAGCTTTTTTTGGGGCGTTTTTTGGGGGATTAATTTTCTGTGTAATATAGCATGACATAGAAATTGTATTGACTGATGGACAAATGTGTTTATTAAAGATCTTTTAAAAATCAAAAATCTCTCTGAGTGGGTGTGGTCGTGAGTGCGAGCTGAGAGCGTGTGACAGCGTGAGTGATTTATCTCAAACTTTTCTCTATCTTTTTGTGTTTAAGGTGTTTTTTGGTTAAATAATCTTAATTTTTGTTGTTTTCTGTAGCTGGGGTGGGGTAGGCGTTTTGGGAGGGGGGTGTCTGCTGCCAGCTCTGCTGGTCAGCATGGTTTTGGAGCGAGGCTCCGGGTTTGAGAAGCTGACACGCCGGCATGCTGTCAAACTGACTCCGGCTGTCAGCTGCTCAGTGGAGGAATGTAGTCTGGCTGTGGGGGAGCTGGTTGGTTATGAAAGCGTTAGATCAGCTTCTAGAATGAATAGTGTCGTGGTGATCTTCTTCGATAGTGTTGAAAAAGTTAACCAGGTAGTGGAGAGCGGGGTTGTGATTAAAGACACACTGGTTCCTGTTCTATCTCTGGTGAATCCCGCGAACAGAATTACGATCTCAAATGTCCCACCATTTTTAAAGAATGAGCTGTTGGAGAAGGAGCTGTCGCAACACGGACAGCTTTTGTCCCCCATTAAGCACATCCCTCTCGGTTGTAAGTCCCTGCGTTTAAAGCATGTCATGTCTTTTAGGCGACAGGTGCTCATGATTTTAAAGAATAGCGAGGAAAGCCTCAACCTCGTATTTAAATACCGGATTGACGGCTTTGATTACACCATCCACGTCACCTCTGATAATATGAAGTGTTTCGGCTGTGGAATGGAGGGACACTTGATTTGATCATGCCCTCAGGGAGTGTGGGGTGATCACTCGGGGGAGGCCGCCAGTGCGGCCTCGGGGCCGTCTGGTGACGGAGCAGCTTTGCTGCCCTCTGAGGCTGACAGCGCTGCCGCGCCGTCGGGCGTTTCGGCCGGAGCCACGGGGCCGTCTGGTGGCGGTGCTTCGGCCGAGGCTGCGAGGCCGTCTGGCGGCGGGGCGGCTTTGCCGCCCTCCGCAGCCAGCCTGTCGATCATAAATGAAACAGCAGCAAAAGTTAAAGCACATCGCGGGGCTGCTGCACAGACCAACATTGTGGACAAGGGTGAGATTACCGAGAGGGATCACGCTGAGGGTCAGACAGATGAGCCAAATGAGGCCCAGGTAGATGGTGGGACTAGAAAAATGAATATAAAAGCACAGCACAGGGTGAGCGAGAAGCAGGAAGAGACAGCTACCAGGGTGGCTGAGTCAGTGTTGGAGGATGAGGATGACATTGAATTAGATGAAGAGTTATGTAAAATCTCCATCAAGCGGAAGAATTTGGAAACCAAACAGCAGAGGAGCAAAGTAAAAAGGGTTGTCAAAGACAGTTCTGAGGTTTCTCTATCTCAGCCAGATTCTTATGCTGGGTCTGAGATAGAGAGTGATGGTGAAAGCAGTGATGATGTGGCCAGTGGAGGTGGTTACCCCTTCACAAAAATACAGAAGTTTTTGCAGGACACTAAGGGATCCAGAATGGTTAAAGTTGAAAATTTTTTCCCCGATCTAAAACGCTTTGTTGACTCTGCTCGGGTCTACATGAAAAATAGGGGAGAGCTTGAGCAGGAAAGTTTCACTGATCAGGAGGTCTACAGACTAAAAAAGCTTGTACTAAAAGTTAAGAACCAAATTGCCCAGGATGATTAGTCTTTTATCGCTCATTCTTTCTTTTCTGTTTTTGTATTGGCTTTGCCCTCTTATACACATGTGTAGTTTTAATTTTGGCACACTCAACATCAATGGAGCAAGAGAAATGTCCAAGCGAGCGTGTGTTTTTACTCTTGCAGAATGCAAGAAAATTAATGTTCTGTTTGTTCAGGAGACTCATAGTTCTGAGGACAATGCTGCTGACTGGAGGAGGGAATTTCAAGGGGAAATTTTTCTCAGTCATAAAAGCAGCAACAGTGGTGGAGTGGGTATTTTATTTTCTCGAGATTTTATTCCACTTTCTTATGACATTGATGAGATAATTGCAGGCCACATTTTAAAAGTTCGAGTTGTTTTTGAGAATGTGAAAGTTGTTTTTATAAATGTGTATGCTCCAACCGTAGGCACAGAAAGATTGGCCTTTTTAAATATTTTAGATGACACGATCAAAAACTGCAGTAATGATGACTTTTTATTTGTGGGAGGTGATTTTAATTGTACAGAAAATCCTCTTATGGATAGGAATCACCCAGAGCCACATGCTGCATCCAAGAGAGTTTTAAAAGGTCTCATAGAAGCTCATGATCTGTGTGATGTGTGGAGAAATTTTCATGGCAAGGCTAGACAGTACACATGGAGCCATAGAAAGGACAATATTCTGTCCTTAGCTAGACTGGATAGGGTTTACAGTTTTAAGCACCATTTTAGCATTTTTAAAAGTGCTTTTATAGTCCCTGTTGGCTTCACAGATCATTCCCTGGTTCAGTGTTGTGTTTTTATCAAAAATATAAAGTGCAGTAGTGCATACTGGCATTTTAACACGTCACTTTTATCGGATAACAGTTTTAAAACTGCTTTTATGTTTTTTTGGAGTAATTTTAAATTAACAGAATCAAATTTTAGTTCTTTGCAGCAGTGGTGGGATGTAGGGAAGAGCCAAATAAAGAATCTGTGCCTACAGTATACTCGCAATGTCTCTGGAGACTTGGCCAGGTCTGTCAGGGACCTGGAGAGAGAAGTAGTGGAGCTGCAGTCTTTGGCAGGCTCCACAGGAGAAAGGGGACATTTTGAGGCCCTCAATGGCAAAAAGTCTGTTTTAACTGACCTACTAGGTGTGGCTGCCAGGTGCGCTGTGGTACGCAGTAGGTTCCAGAACATCGCACTGATGGATGCTCCATCTCATTTTTTCTTTGGTCTGGAGAGGAAGAATGGTCAGAGGAGGATGATCCACTCTCTTAGCTCCGAGGACGGGCGGCCGATCCATGAGTCTGCGGAGATCCGTCGCTTTGCAGCTGCTTTCTACAAGGATCTCTTTAAGAAAGAATTTGTTGAGAATTCACATGCACTGAGTCATTTTTTGACGGACTTGCCAAAGGTGATGGCTAGCATGAATGCGGAGCTGGAGAGCGGGATCACTCTGCAAGAACTAGCAGTGGCTGTCCAGTCTCTTCAGTGTGGAAAAGCCCCAGGGATAGATGGTCTACCATCGGAGTTCTACAAGGCGTTCTGGTCTGAGATCTGTGAGGACTTACTGGAAGTACTGTCTGACAGTCTGCGGAAGGGTCACCTGCCCCTAAGTTGTAGGAGAGCAGTCCTCACCCTCCTTCCAAAGAAAGGCGACTTGAAAGACATTAAAAACTGGCGTCCGGTGGCCCTCCTCTGTACTGACTACAAAATTCTCTCCAAAGTGTTGGCTACCAGACTGAGGAAGGCGATGGAGCAGGTCATACATGTAGACCAGACCTACTGTGTACCTGGTAGGTTGGTTACAGACAACATTTTTTTAATTCGTGATGTTTTGGACCTCTCCAGCTCATTGGTCAAAGAACTTGGTCTTATTTCAATAGACCAAGAAAAGGCGTTTGACCGAGTTGAACATCCATACCTTTGGCAGACATTAGAGGCCTTTGGTTTCAGCTCAGGGTTCATCGCCATGATCCAGGCTTTGTATAGAGACATTGAGAGTATTCTTAAGATTAATGGTGGTTTGAGTGCTCCTTTCAAAGTTGAGAGGGGTGTCCGACAGGGCTGCCCCCTCTCAGGTATGCTGTACTCTCTTGCCATTGAGCCCCTCCTTTCAATTCAATTCAATTCAACTTTATTTATATAGCGTCATTTCACAACAACAGTCATCTCATAGCACTATCAACTGTAGGGAGGACCCCCACAGTTGCAGAAAGACCCCAGCAATCAGGCGATCCCCTGTGAGCAAGCACTTGGCGACGGTGGAGAGGAAAAACTCCCTTTTAACAGGAAGAAACCTCCAGCAGAACCAGGCTCAGGGAGGGGCAGTCATCTGCTGCGACTGGCTGGGGGGTGAGGGGACAGAGAAGAAGAAAAGAACAGACATGTAGAGAGCAAACAGCACGATGGGGACTCAATCTATGGGAGAGAACAAACAAATGTTAATGACCAGCAAAAAAAAATATTTCATAGAGAGTGAGGAAAGGAGTGAGGCCCAGTGCATTACTGGAGGTCCCCCGGCTGACTAAACCTATTAGCAGCATAACTAAGGGAGGGTTCAGAAACACATGATCCCTCCCTAATTGTAGGCTATATCAAAAAGGTAGGTTTTAGCCCTATTCTTAAAAACAGAGATCGAGTCTGACTCCCGAATCCAGATTGGCAGCTGATTCCACAGGAGAGGAGCTTGATAACTGAAGGCTCTGCCTCCCATTGTACTTTTGGAGATTCTAGGTATTACAAGTAAACCTGCATTTTGGGAGCGTAGTGCTCTGTTAGGATGATACGGTAGTATCAGATCTTTTAAATAAAAAGGAGCCTGATTGTTTAGAGCTTTGTAAGTAAGAAGAAGGATTTTAAACTTAATTCTAAACTCTATGGGAAGCCAATGAAGGGAGGCCAGAACCGGAGAGATATGATCTCTCTTTCTAGTACCTGTTAAAACTCTTGCTGCAGCATTTTGGATCAGCTGAAGACTTTTTAAAGATGTTTTAGGACAGCCTGATAATAAAGAATTACAATAATCTAATCTCGAGCTAACAAAAGCGTGGATCAGCTTCTCAGCATCACTCTGAGACAAGATGCTCCTAATCTTGGCAATATTACGCAAATGATAGAAGGCAGTCTTAGAAACAAATTTAATATGTGAATTGAAGGACAAATCCTGATCAAAAATAACTCCAAGGTTCCTCACAGAGCTATTAAGAGAAAGAGTAACTGCATCCAAACTGAAAGTTTGATTTGGAAAGGAATTTCTAAGGTTTTTTGGACCAACAAGAATGACTTCAGTCTTATCTGAATTTAATAGCAGGAAATTACAAGTCATCCAAACTTTGATTTCCTTAAGACAGGCTTCTAACTTGGCTAATTGATTAGTATCATCTGGCTTCATTGACAGGTATAATTGTGTGTCATCTGCATAACAGTGAAAATGTATACAGTGCTTTCTAATAATGTTGCCTAACGGAAGCATATATAAACTAAAAAGAGTAGGGCCAAGCACAGATCCCTGTGGAACTCCATGACTAAGCTTTGAGCTGAGAGAAAACTCATCCTTTACATGAACAAACTGGAACCTATCAGATAAATAAGATCTAAACCACTGCAACGAAGTTCCATTAAGTCCAACATAGTGTTCTAATCTATCAAGTAGAATATTATGATCAATAGTATCAAAAGCTGCACTAAGATCTAAAAGGACAAGTACAGAAACTAGTCCATTATCAGATGCAATGAGGAGGTCGTTAGTGACCTTCGCTAAGGCTGTTTCAGTGCTATGATGGATTCTAAACCCAGATTGAAACTCCTCAAATAAACCATTTCCCTGCAGGTGGTCAAATAATTGCGTAGCAACAACTCTTTCTAAGATTTTTGAAATGAAAGGGAGATTAGAGATTGGTCTATAGTTAGCTAAAGCTCCTGGATCTAGCGTTGGCTTTTTGAGTAAGGGTTTAATTACAGCCGTTTTAAAAGCCTGCGGTACATGGCCTAAAGTTAATGAAGAATTGATTATATGAAGAATAAAGCTACCAATAAGTGGGAAGACTTCTTTAAATAACCTGGTAGGAATAGGGTCTAAAAGACAAGTTGAAGGTTTGGATGAGGAAACTATTTTGTCTAACTCACAAAGGTCGATTGGAGTAAACTCATCAAGACAGACATCAATAGAAGGAGTTGTAGTAGTTAAAGTATTTAAGTTAACTGTGGGAAGAATCTGATTGATTTTATCTCTGATGGATGAAATTTTATTATTGAAAAAGTTCATAAAGTCCTGACTCGTAAGCTCTAAGGGGATGCTAGGATTGACAGAGTCCTGACTCTTTGTCAACCTGGCTACAGTACTGAAAAGAAACCTGGGATTATTCTTGTTCTCTTCTATTAATGCAGAGTAATAACTCGTTCTAGCTTTTCTAAGAGATTTTTTATAAATTAAAAGATGATTTCTCCAAGCTAAATAGATTTCATCTAAATTAGTAGAGCGCCATTTTCTTTCTAATTGACGAGTCTTCTGTTTTAAGCTACGAGTTTCTGTGTTGAACCAAGGAGTTAAACTAAGGCTTTGTAAACTAAGGCAAGGCCTCACTGGTTTTAAAGTCCCCAACTCTGACTCTGTTTTTAAAGTGTCTGCATATGCTGATGACGTTGTTGTTTTTACAAGAAATCAAAATGATGTAGACTACCTTTTAAGAACTGTCAATCTTTTTGGTGAGTGCTCCTCAGCGAGAGTGAATTGGGGTAAGAGTGAAGCTGTTGTGGTGGGGGGGAGACCACAAAAAATTGCCCTACCTGGTGGCCTCTCGTGGACACAAGGTGGTTTTAAATATCTTGGTGTGTTTTTAGGAAATCAGACTTTTACTGAGAAAAATTGGGAGTGTTTTTTAGAAAAAACTGAACAAAGACTAAAAAAATGGAAATGGATTCTGCCAAACTTGTCCTTCAGAGGTCGTGTTTTAATTATCAACAACTTGATTGCTTCAATGCTGTGGCATCAACTGTCTTGTCTGGACCCTCCACCCAATTTGCTGGCCAGAGTGCAATCTATAGTCGTGGACTTTTTCTGGGACCGTCTTCACTGGGTTCCACAGAGTATCCTGTTTTTACCGAGGGAAGAAGGTGGTCAAGGGCTCATCCATCTGGCCAGCAGGGGGGCTGTCTTTCGCCTGCAGTTCATTCAGCGACTGCTGAGTGGCCCCCTTGACCTTGTGTGGAGACCTATTGCCAGGGCTGTCCTGGCTCGCTGTGGAGGGCTTGGACTAGAGGAGTCGCTGCTTTTAATGGATTTAAGGGGCCAAAAACTCCCAGAACTTCCCCAGTTTTACCAAAGTGCTTTTAAAATCTGGGGACTTTTTAAAAAGAACTCTCCCCAGGCTTCCTTGCCACCTTTCTGGCTTTTAAAGGAACCACTTGTGTTCGGGACCCGTTTTGATGTGGGCAATGTTTTAGGACCTTCTGTTTTAAAAAAGTTTATTTTTGCAAAGGTCACAACGCTGGGACACTTGGTAAATTTATGTGGTCCTAACTTGGACAATGCTGTTGCCCTGTGCTCGGCTCTTGGCGTCTCTTCAGTCAGAGTTATAATGAACTTGTTGAAAGATTGGAGAGACTGCCTGTCTGCAGAAGAACACTCTGCTATTGTTTTACACTGCGAAAACTCTGTACAAACTGCTGATGAACCTTTTCCTTTTAGTATTTTATCTCCTGATTTTAAAGATGGCACTGGTGTGTTTTTAAACTCTGAGCACATTAACATTTGTGACTCTCCTGGTAAAAAAATGTATGGACTTTTGGTGAAAATTCTAAATGTGAATAAGTTAAAAGGTCGAGCTGATACACCATGGAGGAAACACTTGGGTCTGGGTCCAGAGGTGAGGCCTGCCTGGAGAGCACTCTATAAACCACCATTAACTAAGAAGGTTGGAGACCTACAATGGCGAGTTTTACATGGTGCTGTGGCTGTAAATGCTTTTATCTCTCTTTTAAACCCAAATGTTGTTGAGGTTTGTCCATTTTGTCCTCAGAAAGAAACTGTGTTCCATTGTTTTCTGGACTGTAACAGACTGCAATCGTTGTTTGTTTTTTTGGGGAAACTGTTTTATCTGTTTGGAGAAGTCTTTTCCCAGCAGATTTTTATCTTGGGCTTTCCATATAGACTGAGGACTAAGAAAAAGAGTGAACTCTTAAATTTCATCCTGGGTCAGGCTAAAATGGCTATTTATGTTAGTAGGAAAAGAAAAATTGAACAACTGCTGGATTGTAATGTAAAAGACATACTGGTTGGCATGATTAAGGCTCGAATAGTGATTGATTACAATTACTATCATCTGATGCAGAATGTTGAAACCTTTGAGGCTATGTGGTGCTTTAAGCACATCCTGTGTTGTGTTAAGGAGGGGAAAATTACCTATGGTATAATCCTGATGTAAGAAGCAAGTTTTTTGTTTTAGTTTTCCTTGTTTGGTTACTTGTGTCTTTGATTTCTTGTCAGTGAGACATTTTTCTTTTCCATTGCTTCTTTTAGTTGTTTTAGTTGTGTTTTTCTGTTGAATTTGTGACAATAAAGGTGTGTTGAAAAATCAAAATCTCTCTCTCTCTCTCTCTCTCTCTCTCTCTCTCTCTCTCTCTCTCTCTCTCTCTCTCTCTCTCTCTCTCTCTCTGGCTTTTTTTTCCCTTCTTTTTTTTCTCTCAAGGACACACACACAGACAAAACAGGGCCCACACAGAAATGCTGTCTTTTTGCGTTATCTCCACAAGATCATGCAATAAAGACTTTTAGGTTCATGCCAAAACCCAAAACAGCATGATAATCACTTCAATTAATCTCTAGAACTGGCAACTCTTGGCAGAAAAAAAATCACAGATATGGCAACCCCCACACACTGTGACTACAGCGTGAAGATCCCATTTGTTTTACACTGCCGTAAAAACACAACACCAGTCCATTGTTTTTGCTCAAAGCTACTATTTTCAAATACCTATAAATTTAAACACTTCTCAAAAGGATAACAATTAGTTATCCTCCAGATCAACGCGAGGAAAACTAAGGAGCTGGTGGTGGACTGCCGCAGGCAAGGACAACCCCTCACAGCACCAGTAAACATACAGGGAACAGACATTGAGATGGTGACATCCTACAAGTACCTGGGTGTTCATCTGAACAATAAACTAGACTGGTCACACAATACCGACGCACTCTACAAGAAGGGACAGCGCAGGCTGTTCCTACTGAGGAGACTCAGGTCTTTTGGTGTACAAGGGGCGCTGCTGAAGACATTCTACGACACGGTGGTGGCATCAGCCATCACTTTTGGAGTGGTCTGCTGGGGCAACGGCATTACAGCAGCCAATAGGATGAGACTGAACAAACTGATCAAGAAAGCTAGCTCTGTCCTGGGGCAGAACCTTGACCCAGTGGAGGAGATAGGAGAGAGAAGGACGGTGGCTAAACTGTCATCTCTGCTGGAGTTCGAGTCCCGCCCTATGCAGGACATACTGAACGCACTGAGGAGCTCATTTAGCAGCAGACTACATCATCCTAGGTGCGCAACCGAGCGGTTTCGCAGGTCCTTCCTACCTACGGCTGTCAGACTGTATAACCTAAGCAGGGCTGCTCGCAGAGACAGCAAAAAAACGTGACAACCTAATAGTATTGAATGCAAAAGAAGCAATAGACTTACACAATGGTCCCTTCCAGTATACAACTAGGACAATATCGGTCGCTACGGAGGGTGACATAGTATGAATATGTACCCGTACATATGTATGGGTACATATTCATACTATGTAGGATAACTAAGTAGACGGTTATGTGTCATGGT
The DNA here is from genome assembly GCA_020510985.1 of Pholidichthys leucotaenia. Taxonomy (NCBI): domain Eukaryota; kingdom Metazoa; phylum Chordata; class Actinopteri; order Cichliformes; family Pholidichthyidae; genus Pholidichthys; species Pholidichthys leucotaenia. The sequence goes on along the minus strand of CM035837.1, from coordinate 10,970,022 downwards.
AGCCCTCGCGGGCTACCAATAAGACGCACACAAGTCCACCAGTGAGTTTTAGTGAGTTTTATTATGGTGAAAGGGTGTCTACACAAGCTGCTGAGCAGATGACAGAGTCCTTGCAGAACAGGAAGCATAGGCAATACAACACACTACGGGTCCAGGGCAGGAAACAGTCACACACAGACAAGCTAGGTAGTAATTGCACCTGGACTGCTAAGGCAGGGACTTACAGCACCAATTACACCGGCGGGAATAAGGCTAAACAGCTCACTTACTATGCCGGTGAAAAGACGGTCAAGCCCTTAGGCAGCCGAGGTGAAGATAGCCCAGGCATCCGTGACGATGAGTGAACAAAATAACGATCAGAAATGTGACCATTAGCGATCAGACACTGCTGCGTCGTAATGACGCTAGCACACAGCTTAAATAACCAGGGACTGATGACACACAGCTGACCGACCGTTGACAGGCGGAAACCCCTCCGAGCACTTTCACAATAAGAGCCCGGAGAGGCCAAAATACCGCCCACAGCTGTCAAGGCCGGCAGCGAGACATAACTTTAACCCGAGCGCGATCAGAACCGACGCTTGGGTCATAACAGTACCCTCCCTCCACGGGTGGACTCCGGATGCCCCAAGGGACCACCCTGCCCCCCCGCCCCCCCAGGGTGGGAGGTAGGGGGACAGGTACGGAGGGAGAGAACCAACAAAAACAAGACAAAGACCAAAAACAAGAAGTGCATACAAACACATGACTCAGGGAAAAAAAACAAGACTAAGACCAGACAAGAAATACATACAGGAAATACATGACTCTAGGAAAAAAAACAAGACTAAGACCAGACAAAAAAACCATACAGGAAATACATGACTCTGGGGAAAAACAAGACTAAGACCAGACAAAAAAACCATACAGGAAATACATGACTCTGGGGAAAAAACAACAAGACTAAGGAAAAGAAAACACACGACAAAACAAGGCTATGACAAGACTGAGACTCACAAGGGAAAAAAAAACAAGAGACAAAAAAATGCTCCAACATGACTATGGCAAAGACTCACAAGGTAACAAGAGGCAAACACAAATTGCTCAAACTAGACAAAGACAATGATTTACAAGGTAACAAAAATGCTCGAACTTGACTAAGACTATGACATACAAGGAAACAAGGGGTAAACAAAAATTACTCGGACTTAACCGTGATCAAGACTGTGACTTTGGCTACAACAAAAAACAAGAGGCAATCAAAATTGCACAGACCTGACTAAGACTATGACTTGGAAACAAGAAAAAAAAAAAAACAAGAGGCAATCAAAATAGCACAGACCTGACTAAGACTATGACAAACAAGAAAAAACAAGAGGCAATCACAAATTGCTCAGACCTGACTAAGGCTTGGAAACAAAACAAAAACAAGAGGCAATCTAAAATTGCTCAGACCTGACTAAGACTATGACTTGTAAAACAAGAAGAACAAAAAAACAAGAGGCAATCTAAAATTGCTCAGACCAGACTAAGACTATGACTTGGAAAACAAGAAAAAAACCCAAGAAGCAATCTAAAATTGCACAGACCTGACTAAGACTAACTTTGGAAACAAGGAAAAAACAAGAGGCAATCTAAAATTGCTCAGACCAGACTAAGACTAAGAAAACACAACAAAAAATTACAAGAAGTACAAGACAAGAACTGGCACCATATGGGCCCACAGAAAATCCCACAGTACATGAAACAGTCAGGTGGCCTGCCCCAGTCCCATGCTCCCAGGAATACGTCCTCTGGTGGCCGAACCAGGTCACCCCATAACCCACACAGTATATTGGGTGGCCAACCCAAGACGCCGAACGCTCCAAGCAGTTCCTCGGGTGGCCGACCCGCATACCACAACCAGCAGGACCGTGGAGGGATTGCGTGCAGCCGCTCACCTGAAAACAACACAGGAGAGCGCCAATCTGTCAAACAAAATCCACTAATGGCCCCCAGCTGGTGGCTCCTGGGAGGGGGACAACCAAAACCCTGGGCCCCCGTGAATTCTGATTGGGTCGCAGCCGCACCTGCGCTGGACCCCCACTGGACCTCGTCGGACCCCGATCGGGTCAGGACGGACCCAGATTGGGTCACCGCTGCACCCACGTTGGACCCCGATTGGGTCCTCTCGGCCCATACGTCGGACCCCAACTGGGTCAGGACGGGCCCAGATTGGGTCACCGCTGCACCCACGTTGGACCCCGACTGGGTCACCTCGGCCCATACGTCGGACCCCGACTGGGTCAGGATGGGCCCAGATTGGGTCACCGCTGCACCCACGTTGGACCCCGACTGGGTCTCCTCGGACCACGCGTCAGACCCCGACCGGGTCTCCTCGGCCCAAACAACGGACCCCGACCGGGTCTCCTCGGCCCAAACGACGGACCTCGACCGGGTCAGGACTGCTCCGGCGACGACCTCCATCTCCGAACCTGGAACCCCCGGTCCCGTGACCTTGACTGGCTCCGGACCGGCAACGCTGTGGAGGTGCTCAGAACACAAGGGAGAACCGGGATCAGTTCCACCGGCAGCGCCAGAGCCCAGCGAGACGAGCTCGGGTGCAGCGGCCGGCTGCCCCTCACTCGCCTCCCCATGAGGCAGGCAAAAATGCTCTAACACACCATACAGGAAAACAAGAAAGAGCACTTGCCTGCACTCGGGCTCTGGAGCCGTCCAGGACTTCGCCGATCCAGGTTCATGAAGATGCTCGTCGTCGGGCTCCCACTCGGCTGTGTCGGGTTCCACAACCGGCCTGATGGTCTCTGCAGCTGGATCCTCATGCGCAGATGTCCATGCCAATAACCCGTATGGCGTGGAGGCAGAGGACCCTGAACCTGCTGACTCGGGCTGCATCCCTGAAGAACCTTGGGGACGCTCTCTCGTCGGCTCTGGCTCCTCACTGCAGTCCGTTCTCCTCCCCTGTCCAACACAAGGCTGCAAGACCGGGATGTCTCCCAGAGCTGCAGGCCTCCCCCTCGTTCGCTGGCGTGGGACTGACGCCGAGGACCGCTCCGCAGGAGGAGACACAGAGGCAGCAGGTTTAATATAATTAGCTACAGCTGGGGAAAGAAACTCAGGGAGCTGCGTACCCTGAGCTTCACCCCCAGGAGTCAGACAAGACAGATCACTATTACTACAAGGAAAGTGAACTTGGACTTGCCTGTCTCCCGGGGGGAGGATGTTATCAGCTGTAGCGAACGTTGCTCCTTCCCTCGCTTGCTGAATGCTGAAAGACCCAAGAACGGAGCCCACCGGCGCAGGACTCGGCTCACACTCAGCAGCTGGCTGGTTGAGGGGGTCATCCCGGCGGCCCGGAACTGGATCTGGAGCTGGAGCTTGCCGAAGATGCGCCCGGCCGTGACGCCGACGCCTTCGCCGGCCCCCAGATGGTGCAAACTCCCGAAAAGGATCCCTAGGCGAAAAACAGGTGTGCCTCTTCACCTGCTCCATGCCGCGTTCCTCCTCCATTATCAGGAACAGTTCGCGTTGGGCAGCGATGTCCTCCCTCCTAACGTCGACTTCCGGGTGGTTGGCGAAGCAGGGAGAGAGGTTACAGAGCACATCTTTGGCGGCGTCCAGGTACCAATGTATGCCGGGGCCGTAGTCCAACATGGAAGCGGAGATAAGTAACTCATCTACCGCTTCCAAGACACACGTCAGCACGTGACTCCTCGGTGACGGCATTCCTCGCATACAAAGGTCCCAGACAGGGAAAACAATGTCCAAAACTCAACTCACTGGTGAAAAAGCGTCTCAAAATGGCGTCACCGTAAAACGCTGTTTGGGCAGCAGTGTACTGTCATGGTAGCCCTCGCGGGCTACCAATAAGACGCACACAAGACTAACTTACAGCACCAATTACACCGGCGGGAATAAGGCTAAACAGCTCACTTACTATGCCGGTGAAAAGACGGTCAAGCCCTTAGGCAGCCGAGGTGAAGATAGCCCAGGCATCCGTGACGATGGGTGAACAAAATAACGATCAGAAATGTGACCATTAGCGATCAGACACTGCTGCGTCGTAATGACGCTAGCACACAGCTTAAATAACCAGGGACTGATGACAGATGACACACAGCTGACCGACCGTTGACAGGCGGAAACCCCTCCGAGCACTTTCACAATAAGAGCCCGGAGAGGCCAAAATACCGCCCGCAGCTGTCAAGGCCGGCAGCGAGACATAACTTTAACCCGAGCGCGATCAGAACCGACGCTCGGGTCATAACATTATGCTGTTTATTCCATCTAGCTACAATGCTCCGCACTGTGTATATACTGTATATTTATATATTTATTCCATCTAGCTACAATGATCCGCACTGTGTGTTTATATATTTATATATTTATATGTACATATGTATATTCGCTGCTCTTGTTTTTCTTGTCTTCTTGACTGTTGCTCTGAGTGTTGCTATCCCTGTGCTGTTGCAATCCTGGAATTTCCCCATTGTGGGACTAATAAAGGCTTATCTTATCTTATCTTATCTTAATTAACTAATCAATCCTTTTATACTAAAAAAAAATCACAAACAACAGTTTTACAACCTGCTCCTTCCGCCTCCTTGGAGAACTCTCACTTTTTTTTTTTCCTTCCACACCAGAGCAGATTACACAGAGACAAAACAACCCAGACTGCAGTAACTTTTATCTAAAACT